>CM073139.1:41646124-42246124 GCA_037039145.1 Fundulus diaphanus | reverse complement strand
CCAAGGATGTTTTGATCTTTAAGCGTTTCTAATTTCTTTTTCTAATCTTGAAGAGTCAAAAAGGGTGTTAAATATTACATTTTTTGATTTTCTTATGAGGCTTTTACATTTTGAGATGTCCTTTAAGGACGCTTATTTTTAATTTGGGTCTGTGTCTAATCCTTCTGAGGGTCTCACCAAAATTTCATTATAGTTATGTAACACCAATAAAGACCCTTTATTCTTGAAAAGTTAGTTATGAGCCCTCTTCCTCTCTCCCATACAGTACCTTTACTCAAACTTTAGCAGTAAAATAAAACTTGAAACTTAAACAATTATCATAAATCAATCAGAATGAAATTGTATTCTGATTGAGAGGGGTGGTTTACGCCAATCCATAGTCCAATCAGTGTCCATCTAAACATTTTTTTCGATTAACTTGCAACAGCATGAAATACTGAGCCTGTAGCTTAATTAAGGAAAGCAATAAAGCCTCAACCACTGTCAGAACCTGGTGTGGGTCCATTCTAGACGCTCAGAACTCTCAGAATCAACACACCACTGCATTTTTTTTTCCATGGGCAGAAGTACAAAATTGTTGCTGTTGTTTTAAGGAAGTTTAACAACTCTGTCAATGTTAGAGTTTCTACTTTGAATAAAGTAGCTATCAAGCTAACAGACAAAAGTTAAGGCTCAATTATAGTGCTTCGGGTGCTCCCATCGCCCTCATCAATGACTCCATGTTATTTCAGTTCCTATATCGCCGTGGTGCTCAGGTGCCATGTCAAATCTCACATGTTACTTATTTTTAGGTTTTGTGAGGCACAAAGTGTTACATTTTCTCTGTGTCGCCTTTTGTAGAATTTACTACAAAAAAAAAAAAGGTGGTATTTGAAAACACCGCCTCCACTATTCGGTGCTGGGTGAAAGCCGCAGGTGTGCTTAAAGCATCTGACTTCTATCTAGAAAAGGAGAATTCTTTCTCATTATTACCCGAAAGGCCAATAAGTGTGAAGCCTTTCATTTGGTTGGTCGAACTCGCAGAGGACCATTAATAAATAATAAAAAGGGTCTGGAAGCGGAGAAGTCCGTATAATAGGTCAAAGGAAAAAAGTTTCAAGGGCCAATCTTTTCCCCAGGGTGGAAAGTTTGATTTCATGATGAAAAGTTTGGGCCTGAAAGCATGACATGACTGAAACATCCTTAATTCAACTTTGTAGTCCAACTGTTTTTAATATTTGCTTTTAGTTTCTTTTTTCCCCATGTTTTATTTTGTTCTACATTTTATTCTGTTTTATTTTCCTATGTTTTAATCATGTAAAGCACTTTGCATTGTCTTTGTACTGAAATGTGCAATACGAATAAATTTGCCTTGCCTCCACTGCATCGTTCACGTCGCTCTGCAGCCACTCAGCATTGACGAAGCTCTGCAGGTGAAGTAACGACTCCGCGACATGGCGAGTGACACATTAATCTCGCAACACAACGAATCGATAACAAAATTAACACCTTTAATTATCAATTTTTAGCTATTTTATTGATTCGTTGTTGCAGCCCTACTGCATAGCCATCCTTTTAGACTCCGTTTTGGAAAAAAGAATAATCACCTTACCAGCGATCGGGATAATGCTCGTCTGAATTGTACTTTCCCAGCTGTACGCGTTTAACCATTTCACTGGTTGGACAAAAAAAATCACTCTGACCTCAATGTGTTCATAGTGTAACCTCCTGGGATCATGTTGGAGGGAAAAGCCGAGCAGCTTCTGCAGGTAAGGGCCTGATTGGTCACCAACTGACAGCCGCCAGGATTGATTGACAGGCAACGGCACGTCAATTGCTGCCAGGGTCCGAAAATCTACCAGATCCGATTTAACATCTAATCTGACAAAAACATAGGGTTGAATGATGTATGTTGCAATTAGTACCCGTTGAAGTGAATGGAGTTGTGCTGACCGCTGACTGCTTGTAACTGCCTGTGACTGCGTTCCCGACTGTCGAGCAAACACGCACAGACATACGCAGCAATTTAGCAAGAAAGGCATGTGAAAGGAAGTGAGACATGGTAGCAAAGGTAAACGCAGCTGCTTCAGGTTAAAATGGTTAAAGCGTAAACTGATCGGTAATACATAATGTACAAATGTTTTCACACAGGCTCAGAGATTGTGCAAATAACCAAAAAACAAAGCGTTTTAATACACAGAGTAGACGTGCAGAAGATAAAAAAGGAAAACTGGGATCCTGGCTGAGTTTGTTCCAGCAGCAAGAGCAGCTTTGTGTTTCCTCACAGACCAGCAGACTCTAGCATGAACACTTGACCTAGAGAGTCAGGAGATCTGAACTGGAGCCTCTAGTCAGAGGTTGAAGAAATAGGATGGGAGCACGTAGAGTCAGACTGAGCTGACATTTTGTCTGATAGGAAGCTGATGAATCCAGAGAGTTTTGGCCTTTAGCTACAACACAGGACACAGAAACAAAGTAAAGCAATCCTTACTGTTGATAGGAGCAGCAGTTAATGGAAACCTGCTATCAGTCTCCTCCTTCACAAGGAGCTGCTCTCCTTCCTGACGGGCCCCGGGTTCCTCCTGTTCCTCCTTTATGTGGAGGGGCTCTGACTCCTGCTGCTCCCCCTCAGGACTCTGTTCTTCAGGAGCCTCTTCTTTAACATCTGCAGCCAACACTGAAACACATTACATGCTTTATCAACAACTAGATCTTTACAATGTTACAACGATGGGAAAGATTCAGTTTAGAGAAAAAGATTTGATCAGCAGAGAAAACTGAACCTCAGGAACTGACAGTTTCACCCAAAAAATGATCACCTGTATATTTAATGTCATTCTGTTGTGGAAATTTAATGTGATTAATAAGTTAAATAATTTAATAACTGCTAAATTCTGCATCTGTTATATCTATTTTAAAAACATTAGTAGGTTATGGACAATCTGACCACAGGACAAGTTTTCTGGTCCATTTCCAAAACTGGTAATTTTATGGGCAAGTGGTGAGAAGAAAGTCAGAAGAATTCCTGTTGGAGTTTGTTACAACCATGTAGGGGACACCAAAATGTCAACAGAAGAGACTAAAACTGATCAAACTGCCAAAAGCTTTATGTTTGGCACTACACCAACAACAGCTATATTTACATGCACAAAATTTCACAATAGGATTAAAATGTATTCGGGTTAAATAATTGGATTGTATCGTTTATATGCATATGTATGCACTTAACTTTATTCAGAATAGAACCACTATGACATGCGCTGCACGATGTTCTAATTACAGTTGAAACGTTACTGAGTAAACAACAATTTTGAGCTCCGGCAGTTTTGCTTTCCAACGTATTTCCACCACTCTTCAATGCGGTCACGTTTATGTCGGGCGCGCGTGCACACTTGGGTTAGGTTGCCATATACTTGACCCTGACAAGCGTTTATATCCACGTTGATCAGATTATCAGTCGGCATAAACCGCCCCTCTCATTTGGATTACAATTTCATTCCGACTGAGTTTAATCTAATCATCTATTTAATCTAATCTAATCATATTATTCCAACTGGCTTGTTGACACTTTTTTTATTCTGATCAGCCCTTTATTCTGATTACTTTTGTCCATGTAAACATAGCTACTGTATATCACCCTGACCACTCCATCCCCATAGTATTGTAGCCGTGGCAACAGTGGTCAGACACAATGCAATTAAAAATACGAGCGGCCATGTTCCTAACGACTTTCAGACAAGAGGTAATTAGAGGTGGAAAGATATGTTTCGGAATTAAAAGGTCGATAAAATAATTTAAGGAGAAAATATTTTAAATATAACTTGATGTAAATGGGGTGGAGAAATAAATAGCACTTGTAATAGATAAAAACAAAAGAATAAGACTTAAAGAAAAATTGAGGATTAAAATCAGTGGTTTAAATAAAAACATCCAATTTACAACAGTTAAATATCAAAATAAAAATATACATGATTGATTAATTATTGAATAATTGTATTTTATTTTGTTTAATGGCACACAATTTAACATTTTAGCTATTTTGACATGGGATTATTTTGTATTCCAATTGCAATGATATTTTAGCTGTCTGGCCCAGTATTTATTTTATTGGGTCGCCGATTTGCATATTACATACATACATACATACATACATGCATTCTGAATTATGGCAGGATTGGTCCTCCATACTCCAACCAGAGCAAAACATGCAACCCTCTTTCTAGACAACATAAATCAAAAAGTGATGTTTGGAGGAACTTTCCCAGGCAGACAGACAAGAAGAACTTGATGATGAATGTTGCTACATGCTAAGTTAGCATTAGCACCTCCTAAGGTACATACTTAGCTAGCATTAGCACCTCTATGCTACATGCTAAGCTAGCATTAGCACCTCCTAAACTTCATGCTAAGCTAGCATTAGCACCTCCTATGCAGAGCTGCAGGCTTAGCCAGTTTTCTGGGGGAAACCCTGCAACGAGTTGTGATGAAGAGGAGGAATCCATCAGCTGCTGAAAACGGCTCCTAAACTTTAGCTCCATCCACACAGTTAGCATGAAGAAGGAAATCTCCAAACCTGATGGGTGCAGCAGAACTCTGGGCTGGAAAACATCCCCCATCATTGGTGTCTCCTCTGCTGCGTCCTGCCGCTCTTTGAGCTCCTGCTTCCCTCCAGTTTCTCCGCTGTGCCTCCAGCTGCTGGACTTCTTTCCAGACTTCATCACCTGCAGCAGCTGCTGCTCTCTTTCAGCTTCACCAACACTCCCGATTCTGGCCTCACAGCAAAACAAGGACAAAGAACCCGGAAGAGACCAACGCGGCTGCGCTGTTGGGAAGAGTGACGTCACAACTATAGACCTATGAAAAGTAGACTCCGCATTAACTATGGCGGCTCGGGTTGCCAACTACTTAAGAAATAATTAAGGGACACCTCTTGCTAGGGTCGTCCAGTCTTACTATCTTCTTTTTTTGTTGCCCCATTTTCTGTGTGAAATTAATTTCTATACATTTGACTTGACCCTGAGTTTAATTAGAGGAATGTTTTGAGTAATACAAATATACTTTTAAATATATTTTTTATTGTTTTTTTCCCCCCAGCAAAATAAAATTACCAGACTAAAATAAGTATCTTTTCAAAAAAAAAAAAAAAAAAAAAAAAAATCAGGCTGGCTGGGCACACAGAAACTGGTTGTGGCAGAGTACATGAAGCAAGACGAGACGTTCTGGCAAGGAGTGGTTGGGTGAAGCTGGTTTAAATAGCAAGGATGATAGATGGGCAGAGTAAACACTGATTAGTGGCAGCAGGTGGAGCTGATCTGACTGACTGACTGGTGACTGAGGAGTGGACTGAGCTGATTGGAACAACTTAATCTAACAAGTTTATTCCTCACAGCATAACTCTTGTGAATTTGTACTCATTTACTGTACCTGTACGTGTGCCTAGCTGAGAGGACCCGCAGATACGTCAACCCTTAATGTGGAATTCATATCACTTGTCTAGAATTCCTTCTAGACAAGTGATATTATATTTTGACTTTTACAAAAAAAATGTTAAACTGAAATTGCCGGGGTCCTTTAACAACATTATATAGAGAGGACAGATATGGGTGCAGAAAACATCTTTGTAAGAGAGCTGCAATGCTACCTTCGTTGCAAGAATGATGATGTTCATGCTGTTGACAGAAGCTTTATTTATGGAAGCTAATCTGAGGACGGAGAGTTGGTGGGGCTTTCTCCACAAAGAATGTGTAAACTTTTGGCTTGACCACTTTTACAGACTCAAAAATTAGGCTAATTCTGTTGAAGATTTTCTGGACAAGAACCTTATGTTTTGCTTACATGGTTTGATACAGGTATCTACCAAAATTTGATTAGCCTACTTTTTTTTTTTAGCTAGTTTCATTTCAAAGGGAAAAACATTCTTATGACAGACAGAGGTGCACTGCATGGGGCTACATCTAAAAAAATCTAGCATGCTTTATGATGAACAATTGTGGAAAGGTTCCGCTATATAAATTGAAAATTAGACTGTTGAGGACAGAAAACATGTCATGTTATTGCCATTGTATGACTTATTTTTTAAGGAATTCTAATATTTTGGTATTGATTTTTTTCTTGTCATCTTAGCAGAATGAGGTGCATTCCACCAAGGAATCATGTAACAGCCATGTGATACGTCCATCAAGTAATGAACATGTTCCTCATGGATGACCTAATGCCATGTTCTTTATTCCTGAACGTGACCAGACTGATGACTGTTTGTGCCAAGTTTCAGAGGTAGATATTAACAGGTGTGAAGAGGACTGCATCCACCGCTGTGACATTGAGGAGGACTGATCACACTTTTAAACCTTGGCAGGTGATAGTATATACATTTAATTTACACTTAATGATTTGCTATTTAAGATATGTGCCCTCATGCCCCAGGTTTGGGACTTCAGGGATGAACATATTCCTTTTAGATGAACATTCAACCACAAATGTCAAGTAGTTAAATGGTGTCAAAGAAATGGATGTGTTCAAGCATAAAAGTACTTTTTTGTAAGTCATCCATTAATAAAGAAAGGAAGTAAAACAATTTCCTGTTATACTTCATGTCATGTTTCATGTTTGATTTGTTACATTGTATGATAACCAGAGAGATGTAGTGATGCACCTGGGTTTGAATTACTGGGGAGCTTTTGAGGAACGTTGATTTCGGGCATGTACCGTGTGTTCACAAGTCACATGCACGTGTATTTATATTATGGCATGGCAATGTGGTCAATAACAAGATTTCTCACAGAGATATTGTGCCACTGTCTGCAGCTGATTCAATTAGGAATGCTTCTTACAGGGATGGTTCAATAACATCTTTCAGTAACAATGAAAAACAAGACATGAAGTGCTGCTTTGGTGGTTAACAGCCCACAACCGACAATCTAGCTCTCCGTGGTGCTGAAATAAACAATGGATTACCTGCATCATTCAAAAAAGATAATGTATTCATTAAATAAATGAAATGCTGAAAAATTTGTGCCATTATTTTAATTTCATCCTTACTACGACCTTCTTATCATATTTTGTGGCTCCACAGTATAGAGCAATTATTTTTACCTGGACTAAATAAGTGTTTAGATACCAACCTTTAAGCCATACATCTATTTAGAATATCTGAATAGCTTTTTTCACAATAACAAATGCATGAACAAAATTTACACAGCATTGGGTGTATTTAAAAACGTATAAACAGCATAATATTTTTCATGGAACATATAAACGGTAATAAAAATAATAGATGGTAGCTATATACTAAGAGGTTTCTGAGTAGCATAGTAGTTATATGATAAAACATGACTATCTTCTGGTTGTTTTTAAACAAGTTTATTTGTGTTTTGTTTTCAGCATCAACAATGAAAAATTATCGGGCTCTGAAACTAGCATAGTTACAGATGATTAGTCACATTCACCTGTGAAATATTTCTCCAAAAATGCATTATTAACAGAAAAACAAGCCCAAAAATCAAATAGGATTTTGTAACATGTGAAGGGATTATACCAAAAGTGTAACAGCAACCTCATGATTGCCTCATATGATGTATCTAGACTTTCCTACACAACCTGAAAACCAGCCTGAGTGCCATCAGTTTTTGCAATGCACCAAATCACTGCAAAGCAATGCAAAAGCTTTTATTTATTTTTCTTACTGAACTATGTGGCTTCAACAAATGAACAGCCTAGTTTGCAGGACTAGAATCAACAAGGACATCAAAAGATTTTGTAACGTGGTTTTGTAAATGCCGTTTACATGATGTAAAGAAAGACTGCCCCGTTGAATGAAAACATGAATTCATAATCCACTCAGTTATACAGACATGTAAACAAACATGATAAACAAATAACAGACCATTGCAGTTTAAACTTTGAT
This sequence comes from Fundulus diaphanus, assembly GCA_037039145.1. Lineage (NCBI taxonomy): Eukaryota > Metazoa > Chordata > Actinopteri > Cyprinodontiformes > Fundulidae > Fundulus > Fundulus diaphanus. The sequence goes on along the minus strand of CM073139.1, from coordinate 42,238,242 downwards.
CTCTTAAAAAGAAAAGAAAATTATTTCAATATAAGCTAGTCAACAGCACATTTACACAATAACATTTACATTTTTCAAGTAGTAACTGCAGAGTTCTCTGCACTGCACGGTTAAGATGAATCACCATCATTCAGCTACACCAAAAACATTTATTTAGCCAAACAAAACCGAATGACCATCTCTTAATAAGGCAAATGAGCAAATCCCTTTTTAAACTTTGGATCAACAAAGATTTAGACAAAGATCTCATTCCAAAATTTCAATTAAAATGATTACATTTTGTTGTGCAGTTAAAAAAGATTAACATAACATGTTAACCATGACATGTTTCTGTCATTGGCCGTCGGCTGCTGGAAGCCATTTTGGCTCACTTGACCTCCACTTCCAATAATTATGTGGATGGTGGACACGATGAATGAGCTCGCCCTTCCAGTTTCCACGGCAGAGGAATTGGATGCTTTGAACAGAAACCTGGGGTCCGGAGCTGTTCGTAAAAAACTGCTATCGTTCTTTAAATATTTGGTCTTTTTTCTTTGAATTATTTTTTTCCTTTAAGCATTTAAATATTGTTTTTTTGTTACACTTTTAGATCTGTGTTTTAAATAAATTGGTAGTGTGTTAGCCCATGCAATCTTTAACTGTCTGTCTGATTTTCAAGACTGTATGGAACATGCTTAATGTAGTTGGTAATTTGTTGACAACAGTAGTTCTTCTATGACTACCATGAACATGTTTGTGAATGGACAATTAAAAAATGTATTTCTGATTTTTAGCGGCTGTACGAAAAAAAATAGGGTTTAGATTCAGTTACCAACTTGGAACTCAAGGCCTTTTTCCCCCGCTAGTGTTTTTTAAAGTCCCTCAAGTGTTTTTTCCCGTTTATTTTCTAACATTTTTTTTGTCATTTTCTTTTGTCATTTTTTTTTCTTGTATTCACCATGAGGTTCATGTTTTGCAAGAAATTGTGACCCGTCACAGCAAAAGTAGGAACAAGTCGGCAGAAATGAGCCAGAAATGCATAAACTCTTCTTTTGTATGATTGATTGCTGTTATAACTGGAAGATTGCTCCATGGGATTATTTTGTATTGTAATGGCAATGAGAAATGTTATCTTAACAAGTGCCCATAAAACGCTTTTGAAAAATTCCTTTAAAAAACAGAACGTTATTAAACTTTGTGTAAAGTTAAAAATTGTTCAAGTTAATCTTGGCTGCTGTAGCTTGTCTGTTTGGCAGGTGTTTTTGGGTTGGAGTAAAAATGAGTCCATAGATCGACAGGAAGGAGGAAGCTCAGAGAGGGCAGGGCCTTTTCTATTGTTGGTCCTCAATGGTGGAATAACGGCCCCTGCATAAGAGAGGCTCCTTCACTGCCTTTTAAAACTCGCCTTAAAACCCACTATTATTCTTTGGCTTTTACCACTAGCGAGCCTTAGTTTTCATTTTAAATTGGTCTTATTGTTTCTTTTAAGCATTTTAATGCATTATCTTCTTATGTATTTTATTTTTTAATGGATGTATTTTAGCTCGTAGCAATGTACAGTACTTTGTTTCAGCTTTATAAATAAAGATGGTATTGTATGGTAAGGTTTTCAAGCTGCGTTTCTTGTGCGACTCGCTTCTACAGGGTCACTTCACATCGTGCTCCACTTCATGTAAAAAAATTAAAAAACTTTGGCAAACTTCATAAAAAGCTCTCTGAGAAGCGCCATTCTCTGGTCTCACTCAGTTAGAAATCGTTCTCCAGTCTATGTTGTAGCTGCAGACTTTTTTTTGATATAGTTTCCTAGATAATCTGTATGCATCAAAATTCTTGTCCTTTTATTTTACGAGTGTCTTAGTGCGCAGAGTTGAACGCTGCTGCATATTGATTAACAGGCAATGCAGCTCTCAATGACGATTACTGCAGCTCTGACTTCTTTGTTTCAGAAAGGCAAATGGAATAATTTTTTGTCTTACTTTTTCCGAAGCTAACCCAGTGAAATGCGGGACATTGTTTCAATTTGTGGGACAGCAGGACAACAGAGAAAAACGCGAGACAGTCCCACACAATCTAGTCCACTGAGTTTCACAGGTAAAGGTGCTGCAGAAAGCGTGCAGTATTTATTATGCACATAAACACGCCTGGCAGGTTAAACTTTTCGCATCATGACCGACAATCTTCCCATTTTTGTCCATTTCTCTCAGCCAAGCCTCTATTTATTACTAACCCCACCGTCAACGGTTGATATATCCGACCCTTCAAGAAAAAAACGTGTTCAAGCTAAATTAGTGTAGCTAGCACATTACTCTTGTTCGTGTTTAAAATAAAAACGTAACAGCGAATCACAAGAAGATCCCTGGTTGGTTGCCGCGTTTATCAGCTTCAGTTATCAAGTTACTGGAAGCGAAGGAATAAACACAGTCAAATGACTTGGCCACAGGTGGAAATACCACTCATTAATTCAACTGCAAGAGCAGCGATAGACACACTTACCAGGGGAGTTGTTCTCAGATGTTCAATCCGCTGACATTCTGAGTGGCTGGTTCAAATGTATCCAAAGAAAACATTTGACCATCACTACTTTCATTCATGCCACCTGTGGCCTGTTTGAGATTTTCTTCCAAAAGAAATGATTGAGCACCGACGAACCTCACCGACAAACCTCACCGACTGGCAGGTGTCGCTTTAAAAAGACCCGACTTACTCTCTTTCTGATGGGCTAAATTTTACATTTAAAATTTATAAATTTGTAACTGTACTTAATTTATATCAGATATGTAATTTCAAGCGGAAATTGCTCCTAAAACCTTCTGAGCTTAAACGGTTAAAAGATCATGGCACCCCTGGTTTTGTCCGCATGCCATTTCCACGGGGCGGAGCTCCCGGCAGCTCCATGTTTCAGAGACAGAGCGACGCCGCACTCATCAGGGAGAAGAGTGTAAAAGTCAGTAAGTCATTTATCAGACCAATTGTTCAACGAGCACAAGGTTGTAACACAAAAAAATATTTTTCATCAGCTTGCTAGTTAAGCAAATTACCTAGCTTATGACGGTTAACAAGCTCAAACTAGTAGCTATACAGTTGTGGCAATGACAGGACAGAGGAAAGAGAGGAGGGAAAATAGAGGAAGACACGAGGGAAAACAGAGAGAGTTCCCTGTATCGGTTAAAGACTTGGCTGTACAAACAAACACTCTACAATGTAGTTGCCTGTAATGTCCATAAAGTGAAGGTGGACATAAACATGATTTGCCAGGAGTTTGATGGACCCAGTCTCCCTAGAAGAAGTACATTTGATTTATTTGTTTAAAGAAGTTATTTTTTGTTGTTGTTAGATGCAAATGTTTTAGTGTGGTTGACAGAAAATGTACTTTAGTTTTTCACAGACCGATAAACTGATGAATGGGTGGGTAAAAATATTTATAGGCCTACTGTTTCAATCTATAACTTCAAAGCACTGTACATATATAAGTTTATACATTTTGTGGGATAGTTGAAACATCTTGTTGAATTTTTGTTTGTGGATACAAAAGTAAATATAAATTTCTGAAGATTTCGTTGAATTATTCCTGAAGGTTTTTCCTTTATAGTTTTGGAACTTACTTTGAGCTTCAATTTCTTCTGAAACTACTTTGATGGACTATAGTGGAAAATAGAGCAGCATGCAAATAAATGTTAGATGTTATAAAACGTGGACTATTTCTACCTTCCATCTAATACCATTGTTGACATTACTGGTTGAACAGGTACAAACCTGTTACCTGTATACAGGTAAAAAAAACTGTATTCAGGTAAAATATGCACTAATAAAGAATAATGCTATAACCACTATTATGACTTTTAATAACATTATTTAACAAGTTGAGGGTTTAACCCCAAAAGAAAAGTTGCAAAGGTGTAGGCCAGAGAGGGAGAGAGCTGTTTTCCCCCCATGTCCCCCGACAGAAATCGCTCCCTGAAATTTAGCTGTCTATTGTTCTTTCCCCCAAAAATAATTAAATAGGATTTTTGCCCCTGTTCTCCTGTGAACACCATTTGAGGAATAAGTAATATGGCAATGTATGTGTACATTTCAGAGTTTGGTAAACAGTTAGGCATTTGCCAAATATAGATAAGAAACACCATACAACAAATGACAAAAACTTGTTTTTGTTGTGTCTTTTGTTTTTACTTGGAATATTGAAACACATTTTTTCTCATTTGTACATTGTGAATTACCAGTTAAATGACAATTACGTTATTCTAAGTCTCATCAAAGGATCGCTCTCTCTTGTGGATTCTTGTGTGTGTTTTTAATTGTGATTTTGCAGAAAATCTTTTACCACATACATCACAACCAAAAGGTTTATCTCCTGAGTGGATTCTTATATGGGCATTTAGGTTTGACTTTGAGTAAAATCTTTTACCACACGCATCACAACCAAAAGGTTTCTCTCCTGTGTGGATTCTTGTGTGTCTGTTTAACTCTGACTTTGAGGCACATCTTTTAAAACATGTATCACAAGCAAAGGGTTTTTCTCCTGTGTGGATTCTCGTGTGTCTATTTAACTCTGACTTTGAGGAAAATCTTTTACCACATGCACCACAAACAAAGGGTTTCTCTCCTGTGTGGATTCTTATGTGTTTTTTTAAATCTGACTTTGAGGAACACCTTTTACCACAAGCATCACAAGCAAAGGGTTTCTCTCCCGTGTGGACTCTCATGTGTCTGCTTAAATTTGAGTTTGAAGAAAATTTTTTCCCACATGTGTCACAGCCAAAGGGTTTCTCTCCTGTATGGATTCTCATGTGCAAGTTTAAATATGTCCTGCTGGAAAATCGTTTACTACAGCCATCACAACTAAAGGGTTTCTCCCCTGAGTGGGTTTCCATGTGTATGTTTAAATATGACTTGCTGGAAAATCCTTTACCACATGTATCACAGCTAAAAGGTTTTTCTCCAGTGTGTATTCTCATATGTTTATTTAAACGTGACTTGATGGCAAATCTTTTACCACAAGGGTCGCAGGTAAAAGGTTTTTCTCCCGTGTGGCTTCTCATGTGAGACATTAAATGTGACTTTGAGGAACATCTTTTACCACAAGTATCACAACAAAAGGGTTTCTCACCTGTGTGGATTCTCATATGTAAGATTAAATGTGACTTTAAGGAACATCTTTTACCACACACAAAACAACAAAAGGGCTTCTCTCCTGTGTGGATCCTCTTATGCGCATTTAAATTTGACTTTGAAGTACATCTTTTCCCACAAACATCACAGCCAAAGGGCTTATCTCCTGTGTGGATTCTCATATGCGCACTTAAGTTTGAGCTTGAAGTAAATCTTTTCCCACAAACATCACAACCAAAGGGTTTCTCTTTCATGTGGATTCTCATGTGTTTTTTTAAATGTGACTTGACCGCAAACCTTTTTCCACAGGCAACACAATCGAACTTGTGATCAAACTTTTTACTATCTGAAATGACTTTTTTCAGTGAATCCACATTTCCCTCGTCTCTGAAACATTTCTCATTAAATGAACAAACTGAAGTCTTTAATCTTGGATGACTTGATATGTGACTCTGTAGAGAGAATCTCCTGGCAATTTCTTCCCCACACTTAGAGTAGCTGAAAGATTTGACAGTGTGGTCAGGAACCCAGCTCTCCTTACCATCCTCTTCACTGTCTTCAGTTTCAGAGTCTGATAACTGTTTAAGCTGAGATTTATGATGGTTTACATCATCATCCTCTCCATCACGTTCACCATCTACAGTCTCTGAATAGTTGGAATTGCCTGCATAAGTATTTAAATCTGGGTTGCTGTTGGTTTCTGCTGTTCTAGTGTATTCCTCTTCAAGTTTTACTTTGAAATGGTCAGCTGAAGCGTTGGTTGGAAATTCTCTGACTTCTGTTTGCTGTTGATGAAAGTGAGAAAATAGAGGTTTCTCCTCATCCTCTTCACTTTTTATATGAACGACAGTTAATGGAAACCGGGTATCTTCAGTTTCCTCCAAGTTCAATTGCTCTCCTTCCTGGTTAGTCCAGATTATTTCCCTTTCCTCCTTTATGTCGAGGAGCTCCGGTTTTTGCAGGTCCCCACCAGGATTCTGTTGCTCAGGGGCTTCTTCTTTAATTTCTGCAGAAAACACTGAAACACATTACATGCGTTATGACCAAGTATATCTTGACAATAGTACAACCACTACTAAGATTAGAATTAGAGAAATAAATCTCTAATATAATCTTTAGATGTATAATATATGTCTTATTTCCAGTTAACAATAGGTAAAAACCTGAGATGCCACAGTAAATACCCCTACCATCTACATTAGTGACGCACCACAGTAAAAGTAGGAACAAGTCAGAGCACAAATGGAGAAAACTCAGGAAACCTTCAATTTCTGAGAAAATACAGATTTTTGTTTTATTGCAAAATATGCTAGTTGAAGTTATGAAAAATGCCTCAATGCTTTAAATGACTGTTTCGAAGATTTTAAAACTTTGACTTCCGGTTTAGCGACTAATGGGGTAAGGCGTGCCAGCAGGAGCTCCTGTGAAACTCTTAAATGGCCTTTTCGTGTACTCTCAATTTCCACATTTCGACTCCACAAGCTCATTGTGACTGTATTACAGGCTTCTATGCCTCCAAAAATGAAAAATATGAACAACCACAGCACAAAATCAGCTGTCCAGGTGTAACTGTAACGTTACTTTCCACTGTAACGTGCCACACGTTACAGTGGAAAGTTGCCAAATTCTGGGAAAACTGGATCCAAATCTGTTTATTTAACATATAGCATGATTCACTAAAGATGCAAATATTTGCACTCATTATGTCATTATTTTATGTGTCCCAAAGGTGGAACTTGAATTAGCACTGCCCACAAATGGCAGGTTTAATCACTGTGAAAAAGATACAGGCCAAGGCGAAGGAGAATGTAGCTTCTCTGTTCATGTGAACATCTTTAAATTCACAGAAAAACATAACCCGAACCTATCCCCAATAATATCACTTAGAGCCAAAAGCACGGCGGAGGAACTTCGACATCATTCCAATAAACTGGGTCAGCGTGTCAAAGTCATCCATCAGACAACCAGGACACACCATACTGTTGTTCGTTTTCTAAGAATGGGGACCTGCTTTTTTTCACTTTATTAAAGAGTCCCACTCATGCAGAGTGCCTCAAGGCTCCATTCTTGGCCTCTTCCTCGTCTCTCTTTATCCTGTCCCATTGGGGACAGTTATAAGAAAACGTGGTTTAGCCTTCTTTCTTTTTTTAGGTAGATTACAGTCAGACATTTATGACACTAAAAAGGAAAATAGTTACTCTGCAAATAAACTTCTTGAAAGCATTGCAGAAATCATGGACGTCATCAAACTTCTTACCGCAGAACAATAAATAGACTTGGTTTATGTTATTTGGGTGATTGATGTCTCTAACATCAGTGTTGACCTGGGACCTTAAAGTTCGTATCTGACACTGACTACTATAGCCCTGAGAGACTAGATAATAATCTGTGGTCCAGTCCATCTTTTTCAAACTGAGACAGCTGACTAAAGATTTTTATCTATGCTTTAATTACAACTTGCTTAGATTACTGCTCTGCACTTTACTCTGGGCTTAAAGCTCTAGTGGCTTGACTGCAGCTGGTCTGAAAAGCTGCTGCTCTTCTTTTAACTGGTACCAGGAAACGATACGAGCACATTTCTCCAGTTTTAGCAGCAATACATTGGCTCACATTCGGATTGATTTTGTTTGTTTTAAATTTCTTCAATGCCTTGCTTTCCAGGATCTGTCAGACCTGCTTCATCTGCACACTCCCTCTAGTTTGCTTCACATTCTAAAAACAAAGACTGCCAAAAGACAACCGCACTTTCTCATCGTCGCACAAAAACTCTGGAGTAGCTTTACATATGAGGCAGATATTTATGTTTTTAAATGTTCTCTTAAAATAGATTTTTTTTGGGCTTTTAACCCAGTTTGAAATGTTAACTTTTGAAGTTTTTAGTGTTTATTCCTGTGTATCTGCATTTTATAGTATATTTTATTGTATTTGTATTTTTATTATATTTACTTACACAAGATAAGTCTATGATGTTGTATTCTATTCCATTTCTGGTCTGCTTCTCTTACTGACTTCCATGTTAGCAGGCTGCTGCTCTTTTGCCAAAATAAAATACCAAATGCTGCGCTCTGTATTGGGAACTCTTATATGATTGGCTCAGGTACCAGGAAGTAAACACAGGCTACACTCTGAACTGAAGTAGTTCTATGTCTCTAGGTTTGAAAGGAGAAAAAATGTGACTAAGATTGTTTACAGGGAATGTTACTTCCATCCCTGGTGAGAAATGAGAAGTTAGGTTGATTTTACAGTAAATATCTTACTTATAGCTCCTTTAAATATTTTTATTTTTATTTTGGTGGAGATATTTTCATTACCAATACACTCACATGAGAGTAACCTAAATGTTAGTTATTAAATTAATCAACTAATTGTATAAATAATGGTGAAATGTAGCCCTGTGTTTGAGAATGCCTTTGATATTCTCTCAGCTAGACGGTGGATTCTCCTTCACGGCTTTAACTTGCACCCAACAACTCGTGGACACATAAGCAGCTGCTAATGTGCACAACTTTCTGCTGCCTCCAAATGAAAGTCAAGAGGTTGCTGGAGTCAGAGGAAAAACATTGAGCCAGTATGGAATATGTCTTCCAGAGCTGCAATGTGGGGAATATCTTTCATCCTTACCACTAATTCACAAAACCTTGGCTGTGTCCATCCAAGCCTTTTCCTTCAGACGGTTTTCTTTGTATGAAGGGTGTCGTGTCAGATAGAACAGCTCTGTTCTCTACTTCGACAATCAATTATGCTACATGTCCTAAACTTGTACTTGATCCAGTGTGTTTTGTGGTTCCTGGTGAAACTATCTGTGGACCAACCTGATCAGAAACTGGGATCTGTTCAGGTTGGGATCTGAAGATTTATTTAGTATTTCCCCCAAAGCGGATGAGTTTTACTTTGCCTCCATATCTGACGGTGAAACTGGGATCCTGGCTGAGTTTGTTCCAGCAGCAAGAGCAGCTTTGTGTTTCCTCACAGACCAGCAGACTCTAGCATGAACACTTGACCTAGAGAGTCAGGAGATCTGAACTGGAGCCTCTAGTCAGAGGTTGAAGAAATAGGATGGGAGCACGTAGAGTCAGACTGAGCTGACATTTAGTCTGATAGGAAGCTGATGAATCCAGAGAGTTTTGGCCTTTAGCTGCAACACAGGACACAGAAACAAAGTAAAGCAATCCTTACTGTTGATAGGAGCAGCAGTTAATGGAAAGCTGCTATCAGTCTCCTCCTTCACCAGGAGCTGCTCTCCTTCCTGACGGGCCCCGGGTTCCTCCTGTTCCTCCTTTATGTGGAGGAGCTCTGACTCCTGCTGCTCCCCCTCAGGACTCTGTTCTTCAGGAGCCTCTTCTTTAACATCTGCAGCCAACACTGAAACACATTACATGCTTTATGAACAACTAGATCTTTACAATGTTACAACCATGGGAAAGATTAAGTTTAGAGAAAAAGATTTGATCAACAGTGTAGAGAAAACTGAACCTCAGGAACTGACAGTTTCACCCTAGAAATGATCACCAGTAACTTTAGTGTCATTCTGTTGTGGAAACAATGTGATTATTCTGTTAAAAACATTTAATAACTGCTAAATTCAGCATCTGTTATTATATCTATGTAAAAATCATTAATAGGTTCTTTATCTTTTTTAGCCAGTTAAGTTATTAGAGCCACTGTTGAAGGTCCAAAGAGCCTCTTGTGGTCCCAAAGCCACAGTTTGCAGAGCCCTGCCAGAACGGGTTGGACAAGGAGAGCTTTAATGAGAGAAGCAGTCAAGGAGACAATGGCAACTCTGGAGGAGATGCAGAGATCAGCAGCTCAGGTGGAACAATCTGAACACAAGACAAGTTTTTCTGGTGCGTCTCCAAAACTGGGAATTTTATGGGCAAGTGGTGAGAAGAAAGCCAGAGGAAGTCCTGTTGGAGTTTGTTATAACCAAAATGTCAACAGAAAAGACTAAAACTGATCAAACTGCCAAAAGCTTCATGTTTCATTCCCACATTATTGTAGCTATGGCAACGGTGGTCGGACACAAGCAATTCAGAATACAAGCGTCCATGTTTTTAACGGCTAACAGAGAAGTGGGAATTAGAGGAGAAAATACATCAGTGTTGTAGAATTACTACGATAAAACAAAAATATTTGTGGGAAAAAAACTGTTTTAAATATATTTTGATTTAAATAAATATGAAATACTAAAAGGGGTGGAGGGAAAAAATTACATGTAATAAATACACAAAGATAAAATAAAGATCTCAAGAAAAATAGATAATTGATAATGAGGGGTTCAAATAAAACATGCATTAATGCAAATTGATAAAATACGACAGTTACACATTGAAATAACATCTATTTGTAAAATAATCTATCAATTATTGAATGTCTTTTTTATAATTTGCAGCATTTAATAGCATACTATTTTATATTTTAGCCACTTTTATGCACAGTAATTATTTTATTTAGACATTGATTCATTTCTGTATGTAGTCTGAATTATGGCAGGATTGGTCCTCCGTAGTCAGCCAGAAGAAAACATGCAACCCTCTTTCAAGACAACATAGACCCAAAAACTTTATTCGGAGGAACTGTCCCAGGCAAGCAGACAAGAAAAACTTGATGCTGAAAAACCTTGCTAGATTAATTTGCTCCCATGTTTTGAGAGGGGAAAAGCTGATTTATTAGGTTCTCCACTGATAGTCCTAAAAACAACTTTTTCTGTTTTTAAAAAGAGAGAATACGTTCTCACACTTCAGTGACACTTTGATATAGAAATATGTAAAGTATCTTAACAGACATTAACAATCACAAATTAGCCACTAGAACTATCACTAATCCTGTATTTTGTCTTGTTTTAAATTAGAATCCACGTTTTACCAGTATAATAAGCTACGCTTATCATTTCAGGAAGCCGTTTTCGTGTCCAGGAAAATTAGCTTCCATCCTTTCATGATACAAAAATCTATTACAAAAATATTATAAATAAATATGAATAAAAAAAAATTGTTAGAAAACAGTGTTTGGTGACTGACTGATATCTGTCAGGGTAAAGTAAACATGACTCGATGAAGACTTTGATTCTCTCAGTGATTAAACAAAACAACAACACAAAAGAAACTATGTCCAAAAAAGAAAAAACATCACAAGACCAAGTTTACTTTTAGTTTTTTTCTAAGTAAAGGATTTAAAATAAAGAAACAACATGGCATGATTAAGTATCGTTTTACCGACAAGTTGATGAGAAATCCTGAGAAAGCTGTGGAATCCACCTCTAGTAACGTTGTGCTGTTCTCAGGTAGACCGCCCCAAGATGGCGGCCGTAATCTATACGCCACGACAGTCAATGTGATGTCTACTGTTTATACTATTTCTATGGTGCTACATGGTAAACTAGCATTAGCCCTCCTATGTATGCTACATGCTAAGCTAGCATTAGCACCTCCTATGCAGAGCTGCAGGCTTAGCCAGTTTTCTGGGGGAAACACTGCAACGAGTTCTGATGAAGAGGAGGAATCCATCAGCTGCTGAAAACAGCTCCTAAACTTTAGCTCCATCCACACAGTTAGCATGAAGAAGGAAATCTCCAAACCTGATGGGTGCAGCAGAACTCTGGGCTGGAAAACATCCCCCATCATTGGTGTCTCCTCTGCTGCGTCCTGCCGCTCTTTGAGCTCCTGCTTCCCTCCAGTTTCTCCGCTGTGCCTCCAGCTGCTGGACTTCTTTCCAGACTTCATCACCTGCAGCAGCTGCTGCTCTCTTTCAGATTCACCAACACTCCCGATTCTGGCCTCACAGCAACACAAGGACAAAGAACCCGGAGGATCAACGAGGCTGCGCTGTTGGGAAGAGGGACGTCACAACCATAGACATATGAAGAGCAGGCCGCCATCTTGGGGCGGTCACCCGCTCCACTCACTTTAATGTGTTCACCAGCATTTAGTCAATTATAACTTTCTGATTTTTTTTATTTTCACGCTTTTTTTTGCTTCAAACTTTAATAGAACCCTGAACCATGGTTCTATTCTTAAGAGGGTTTAACAGAAATAGAATATTCTGATGTGATGTATAAGTATATTGCTAAACACAGCCAACTAACAGCCTTCAGCTTAATATCAGTAGGAGAAATTTAAAATTAAAGATTGGTGTTGGTTTTGTGGACTTTGTCTTTGTTTTTTAACATTTGTTAAACTGCTGCTCGCAATAATAAAATATTAATAATGGAAAAAGATTAAGGTTATGAATTCTACATTGAGTGACATATTTCTCAGGTAGGCACATAGGTCTGTGTAATATATAGCAAACTTGTACAAATTCACAGGAGCTTTGATGAGAGGAATAAAAAGAAAAAACCTAGCTAGATTCAATAATTGAAATAATTATTGTTCCCATGTTTATAGAGGGGAACAGGATGCTTCAGACAGCTGAAATAAAGTTTTACCAGAATATTAAGCTACAATCTTCTTTTCAGCCATTTTCGTGTCCAGCAGAATGAGCTTTCATCCTTTCATATTAAAAATACAAAATTATAAATAGGAAAGATGTGTTAGAAAACAGTGTTTGGTGACTGACTGATATCTGTCAGGTTAAAGTGACTCAATGAAGACTTTGATTCTTTGGAAAAAAAACAACTCTATGTAAAAAAATCTACACAAGATCAAGTTTACTTTTTTATTTTATTTGTTCTTTTTAAGTAAAAGATTAAAAATAAAGCAAAGCAACAGACTTGATACGATTATGCGTCGTTTTATCAACAAGTCGATGAGGAAGGCTGTGGGATCCACCTCTCATGCGTCCTTCTGCGGTTACCAGGTCAACCACTCCAATATACATATATTTATTACAATTGGAATTCCAAGGTGAGACGAACACAACTTTATCCTAAAACCCCATTTTAGTAAAGCACGGACTCCACCCTCCCGTGGCGTCTGCACGCGTTGTCTGCCTGGAACCGCCAGGGGTGCATCCTTTCATAGGCCGGTCCCTCACTGTGTACGTGACTGAAAGTTATCGGGGGGCTACATATACACCCGTTTATATCTGTGCTTGTGTTCTCATAAACAAAACAGATCCGCATTCCAGTGTCAACTAGGCGCCGGGTTCTTGATACATTTCGCCAGATTTTTTAGGAGTTTACCGAGATAAACATTAAGAACAATAAAAAAGCTTTTACCATGAACCTTCTTGACGGGTACCGACCATTAAACCTTATGTGACTCTTAGTTGCCTGGTATTCCATAACATGGTTGGGTGAATTTATAGCCTTGAGTGACCCTGCAGGCTCCTTCTTGTAATTCTAGCCTTGAAGAGGCTAGAATTACAGTCATCTTAAAGACTGAGGAACCGGATAAATACTGAAGTGACCCCGTACATTGAAAAACAAATTTATGTGTTGGGACTGAACTAGATTTACGAATAAAGAACTAAAAGATGAACTAGATACTTTGATCTACACAGTATACACAGCCTTAGATATAGAAAACAATATGCATCCAAAGAATAACCTTTTGAGTAATATCAACCACACCTGCAACTAATATACAGAATATTCATATAATGGGAAAATTAAAACTAAGTTTATAATATCAGTATTCACTCCAATAGTAGACATTTATATGCAACCATGACAAGGTAAAAGAATGTAGTTTTCACTCTAGTTCTCCGTTTAGTGCTGTAGCTGTGTCAGAAACATGGATAAATAATGAGATAGGAACAGATATTGAATTAGATGGTTATCAATTTAATTCTATCAACAGAAAGAACAAAAATGGATGTGGTGTGGCAATATATAATTGAAATTTAACATGATTGACAAAATGCCTGCAGTTGTGGATGATTTACTGGAGTGCATTGCAAACAAATTCCTTGTAGAAAAGATGAAGAACATAATAATTAGTTGTATATACAGATCCCCTGGATCAAATATTGAAACATTTACGGACTAGAATATGTTTCCAAAGATAGCAACACAGGTTTTTGTATATCTTTGAGGACTTCAACATTAACCGCTTAAATAAAAATAAAAAAACTAAATGACAGAGAAATTTAATAGCATGGCTTTATATCCAACAATTCTAAAGCCAGGTAGGATTACTTCTCACTGTGCCACGCTAATATATAAATTCGCAAATCCAGGCAAACGATGAGCCTAACGACTCTCCATTGTTGGGGCGATCAGTTCCAGGTGAATCTACAGGTGAATGTAAGATCTAATGGGGCCTCGCCTGCAGGTCTATAAAGCTGGGAACTCCTCACTACTCCAGACATTTTGAGCTAAGAAAGCTTCCTGGATGGTAAGTTAAACGTCTTCAGCTTCAGAATAGAAGTCCAGTTGTTTTATTTTTTAAACCTTCTTTCTTGGACAAATTCACAAATATTCTAGGAAACGATATAGATAGCAGACTCCTACTAATAGATAAAAGTGATCATTCACCTGTTTTTACTGTTAACTATTGCAACTATAGGAAGAAAAACGATACCAATATTTGTAAATATTAAAGAGAAAAAAGAGGAAAGAATGGTTGGATCAATGAACAGAACTGAGAGATTATCTATAAAAAGTGTTGTGCCATCAAGCCATGAGGAAAAATCAGAATGGGTTGTAAGCAAAGGAATTTCACACTGCTGCATCCACACAGAGACTGCCTCCCTCAGCAGGGTGCCCTGCTGTGAAGCCAGGTTACACCTCACTTATCTTTCTTCTTGCATGTGGACTCTCGAGGAGAGGGTCTGTGCTGGAGAGACCTGCCACCCACGCAGGCCACATGGGACTCAAAGACTCACAAATCTCTGCAGGGTGGACCAAGCTGAGTAAAACGCCGGAGTAAAGAATCCGTCTATGCCGAAACCAGCCTTGTGCTTTTTTTCTCAGCTGTTGCAGGAAACTGACTCCAGACGCCGCGGAGCGGCCTCCCGCCTGCAGCCGGCACAGGACCCATTTTCCCGAGCTGAGAGCAAAAACTGAGCTGAAATCGCCCGCTGCACCCGGGTCAAAGACTCAACCACGATCCGGAGCCGCCTGCTCCGACCGCCACGTTATGGCTAGCACATAGCTGCCTAGCAGCTTCCCGTTGGAGTACTTCAACTGCTTCCCACTGGATGCCCAAAGTGAACCGAACTGACACAGAGGCACCAACAGGTTTGGTAGTTTTTTTGGGCTTGTTTCTGAAAGTGAAGTCGCTTATTTGGGCTCTAAAATAAGTGACGCTGCCGCACTACAGACACAGTGAGTATAACCAGCTACTCTGCCTGTATTTTCTGCAGTTTACGGTTGCAATAATCAGTGATTGTTGAATACGATGCTTGCCACTATTGTATTTTTGTTGGCACTACTTTGTGAAGCGGAAGGTTACATGCTTATAAAAGCATTAAAGGCGGAGCCTCCTTGTTCTGTGTATGTTCGGCCAGAGTGTGGCTACCAGTTAAATTGAGAATGATGTCTCCTGTCTCCTATGTGTTTCATAAGTAAGTTAATACTTCTGCAAAGATGTATGCACAAGGTACAGATGATGGCGAAGAATATTCATATAATGAGATTCCCATGGAAAAAATAGGAGATCCGCTGCAGAAGAACCAACAGTGATAACTGCTGAAAGTATTGATTTGGCGGTGCAGATCACCATTTTGAGCAGAGATTGGTTCTGATGATGATTTGTTACACGCAGATAACATTGCAGAAACCCAACCCATAAACCATACTTGTCTTTTTTTGTCTCTAAAATGTAAAATTAGTATTACTTTATATGTAAATGCTTAATACCATGTCTATCTTTGTTTAAGAGGTAAAAAAAATATTTTGGCATGAAATATTTATTTATTTATTTACACATTGTGTAAACTTCAGGGCGTTATGATTTGTAATTTAGCCATTACAGGCCAGAGTTTAACATTTTATGGCACCAGGATGTTTTTATTGCAATTATGAAATGTGCTTGAAAATAAAAACTGAAAATTTTTTTGTACAAGCAAGTACAAGTTTTTTACTAGTGTCATTTATTGCAAAATTGCATATTAAAATGCCCAAATAGCCTTTTTACATTTTCAGGAATAAAAAGATAAAATATGCGATTAATTTGCGATTAATCTCGAGTTAACTATTGAAATTATGCAATTAATCGCAATTAAAATGTTTAATCATTTGAGAGCACTAATTAATATGGAGTATTAATGTCAATTTAAAGGTGTTTTTGGATAACTTTAGCATTAACCAGTTTTAGCGACCGAATACTACAGCGACCCCTAACATCCCGGAGGTATAAAAGCATTAATAAAATTGAGCGTTTACTGATTTTACTGAGAAAATAATTCTTTAAAATTTTATTTTATCAAATAATGTTTTAACTCAGGATTTGCATTGTGAATGGGTTGAAACACATGCCAAACGCGGTTTGGCATGTCTGAATTAGTTAAAATAATTTAAGATCATTCCATGTTCTTTAAGATGAACTTTGGTTATTTAACTTAGATCTGCAGTGAACCAGGATTCACCGAATCATTCTAATGATGATGATGATCAACCATTTTATTTTGTCTTTTGTTTCTTTTGTGTGTACATAGTTCCTTAGCTTCTTTTTATCTTAATTTTATTTAGTAGTTTTAGTTAAGTTCCACTAGCCTAGTAGAGAGAATTTGTTTATTGAAAATAGTGTTAATTTAGATAAACAGCATTATATAGTGATGTTCTCTGGATGTTCATTTTATTTCTGTTAATAAATTCTTGAAGAGAAGTTGTCACTCATTATTCTATGTGTGCAAAGTTTGCTGTTAAAAGAACGCCAGTGCTCGAATCATTCCTTTCAACTAATGTCCTCATATGAGCCCTTTAGCGGATATTCACCGGACAATACCTAACAGAGAGATTTTTATTAAACATTAAGTAACTTAAAACAATGTGAAATAGCACAACATAAAATACTAAGGAAGCTTATGAGGATTATTTTTCAAAAGTATTTATTTTATTATATGATAGAAATTGCCAGATAAAACATTGCAAAAGTATACATAAATACACAAATAGTCCATGGGTCACCAAAGGGACACAAAACACCTGTAAAAAGAAAAGTACATTATATAGACAATTACGAAACACAGCAATACTGATGCAGAAGAAAAGTTTAAGAAATCTAAAAACAAATGAACTAAGATTATGAGGAAGAGTAAGAAAGAATACTACAACAAATTGCTGAAAAAGTTAATAAAAAATAACAATAAAAGTTTATGGAACGTTTTAGACAGCATTCTAAGTAAGGAAATTAAAAATACAAATTATCCTGAATATTTTATTGAAAATGATAATATGGAACGTGTGGTAAATGGATTTAATGATTCCTTTGTGAATTTAGGGCCAAAATATGCTTCACCAATCAAGGAACCACAAACAAAAGATTTGGTGGACAGAAACCCTAATACAATTTTTAAGTGTAACTGATGAAAAGGAAATCATAGAAATAGTTAAAATAGTTAAATAAGAACAAAACCTATACAGGCTGCAGTGATACAGATATGACTGTAAAAAAGATTATAAAAGAAAAAACAAAACCATTAAAAGCCATATCTGCATTTTCCCTAACAAAATGAAAATTGCGAAATGGCACCACTATATAAAACTGGAGACAGAAACTACTTTACAAATTACAGACCCATCTCTTTACTCCCCCATTTTTTTAAATACTAGAAAACCTATTTAGAGATAGATTAGATAGATTTATTGAAAAACACAACTTAGACCATTATATAATGTTTACCTGATATAACAATATATTTCAACCAACTACTCTTCTTAACTCAAAATATTAAGCAAAATTAAAATTAAATAAACTAAGGAACTATTTACACACAAATAAAGAAAAGGAAAAATAAAAGTAGTTATAAATAATAATTTAACTATTTTAGGTGAAAACCATTAATTGAATCATAAGAATGACTCAGTTAATTTAGAATTCACTGAAGATCTGAGTTAGAGAACCGAAGTTCATCTTCAAGAACTTGGAATAAGGTTAAATTAGCTTAACTCGAAGATAACTTGACAACGTGATTCTTATTAATGTAATAATTTCTCCAAAAATAATTAAACTCAAAAAATGGTAACTTAAGAATGTAAAGGGTGCTGTAAGCGGATGATGACCAGAAATAATGTTGCGTATCTGACCCCATGGCCATTAGCTGGATGGCTTTAGCTTAAGTTACACAAAATAGCATTAAATCAACATTAATGTTCCCTATTCATGCTGTATGAACGGCCGTAGCACTATTGGACAATAGCATCAAAACGAAAATAAGTTATGTTTAAACAAACCATAGTTATGTTTAACTTGTTAGCAGCAAGCCTGTTAAGTGACTAATGCTTGCGGACATTCTGAGCTTATTTAAGACTTTTAGCTATATTTGATGTAATAAGCGGATCGGAAAAGACAAACATTAATGTTCCATCAGTGATTTGAAAACTTTATGGAAATAAAAAAATTAAATTCCTTAAAATACAACCCAAAAAAATCAGCATAGTTTTGTTTCAAAGATTGCTAGCGGGTATGTCTGTCACATGGGCACTTTTCCATGGCCTCTCTGGCCTTAGATGGTTTCTGTAGAGGCTGGTTCGTTGTTTTGGGGTCTGATTCCACAGAAAACAGACCGTAGCCTACTTAGCTTTGGTCCCCGTTTGAAGATGTTTGATGTCTCTCCGATGTAAACTACCCCTCATGAGGGTCCACGGACAAAAGAGGTCCATTCTAACCAGATGTAAAGATTTAGTGAATCTGAAGGGGTTCCACTATGAGGGGCAGTCCTTGGGGTGGGTCCCATACGGTCTCACACTTCTTATAGCTATAGCAGTACAGTCTTACAGTTATTTTCCTCTTGGCTGAACTAAAACACTTCTCTGTAAATATAAAATGTCCCTTTTGGTTTGCCGCTACATTCCTGACAAATGATAAATCCTTATGTTTCTCTTGTGTCTTCTGTTTTTTTAGCCTTGTAACAAAATTTTGCTCTAATGTAAATTGTGAATTATCAGGTGAATGACAAAGTTTTTCCAAGTCTTACCGAAGTGTTTTCTCTTTTGTGTGGATTCTCATGTGTTGTTAAATATGACTTGGCTGAATTTTTTTATCACATGCAGCAAAACTAAAGGGATTCACTCACATGTTTTCTTATATGGACATTTAAGTTTGACATTGAGGAACACCTTTTACCACAAGTACCACAAGCAAAGGGTTTCTCTCCTGTGTGGACTCTCATGTGAATTTTTAAATCGGAATTTGAGGAACATCTTTTACCACATGCATCACAAATCAAGGGTTTCTCTCCTGTGTGGATTCTAAGGTGTTTGTTTAAATCTGACTTTGAAGAACATCTTTGATCACAAACATAACAAGCAAAGGGTTTCTCTCCTGTGTGGATTTTCATGTGTCGATTTAAATCTGACTTTGAGGACCATCTTTTACCGCATGCATCACAAACACATGGTTTCTCTCCCGTGTGAATTCTCATGTGTGTGTTTAGACTTGATTTTGTTGAAAACCTTTTCCCACAAGCATCACAACCAAATGGTTTTTCACCTGTATGGACTCTCATGTGTAATTTTAGGTATGATTTGCCAGAAAATCTTTTACCACATGCATCACAACAAAAATGTTTCTCCCCAGTGTGGATCGTCATATGTGTTTTTAAACGTAACTTGTTGGGAAATCTTTTATCACATGCATCACAACCAAACGGTTTCTTTTCTGAGTGTATTCTCATGTGTGAGCTTAAATACGTCTTGCTGGAAAATCCTTTTCCACAAACATCACAACCAAAGGGTTTCTCTCCTGTGTGGCTTCTCATATGAACTTTTAACCGTGACTTGCAGGAAAATTGTTTACCACATGTCTCACAACCATAGGGTTTCTGTCCATCATGGATTCTCATGTGTAAATCTAAATATGACTTGCAGGAAAATCTTTTACTACATGCATCACAATCAAAAGGTCTCTCTCCTGTGTGAAGTGTCACATGTCTTTTTAAATGTGACTTACAGGAAAATCTTCTCCCACAGTCATCACATCCAAAAGGTTTCTCCCCTGTGTGTATTCTCATGTGCTTATTTAAGTCTGACTTTGAGGAACATCTTTTCCCACAAGCATCACAACCAAAGTTGTGATGATTATGGTTAATTCTTTTACTATCGGCAAGAACTTTTTTTAGTGAATCCACATTCATTAATGTTGGACGACATGTCAAGTGACTTTGCGGAGAGAATCTGCTAACAATTTTTTCCTCACACTGAAAGTAGCTGAAAGATTTTACAGTGTTTCCACCTGACTCAAGAACCCTGCTCTCCTTACAATCCTCACCCTTTTCAGGCTCAAAGTCAGACAACTCTTTAAGATGAGATTTATAATGGTTAACAACCTCATCCTCTTTATCATCTAAACTGTCTTCTGTCTCTGAACAGTTAGATGTACCTCCATAAGTATTTAGATCTGGGTTCCTGTTGGATTCTACTGTTTCAGAGTCCTCTTGGTCAACTGGAGTGTTGGTTGGAAAATCTCTGACTTCTGTTTGCCGTTGATGAAAGTAAGTAGGTTTCTCTTCAATCTCTTCACTCTTTATATGAACAGCTAAGTGAAACCTGGTATCTTCAGTCTCCTCCTTTAATTTCAGTTGCTCTCCATCCTGACTGGTCCAGATTCTATCACTTTCCTCCTTTATGTGGAGAAGCTCCACCTCCTGCTGCTTGTATCCAGGATTCTGTTCTTCAGGGGTCTCTTCTTTAACATCTGCAGCCAAGACTGAAACACATTGCATACAGTTTTAGTTTAGATTCAAAGACACTGAATTACTTGCTCAGTATGAGGGGTTGCTGCACAGCCATGGACAATGCAGACAACTGTCCCTGTGTCAAGACTTGGTGCAACCTGCTGGGTTTCCTTAGATAGGATTTCTTTTGACCCATCTGTATAATCTGATTCAATATGCATAATCTGATTGAATTTGACTTTGGAAAGTGCCTTAAATTGATATGTTTCATGAATTGGCACTATTGAATTAAATAAAAGTACAAAAACTCATATGATGAGGCTCTCCAACAAGAATATGAACAAGATCATTCTGGATAATCAAATATGTTATTTTCACATTTAATAATATTAAGGTTAATGCACAAGTCTGAAGAAAGAAAGCCAGAGAAACAAGTTAGACTAAAGAGCTGCTGATGTTCTCATATCTCTAAGTGAATTTTGATGTGTGTGCTCTTAGAAATCAACCAAGGCTCTTCCCACTTCAGGAAAATTCACCAACAATGGGGGCATTGATCGATAGTGTTTAGCATTTTTTACTGCTTTGAATGTTCCATGTTCCCCACACCCAGCTTTTCCCCTCAGTGCTTCCTTGGCAGTGCCTACTCTGGTGTTTTTTGATTTTGTTTTCAAACTTTGTCTGGGGGTGGGGTTATGCTTTCACAGCAGGGTGAAAGCATTAGATTTTAATAAACAGCAATTGCTACAAAAACAGTATTACTAAGAAGTCATGAATTTGCATATTTCAGAGGTTGTCTGTAGGGCAAAACAAGATGTGTGGTAAGTCACGCCTCTCTCTAACTCAAAAATCTAAGCACCAGACCAGTTATCTGTTTCAATTTTAAAAAATTTTGTCAACAAAAAAAAAAGAATGCCCTGAATGTATGAAACGATCAGGGTGGGCATCTCACAAGCCCCCCAGGCTGCATTAAACAATGCTAATTGTGTTAGCTGAGCTACCGGCTACTCACCTTACATAACAGCATGGCCCATTGCTGGTCAAACTCCAACAATATAACTCACATGCCACAGTAAGCTAATTGCACATGCAGTTGTGCATGGGTGGGAGTTATATGACAAACATTTTGACTACCAAGCAAACCCTGCCATCACTGTAATTTGTGTGGAGTGCAGGTAGCGGAGGTGTACATGAGGCTCACAGGTGTTGGTTTTAAGGCTTTAAGAGCCTTAATATTTGTGCTGTACAATGACTAGGTAACTTGCTCAATTGCTTTAATAAAATGTATATGCTTAAATGGTGGTGGAAAAATCAGGATTGCAAGGCTCCACCAAGTTCACCCAAAGACGGAAAGAAGAAATGCTGTTGTAAACCTCTGTTCATTCTTCACAATTTTCAGACAGAAAAGAAAGATCCAGATGGACGTAAAAGATGGATTAAAATTGTAAGTTTTTTGCACACATTTATTGTGTCAAATCATCATTATGCTAGCTATTTAATCTTGAAACAGAGGAAGCTGTCAGGCTCAGAGCGGCTGCCGACAGAAGAGAGAGTAGAGACAGAACATGGACTCGCCCCGACAGAGTTTTTATTTTGCACTGTCACTTTTTAAATAATTCAAATGTGTCTAAATAGAGAAAACTTGATAAATATAGTACATGAACACTCCATCTCTAAATTAGCACCACCATACACAGTGATATCATACCAAAATTAGACTTTTTTCTGGGTAATTGTGTTTTCTTGCATGTGCCATTGGAGTAAAGCATTACAAACCCAGCGGATTACAGAAATATGTTTACATTAAAACATCATATTGCTTTAAAAGCTACAACTATCTTTATCATCACAGTCAGGTGCGCTGTACAAAGCATTTCATCATGGTCTGATGGGTACGTGCAGTAAACATCTCCCCGAGCCCGGGGGCATCTGGAGACGTCGAGCCGTATGGTGCCTAAGAGGTGCTTTGGTTCACGAGACGGCCCGGTCTTGTAATGGATATTGCAGGATACCTGATCTAATATACCGTCGTCCCTGGTTGGAAACTTGATGAATTTATGGGATTCTGGTTGCAGACTTTAAGTCAACATGGACAAAGTCTCCAGCAACAATCACCGCTGCCCCTAAATTGCTGTTCATTTGGTTGTCATAGGGACAATTTTATATTAATACTGAAGTTTTATTATTCCATTGCTATCTTTAAAGCTATGGTTGGTAATCCTGTTGGTTATACTGGGTGAAATCGTTCTTCCATCCTGAAAGTAGTAAATACATTATGTATACAGAAAAAGGAAGTTAAAAAAAAAAAAAGAGGGAGATGTGTTGGTGAGGACTGAACTTGAAAAAAAGACTCAAAAAAGTTGCGATGAGACAAAGCTGCTCCTTTTTAATCACCAAGCAAGGGGGAACTTTATTCGTACAAACACCAGTTGCAAATTCACATTTACATTCAACAGAATCTCACACATTACAAGTCTCACCCCCTTTTTATAAGATTTCATTTACATGGATGCGTATGTGGGGTGTTCTAGTCACGTATCACAACAGATGTTTCCTCTTATTCCTGGAAAAATGCTTATATAACGGTTCTACTGTGAAAAACAGGAAATAGCCAGACATTAATCACCCTTGATATCAGGCCCGTAAAGACTCTGCTCTCACCCCCCTCTGTCCCTCAGGTTCCAGGGGGTATCACCTTATCTGTCGGCAATCATTCTGGCGTGTTCATGTAACGCCGGTGTGCGCGCTCGTTCCTTTTCTTTTTTTTCCTCATTCCTAGTTAGCTTCCGCTTGCTAGCTGCGCATGCGCACTTCTAGTGTTTATGTGTCCTCCGGATTGTACCGATCGCCAAAACCAGACTTTATCGCCCGAAATGCAACGGACAACAGGGCCTCGGTTTCCCCCGCCTCTATGGCGTAGGTTCGGGAGAAAACGCAGAAGAAGACATGGCTCCCGTGGCGGCATCCGCACCAGGCTAAATGCTAATCCACACAGGCCAGCCCTGCCCAGTCTCCTCCTAGCCAAGGTTAGATCCCTCACCAATGAAATGGAGGCGATCCGGCCGAGGATCGCCTCACGTAAGTTAGACAGCAATTTTCACAGAGCCACATCTTACCGACCGCATGCCTGACACGGTCGTTGAGTCGAACTAGGAGGCCACTCTTTGTTTAGACCGGAACGAAGCGGCAGAGAGAAGACCTTTTAAATTGGCTAGAGAGTTCAGCTCTGTGATTATTACTGCTACATACATCCAGCCTAAAGCTAATGCTACGCTTGCCCTGGAAGAGCTTTACTGCTTTACAAGTGCACTCATGACCAACAACCCGGATGTGGCTGTGATTGTAGCGGGCGACTTTAATCACCAACTAAAAGCTGTGCTCCCCAGGTTCCATAAGCTCATTAAGTTCCCGACCAGAGACAACAATATACTAGATTTACTGCAACATCCCAGGAGCACATAAAGCTGCTGCTGCTCCTCACTTTGGTTCATCAATCACATAACGGTGGAGCTGAAATCCTCCGTTATCATGCATGTCCCCAAGAAACCAATCATCACCTACCTCAGTGACTATCGTCCCATCGCTGTGACCCCCGTCATCATGAAGGGCTTCCAGAGGATCCTCCTAAAGTCCATCAAGGACGCTGTCCCTGCAGTACAGCCTTCAGTTTGCCTACAGGGAGAATGTCTCCACAGAGGACGCTGTCTGGTTAGCACTCAGCTCTGACTCACCTGCAGCAGCCCAACACCTGTCAGGATGCTCCTTATGGACTTCAGCATTCAGCACCGTGCTGCCAGACATGCTGGCTCTGAAGCTCCACAACATGGATTCTCCACACCTCTCTGCTCCTTCCTTACCAACAGACCCAGGTGGTGAGGATAGGGAACATCTGCTCCACTGATCCTCAGGAACACCACAGGACTGTGTCCCCAGCCCAGCTCTCTTCACCCTTTTCACCCAGGACTAGTGCGGGGTATCGATTCAAATTTCAACAATTGATTCGATTCTGATCCTCAAGATTTGGAATTGATTATTTTTTATTCTTTTCAATTGGATTCAATCTGATCTCAAATTGGATTGCTGGTATTAAAAATATTTTAGCTGTTAAAGGGGAAGTCCGGTCAACAAGGAAAAATCAGGGTATCATTAGCTATAACTAAAACTAATACATTTGTGGTTATTTAATGAACTTATCTTTAATCAATAAGAAAATAAAAACATAAATTGTCGTCTGAATCACTGTGTTTGGGGGCTGACATGACTGCCCAAATATGGGCAGTAAGGGGCGTTTGACATCACATCCTGCGACGTGGAAGAGCGGAAGCGGCGACAGCATTTCTCTCCGCTTTCCATGCAAAGTCAATAGGAGCCGTTCTACACAGCTGCGATCATCAATAATTATTTCGGATTTCCAGAGGACTTCACCGCTGACATTCCCAAGAGCTATTGCTGAAGCAACAATGCCCACGTGCATGGCCATCGGATGTTCCAACACAACTGGTAAAAGTGGAAAAAACATAGCTTATTTCAACACAGTCACTTCAGCGATCTCTCCTCCGCTGTCTGTGTGTGTGTGTGTGTGTGTGTGTGTGTGTGTGTGTGTGTGTGTGTGCGCGCTCAGCTGCAGCGCCGGTGCAAAGCCGTGCTCAGCCCAGCATGTGCTGGAATGCTCTTATATTTTAATACTTATACTATAATAATCAGCTAACTTAAGTCACTTCAGCGATCTCTCCTCCGCTGTGTGTCTGTGTGTGTGTGCGCGCGCTCTGCTGCAAACTGAAACTGAAACCCCGTCTGTTAGATGCAAAGCCGTGCTGCGCGGAGCGCGCACACACACACACACACACACACACACACACGCGTATAGATATATACTGTAGGACCCGACTGAGTTTGATCTTGGAAAATAGTGCGCCGTGACAAACAGAGCGTTGAAACTTGCTCAACAGCGGGTCCGCCGAGTGACGTCAAAAAATGGGAGGTGACAGTACTATTCTTGACCAAGATGGATTCCTCCACATAAACATGATTAAATGAGAATTATTATTAATTAAAAAAACTTATAATTTTTTGCACAGTATGTAGTAGTTTTATATTTAAAGTACTTTCAGCAGTTATTCTGATTTTGACCGGACTTCTCCTTTAACTGAATTTCATGTAGCTATGCAACATACTGATAGTAGTATCATATTAACATTTAACTGCAAATTAATAAATTAATGAAAGTTAATGGCGGCTCTAAGGTCCAAACCCTCTCCCTGAATGTTGAGACAACTGCTTTCCTGAACCCAAACAGACCCAGGGTAGAAAACGGAGGACACCAGAGATATCTGCAGCTGCTTTTTCTATTCAATTCAAAAACTTCTTTATTAAACCAAAAGGAAAAATAAATTTGGACATTAACCTGGTGCATTATCAAAAATATGAGATTAAAATTCACCTCCCGTAGTGGAGTGTGAAGATTTCTGTGACGTCTGCTTCAGACCACTAGGTGGAACTTGGCGCCATGCTTTGTTTTTGTCCTGCTGAGGTCTCAGAGCAGAAGAACTAATTGACAGACTTCTTAAAATCGATCTTTGGTTATATCAATCGTTTTTTAGGAATTAATATGAGAATCGACTCATAATTGGAACATTTATTTTTTAATACAGCCCTGCTCAGGACTGTTCTACTGTCTACTCCACAAACACGGTGGTGAAGTGGAAGACACCACTGTAGTGGGTCTCATCTCCAACAATGATGAGTCCCACTACAGGGAGGAGGTCAGCAATCTGACCAAGTGGAGCTCCAGGAACAACCTGATTCTGAACACCAGTCAGACCAAGGAGGCAATGATAGACTACAGGAGGTCCAGGAGGACTGAACACCTCCTCTCTACATACAGGGGGAGGTGGTGGAGCATGTGAACAGCATCAGGTTCCTGGACATCCACATCTCCTCTAACTTCCCATCTGGTGAAGAAGGCCCAACAGTGGCTCTTCTTCCTCAGGAAACTGAAAAGGTCTGGAAACTGCTAAAAAACTTCTACGGAGCTACCATAGAGAGTGTTTTATGTCTCAGCATAACTGTGAGGTATGGGAGCTGCACAGTCCAGGAGAGGAAGGACCTAGCACGGGTGGTGAGGACAGAGCAGGGGATTGTGGGATGTTGTCTGCAGGATCTAGACTCAGTTTATGCAGAACGAGTCCAAAGAAGGGCCAGACGCATCTCCACTGATCCTCCCCACCGGGACTATGCACTGTTTGCCCCTCTCCCATCAGGTAAACGCTTTAGAATCCTCAAAGCCAGAACAAATAAACCTAGAAACAGCTTCTTCCCAAGAGCTGTGAGGGCAATCGCCCCCTGACGGGAGACTGCAGTCCAACACTTTAAAACCACCCCACTGTTACTAAACCGTCATACGTTACTATCACCTTAATGTTACCGCCTGCTGCACACTATCATCTCTGATGATCTAAATGGACATTTCTGTGAACAAAGCCTCAAATCATCATTGTTTAAAAAGCACCTTATAACCTCATTATTTGTGACTCTCCTGAACGCTACAGAAAAAAAATTGTAACCCTTGTTTATTGCCTGTTTCTTTGTCTATTTGCCTTCATTATGTGTACTCTGAACCGGAGTGGCCAAAAGGAAATTTCACCTCGGTAACACGCGGTGACAATAAGGAATCTTTGAATCTTAATAATAGATTCTAGCTCCTGCTCCATGACCTTTCTTGGGGTCAACAGTAAGAACTATCATGGGTGGGAAAGGAGCTTCGGACTGTTGTGCCGAACTTTGACGGCCTTTAACTGCGACCAAATCCAGGCCAACAGGCTTCCGAAAATGAACTACAAAGTGTGATTCCTCTGCTCTCTGGACATTTTTGTTGATTTATGTGAGGGGCTGTGCTTATACGTCATGTCACCCAAAGGATTGTGGGATACCGTAAGGGTTCTTAGCGCCACTAAGGAGAGTTGTGCGTTTCCTAGAAAGAAACTAGCCACGGGAGGGAGCATACAGGCAACTTTTCCTACCTCCTTTCTTATTGACTGTATCATTCGGACAGCACTGATGATGGCGACCGCTGATGAACCTACGTTTTGGCCAAAGAGTCCTTACGTTATACTGGTGTTCGGATTGAGCCCAAAGACCAGTTAGGCGCCCCCAGCATGCAGGAACTAGCAAGGAACGTGCATGCACATTAGCATTATGTGAGCCCGTTAAAATGACTGCCATGTGGGCCAACCAAGAGATAAGGTGACAACCCTGAAACTCAGGGAAGGAGGGGGGTTTGGCAGGACCAATCCTCAGAGTTTTTACATGCCTGTAGCTCTAATAGAGGTATAATTTTTTGTTCCCTTTTCTGAAAACGTAATCTATTGACTACCCTCTGATTTCACCCAGTATAACAAAAACTGTTTCTGTGGTTAAAATGGCATTGAAATGCAACATATGTTAACATTACTTTATGAAATAATGTTTGCATTTGTACACATTGCCTGAATCACACAGTTCCTTATGTTTTTTTCCCCCGCAGCGCTTTCCATAGTTCCAGGAATGCTAAGTTTGCGGTACAGTAACAGACCCGCGCTCACTGTTGCCAAGTCTACTTATTATAAGCGACTTTGGGCTTCTTCTTTCTAAAGTCGCTTGTAAATTTCATGAGTTGCGGGTAGAGTTTTTTTGGGCTTGTTTCTGAAAGTGAAATCACTTATTTGGGCTCTAAAATAGGTGACAATAAACAGGAGTTATAAAGAGACCTGCTTGCTCTACAGACACCATGAGTATAACCAGCTGAAATATCCCTCCGCCTCATTACGTGCTGTAGCGCATCCTGCGTCACCGCCATATTGGTTAGGTCTTTTCTCCTCTAGACTGACATAGGAGCCGAGGGAGTAAATGCAGAGGGAGCAACTCTTCCCGTATTTTCGGCAGTTTACATTTGCAATAACCGGTGATAACTGCTGAAAGTAGTTTACGCGGTACAGATCACCATTTTGAGCAGAGATTGGTTCTGAAGATAAATTTTTACACGCTGATAACATTGTAGAAACCCAACCCATAAACCATACTATAATGCTTAATAAATTGTTGTCTCTGTATTTGACAATCTAAGGCTGAATCGCATTGCCAAATGAAGTACCTGGAGTTACAGTGTCAGCACATGAAAGCTGTGCTAAACAGTTCTCTTTCAAGGGTATTAAGCTCCTGCCCAGTTGCAGTTCCAAGACTCTGGAATGACCTGGAAATTTAAAACCTTTTTCCAGGTTTTAAAAAAAAACTGTGTATGAACGTGGATATAAACAAAATGCAAAAATATACAAAGAAATTATTGTTGTTGGTGAGAAAGCTCAGGATTAAACGTGTGTGAGAGTGAAATAATGAACAATAAAACTTGTGACTTTATTAAAATTTATTAATTTATATGTATATGTGTAATACCATGGCTATCTTTGTTTAAGAGGCAAAAAAATATTTCGGCATGAAATATTTATTTATTTACACATTTGTTTACACATTGTGTAAACATCAGGCGGTTATGATTAGAGATTTATCCATTATTGGTCAGAAAAATGTTAAACTCTGACTCAGAGTTTAACATTTTATGGCACCAGGATGTTTTAATTCCAATTCTGGAAAGTGCTTGAAAAATAAAACATAAAACTAATTTAGTACAAGCATGTTTTTACTTGTCATTTATTGCAAAATTGCATATTAAAATGCCCAAATAGGCTTTGATTTTCAGAGATCGGGTTCTATGGTATGTTTGCAATTTGTTGATCTGATTTACTAAAGTTATAAGTGTATTGGATAATTTGCCCAAAGGTAGGTTCTACAAGTCATTTTTCTGATGTGTATGACTCTCCCACCACCACCCTCCATGTACCCTAGATGAATACTCTAGCGAGTCAAATCTAACACTGGACCTTCTAGTCAGAGTCGACACGTTTTGAAGAAATCGTATAGGAGCACGTAGAGTCAGACTGAGCTGACATGTTGTCTGATAGGAAGCTGATGAATCCAGAGAGTTTTGGCCTTTAGCTACAACACAGGACCCAGAAACAAAGTAAAGCAATCCTTACTGTTGATAGGAGCAGCAGTTAATGGAAAGCTGCTATCAGTCTCCTCCTTCACAAGGAGCTGCTCTCCTTCCTGATGGACCCCGGGTTCCTCCTGTTCCTCCTTTATGTGGAGGGGCTCTGACTCCTGCTGCTCCCCCTCAGGACTCTGTTCTTCAGGAGCCTCTTCTTTAACATCTGCAGCCAACACTGAAACACATTACATGCTTTATCAACAACTAGATCTTTACAATGTTACAACCATGGGAAAGTTTCAGTTTAGAGAAAAAGATTTGATCAGCAGTGTAGAGAAAACTGAACCTCAGGAACTGACAGTTTCACCCTAGAAATGATCACCGGTAACTTTAGTGTCATTCTGTTGTGGAAATTCAATGCAGTTATTCTGTTATAAACATTTAATAACTGCCAAATTCTACATCTGTTATATCTATTTTAAAAATATAAGTAGGTTATTTCTAATTTTTAGCCAGTTAAGTTATTAGAGCGACTGTTGAAGGTCCTAAGAGCCTCTTGTGGCTCCAAAGCCACAGTTTGCAGAGCCCTGCCAGAATGGGTTGGACAAGGAGAGCTTTAATGAGAGAAGCAGTCAAGGTGACAATGGCAACTCTGGAGGAGATGCAGAGATCAGCAGCTCAGGTGGAACAATCTGACCACAGGAGAAGTTTTGTGGTCCGTCTCCAAAACTGGAAATTTTGTGTGCAAGTGGTGAGAAGACAGCCAGAGGAAGTCCTGTTGGAGTTAGCTACAACCATGTAGGAGATTCCTCCAACACATCAACAGAGGAGACTAAAACTGATCAAACTGCCAAAAGCGTCATGTTTGGCATAAACACCAACACTGTTCATCACCCTGATCACTCCATCCCCATAATATTGTAGCCGTGAGAATGTGAAAAAAATGTTGAGGGAAAAATATGTTTTAATATATTTGGATGTAAATTAATATAGAACAAAAGAAAAAGAAAAAAAATCACATACAGATGAAAAATCACGTAATAAATACACAAGATTAAATGAAGAGTTAAAAAAACGAATGATTGTAAATGAGTGGTTTAAATAAAAAACATAAACATAACGCAAAGAGATAAAATACGACAGTTAAAATTTGAAATAGAAATATTTGTCTTAATTTAGTTGGTGAATTATTTAATAAATGTCTTTATCATTTTGTTGAGTTTAAGGGCACGTGAATATTTTAGCTCCTTTTTGGCCCAGTATCTATTTTATTGACTCATGAAGTTATTCTGAAATATGGCAGGATTGGTCCTCCATAGCCAAAAGCCAACAGAAAACATGCAACCCTCTTATTAGACAAGATAAACCAAAAACGTTGATCGGAGGAGCTTTCCTAGGAAGGTAGACAAAAAAGACTGGATGGTGTACGATGCTACATGCTAAGCTAGCATTAGTACCTCCTATGCCACATGCTAAGCTAGCGTTAGCACCTCCTATGCTACATGCTAAGCTAGCATTAGTACCTCCTAAGCAGAGCTGCAGTCTTAGCCAGTTTTCTGGGGGAAACCCTGCAACGAGTTCTGATGAAGAGGAGGAATCCATCAGCTGCTGAAAACGGCTCCTAAACTTTAGCTCCATCCACACAGTTAGCATGAAGAAGGAAATCTCCAAACCTGATGGGTGCAGCAGAACTCTGGGCTGGAAAACATCCCCCATCATTGGTGTCTCCTCTGCTGCGTCCTGCCGCTCTTTGAGCTCCTGCTTCCCTCCAGTTTCTCCGCTGTGCCTCCAGCTGCTGGACTTCTTTCCAGACTTCATCTCCTGCAGCAGCTGCTGCTCTCTTTCAGCTTCACCAACACTCCCGATTCTGGCCTCACAGCAAAACAAGGACAAAGAACCAGGAGGAGATCAACGCGGCTGCGCGTTTGGAAAGAGGTGCGTCACCATAGACATTATATCTGTAGACGCCTCGTCTTCTTCTGCCTATGCTGCGGATGCGTCAGATCGTCCGCCATGTTAAATGTGGCAAATCTACAGTTAGACTCAGACACTTAAACAGTATCAGAGGGACTTTAACCTCAGAATATATCTTATATTCGTAATATTTGTATTTGTAAAGAATAAAAATTATTATAAGAATCTATCCCCGCCCTATCACTCCAGGACTAAGATAGTTCTACAAACTGTGACTATTCTGGAAATGTTCCCCCTTAATTCTCTTTTTATTTACTTTATTCTCCTATGACTTTTTTCTCATATTAGTAATTTTATCTCTTTAATACTCCCCCAAAAAGTCTGTTGCTAATCTGTGTCTATACCAGGTCTTAAAAGATTCAACATGGTTTTATGAAATAATGAACTTAGACTTAGACTTAGACAACTTTATTTGTCATTCGGTATGCACAAGTGCGTACAGAACGAAATTTCGTTTCGTACAGCTTTTGTAAATCACAGTAGAAGTTAAATTACAGTTTTTAGGTGCGGCAGAGATTTAGAAGTAAACAGTAGATTTTTAAATATACAGTATACAAACAGTTGAAATGTAACAAAAAAGAGACATTGTTTATGTACAGATTGGATTGTGCAAGGGCATTTGTGCATGGATGCATTTGTTTGTGCAATTTTAAGACTAGTCCAATAGCATTTTTAATGCTATATGAGCTGCAATGATGCTAAAATGTGCAAAAAATGCAAATGTTGTGCAGAGTTTGTGGGTTGTAGTTTGGCAGTTCAACAGCAGTTTAACAGTTTAACAGTCTGATGGCAGCAGGAAAAAAGCTTTTGCAGAACCTGGTTTTCTTATATAGGAACATTTTTGACCAATCTGTATAATCTGACCCAATCTGTATAATATGATTAAACTTAACTTTGTAAAGTGCCTTGAGATGACATGTTTCATGAATTGGCGCTATATAAATAAAATTGAATTGAATTGAATTGAATTGGTGGACCTGCAGCGGATGCTGCGGAACCTCTTCCCAGAGGGCAGCAGGGAGAACAGTCCATGATGGGGGTGTGACGGGTCCCTGGTGATGTTACGGGCTTGGGACACACAGCGCTGAGATGAAATGTCTTTTATGGAGGGAAGAGGAGCCCCGATGATCCATTCTGCTGTCCTCACCACTCTCCTCACGTTCTTCCAGTCGGAGGCACTGCAGCCTCCACACCACACAGAGAGACAGCTGGTCAGAATGCTCTCTATGGTGCTTCTGTAGAAGGTTGTGAGGATGGGCGGGGGCAGGCGGGCTCTCCGCAGAAAGTACAGTCGCTTCTGTGCCCTCTTCACCAGTGACATGGTGTTCACAGTCCAGGTGAGTGTTATTGTTTTCACCATGCTCCGTCTACGGTGAAACACCCTTGGTGGACCCAGCTCTTTTTACCCAGTCAGGCAACCCCCACTTACTCATTACCTTGAATGTAGGACGCATAAAACAGACAAGTATACTTTTAGTTATATTTTATCTACGTAAAGACAGAGAAACAGTTACAGTCACACCAGCGCTGATGGGCTCCTGATCGGCAGGCAGCCCCGATTTCTCATCACACATACATTATAAAGGAGTTTAGGTTAACACCCATAAAAGGCCGTACATATCCAAACTGCGTCATCAGTAGATAAACCGTGTCAACTCCGGGACGCTATCAGACAGATGAGTCCCTTCCTTGTTGTCCGGTGTTATCCAAGTGTGGCAGACAGTCCCGGGATAAACAGTTCGTTCCACTTGACCTCGTTGATATCCTAACATGAGCTTGTCCGTGATGTGCACCCCCAGGAACTTGGTGCTGCTGACCACCTCCACAGCTGAGCTGTTGATGAGCAGCGGAGCGTGGTGAGGCCGGTTCTTCCTGAAGTCGACGATGATCTCCTTCGTCTTCTCCACGTTCAGGATCAGGCTGTTGTCTCTGCACCAGCCCACCAGCTGCTCCACCTCCTCTCTGTAGTCCTGGTCGTTGTCGTCTCTGATCAGGCCCATCACCGTTGTGTCGTCTGCAAACTTCACGATGTGATTGGTGGTGAACCTGGGGATGCATTCATGTGTCATCAGAGTGAACAGCAGGGGGCTCAGGACGCAGCCCTGAGGGGAGCCCGTGCTGAGGGTGATGACATCAGAGGTGTTCTGTCCGACTGACTGAGGTCTGTTGGTGAGGAAGTCTAGCAGCCAGTTGTGAAGGGGTGTGCTGAAGCCCAGATGTTCCAGTTTTCCCACCAGATGCTGTGGGATGATGGTGTTGAACGCTGAACTGAAGTCCAGGAACAGCATCCGCACGTGCGTGTTCTTCTCCTCAAGGTGTGCTAGGCTCAGGTGAAGAGCAGAGGAGATGGCGTCCTCAGTGAAGACCACAATGTTTAGATTTAACCAATTGATTTTTATATTTATAACATACACATATATATATTTCTCTTTCTCTTTCTCTGTCTCTCTCTCATATATATATAATAAGATAAGATGAGATAAGATAAGATAAGATAAGATAAGATAAGATAAGATAGGGCTTTATTGATCTCACATTGGAGAAATTTACTCCGGCTTATAAAACAAAAAGTAGGTGCCAAAAGGAGGAGAGGTGCATAAGGTATAAGGTATATATATATATATATATATATATATATGTGTGTGTGTGTGTTATGAATATAAGGATCAATTTGTTAAATCTAAACATTGTGGTCTTCATTATTTCATAAAACCGTGTCACATGTGAACCTTTAGGAACAGACTTTTTGGGGGAGTATTAAAGAGGTAAAATTAATAATAAGAGAAAAAAAGTCCTAGGTCAATAAAGTAAAAAAAAACACAAAAGTGATAATGTTATGAGAAAAACGTCATATTATGAGAATTAAGAGGGAACAGAATTTCCAGAATAGTCACAGTTTGCAGAATTATTTCACTCCTGGAGTAATAGGGCCAGGTTAGATTATGTTAAATATTTTTATTGTTTTGGAGAATAAATTCAGGAGAATGAAGCTAAAGGGATACGAAAATAAACTTGTAATATTGCAAAAACAAAAATACTACGAATACAAAATATATTCAGAGATTAAAGTCCCTCTGATACTGTTTAAGTGACTGACTAACTGCAGATTTGCCACATTTAAGATGGCGGACGCTCTGATGCATCGCAGCATAGGCAGAACCCGCCCAAGGACGCGTCTACTCTTATATTATGTCTATGGCTAAATATACATATCGGAGAACAGAACAGGCTCCATCACACATGCGTAAAACACAATTACTTTTGGATCGCCATTCATTTGAACAGCCCTGGAAATAATTAGTGGCTACTTTGTGATCGTTAATGTCTTGTTGTGTTTTGTGTAATCAGCTCTAGCAAATTTATTGTTTAAGTACTGTACATATTCCTTCACTTTTAAAAAGAGAAAAAGGTTTTTAGGACCATCAATAGAGAACCTGTTATTTAAGCTGTCTGAAGCATCCTGTTCCCCTCTATAAACATGGGAACAATTGAATCTAGCAAGATTTTTTTTCTGTTTATTCCTCTCATCAAAGCTCCTGTGAATTTGTACAAGCTTGCAATATATTACACAGACCTATGTGCCTACCTGAGAAATATGTCACTCAATGTAGAATTCATAACCTTAATCCTTTTTCCATTAGTAATATTTTATTATTGTGAGCAGCAGTTTAACAAATGTTAAACAACAAAGACAAAGTCCACAAAACCAACACCAATCTTTAATGTTAAATTTCTACTGATATCAAGCTGAAGGCTGTTAATTGGCTGTTTAGCAAAATACTGACACATCACATCAGAATATTATATTATAGTTAAACCCACTTTGAATAGAACCATGGTTAGGAGTTCTATTAAAGTTTGAAGCAAAAAAAAAGCATGAAAATAAAAAATTCAGCAAGTTATAATTGACTAAATGCTGGTGAACACATTAAAGTGAGTGGTGCGGGTGACCGCCCCAAGATGGCGGCCTGCTCTTCATATGTCTATGATTGTGACGCCTCTCCCCCCAAACAGCCAGCTACGTTGATCTCCTCCGGGTTCTTTGTCGCTTGTTTTGCTGTGAGGCCAGAATCGGGAGTGTTGGTGGCGCTGAAATAGAGCAGCAGCTGCTGCAGGTGATGAAGTCTGGAAAGAAGTCCAGCAGCTGGAGGCACAGCGGAGAAACTGGAGGGAAGCAGGAGCTCAAAGAGCGGCAGGACGCAGCAGAGGAGACACCGATGATGGGGGATGTTTTCCAGCCCAGAGTTCTGCTGCACCGATTAGGTTTG
Organism: Fundulus diaphanus; assembly: GCA_037039145.1. NCBI lineage: Eukaryota > Metazoa > Chordata > Actinopteri > Cyprinodontiformes > Fundulidae > Fundulus > Fundulus diaphanus. The sequence goes on along the minus strand of CM073139.1, from coordinate 42,202,179 downwards.
GAGATTTCCTTCTTCATGCTAACTGTGTGGATGGAGCTAAAGTTTAGGAGCCGTTTTCAGCAGCTGATGGATTCCTCCTCTTCATCAGAACTCGTTGCAGGGTTTCCCCCAGAAAACTGGCTAAACCTGCAGCTCTGCATAGGAGGTGCTAATGCTAGCTTAGCATGTAGCATAGAGGTGCTAATGCTATCTTAGCATGTAGCAACATTCAGCATCAAGTTCTTCTTGTCTGTCTTCCTGGGAAAGTTCCTCCAAACATCACTTTTTGGTTTATCTTGTCTAGAAAGATGGTGGCATGTTTTCTTCTGGCTGTTGGCTATGGAGGACCAATTCTGCCATAATTTAGAATACATACATAAATAAATAAATGACTCATTAAAATAAATACTGGGCCAAATATAAAATAATCGTCCATGAAAAAAAAAAAAAAAAAAAAATCGTCCATGAAATGCAACAAAAATGCAAACCAAGACAATTATGCAATAACTGATCAATGAATCAGCTACACCTCTATTTCAATGTTTAATTGTCGTATTTTATGTCTGCTTTAAAGCTTTAGTTGGGAATCCTGTTCAGAAACACTTTTTTGTTATACTGGGTGAAATTATTCTTCCATCCTGACAGTAGTCGATACATTATGTATTTAGAAAAGTGATTGATTATCCCCACATGCCAACATTCTTGCGCGTTCACGTAAAGCTGATGTGTGTACACGTTCCTTGTTAGTGTGCACTTCTAGTGTTTATGTATCCGGTTAGCTTAGCGGTTAGCCGTTCGTTGTACCTCCGCCGCTCTCACTGTAGACTTTGAACATGGTGGAGAGTCACAAGAAGAAAACCACGTTCATGTTTATCAGAAGAACAGGAAGGCCTCAGTAGAAAGAAATGAGACCAGAGTGGATGTGGGAGATGTTTTCATGCCATCCCCCTAGATGGCATGAAAGAGCGGGTAGAGCGGGTAAGACGATCTTACACAGTTATTCAAAAAGGGACTTGGGGAAACTTCTGAAAAAATGACTGACTCTACCTGTAATGCATGTTTTTTTATATTAACCATTTATTTTCAATCATCTGTGTTTCTTGAACTCTTTATTTACTGTTGGGGTATTTATTATGATTGAAAGTCGAAAAAATTTTGGGCGCTTAATATTCTTAGTTGTTTGTATCTAGCTGCTGTTGTCACGCCTCCATTGGGGATGGAGTGATCAGGAAGATGAACAGTGGTGGTGTGGAGCCAAAGTTGAAGCTTTAGGCAGTTTGATCAGTTTTAGTCTCATCTGTTGACATTCTGGAGGAATCTCCTACATGGTTGTAACAAACTCCAACAGGACCTCTTCTGGCTTTCTTCTCACCACTTTACCAGTTTTGGAGACGCACCAGAAAACTTTCTCCTGTGGTCAGATTGTTCCACCTGAGCTGCTGATCTCTGCATCTCCTCCAGAGTTGCCATTGTCTCCTTGACTGCTTCTCTCATTAAAGCTCTCCTTGTCTAACCCATTCTGGCAGGACTCTGCAAACTGTGGCTTTGGAGCCATAAGTGGCTCTAATAACTTAACTGGCTAAAAAAGATAAGGAACCTCTTAATGTTTTTAAAATAGATATACCAGATGCAGAATTTAGCAGTTATTAAATGTTTTAACAGAATAAATACATTGAATTCCCACAACAGAATGACCCTAAAGTTACTGGTGATCATTTCTAGGGTGAAACTGTCAGTTCCTGAGGTTCAGTTTTCTCTTCACTGCTGATCAAATCTTTTTCTCTAAACTGAAACTTTCCCATCGTTGTAACATTGTAAAGATCTAGTTGTTGATAAAGCATGTAATGTGTTTCAGTGTTGGCTGCAGATGTTAAAGAAGAGGCTCCTGAAGAACAGAGTCCTGAGGGGGAGCAGCAGGAGTCAGAGCCCCTCCACATAAAGGAGGAACAGGAGGAACCCGGGGTCCATCAGGAAGGAGAGCAGCTCCTTGTGAAGGAGGAGACTGATAGCAGCTTTCCATTAACTGCTGCTCCTATCAACAGTAAGGATTGCTTTACTTTGTTTCTGTGTCCTGTGTTGCAGCTAAAGGCCAAAACTCTCTGGATTCATCAGCTTCCTATCAGACAAAATGTCAGCTCAGTCTGACTCTACGTGCTCCCATCCTATTTCTTCAACCTCTGACTAGAGGCTCCAGTTCAGATCTCCTGACTCTCTAGGTCAAGTGTTCATGCTAGAGTCTGCTGGTCTGTGAGGAAACACAAAGCTGCTCTTGCTGCTGGAACAAACTCAGCCAGGATCCCAGTTTCACCGTCAGATATGGAGGCAAAGTGAAATGTGTTTATTTTGGGGAAAATATAAAATAAATCTTCAAATCAGATCCCAGTTTCTCATCAGTGTAGGTGTTGTTAAATATTTACAGTACAATATTGATTGCAAGTGGCTCTTTGACTGGTCTCACTTAATGAATTAAACTAAGGAATATTGCCATGTTTTTTTTTGTGTCATTCTTTTGTTCTGTGTGGGAATCTTTATGCGTTCATAACTGGGTGACTATTCCTGTCGTTTGAATGGACTTGAATGGTCTCCAGGACCAGAAACATCAATATTGACTAAGAGATTGGAGAGCAATCAGCAGTTCTGTAGTCTGGTTGCTTTTTCCTCTGGCTCTCTTTCTTCAGACTTGTGCATCAACCTTAAAGGAGAAGTCCGGTCAGCAAGGAAGAATCAATGGATCATTATCTATACCTAAAACTAATACTTTAGCTGTGATTTAATGAATGTAGCGTTAATCAGTAAAAAAATAAAAGTATTAATTGTCGTTGCGATCACTGAGTCTGGGAGTGGCCATTAATGACCAAATATGGTAATACCTCACTCCTGAGGTCTTCTGGGAGTGACGTCACGGTGCGGTAAGCCGAGGGCCATTCTCCGCGCTCTACAAGCTAATTCAATAGGAACTATTCTACACATCTGTTATCAACAACAATTATTTTGGATTTCGAGAGGACTTCACCGTTGAAATTCGCGAGAGCAATTGTTAAAGCAACAATGCCCATGTGCATGGCAGTTGGATGTTGCAATACATCGGGTAAAAGTGAAAAAAAAAAACAGTTATTTCACCTTTTCGCTACACCACAGCCACTGCAGACAGATTCAACTCACATCGTCCCTTTTTGGTCTCCTCGGCTCAAACCAGGGCTTTGAACCGATTTTTTTTCCCCAATCGGTTCGTTCCGAACAGAAACGGAATTATAACGTTTCCGGTTATGAGTTCCACCAATAAATTGACGTTCCCGAACCGGTTAGAACAAAAAAATACTGTTCCCGGAACGGTTAATTTCGTTCCTGTCAGCTGTTTGGAATGAGCGTTTTACTTAACGATGGATCGTAATCAGTGACGGACTGGGATTAAAAAACGGCCCTGGCATTTTCACCAACCAGCGGCCCACATGGGGACGCGCACGCGCGTGCCCGCAACACACAGATATAACTTCACATGCACGGAAATAACACGCAGGTTTGTAGCCCCATTGGTGTTGAACTCTAACTTTATATGCATGAAAACTGAACCAAGAGGCATTTCAGTGTTTCCCGCAGGAATTTGCTTAGGCGAGGCGGTGTGTTGGGGGGGGGGAGACGACGACAAGTTTTGCGCGGACCGAGGGGGGGGGGGGGGGGGGGGGAACGTATCCATGTGTTTTTTCCCTGCCATTCAGTATATGCACGCGCGAAAGCAGCAACAAAAAACCGCGTGTTAACGTCAAATAAACATGCAAACATATCGAGTTCGTTTGTTTGTTTGTTTGTTTTTTGGAATGTTGGCGAGGTGGTAGCGTGCGTTTGGTGAGGCGGCCGCCTCGCCAAGATAGCGCTGCGGGAAAACCTGCATTTGGCTTATTAGTGGGCCGAGAGATAATGTAGGCCTACAATGAACAGGGTGAAAATGGCCGCGCACACCCGACGATCATGCCGAATGCCAGACCGATCGTAATTTACCTCTTATTTAAGATGTGTAGCTCTAGTGGAGACACCGCTCTCGCTCCATTCAGTCAGCGAATGTGTGATGTGATGTCACACAGGAAGTGAACCTCAGCCGTCATGGTAACGTGCGCAGGAAATTTTTATTTTTTTTTAGTTAAATAAGGCAACGAAAACTTTGAGGAACGAAATAAAACCGGTATTAACCGGTTACCATTATTTTTAAATAAGTGTTCCAGTTCCAGGACTTAAAAATAATAACGTTTCCGGTTTCGTTCCTGTTCCCTGTAAAATACAAAAAGTTCCCGGTTTTCGTTTTCGTTCCTTGAACCGGTTCAAAGCCCTGGCTCAAACTGGTATGGCTGTATTTCGTCAAAAGTCAGGTTGCTATCAAGAAAGTTTTCCATATATTCCAAATCGCTATCAAATGATGACGATAAATCCACAGAACTCCCATCGCTGTCGCTATTAAATCCATCACTCTCTGCTTCCCATACTGCACTGGTCGTTGCCATCTTGGATAATAGTGCGTAGTGACAAAAAGCAGTTTGTCACAGCGCATTGGGACTTGCTCGACAGCTGATACCGCACCATCACGTCACAAACTGGGAGGTGGCAGTACTGATCTTTGACCAACATGGATGCCTCCAGTAAAGCACATTCAAATGAAAATTACTCTTAATTAAAAAAACATTTATTGAACAGTATGTAATAATTTTATATTTAAAGTACTTTCAGAAGTTTGAATTCTGAATATGACCGGACTTCTCCTTTAAAGGAGCTCTAAGTAATACTGACACCTTGTGGCTCAAATTGGTACAACATCTTGCCAATCACAACAATCTAATATGCCGTTTTTAGACGGTGTGTTGCTGTTGTGAATTTTTACTTACACATGTTAGGTCTGTTGAATAGTTTTATTAGTGCTCTGTCATGCTAACCTATTTTACATCTCTGGATATAAACTCAAACTGTAAAAGCTGGGACAATATTTTTTAAACTAACAAGCAGCAAAGTTTCTCATCTACTGTTCATCTTAGATTTGCTGAATAAGGTGATTAAGATAAAATGTCTTTGCCATAAAAAGGATGCACCTGTCACTTAGGGCAGGAGTAGAGTGATGACTTTAAATTTTGTGCATTTAAATTCTGACAAGACAGAAGTTGTAATCTTTGGACCAGAGTCCTCAAAAAATAAACTTCTTAATGAATCACTTAATCTGGATGGCATTGACTTGGCCTCTGGTAATAAAGTAAAAAATCTTGGTGTTATTTTTGACCAAGACATGTCATTTAAATCCCATATTAAACAGGTTGCCAGAGTTTCCTTTTTTCACCTCCGGAATATCGGCAAAATTAAAAAATATTCTGTCCAGGGGTGATGCTGAAAAACTAGTCCATGCATTTGTTACTTCAAGGCTGAACTATTGTAATTCTTTACTATCAGGAAGTCCACAAAATGCAGTTCAAAGTCTTCAGCTGATCCAAAATGCTGCAGCAAGAGTTCTGATGAAAATCAACAAGAGGGATCATATTTCTCCAATTTTAGCTTCCCTTCACTGGCTTCCTGTTAAATCAAGAATAGAATTTAAAATTCTTCTTCTAACGTATAAAGCCCTTAATAATCAAGCTCCATCATATATCAGAGCTCTGATTACCCCGTATGTTCCTAACAGAGCTCTTCGCTCTCAGACTGCAGGTCTGCTGGTGGTTCCTAGAGTCTCTAAAAGTAGAATGGGAGGCAGATCCTTTAGCTATCAGGCTCCTCTCCTGTGGAACCAACTCCCAGTTTTGGTCTGTGAGGCAGACACCCCGTCTACTTTTAAGACTAATCTTAAAACTTTCCTTTTTGACAAAGCTTATAGTTAGAGTGGCTCATGTTACCCTGAGCTACCTTTATAGTTATGCTGCTATAGGCTTAGGCTACTGGAGGACATCAGGATCTATTTTTCTCACTCTACTGAGTTCTACTGTTCTTCAATTAAGCATTTGCTTGTCATCATTTCTGCTTATAACTTTTTGTTCTCTCTCTTTTTTCTTCATAGTAGGTACACCTGGTCTGGCGTTCTGTTAGCTGTGACATCATCCAGGGAAGACAGATCACCCGCTATTACCATCTAATGTAGAACAGATCACTGGATCAATGTGTGCTTCTGTGTTTGTTTGTCTGTCTTGTTGTGTCTCTGCTCTGTCTTCTGTAACCCCCAGTCGGTCGAGGCAGATGACCGTTCATACTGAGCCCGGTTCTGCTGGAGGTTTTTCCTTCCCGCTAATGGGTGGTTTTTCTTTCCACTGTCGCTTCATGCTTGCTCAGTATGAGGGATTGCTGCAAAGCCATGGACAATGCAGACGACTCTCCCTGTAGCTCTACGCTTCTTCAGGAGTGAATGCTGCTTGTCAGGACTTTGAAGCAATCAACTGGTTCCCTTATATAGGAAATTTTTGACCAATCTGTATAATCTGACTGATTTTGACTTTGTAAAGTGCCTTGAGATGACATGTTTCATGAATTGGCGCTATATAAATAAAATTGAATTGAATTTCAGGCATGAGAACCAAAATTTAAAAATGGAAGTGGCATCATAACTTCTGCTATATGAGCACATCTATAAAGGACTTTATTTTGTATGCAGACCATGTAATATTATATAGAACCACTGGATTAAACTGAGGCTGAAAGTGAAAAGCAAACAGCAGTTAAAAATATTGACAGAGGGGTATTTATTGTGGCATTTCTGATTTTTTTTTTTACCTATTCTTAACTGATAATATTTATCCATTTTATTTCTCTAATTCTCATCTTTACCATGGTTGTGCTGTTGTCAAGATATACTTTATCATAACGTATGTAATGTGTTTCAGTGTTTTCTGCAGATATTGCAGAAGAGACCCCGGAGTACCAGAATCCAGACGTGGACCAGGAGGAGCTGGAGCTTCTACATGTAAAGGAGGAAAGTGAAAGAGTCTGGGTCAGCCAGGAAGGAGAGCAACTAAATTTGAAGGAGGAGCCTGAAGATACCAGGTTTCCATTAACTGTTGTTCATATGAAGAATGAAGAGGATGAAGAGAAACCTCTATTGTCTTACTTTCATCAACAGGAAACAAAAGTCAGAGATTGTCCAATCAGCACAGCTGACTATATAAAAGTGAAAATTAAAGAGGAATACTCTGGAACAGCAGAAACCAACAGGAGCCCAGATCTAAATATTTGTGGAAGCAATTCAAACTATTCAGAGATTGTAGATCGTGAACATTATGGAGAGGATGATTATGTGAACCATTGTACATCTCAGTTTAAACACTTGTCAGACTCTGAAACTGAAGACAGTGAGGAGGATTTGAAGGAGAGCATGTTTCCTGGGTCAGGTGGAAACACTGTCAAATCTTTCAGTTGCTCTAAGTGTGGGGAAAAAAGTGCCAGCAGATTCTCTCTTCAGAGTCACGTGTCATGTCATCCAAGGTTATTGACTTCAGTTTGTTCTCTTAATGATAAATGTTTCAAAGAGAAGGAAAATGTGGATTCACTCAAAAAAATCCTAATAGGTAGTAAGAATTTTAACTGGCAGAACAATATAAAGCCACACATGACAATCCTCACAGGGAAGAAATCCTTTTATTGCGATGCATGTGGAAAAATATTTTCCCAAAAGTCACATTTAAAAGCGCATATGAGCATCCACATGGGTGAGAAACCTTTTGGTTGTGATACGTGTGGTAAAAGATTTTCTTTAAAGTCAGATTTAAAGAAGCACATACGAATCCATACAGGAGAGAAGCCTTTCAGTTGTGATGCATGTGGTAAAAGATTTTCATCAACATCAGATTTAAACAAACACACAATAATCCATACAGGAGAGAAACCCTTCGGTTGTGATGCTTGTGGTAAAAGATTTCCCCTTGTGTCAAATTTAAAAAAACATATGAGAATACACATGGGAGAGAAACCCTTTTGTTGCAAAGCATGTGGTAAAAGATATTTCTCAAAGTCAGACTTAAATAGACACATGAGAACCCACGAAGTAGAGAAACCTTTTGGCTGTGATGCTTGTGAAAAAAGATTTTCTGAGAAGTCACATTTAAACAGACACATGAGACTCCACACAGGAGAGAAACCCTTTGGTTGTGACCTTTGTGGAAAAATACTTTCCCAAAAATCACATTTAAAAGCACACATGAGAATACACACTGGAGAGAAACCCTTTGGTTGTGATGCATGTGGAAAGAGATTTTCCTTAAAATCAGGCTTAAACAGACACATAAGAATCCACTTGAGAAATCAGGCAAGAGAGAAACTGTACAGTTGTGATGCATGTGATAAAAGGTTTTTCTCAAAGTCAGATTTAAAGAGGCATGTGATAATCCACACAGGAGAGAAACCCTTCTGTTGTGATATCTGTGGTAAAAGATTTTCCTTAAAATCGCATTTAAAAACACACATGAGTGTCCACAGTGGGGAGAGACCTTTTGGTTGTGATGCTTGTGGGAAAAGATTTTCCTCAAAGTCCAGTTTAAACAAGCACCTGGGCATCCACAAAGGCGATAAACCCTTTGGTTGTGATGATTGTGGAAAAATATATACCTCAAAGTCAAACTTAACCGTACACATGAAAATCCACTCAGGTGAGAGACCTTTTGGTTGTGATGTATGCGGTAAAAGATGTTCATCAAAGTCAGATTTAAAAAAGCACATAAGAATCCATACAGGAGAGAAACCATTTGGCTGTGATGCTTGTGATAAAAGATGTTCCTCAAAATCAGACTTAAACAAACATATAAGAATTCATACTGGAGAGAAACCTTTTGGTTGTGATACTTGTGGTAAAAGATGTTCCTCAAAGTCATATTTAAACAGACACATGAGCATCCACAAGGTAGATAAACCTTTTAGTTGTGATACTTTTTCAGAGCTTCCCCTAGGGTCTTAACAGATCTCAAGTTTGAAAATCACAATTTAAGGCAACTTTGAGTTTTTGATACATTCAGAAACCCTGCGTTTGCTACTCAATGCCTTTCAAATTAAAACTGCACTTTCCAGCTGAATAGAGTTCAATTATAGCTTAATGCAGGTCATCGTAATCTATAAAAAATTGTAATGAGGGGAATATGCATTCCTTGTTTCTATTAGTAGGACTGTTACCACACAAACTGTAAAGAGCATTCAGTTTTTAAAACAATTCAGGATATCACAAAACTGGCACCGGTAATGCATGCTTACACCTAGTTTCCCTGTGTAGCACTGGGGTAAGCTACATATTCCAAAATTGCATAGCTTAAGGTGGCGATATGTTGAAGTAGCTATGTTGTTTTTATTCCGCAGTTCTTTCTAAGGAACTTAAATTCTTCCTTTGTGTTGATCAAGGTTGCTTTTTTGAACCGTTTTCTCCACTGGTGTTGGATGCTATGCTGCTTGAAGGATTTTCGTTGGTGTTTTATTTTTCTAAATTTTTTTGGACATTTGTTATGCTTAAACATAGCATGCAGTTTGATTTGTACAATCAAGAGCAGCTGATTAACATATCAAAAGCTGAAAAATACTTAAACTATGTCCTTAAATTCCAGTTGACTCGAAGAGGAGGCACCAAAGATGCAGAGCAGGAGCATAACGAGGGAGAAGGAGGAAATTTAAGCAATCTCTTCCATCGATTATTATTGGTAATGTAAGACTTTTGGAAAACAACTTAGATAAACTCCAAGGCTTAACAAGGACCCTGCCAGAACATCGGGAATGCAGTATTATGTGTATCACTGAAAGATGGCTGCAGGATCATAACCAAATCTAGCACCTGCTCTACCAAAGAAAAACATCTCTGGATTTGTTTTATGCAAATAGAAAGGACCTCTACATCTCAAAAGAAAGAATTCTTAACAAATCAGATCACAATCTTATTTTTCTCTGTGCAGTATATATGTCTCATTTTCAGAATATGAATTACAACGACATTTAATTTAGCCTTTGGGATTAAATTGCAGCGCTCCGAACTAATTCCCTTGCCCAATCGGACCAGAGGGTCCAGCAACAGATGTCCTGACTCACTAGGCCAGTTTGTTTTATTTGGATCCCCATTAGCTTCAGCATAAGCTAACAGCTATTCTTCCTGGGGTCCAATTTATTACATTACATTACACAATATACGCACAGGACATTTACACAACATTAAATACATATTTTACAATTAACGCCATTGATCACCAAAATAACAATAATAAAGAATAAACATAATTAAAATAAAATGTCACTACTCCAAATAGATCTATAGTAAAGAAAAAGCTAACGAACCCTACAACAGTATCTCCTTAATTAAATTAACATTAACTATGTACATTTCTTTGAAGGTAATATTTCTTAATTGAAGTTTTGAAACCAAACAGGGTTTTGTTGTCTGTACCAAACTGAACGTTGAGTTGATTTGGTTTTAACTCTAGGTAAAATAAGACTACCTCCTACTGCATGTTTCGTTGAATAATGCTGTGTATCAATACTAAAGGATAGTTTTGTATATAAAGTGAAAGCTGTTTTATTTGTTATAACATTATGTAAAAATACCATTATCTATTTTTTACTTTTAACCATAAAAGGCTATCATTCATTTTGTCAACATTTGATCTAAACCCACATGAGAGAGCGACACGTGCAGCTTTATTCTGAATTACTTACTGAATTAGTAGTTTTTTAATATTAATTGATGAAGTATTTAACCAAACCACAGAACAATAATCAAGGTGTGAAAAAAACAAACCCTGTTTAACAATCTGGGGTGTAAAATATTTTGCACACTTTTAATAACTTGATAAAGTGTTCATGCAAGAGTCTGCCGGTCTGTGAGGAAACACACAAAGCTGCACTTGCTGCTGGAACAAACTCAACCAAGATCGGTTTCACAGTGAGATATGGTGGGAAAGTAAAATGCGTCACCTTTGGGGGGGAAAAGGATGGATGATGGACACTAGCACAGGAGCTAGGAGTTCATCCTGTAACTGGTGGGTTGGACGTTCGAACCCCTGCTCTGACCTCTGTTGTGACCCGCTGACCACCACCAGCAGTTCTCTGGCAGCCTTGCTTCTGTCAGTCTGCTCCAGGGCAGCTGTGGCTACTGTGTCTCACCATCCTCAGAGGGCAAAGTTGTGAATGACTGGTTGTATTTTGAAGCGCTTTTTGGGATCTCATGGGAAACATGGAAAACATGCAGAGCAGTATGCATGCAGGACCAGGGTTGGAAACCCAGATCTAGATTATTGTGATGGGTGTGTTTAATATGTGTTGTTTCACTGATAGGAATATCCTAAAATTACTTTTCATGTATGTATGTTTTATTATTATCAAGTGTGGAAATATGGTTGACCATGGAACTGCTTACCTCAGTGAACTCCTCAACCCGCACACGAAACCTCCGCTCCTCCACCTCTAGCCACTGCCTGCACCAACCTAGGACTAAACTCTGCCCTCCCAGAGACCCCGAGGGCCCCACAAACTGTGGAGGTGTTCAAAAAGCATCTAAAAACATTCGTATTTCAAACAGCCTTTTAATACTTGTGATTTTAATTTTGCTTTTACAATGTCTTGGTTTTTTTTTTCAGTTTTTATTATACTTTGGGAACTGTTTTTAACCCCTTGCTATTGTAGCACTTTGAGATTTTGTTTGAAATGTAAAGTGCATTGTAAATAAAAATGTATTATTACTATTATTATTGCGTGTCAATTATACTTTGAGTGTTGTGCTCCAACACTAGGCTGTACTTTTGATATAAAAGTACAGCCTGGTACAATAAAGAACTGATGATTTCACAATTAGCTGAGACCAACAAAATTTCATCCTCCGCTCTTCAAGCAGTTCACAGAAATATTTAGTTGATGTAAACTTATGGAAAAATTACGAATGATTCAACTTTTTATTGAATGCAATATGAACGTGGTTTTCTTGGAGGAAGGAGCTCATATGTTTCAAATGAACTGAAAGAGATAAAAGCATCTGACGTGATGTGGACAGAAGTGGACGTTAGAGGTAGAAATTACGACTGGGTGGAAACATTTTAGTTGATGAATTATTGGAGATTAATGTTGGAAGAAATGTTTCAGTAAAGTACGGCAGAGAAAACAACAGCTTTAAAGACATAAAGAATCTAAAACCACATCAACACTGAGGCAACAGTCCAGGAAACAAGAGGTTCACATTATTACTGGAAACAAAATCAAGGAAAAAAACCATGAGAAGAAATTAAAGAAAGACGGTTTTGCAGAATTCAGAAGAGGGTCAAAAATGTAGAAGAGCTGCAAGAACAACCAGAACAGAGAATAACGACACCGGCTGAAGGACACTGGACTGATGGCTGCAACACCTGGTTCAGGTAAATGTTTGTTCTGGTGTCAGGATGAAGCAATCGTACATGTACTGGTTGAAACACCAGACAAAATATCAATTAATTAGGAGAACTGGAGAGGAAAAGGGTCAGTTCAAAGTTTTAGAAATACCTGGAATGTTGGAAGAATTTATGGTAGAGGATTATTTTAACTGAATAATCGGTCTGGAGAACTGAATGGCTGCATCCAAAAAAAATTCTCATTATTGTTTCTACCTTCTTCTTTCTAGCTCCTGTTCCTTGACCTTTCACAGGGTCAACAGTAAATTGTGGGTTGAAAAGGAGCTTTGAACAGCTGTGCCGATTTTCGGACAGCCTTTAACTCTTAAGTCATTCCGCGATGGAGACGGATGTAGATGATTCTGGTCAAATCCGCAAAGGATTATGGGATTCCTTATAGCTCTTTAGCACCGGTAAGGGATCTTGTGAGGCTCCTATGCTAAAGGACCTGTGAGAGGAAGCATACATGCTCCCTTTCCTGTCTCCTTTTCTACTCACTGCACTATTCGGACAGCACTTATCACAGCGACCACTGATGCACTTGCTTTGGTTGAAGAGTCTTTAGCCAAAATAGCTTTTTGGATGCAGCCAACATTTTTTTATTTTAGTTTTGGTTCTTGTTCCCCATCAATCACCAGCTGGAGGTGGTAAAGTCATAAATCATATTGTTTCCCAACCATCCTTTAAGCCTTTGAGTGGTCAGTATGACTGGAAAAGAGCTATATAAGTTCAGTCAGTTTACTGTTTAACTCCAGGTGAAAAACAAAGAGAATGAAGCAGCTGGTTTTGTGACCAGGATCTCAGGAGCCACATGTCTCTGATGGTTTCTCTCTGAATGGAGATCAAGAAATCTTAGCTGTTGTTCTTCATTTGGTCATCTGAGGGAAACATGGCTGATAAACTGTTGGGAATGAGGATTTCAAAGTAAAGACTGAACCATGATCCGTGGCTTGTCCTAACCTTGCAGGATCCAACAGCTCAATACGATGGGCCAAAGAACAGACAACATCTTGTGACCTGGTTCAATGCCTTAACAGCTCCTGAAGTTGTCTGCCACAACTACCCCGTCTACTAGAGGGAGCACTGATACTTCCAAATGTTCTGCTTCAGCCTGAAACAGGAAATAACTGCATTCACTGTTTGTGTGACTGTGACTGCCTGTTAATTATAGCCCAATAAGTACAAATACTGTCCTTAAACATTAAAAAAAAAACAATATTAAAAAAAATTCTAAACATGTTTTATCAGGACACTGGTTACACAAAGAAGTCTGATTTTTATTAGCTAACAGCAAGCAGTAACTGCATTTAATTATATTTTTTAATCTATTGATATTTATTGACAGTCTCAATAAACTAACAGGGGAGAAAATAGCAAAAATAACAATCCTGGTGTAACCCAGTCTCAAACTGGTAATTTGCATAAATTAATCTAATTTATCTAAAGTTGAGCTAAAATCAGTAATTTGAGCAGTGCTAGTATTGCAATGAATAAAAAAAGGTTTTAACCATTTTAAATAAGTTAGAATAAAATGGTCTGTAAGATAAAACAATATGGCATTAGAAACTTGGGTTAAAATAGATTTTGTTACAAAAGAAAGTTTTGCAACACATTTTGTTTTATTTAGAAGAGCTCATGTTGAGAAAGGAAATGGTGTAGAGCTTAAGAATAGACCCCTTGCATCTGACGTCACAGTCACGTGATCGGGGGTGCGCGCCTCCATCTTGGTGGGCAGGCTAGCGTGACAGCCCACCACTGCACTGGCCCAGTTACCTCATTACTCGCATGGCCGGCGGAGCGTATACAAAAGACTATTCACTGATTGTTCAATATGGTGCAAACAGACTGCATCTCTGTTGCCAAAGCAATGTTTACAGTTTAGGGTCAGATGTTATCGAACTATATGCAGCCAAGTTATGAGAATAAACAACATTAAACTCACCCTTCCACGGACAACTGCTACATCATTCAGGTAAAAAACAGACAGTTCACGTATCCATTCGGCAGTGAACTGTTTGTGCGCTCCCAAACTCTTGTACGCCTTCATCTGATCGCCACTGTACGTTGGGGTGGGTGACAACAAGGTAGTTCACCAGATCCGCACAGCAAACTGATGGCCAATCATCGGGATTGCTAGAAAAATCCTTATCAGGAAGAGCCAAAGGGTCCGCAAATACCGGGCATACATACACGGTACGAGTTTTTCAGTCGTGGTACTTACATACATCTAAAAACTGTGCGACGGAACCGCGGGGTTTAAAAAGTTCACCGCTCACGATCTGTGCGGCGCGACGCTCGCTGTGGTGGCAGAGGCAGGCGAGCGACGGTGGGTGACAGGGACCCAGAGCAGGGGGTCGAGCCCAGCTCTGGCGAGGCCCGCAGGAGGCACCGGGCATCGGGGGAACAGAGGGGAGAGAGGAGGGACGAGACGCACCGGCGGCCGCGCGGCACGGTAGGTCGCCCGGCCCGGCCCGCCCGCGAGCGAGCTTAAGTTAAGTGTTTATGTTACGGTGTCTGAGGACTACATCCCTGGACCTTTCTGTTGCCTGCTAATTTCCGGTGGACTGAGGGACTGATAAAGGAGCTGACAACATCCTACATCATATTTTCCTTTCCAACTGGGGCTGAAGTGACATTCCGGTTCAAGACTTTTCCTTTGGAGTAAGGTATCACACTTCAGCATCACATCAGGCCTGCAACGAGTTTTTTCCCTGACCCTTTTTTTTTGGAAGAAATTTAACTATTTGCCGGCTTAGGTATTTGATTGAGAGTGTGGTCCCACACAATTTGATTTGAAGGGTTTCAACAACTGAGATATTTCATTCATATATGTTCAGACATCTCAACTTTTATCAAAAGTTAAGAGTGAGATTATGTTAATTTTTGGGGGGTGGAGTTGACTGGACCCTGGAAGAGCCGGTCCAATCAACTCAGTCACATTTTTATCCGACCAGACATGGAAGTAGATATGTATTACTTTAGTTAAAAAGTGAAAGAGAAGTGTTAACACGTTCTTGTTCAGTTAGTGGGTTAAAACAGAAAAAACACAACTGTTCAAATAATACTGAATAAAATAATAAATTAGTTTTAAGTTATTGACCATATTATTACACCATTACACATTAATCTATGGGCTTGTTTATCAGTGTAGATCTATAACCTCATTGGTGAATCAGGCTGAGTTTCATGAAGCCTATAGACCAGTTCACGCGTGACGTCAGCGCTACATCCGGATCTCGGTGGTTGGCAAAAACAGTACTGTTCTCGTCTACTACCGTGACAAAACGGGTGAATTAGAGCGTACTTTTAGTTCGTTTATTTTTGGAATCTAAACAATGCCTACGACTTGTTGTGCTCCCGGTTGCACACAGAGGCATTCCAAATCGTTGGATGTACGTTTCTGTCGTTTACCGAAGGAGGAAGGACGAAGAAAGAAGTGGATATTTTCAATGAAAAGAGCGCAGGCAGACACTCCCAATGGACTGGGGGATCCATCATACCACGACAGAATATGCAGTCTACACTTCATCTCCGGTAAATACAACTTAATTCTGCTCTAGTCATTGTTCTACTTGAATAGCGGCGGAGGGGAGATGGCGATCGCTAGACGGGGCCGGGAGAAGCAGAGTCGATAATGTTGTGATATTACCGCCAGGATCATCAAAATAATGGATCTCAGATTGGATTCTGAACAGTGGAAGAGTTTAACAAAGGAATTCCACTCTGGCCGTAACACGAGACTCTCAAGGCATAGACGGCCCTTTTTCCCAGCAGGAGGTCAGCTGTGACCACCTCCCTACAGACAAAAGCCACAGCACACCTCTGCTCACTCTCTTCTCCCACTTCTTCCCACTTCTCACACTTCTCCACACGCTCCTCAAGGGATGACCAGCTCCCAAGGAGGGGGGGGGGGCTTCTTTCTTCGCAGCCATGTGACGGAAGGCCCCGCAGGAGCCATATACAGGCCTGAAAGGATGCCTGGACCATGAGGCCTGGTCAGGCCTCACCGACGCACCAGCCAGCAGCTGAGGGAGATTCCCGGAGCAGCCACGCTTGGTCCAGGGTCTGCTAGACCCGGCTGCCTGCTTCAGCAGAGGACCTGACTGAATCCGGACGAACATGTCCGGGCAAATACAGAGCTAAGTTGCTGTCTTAACCCACAATCAGATGCAGGAGCAAAGATCCCTGCATGCGAAACAGCTCTGTGTATTTTTCCTCAGCCTGTACAGGGAAGTGAACACCCATGGAGCTGAAGGCTGGATGCTGAGGAAAACCCCTGCTCATCGGACTGCATCCCGGTCAAAGAACGTGGCCTCAGAGCTATCCAGACCACGCCGTTAGCCACATGCTGCTGCGAGGCTAACGCTAGCCTGCCAAGAAGAAACCAACAACTTCCTCCTTCAACGCCCCTTTCGTGAATGGCCAAACTGAGCAGAACTGAAGAGGACAGGTTTGGGCAGCGGTCTGAGGGTGAAGAAAAAGGTTTATTGGGAAATGTTTGTAAACCGTGGTGTTTAGAACAAAGGGCTAACCGGTAGGTCGCGCTAGCCAAACATGCTATTAGCCTTGCTAACATCCGGTTTCGGACATTTGAAAAGGGAGTTCGTTTTAAAGCATAAAGCGCAACTGTTCTGCTCCGCCATCCTACGATGGTGTTATCTGCCTTATTCCCGCATCAATATGGTATATTAATGCTGGTTTTGAAGGCAATTTTGGGAACTTTATGTTGTAACATCTTAGCCACCGAGTTGCCACAGCGACCCCAGACGCCCGGAGGGAGAATCGCATTAACAAACTCGGTCGTAAGGGTTTAAATGATTTTACAGGACAAACAGTCCTCAGAATATTATTTCAACAAATAATATTTTGTTTAACTAGGGCTTTGCATTGTGAATGGATTGAAATACATGGCAGATGTTTTAACTCCAAGCCATGCTTTTGAAATCAGATCTGTAGTGAACAGGGATTCACTGAATTAATCTGATTAGGATCAACCACTTTTGTTTGTCTTTTGTTTGTTTTTGCATGTAAATAGTTCCTTAGCTTAGCTTCTTTTTATCTTCATTTTGCTTAATAGTTTAGAGAGGATTTATTAATCGAAATATTGTGTTAATTCAGGTAAACAGCATTACATAGTGATGTTCTCTGGATGTTCATTTTATTTCTGTTATTAAATTCTTGGACTTGAAAAGAAGTTGTCACTCTTTATTCTATGTGTGTGCAGGTTTTGCTGTTAAAAGATCGCTAGTGCTCGAATCCATCCCTTTCAACCATTGTCTTGATATGAGCTTAAGAGCTGATCATCACCAGACAATACTTAACAGACAGAGAGTTATTTATGAAACATTAAATAACTTTAAACAGTGTAT
Organism: Fundulus diaphanus; assembly: GCA_037039145.1. NCBI lineage: Eukaryota > Metazoa > Chordata > Actinopteri > Cyprinodontiformes > Fundulidae > Fundulus > Fundulus diaphanus. The sequence goes on along the minus strand of CM073139.1, from coordinate 42,184,499 downwards.
AATTGCACAACAATGCGCTGCAGCAGCAGCAGCTGCATTACGCCCCCGTTCACGTGCGCTAGTACGTCTGTGTTCACGCTGCAATGTCGCCGACACCCCCACCCATTTTAACAAGACAAAAACACCAAAATAATCCGTAGTAAATGTTTTTTTTAACCTACCGGGCGGGTCTTCCTCTCTGCTGAGACGCGGTCTGTGTCCGACTCCGCGTTCGTATGTTACACAAACATGTCTGAACATCCATCCATCCATCCATGTTCTGACCTGCTTAATCCCTCATGGCGTCGCGGGCGTTGCTGGAGCCTATGTCCAGATATAATATAATTGTAGCCGTCCAGTGGTTTCATGCTTCCATGCTCTCTCGTCTGTACTGGCCTGCGTGTTTATAAGGCAGCTGTATATGTCGCGGTACTGAGCGCTTGGCCAGCATTTCACAGACTCGCTCCGTCCCTTCAGGCTTTTGCTGTGTGGATCTGGCAATCTGATACCATCAACCATCAACTTAGTCTTAAAACAATCTTGTGATACGTTATATAAAGAAGAAAAATACGTGGAGAACTCGTCAGTTTCTCTGTTTGCGTCCGCCATTGTGTTTGCCTTTTGCCAACCAGTCCAACGCGCATGCGCGAAAAACCCGCATCAAAACAATAACAATGAACTGGTCTATGGTCCGACATTTTCCCCTCAGCTGCAACACTTAAAGCACACAGGGGTTCACGCTGCGTCTTTACGCATAATCCAGCTGCTGATTTTTCCCTCTTTTCAGCTCCATGCATTTCTAGCCTGGTACAGTTTATAACCATCATTATCACCTTTTACAGCAACAGGTTTCTCATCTCAGTCTCCACTCTGACCAGACAAATCTCCTCTATGGCGCAGGGCGCTCTGGTGCGTAATTATGCAAGCCGAAGGCAGAGTTTGAAGTTTGTTTGTGGTCGGAGCAGACGGAATGATTACTTTCTGCTTCGTTTTTAGCCCACTAATAGTCTTAAAGGCAAGGAAGTATAGCACTTTTTATGCATTGCAACCCCAGATTTGATGAGTATAGGCGCATCTTTTCAAGCTCTGCGTCTCACTGGTTGCTAAGTTACTGTAGAAAAAAAACGTCTGGTATCAGTATAATTTATACTTAACGATACCGGTTTGAGGCTTTGAGGTAGGTGGATTTTACCCCCGTTGGTGCGCCGCACGAGAGGAATAGACAATGGGAAAAATGCACAAATAAAGACTGTAAAGGTCTCCTTTAGAGGGAAGAGGAGGAATGACAGGTCTGAGCTAAAACCGCTGATGTTACATGTTCCTTAAAATGACCTTTAAAAGTGCGCACTAAATTACATGTAACATAATTTGCACCTGCATTGAAGAGCAAGGCGATGCAGCATCCCACTGCAATGTAATGAATTACGTTTTGAATGGTGGCCGCTGATAAAAGCACCTGGGTCCAAGAGAAGGGAGGGGAGAGGAGCAGTAAGGGCACAGCGTATGTAGTTAAAAAATGCAAAATTAATAAAAACAAAACTTATAAAACAGAATAAGTGGCTTTTTAGACTGCATCTGGTTAGCAGAACTGTTTTCTGATCCAGCGTGCAGCCATGACTGGTTCTGAATGACGGATTTATCTGGCAGTCGCTCTCCCCCTTTGCCACCTGTGTACGCAGAACCGTACCGGCTTACTTTCACCGCTGGTTAAGACCAAAATTATTTATAACTCTGATCGCTCTTCCTGCTGCTCTGTTAACACGAACTGCTGGAGGAATAATTACTGATGGCCACAAGCTGTGAAAGAAGCTGAACCAGTTCATCTTTGTGTTTTAGTTCAATATAAAGTTCCAATGTTCTAGACTTTGATCCTGTGTGTTGTCTAGTGGTTTCTAAGTTAATATTTTCCCCAAGCAAAGAAACAAGTAAAGTAAGGTTTTATTATATTATTTGCATTACAGTGTGTTCTCAATCTGTTATTCCTATATGAGGTCAAAAAATGGCAAACTTACCGGGGTGAAGGAACTCTTCACGAGACCTGGACCGTGGTCCAAAACTCCAGCTGAGAGGGGAGAAAAGCTTGTTGACGGCTACAGGAAGTAACTGATTTCAGTTTTCTTTTAGTTTTTTTATGCAGTTGTGCAAACAAATATTTAGCAAATATTAAGTACCAATAATTTTGTCCAGGCCATGAAATTATGTAAAACTTTTTCTTTTCCTTCTTTGCTTTTTGGTGTTGCTCCAATTCACATAAAAGGAAATAAACCTGTTTAAAACAAGCACACATGTAGCTTAAACAGGTTTTTGGGAGAAATGCTTCATTTTCTGGAAGAAGTGATCACATAAGAGAGGACACCTTAAAACGGGCAGTCAAGCAACCTAACTCATTGCTTTTTGGGTTTTACCATTACCTACTTTTCTTTACACCATTTTTTATCTTTCTTCCATTTATTAAACACTAATAATTGTATGTGATGCTATAATATTCATAGCAGGAAAGTTCTACCAGCAGAAAACAGGATCCGATCCAAAGTGACCTGATGGAACCGATACTGAAGGCTAAGAAAGTTGGTTTTCGGTGCATTTTCTGCAGAAAGCAGAAGGGTGATGTGGTTTTAGACGGGCCGCATTAAAATCGCTTCGACTCGTCGATTTCTCACTTTTAAAGTATCTTGTAATAATGCGCTGTTTAGAGACGTACAGCTCACACTGGAAGGCAGCAGTTCATCTCCCAGACAGCAGATGTCCCTACAGTGGAGCTGCTGGTACCTGCAGTAAAGCAAACCACAGTGTCTAGATGTCCCTGACTCTAAGTATAGAAGAACCAACCGTTTTGTCTTCTACTGATGTGACGTTCTCTGGGTCAACATTGGGTTTTTATCCGAGCTGCTCTTAGAACTTCAGAACTGTGTGCAGGTTTTACTTTGCTGTATTCACGTGCGGTGATGTGAGGAATGAAAAGCGTTTAAATCTAACACAAAGGTAACCGGGTCCGATTATGGCCTGTAGAACCCAGAAAACCCGTTTGATAGGACCTGTCTGGCGGTACAAAGTGGGCAGAAGGATACTTAGAAGCGACACATCAGTCTAAAGAATCAGATGAGGGAATGTTATTGACATCTGTGAGTCTGGAGGGGGTTATTAACATTGTTCTAAGGCTTTGGAGTCCAGAGAACCTTTTAGAACCTTGAGAGAACATGGAACAGTGGAGAACCTTCCCAGGATTGGCTGACTCACCAAAAATTACTCCAAGAGCTCATCAACCAGGAGGCCCCAGAACAACATCTAAAGCTCTGCAGGCCTCCGTTAAGGTCAGAGGTCACGGCTCAGATGGCTAAAAGTGGCCTCTATGTCCAGAACCTGTTCTGACCTAGAAGGAACACAAACACCCGTCTCACATTTACCAGAAACGTCTTGATCTCTCAAGATTTCTGGGAAAATGTCCCGTGGACCTTTATGGACGGTGTGTGACCCGTTACAGCTGGTGTAGAACCGACGGTGTTTAGAACAGCCAGACACGGTGGTGGTCTGGGCTAGGGCTGCAACAAAAAATCGATAATCGACAATTAAAAGCGCTGGCAACGAATTTAATCATCCATTCGTTGTCTCGCTCAATTAATGCCTCACTCGCCATGTCGCAGAGCCGTTTACCTCACCTGCAGAGGTGAGAAAAAATCAAGTTGAACGCAGCAAGGCAGAGGCGGTATTTTTAAATGCGGATTTTTTGTTGTTAATTCTACTAATGAAGACACAGAGAACACGACTCAAACTAAGTCCTCAAAAGATTTGACATGGCATGGGAACGCCACAGTGATGATGCAGGAGCTGAAACAACATGGAGTCATTGATGAGGGCGATGGAAGCTCAACAGCAGGGTAAGTCGTTACAATATTTTAAGTTTGTTCCGTTTCAAAGTGAGGAAACGAGGACAGGGCTTGTCTCAGGGCTGTGAGCAGAGTCCTGAGCGGCTGAAGTCATTCTTCCAGCTGCTGCGTAAACATCAGTCTGGTAGCTCGTAAGGCGGCTCTAAGCTTGTTAGCTGGTTAATGACAGGAGCTTGTTTACATGCCCAACTTTCCCTGATCGGATTGAAACGTGTTCGGATTAAAAGGAAAGAAAGTATTCTGAAAGCACCGTTTATATGGGCTCTAAATCATATAATTCCATCAGGACGTGTTTATTGCACCAAGATTGTTGAGACGAAATGATGATCATCCCAAAATATTCTGTGCTGCAGCTCCATCCTCCACATGCAGGCGCTGTAAATTCATGAGTTTAGATGCTGATCAGATTATGGATCATAAACCAGCCTTCTCAATTTTATTCTGATGGTCATAATCTGTTGGTTAAGGTTTAAGTTTTAATTTGCTGACAATGTCTGAGTGAAGGTATTGTATGGAAGAGAGGAGGAAGGCCTTAAACTAACTTTTCAAGAATCAAGAGTCTTTATTATTGTTATGCAACCATAGTGAAATTTTGGTGAGACACTCAGAATAAGAGGCAGACTTACTTACTTTCACTTACAGAAAAACGAGACATAAGCATCCCTAAAGGACACTCAAAAATATTAAAACTGTCAGAAAAAATAAAAAGTATGAAATATCTAATACCTTTTTTGAAAAACTTAGAATAAACGTTCATGGAAGTGAAATATGTAGAAGGACTAATGTAGCATGTAGTATCTACATTAAACGCAGCTTGTGCTGAAACAGTCTATAAATGGGCTGCTGGTTTATTTAATATTCAGAAGTGCTGCTTTTGCTCTGGTTTCATTGTTAGGACCAATTATTTCTCCAAGGTGAATATTATTTAATTGATTAATCGTAAAAATAAACAGATTAATCTATTATTAAAATAAACATTAGTTGCAGCCCTGGTCTGGGCCTGCTTCAGAACCAGGACCACCATCTGTAACTGATGGGTTTGTCGTTGATCAGAGGTTCTAGGCGAGGAACTGTGAACATGAACGATCCACATTAACTGAACCGGTTCTTCTGAACAATAAACGTCTTTTTTTTATCTCCTCTGTGAAGAAAAGTCAAACTAAGGGGTTTTCTGTCGTCTCCACAGATGAGTTCAGACTTTCAGGATGAAAGCTGAAGACGTCTCCCTCTGCTGCTGTTCCTGCATCCGTCTCTAAGGCTCCAAGCCCACTTCCCTGCTGCTGGTTCTGCCCGTACGCTCTGTGTTCCCTCATCATGTTCAGGTTCCTCTAGTTGGGTCAACTAACCTCCTTCACTCTGCTGAAGACTAACAAAACTCAGTTTTTATCTGTTTTATTTTCTATGATGAAATGTGACTCTGCATGCCGTGCTGGCCTTTAAATGTTTAACTCTGAGGTTCTGGACTAGTCCAAAAAGAAAACCTATTTCTATTTATGTAAACATGAAGTAATATACTGAGGAAAAATAAAGTCTTTTTCTGTAAGAACCAGGCTCCTGGTGGTTTGAAGAGCTTCAGTGGCTTCATGAAGCAGAGCCGTGTGAGGAGACTCTGCAGGTGATGATCTGTGGAGCAGAACCAAGAGCCTTCAGACCAACAAACCACCTCCTGATCAGCCCTCTTCCTCAGCTGGAGCTTCAGCTTCTGGCTCATTCCTGGATTTTTTTATTTTTTTACTAAAATCTGTCATCTTTATGAGACAAATGGTGCCTGAGAACCCTTTCTGGTGTGATGAGCGGTGGCTCAGAGGAGTAAGAAGTGAGCTACAGAGTCACAGGTTGCAGGTTCACCTCCTGGACTAGACCACTTTTACCTCCATTTCTCCTCTATTGAAAGCAAAAAGCAGCAAGATGCCCTCTGGCGTTGAACCTGCAACCTTTAGATAACAGTAAGCCAACCAGCATGTCTTCTTACTCCCTGAGCTACCAGCTCATCCACTAAAAGATCCACGTTTCTCGTATTTGACTTAAATTTTGGGGTGTTTCTGCAAAAAGGGGCGTCGACATCCCAAACCTTCGTCTCCTCCTGGAAAACAGCCCAGCAGGTCCAACCAGAACTCTGAGCAGCTGGGTTCTGCTCCACAGCTTCTGCTCTGGCTTCACTCCAGAAGACAGTTTCTCCTCAGAACATGAAAAACTTTCTTTTTTTTTCATTTCTCCCAGTCTGTCCTCACATGCTGGAAATAATCCATGTTTTAAAATGATCAGTTTACCTCTTAAAATCTTTCCATCCAGTACTTTGAGTTTGAAGCCTGGGAAGGTCCAACACCGCCTGGAGCTCTGATTCTGGTCCAGTTCATGAAATACAGATAAAATAGGTGGATATTTGCTAAATATTGAAGAGCTATTCACCTGGTGAGGAAACAGACGTGTTGAAGAGGAATAAAAGTCTAATTTAAATCAAGTTACAATAGATATGCGTTTAAAAAAAATTTAACTTTGAATTAGCACTAAAACAAGAGTTATGAAACTTTTCAGATAACAAGAGATAGATAGATAGATAGATAGATAGATAGATAGATAGATAGATAGATAGATAGATAGATAGATAGATAGATAGATAGATAGATAGATAGATAATTAATGATGAATGTTGTGCATCTTGTAAAGTTTTACTTTACTTTTCGGTAAAGTAAAAATAGGGAAATATTTAATCTTTTTAGCACATCAGCAGGAAATCATCTCACAACCCACTTTGTAAACCCTGCTCTGAAATATACAACAGATCCAGTTTTTAATACATTTGCATCAACTTAATGCAAATATAAAATAAAGTCCTGGAAGCCAGAAAACTTTTAAAAGCATTTATCTCAAGTTAAAATAATAGTAGTAGTAGTAGTAGTAATAATAATAATAATGAAATTAAAAGTCCTGCAGTTAGTTTTCCATTATTTTATTAGATTTTTCTCCAGTGTACATAAATATATGTCACTGAGGCGTGGCTCCATAAATACACATGAAGAAGAAGAAGCAGAACAAACACGGTACGTTCAGAAAGCTGCAGCAACACAAACAGAACGTCACACGACTCAAGGAGCTGCAGCTCAGAGCCGCTCTCATGGTCCGTGGCCTCCTGCTGCAGCGCTGTGCTTTATCACCACCAACCATGGAGAGGCTGGTTCTGACCCGAGGACTGGAACGCTGCACAGCTTGTTCTGCTGGCTTTGGGAACCCAGACAAAGAGGAACACAGGAGAACGTCTGCAGGGCTCTTCAGAAACAACCCAAGGTAAAAACTATCTGAGTCTCGGGGTCCTGAGAGGAACCAGCCCCCCCCACACACTGTACCCAGCCTGTGTGGTTACTGGGTCCCAGTCACCAAAACATGCAGACATCTCACTGATTCTCTGCTGGTGTCCTCGTTTCCCAGTGAAGCAACTAAAGAGTCCCCAGGTTTTAGTCCTGCTGACTTAGTGTGTGGACATTCACCTGCTGCTCCACTTAAAGCCCTGAAGAGCAAGTTTTCATTCTGACTACTGGATCAAATCAAAGGGTTGCTCCATGTGCTTCCTCCATCCAGACCGGGTCAGGTCAAAGGTCAGACTGTCAAACAGGAAGTAAAGGCTTCCACTTCCTTTTATAGGGCGGGGCAAAGCAGGCTCTAGTAGCAGGGCTGGATTTCTGGGTCACTGAGGCCAGAACACGTCTCTACAGTCTGGATACAGCAGAAAGACGTCTGGTTGGATAGCTCAGGGTGTTTGCTCAGATATCAGCACTATGGAGGTCATGAGATGAAGACAGATGAGCTCCTTGTTTTAAATAAACCCAAAACTGAACAATTTGAGAGAAATTTGAACAAGATAGGAAAGAGTTAAACCAGTGTCAGTCAGTAGCTCAGTGTGATAGACTGTAGGCTGGTAATCTAGAAGGTCTGAGTTCAAATTACTATCAGGCTCCTTATTGTTATGAAGAACCTTAGAGTCTGTATTTTGATGAGTCCAGGATTCTGAATGAAAACTTGAAAAGCACCAAGAGAAGAACACTGAGAGGGGAGTGGAGTGGACCTGATGGTGCAGTGGAACTGTCTGTGACCAGAAGATACCAGAGGTGGAGATCCTGGGTTCAACTCCTGCCTGTGCTGTGACCTGGAGAGGTAAGTATGTCTCAGTGTAGGGAGTGGGTGAGGGGGCCGTGTCCCCTCCCCGGCTTCTCAGGAGGTTCATGAAGGGGGTTATGCTCTTTGCAGAGCTGACTTTTTATTGCTGACACACCTCCACTGCTTGTGCTTCCTCACTTGCTGCTCAACTTGGACACCAGTAACTTTAAACCTGAAACTGGATCAACCTGACTGGGAATGTGGAGTTACATCAGGAGAACAAGAGGAGAACCTTTGGATCTGAGGAGGACCTGCTGCTTTACTTCTTCAGCTTCTGGATCTTCTTAATTGAAATACTTTCAAAGCTTGATTCAAATCTCATTTTCTTACATGGAAACTCTAAAACAGATCATCCACATTGGTTCAACAGCAGCATCTGATCTGAGCTTCAGCAACAACTTCCAAAACATCTCAGCATCAACATCTGAGTCCAACATGCTAAATTCAGCTGACCTGCTCAAAGAAGTTCAACAAACCTTCAGAAACTCAACATGACCACTGAACCAGAGTCTCTGAACACAGTCAAACATCTCCAAGCAGGTCAAAGCAGTTAGCATGTTCTACTCCACATGCTAGCACCAACATGTTGTGAAAGCTCCTCAGCAAACAGACCAACCACCAAAGCTGAGCTAGAAGAACCTTGGATCTGAATGACCTCTATTAGTGTTTCAATGCAACAAACTGAGATCTAAATCTAACCTCTGAACCAATCTGACTGAGCCGATCCAGAAGCTGGAGAACCAAAGCAGCAGCTTCAGGTCTCCTCACATCTAAACCTTCTCCTCTTCTCTCACCATCTGAACTCCACATTCAGTCACATTAATACAGTTACAGGTTTAAAGTCACCGCCTGAGCTCAAAGTGCACTTACCCAAAGGGTTGCTCCATGTGCTTCCTCCATCCAGACCGGGTCAGGTCAAAGGTCAGACTGTCAAACAGGAAGTAAAGGCTTCCACTTCCTTTTATAGGGCGGGGCAAAGCAGGCTCTAGTACCAGGGCTGGATTTCTGGGTAACTGAGGCCAGAACACGTCTCTACAGTCTGTCTGTCCATCTGATCCATGAAGAAACTGAAGCTGACATCAGGGGACACCAGAATCACAGCTTTGTCATCAGAACCTTCACAGTGGAGCAGCTGCTCTTTAGACCAGGGTCTCAGGAGAAACCTGTCTCTGATGGTTTTACTCTGAATGGAGATCAAGAAATGTTGGCTTTTCTTCTTCATTTGCTTGTCTGAGAACTTTACACTTTGAAACCATCATGTCCAACAGTTTATCAGCAACCAGAACTTACCAGAACCATTTCAGCTTAACTTTGGTTTCATGTTGTAGTGACCATCCAACAGGTCAACACTTGTTTCAAGCTTTTTTATCGTTGCTTTTCCTTGTTAGCTTGTTAGTCTTCAGGAGCCTTCAGAGAAATGAGCCTACAGACCACACAGAATACTTTCTACAGACTGAGCTGTTTGATCACACAGCTGAAACACTTTCCCTCTATGACCAGTCTTCGTTTTCACTAAGCACTGGTGATCTTTTAACAGCCAGCTCTGCACACACACAGAATAACTGAGTGACAACTTCTCTTCAAGTTCAAGATTTTATTAACAGAAATAAAATGAACGTCCAGAGAACATCACTATATAATGCTATTTATCTGAATTAATACTAAATTTCAATCAACAAATCCTCTCTACTAGGCTAGTGAAACTTAACAAGCCAGGAAGAGCCCAACAGATTTTACTCTCACAAGTGGAGCATTATCGCTTTCGCCATAGTGCTCTGCTTGATTTTATGATTTATATAAGGAATAATTCATGTTATGTGGACACTACATTGAAAAAGTAGAAGAGGAAAGAGAAATGAGAAAAAAAAAGGGAGAACATGTGAAAAAGGTGAAAGAAAGAGAAGACAGAAGAGAGATTGACAAAACTTCATCAGTCTGCTTCATTACCTGCAAAGAGAGATGTAAAAAGAACAGCACAACCAACGAATATAGAACTACAGATACAATACAGAATACATTTACTACTGTAAAGATGGAAGTACTTTTTCACCCAGTATAACAAAAAGTGTTTCTGATCAGGTTTACATACTATAACTTGTTGGGTGCACCCTGGGTCCCCTCCTATTCATTATCTACATGCGCCCTTTAGCTCATATCATTAACAACAACATTCAACTACCATAATTATGGAGACGACACGCAGGTCTGATTCACCTTGTCACCAGGTGATGTAGCGCGCCTACCCCAAAAGAGAATCCTGTTTCTCTAAGAGGAATGTCCCTTCTTGCTCACATCAGGACAATATCCACCTTCACATGCTAACGGTTTCTAAATGAATGTGATGTTTCCAGCATCTCCTGGCATCTGGTTTATTACAGGCCTGCGGCTCTTAGCTGAACAACTTTCTCTGTGCCGCCGGTTTACTGGGAACCAGAACATGAAGCTTGATGTTGTCATTAGGGATGGGAATCGAAAACCGGTTCCTGTTCAGAACCGGTTCCGTGTTTTCAAATTCCGTGGCACCGTTTGGCAGCTCGCTAAGCGATTCTCTTTTCGATTCCTTCGTGCCGCGGCTCTGAGCAGCACAACGTTAGCACGACGTTTTTTTTACGCAAGTTACGTCACGTTTTATACACAAGTTATGCACACGGCGTTCAGTAAGCACGTGTGCGTAACTTGCGCACGACGTGACCAGGCTTAAAGCAAAACAAAAAAAAGTGCCGCCCCATCGGGAGACGGGAATGTTTAGCTTCATTTTAAGGAAGAGAAAGATGGCAACGAGGCGCTTTGCAATCATTGCAAAGTGGCATTTACATCCGCGGGAGGAAATAGATCCCCCTGGTTCTCTGGAGGTCCAAGGGGATGTCAGCACACCTCCATGCGGGCCAAGGTGCTCTATTCCTGGGTAGAGAAGCTCCATGGATGCCCCTGGTTCTGCTGGGCCCAGGTGGTCCAGCAGAACCAGGGGCTGATCCATGGAAGTCGATGCCCAGATAGGGTGCTCTGTTCCTGGGTAGAGAACCTCCATGGATGCCCATGGTATGGCAATGTAATGTCCCCATATGGCATGTGTCATGCGGGCCAGGGTGCTCTATTCCTGGGTAGAGAAGCTCCATGGATGCCCCTGGTTCTGCTGGGCCCTCGTGGTCCAGCAGAACCAGGGGCTGGTCCATGGGAGTCGATGCCCAGCTAGGGTGCTCCGTTCCTGTGTAGAGAAGCTCCATGGATGCCCCTGGTATGGCAACGTAATGTCACCATATGGCATGTCCTATTGACAATGATACATGGATGACAAGTGCCCTGCCATTGCAGATGTCTCCAAAATGGCAGGTAACCTCTTAAGCACCCCCCCCCCCGCTGTTATAACCAAATAAACCAAATGTCAAAGTCCTCGTGCCCCTGGTATGGCAACGTAATGTCACCATATAACACATATCCTATTGACAATGACACCCAGATGACATATTGTCATTTAAGATCATTCAGATAACCTAAGATGGCATATTGTCATTTAAGATCATTCAGATGATCTCAGATGGCATAAAAATGCCATTCGGGTGGATTCAGATAACACTATGCCATCTGGTGGCAGTTATCGGTATTACAACAAAGGTTGCCGTTTAGGGTCACTAACTAACCGTTTTTCGGTGAACTTTGACCTCTTTGAGGGGCTGCACCGGGTCAAGGGTGGGTGTGAAAAATTGTTAGGGTAGGTCATATTGGTAACGAGGGATGGGGCTATTTTTTGAGCCACGCCCCATGACCTTCGGTTAGCCCCCCAGAAATTTTCAAAAAAGGCCCAAAAATCCTAACCTGACAACAGCCAGCTGTATGTCGTTCCACCTAGCTCCACTCACATACATCTGGGACACCGCCATAGGGATTGCCTTTACAGAAGGCTGGGCCTTATCAAAAATTCTTGCATATGATTGGATAAGCCACTTGTCTGTCATCTTTATTGATGTGCTATTTCAACCACTCACACCGAAGCTAACCCGTGACGCTGATGATAGCGACGCAGGAAAAAAAAAAAAATAATAATAATGTGTTTGCGGCTCTAGTGGCATGCGTTTTATTGACAGTGAGCTGACAGGAAGAGGGGGGAAGACAGGCGGCAAAGCGCCGCGGGTCGGAGTCGATTCCGGGCCGACCGCGTTGAGGACTAAAGGCCTCCTAACATAGTTAGCGCTAACCGCTAACCGCTCCGGGGCGCTTCCGCGTCGGCACGTCCGCTGGTCCCGGAAAACAAAACTTGCCAAATCCGGTCGAGAGAAGGGCGAAAACATCGTTTCCACCAACAAAAGCCTTCAGAGGCGTTCTCTGATGTTCTTTTAATGAAACAATATTAGGTAGATTGGACAACACGGAAGAAATAGCAGCATCGACTAGCCGCCATTGCTATCAAAACAGTCTCACGTCATGGTCGCGTCTCCACTACGTCACATCTATGAAACTCCAGCCCTGCGTCCTGATTGGCCAGACCATAAATTTGGTTGGAGAAATCACTGTCTACCGGCGGTGTCCCAGATGTATGTGAGTGGAGCTAGGCGGAACGACATACAGCTGGCTGTTGTCAGGTTACAAAAATCCTCCGAAATGTACAGAAAAATCTATGAAACTCCAGCCCTGCGTCCTGATTGGCCAGACCATAAATTTGGTTGGAGAAATCACTGTCTACCGGCGGTGTCCCAGATGTATGTGAGTGGAGCTAGGCGGAACGACATACAGCTGGCTGTTGTCAGGTTACAAAAATCCTCCGAAATGTACAGAAAAACGCTGCGGTTCCTAAAGAGGGAAGAAGAAAAATAATAGCTGACTGACTGCAGAGCGACGTAAACGCAGTGATACAAAGTGAAGGCGGCATTTTTCTTTTCTTGTAGTAAATTCTACAAATGACAAGAGCACCACAGTGACACAAGACATAGAATAACAGTCTTTTATCAGGGTGAAGAGAGCTAAACAGCAGGGTAAGTCATTACTATATCTAACGTTTGTTCATTTTCAAAGTGAAGAAACACGAACAGCGCTTGGCTCAGGGCTGTGAACCGAGTCCCGCTCGGCCAAAGTCTTGCTTCAGGGTGCCGCCTGAACGTCAAACTGCCTGGTAGCTCGGCTAATGCAGCTGTTAGCTTGTTAATGACAGGAGCTTGTTTACGTGCATAACTTCCCCGGATGTGATTAAAATGTAATCGGATTAAAAGAAAAGTATTCTGAATGAACCGTTTATACGGGATGTAAATCAAATAATCTGACCGTGACGTGTTTACTCACACCAAGCTTTATTCAAAGTAGAAAGTCTGACTTTAGCAGAGTTGATGAATTTCCATAAAACAACCACAGATGTTTTGTACTCCCTGCAGAAAAAACAAAAACGCAGAGATGCGTTGGTTCTGGTGCGGGTCCACAGAATGGACCAGGTTCTGAGAGTGGTGGAGAACTCCTGCTGTTGCTGTTTAGAGAGCGGGAGGACATCATGATCATCCCAAAATGTTCTGTGCTGCACAGCACTGCAGCCCCATCCTCCTCATGCAGGCACTGGAAGTTCATGAGTTAATCAGAACAAGTGTTCAGATGGACTCTGCTCGGATTATGAATCATAAACCAGCCCTCTTTGCAACCGAGGAGCAGAAAAAAAAGGAAAAAGAAAAACCACCAAGTTCTTTGGGTGCCCTCCGACGCTTGTTTGGACAAAACAACAAGTGGAGTCTGTGTCGATCGCTGGAAGTTAGCGGCTTCCAGTGGGATCAAAAGGGAATTCACCTAGTTTTTGAATCGCGACTGTCCTGTGTAGAAATACAGGGAAGATTGATTGGGCAAAAACTTGGAATCGAATCACGTGCCACGTGGGGAAAAACCCAGCGTGAGGGACAGCTGTTTGTGCCTTCTCTGTTGGCGCATTGCCAGAAAAGAACGCAGAGATGGGAGTATAGGACGCTTTTATGTAATTTCCATGGCAACGAGAAAAGGTTCTCGTGGGATGGTCGGAGCGACAGGGTTGCATACTGGGAGCTGCAGTCTGTCACGGCATAAAATGGCATAACAATTATTATTATAAAATCCCTGGATGGTTTAGCCCCTAAATGCATCACAGACTTGTTATCAGTATATAAACCCTCCAGACCACTAAGGTCTTCTGATTCAAATCTAATCTGGTAATTGGCATGTACTTGTATGGCACTTTAACTAGTCCGAGAACCCCAAAGCGCTTTACAACTTGTTGTAGCAAGTTGACTTCCAATAATATCTATCTGGAACAAACTTCCAAAAGACTGTTAAAAGTGCATGAGTTCTTTTAAATCCAGATTATAAAAACATTTGTTTAGGATTGCCTTTGGCTGTTCTAGTTAAACTGTAACCTGAAACATCATTAGTTTAAATTTGTAGTCCAATTGTTTATTAAATCATTAATATTTGCTCTTAGTCTTCCATTCCCTGTTTTATTTTGTTTCACTTTTCCTACATTTTATTCCAACTATTTGTCTGTTTTTATTTTCCTATGTTTTAATCATGTAAAGCCCTTTGCATTGTCCTTGTAATGAAATGTGCTATACAAAAACTCCTGCCTTGTCTTGTGTTATATGGAATCTCGTGTGTGTCTTTAAAGTTGATTTGTGGCTAAATCTTTTTCCACATACATCACAACAGAAAGGCTTCTGTCCTGTATGGATTCTCATGTGTATGTTTAAATTTCCTTTTAGGCTAAATCTTTGTCCACATACATCACAACAGAAAGGCTTCTGTCCTGTATGGATTCTCATGTGTATGTTTAAAGTTGATTTGTGGCTAAATCTTTGTTTGCATAGATCACAACAGAAGGGCTTCTGTCCTGTATGGATTCTCATGTGTATGTTTAAATTTCCTTTTAGCCTAAATCTTTGTCCGCATACATCACAACAGAAAGGCTTCTGTCCTGTATGGATTCTCATGTGTATGTTTAAAGTTGATTTGTGGCTAAATCTTTGTTCGCATAGATCACAACAGAAAGGCTTCTCTCCTGTATGAATTGTCATGTGTTTCTTTAAAGTTCCTTTTTCGCTAAATCTTTTACCACACAGACCACAACAGAAATGCTTCTGTCCTGTATGGATTATCATGTGTCTGTTTAAAGTTGCTTTTCGACTAAAGCTTTTTCCACATAGATCACAACAGAAAGGCTTCTCTCCTGTATGAATTGTCATGTGTGTCTTTAAAGTTCCTTTTTCGCTAAATCTTTTACCACACAGACCACAACAGAAATGCTTTTGTCCTGTATGGATTATCATGTGTCTGTTTAAAGTTGCTTTTCGACTAAATCTTTGTCCACATAGATCACAACAGAAAGGCTTCTCTCCTGTATGGATTCTCATGTGTCTGTTTAAAGCCGATTTTCCCATAAATGTTTTGCCACAGTCTTTGCAGCTGAGCTTCACACCTGTGTGGCCTTTCCTACATTTTTTCTTCTCTGTAGAACATTTCTTATATCCAGAGTCTGACAATTGTTTCAGCTCAGAGAGAGGGTGATCTACATCACTGTCCTCTTCATCCTCCTCAGTGTCTTCAGCCTCTGAAGAAATGGAAGCATCTCCATGATCTTGTTTTCTGATGGATTCTTCTCCATCATTCTCTTCTGGAAGCTCTCTGCCTTTAATTTGGTCTGGATAAAGCTGTGAGAGCAGCAGAGACTGTTCATTATCTAGACTCTTTATGGGAGGAGCAGCGACTGGAAACCTGATGGCATTAATCACCTCCTTCCCACTGAGCTGCTCTCCTGGCAGACTGATGTAGACTCCCTCCTGTTCCTCCTTTATGTGGGGGGGCTTTGAGTCATGCAGGTTGGCAGGAGGTCTGTGGTGTAAAGAAGCTTCTTGTTTAACAATCAGCTTCTCCTTAACATCTGCAGGAACACAGAAACGTTAAGCATATTACAAAATATGCATATTAGAAAATATTATGATCTCAGCCTGAACTGAGGCAGATTTTAATTAAGACATATTTAGGACATTTTGTTAGACTAAATTTTTGACAGAACATGCAGAACAGTAAAACAGAATAAAATGACATGACTGTTATAACCCCTGCAAAAACAGTTATTTGTAGAACTAGCATTTTTACCTCAAAGTGCTGATGACACGATATTGATGGACTACACTGCCCTGTTTCTAAGATAAGGCGAAAATAAACATAACTTTAATATTGAATTACCTTACTTGGTTTATTGTTGCCAGCGCGTAGTCAGAGTGCGGGCTGACTTACATGAATGAACTTTTTTTTATATATATATATATTTTTTTTATTTGTGCAGCAACTAGTGGCTCACTTTTATTGACCAAAAAGGACCGCGGGTCAGATTCGAACCCTAAAGGCCTCCAAACATGGGCCACTACGCCACAAGCCGTAATGCTCTCAATATCCATTGAGTGGAGCATCTTCATTGTTAATTTAAATTTCCTGCATTTAAATTCTGACAAGACAGAAGTTGTAATCTTTGGGCCAGAGTCCTCAAAAAATAAACTTCTTAATCAATCACTTAATCTGGATGGCATTAACTTGGCCTCTGGTAATAAAGTTAAAAACCTTGGTGTTGTTTTCGACCAAGACATGTCTTTTAAATCCCATATTAAACAGGTTTCCAGAGTTTCCTTTTTTCACCTCCGGAATATCGCCAAAATTAGAAACATTCTGTCCAGGGGTGATGCTGAAAAACTAGTCCATGCATTTGTTACTTCAAGGCTGGACTATTGTAATTCTTTACTATCAGGAAGTCCACAAAATGCAGTTCGAAGTCTTCAGCTGATCCAAAATGCTGCAGCAAGAGTTCTAATGAAAATCAACAAGAGGGATCATATTTCTCCAATTTTAGCTTCCCTTCATTGGCTTCCTGTTAAATCAAGAATAGAATTTAAAATTCTTCTTCTAACGTATAAAGCCCTTAATAACCAAGCTCCATCATATATCAGAGCTCTGATTACCCCGTATGTTCCTAACAGAGCACTTCGCTCTCAGACTGCAGGTCTGCTGGTGGTTCCTAGAGTCTCTAAAAGTAGAATGGGAGGCAGATCCTTTAGCTATCAGGCTCCTCTCCTGTGGAACCAACTCCCAGTTTTGGTCCGTGAGGCAGACACCCTGTCTACTTTTAAGACTAATCTTAAAACTTTCCTTTTTGACAAAGCTTATAGTTAGAGTGGCTCATGTTACCCTGAGCTTTCTCTATAGTTGTGCTGTGATAGGCCTAGGCTGCTGGAGGACATCAGGGTCTAATTTTCTCACTCTACTGATTTCTACTGTTCTTCATTCTACGGCTCTCCAGTTTTGCATTGTATTACATTGAAATGACTGTCGTCATTTCAGCTTTTAACTTTTTGCTCTCTCTCTTTTTCTTCATAGTAGGTACACCTGGTCTGGCGTTCTGTTAACTTTGACATCATCCAGAGAAGACGGCTCACCCGTTACTACCATCTAATGTAGAACAGATTACTGGATCAATGTGTGCTTCTGTGCTTTTTTGTCTCTCTTGTTGTGTCTCTGCTCTGTCTTCTGTAACCCCAGTCGGTCGAGGCAGATGACCGTTCATACTGAGCCCGGTTCTGCCGGAGGTTTTTTTTTCCCGTTAATGGGTGGTTTTTCTTCCCACTGTCGCTTCATGCTTGCTCAGTATGAGGGATTGCAGCAAAGCCATGTACAATGCAGACGACTCTCCCTGTGGCTCTACGGTTCCCCAGGAGTGAATGCTGCTTGTCGGGACTTTGATGCAATCAACTGGTTTCCTTATATAGGACATTTTGACCAATCTGTATAATCTGACCCAATCTGTATAATATGATTGAACTTGATTTTGTAAAGTGCCTTGAGATGACATGTTTCATGATTTGGTGCTATATAAATAAAATTGAATTGAATTGAACCAGTCGTACTTGCACATTTTAACAGATTTCTGAGCACATGTACCACATAAAAATCAGTCAGTAAGCACAACTTTAATCACATATAAGGCGCACCGGTTTATAAGGCACACCATCAAATTTTGAGAAACTTTGAAGACTTTAAGTATCCTTTATAGTACGAAAAACAGTGTAAGACAACGTCATTTTATTGAAATGTAGAAGTTTTGACTATTTTGCCACAACATGACAACTACATTGTTTTGATATAATTTTCTGATTAATTCCTTTTAGAAACTCACCAGATGATGTAAAAATGTATGGGTTAACATTTATAATAGCGTCAATCTGGCTTATATTCATAACATAATCGATGGTGGCATGTCGGTTTATAAGAATATTTTTGCCCAGAACAAAAACGAGCGACAACTACAGATAACTATGTTGTACTCCTGAAAAAAAAAAAAAAAACACACCTGCACTGCGCGCTTTGGAAGAAAAAAGGCTACAGAGCGGAGTCAGTATGCTGCGGCTCAGTCAGAAAAGCAGTGAAATACACTTGAGTCGCTATCTGTCATACTGTACTTTCCATTTTTTTTTTCATAATCATTTTTCATTTTCTCCCGTTCTAATCCAATGACTTGGGTCGCGGTGGGGCGGTGCTGAACTCCACAATTTCAAGCCTTCAGTTCGTATTGATGATTAAAATTATTATTTTACAGCACAGTAGTTATTTGTATAAAAAACGTTTATACTGTAATTGTATTTGTCAAACAAACGATTTTTTTCTTTGGTTTCATTATATATATATATATATATATATATATATATATATATATATATATATATATATATATATATATATATATATATATATATATATATATATATATATATATGTACAAATGTGTTTGTTTATGTAGTAATTTTTTGAAACATACATTCATGCTATCAAAATATTGTATTACTTTTAACCCGACTAAGATTATTTAAACGCACTGGACCATTAATTATAATATTTATAGTTTTAAGCATAAAAGAAAAAACGTGAAAATTAGTTCAATATTCAACGAGTTATAGTTGATTAGAACTGATTCTGCCTGGTCAACACAATACACTGAGCTGAGCTGTCGACTGACAAACTTTCCATCATATCAAGTACAATGGCCTCTGGACAGCGTTCATGGACAAACTGCACAACATTCACTCACACACAACTGATGCTCAGTACCACGCCCGCCGACAGGGGGCGACAAACGGGTCTGTTGTCCCGGACCCAGGACAGAGGGGGGGCCCAAAACTGACACTATGACCAGCGCGCGCGGGCGCTGCTTGCAGAAACTGCACCAAAGTCTCCTTCACGGCACTCTGCTGCTCCCCCTCCCCTCTCCTACATGGCTCAGCGGCGCCAGCCAATCAGCACGCAGGCTCACCCCGGCCCGCCCACTCTGCTCTCAACACAAACATCCGCGGTGCTGTTCAAATCAGACTCGGAGAGAGAGGGACTGCACGAGCAGAAAAACATGAAGAGGGAAAGAAGAAGATTTAATACCGTAAATGAAATCAGGCTGTATGGTTTGTAAAAAGCCGGTTTAAGTCAGTGTTAACATAACAAATTTATATAAGCACGGGAAAAACCATGAGCAAGAAAACGTCGGGCAACAGAAGCAGAGAGAGGAGATGAAACTTCTCTGATTGCCCCGACAGACCCACAGACTGACGTCACTGACTGAGGCGTTTCAGTCCTCCAGAGAACATCCAGGTAGATCAGAGTGGTCATCTTCAGCAGCACTTCATGTTAACTTTCAAAGATTTTATCTATCATATGTTACTGGAGCCCATACATAAAATGTAATTAAGACCTTGAAAGAACCCAGTACATATCCTATTAAAAAGTGTTATTTAAGATAAGATAACATTAGCTAATCCTTTATTTATCCCACGACGGGGAAATTTATAGGATTAAAGCAACAGGCAGGTGCACACAACACAGACAAAATTACATAAGGATTGAAAGATATAAGAGGTGGATTAGGAAAAAACACTATGAACATAATTATTATTAAATTGTAATAGTAAAATAAAAATCACAAAACCCGGAAGGTCAACAGTTTCATGATACATCAAGCTTAGGGACTGGCTGATATACAGCAGGTCAAAAAAGGCCATATTTCGGCTGTTCTCTTATGAAGAAAAGATCAACTAATGCACTAAATTCAATAGATGGGTTGAAAATATCCAATATAAAATACAGAGATTTCCAGGGCATGAAGTACACAGTTAAGTTGACTTTTTTTTAGTGTGTGTGTGTGTGGTGGCGGCAGGTGTAGGGGGGGGGGGGGCCAAAAAGACTGCGTTGTCCCGGGCCCTAGCAAAGCTGTCAGCTGGCCTGCTCAGTACTACATGGACTCACACTGCGACACCAAAGGCCTCCAATGTTAACCCCCTGCATAAATGTTGTCTTGTCATATGTGCTTTTCTCGTGCTGAGGTATTTTGATATCTCAAAATGTGCCCTTTAAAGGATAAAGTGTGAAATATGCCTTTTTTCCCCCTCTCCCTCCCCATATGTGGCTCCTATCTTTCATACTAAGCTGCAGATTATGCAAAGATTATGTTAATTATGAACTTATCGGTATTGGAATTGGTATCAAAGTAAAGCAATCCTTACTGTTGATAGGAGCAGCAGTTAATGGAAACCTGCTATCAGTCTCCTCCTTCACAAGGAGCTGCTCTCCTTCCTGACGGGCCCCGGGTTCCTCCTGTTCCTCCTTTATGTGGAGGAGCTCTGACTCCTGTTGCTCCCCCTCAGGACTCTGTTCTTCAGGAGCCTCTTCTTTAACATCTGCAGCCAACACTGAAACACATTACATGCTTTATCAACAACTAGATCTTTACAATGTTACAAAGATGGAAAAGATTTGATCAGCAGTGAAGAGAAAACTGAACCTCAGGAACTGACAGTTTCACCCTAGAAATGATCACCGGTAACTTTAGGGTCATTCTGTTGTGGAAATTCAATGTAATTAATTCTGTTAAATCATTTAATAACTGTTAAATTCTGCATCTGTTATATCTATTTTAAAAACATTAGTAGGTTATTTATCTTTTTTAGCCAGTTAAGTTATTAGAGCCACTGTTGAAGGTCCAAAGAGCCTCTTATGGCTCCAAAGCCAGTTTGCAGAGTCCTGCCAGAATGGGTTGGACAAGGAGAGCTTTAATGAGAGAAGCAGTAAAAGTGACAATGGCAACTCTGGAGGAGATGCAGAGATCAGCAGCTCAGGTGGAACAATCTGACCACAGGACAAGTTTTGTGGCGTGTCTCCAAAACTGGAAATTTTATGAGCAAATGGTGAGAAGAAAACCAGAAAAAGTCCTGTTGACATTTTGGAGGTATTTCCTCCAAAATGTCAACAAATGAGACAAAAACTGAACAAACTGCCAAAGGCGTCATGTTTGGTACAACACTGTTCATCACCCTGACTACTCCATCACCACATTATTGTAGCCATGGCAACAATGGCTTAAGAATACGAGCGGCCATGTTTGCAACGACTTTCAGACAAGAGGGAATTATAGATGGAAAGATATCAATGTTTCGGGGTTAAAATGACGATTAAATAATGGGTAAATAAAATACATTTGTGAGGAAAAAACATGTTTTAATATTTTTGGATGGAAATAAAAATGAAAGAAAAAGATGTGGAGGAAAACAATCACTTTAATTTATATAAAACAGTAAAGAGTTCAAGAAAAACAGATAATGAAAGTGATTTGATTGAATACACAGAAACAACAAATAAACAGAAATACATTGTAGCCGAGTAATTGATCAATTATTTAATGTTTTTTATTATTTTGTTGCATTTAGTAGCAGAAATCTATACTTTTAGCAACGTATTGGCCCAGTGTTTATTTTATTGTGTTTTGATTTAATATTTCTTATTTTTTATTCTCAATTATGGCAGGATTGGTCCTCCATTGTAAAAACAGCCAGAAGAAAACATGCAACCATCTTTTTAGACAAGATAAACCAAAAAGCGTTTTTTTATTTTTTTGGAAGAACCCAAATGTACTTCCTGAAGAAGGCAGCTAAAGAAATTCAACCTGCCAAGGACAATGATGGTGCAGTTCTACTCCTCCACCATCATTGAGTCCATCCTCACCTCCTCCATCACCATCTGGTACGCTGGTGCCACCGCTAAGGACCAGGGCAGACTGCAGCGTGTCATCAGGTCTGCAGAGAAGGTGATTGGCTGCAATCTTCCATCTCTCCAGGACCTGTACGCCTCCAGGACTCTGAAGCGTGCAGGAAGATTGTGGCTGATCCCTTGCACCCCAGTCACAGACTATTTCAGTCACTTCCCTCTGGCAGGAGGCTGCTGTCCATCAGGACCAGAACCTCACGCCACAAGAACAGTTTTTTCCCATCTGCTACCGGTCTGATGAACAAGGCCAAAAGCCGCCTATGACACTGGACACTGCCTCTCTCCCCCGTTCAGGCCTTCAAGCTACACCAACGTAGCATCTCCAGACCTTCTGCGTTACATTAACACAGTCTACCGTGTATATAGCTTTCTTTAGATATATATTTTTTGTTTTGTCTGCACCATCAACACCAAGTCAAATTCCTTGTAAGTGCAAACCTACTTGGCGATTAAACTTGATTCTGATTCTGAGACAGACAAGAACTTGATGCTGAACGTTGCTACATGCTAAGCTAGCATTAGCACCTCTATGCTACATGCTAAGCTAGCATTAGCACCTCTATGCTACATGCTAAGCTAGCATTAGCACCTCCTAAGCAGAGCTGCAGGCTTAGCCAGTGTTCTGGGGGAAACCCTGCAACGAGTTCTGATGAAGAGGAGGAATCCATCAGCTGCTGAAAACGGCTCCTAAACTTTAGCTCCATCCACACAGTTAGCATGAAGAAGGAGATCTCCAAACCTGATGGGTGCAGCAGAACTCTGGGCTGGAAAACATCCCCCATCATTGGTGTCTCCTCTGCTGCGTCCTGCCGCTCTTTGAGCTCCTGCTTCCCTCCAGTTTCTCCGCTGTGCCTCCAGCTGCTGGACTTCTTTCCAGACTTCATCACCTGCAGCAGCTGCTGCTCTATTTCAGCTTCTGGCCTCAGCGCAAAACAAGGACAAAGAACCCGGAGGATGGACGTGGCTGTGCTGCATGGAAGACGCAAAGAACCAACGGAACCAGAAATATTCTTCTTCTTCTTCTTCTTCTGTTTTATGGCGGCTGGCAAGGAACTTATTGATGTGCATTACCACCGTCTACTGGAGTGGATCGGGACGCTACATTTATATTCCATCCATCCATCCATTTTCTGACCCGCTTAGTCCCTCATGGGGTCGCGGGGGTTGCTGGTGTCTATCTCCAGCGTTCACTGGGCGAGAGGCGGGGTGCTACATATATATTCTCCCACACAAAATAATAATAATAAAATAATAATAATAATAAATAAATAAACAAATAAAACTTATATCCTATCAATTTCGTTTTCTTAAGGTTATTTATTAAATAACATAAATATTTAGAAGTAGAAATTTTGTCCAAAATAATGTATTTTCTTCTCAACATACTAATTCCCTTCTCTCAACAGAATATTTAGAACATAACAACAAAACATGTTTTACTGTCTGTTATTGAAAACAAAAATCACAATTTCCTGTTGGATGTTTTCCCATTTTAAATAAATTACTATTTTACCCTGTATGACCGAAACATAATCTGGATATAATTGTTTCCTCTTTTCTATTTCTTCCCGTTCTCCTCATTGCACCAACCTTTCTTTGAATACTATATAAAGCCACCTTCCAGTTCTATCCTCTTCCCACTGCTTCTGCCATCTTTCCATAACCCCCTGTTTAATAATAGATTTAATTTCTTCCTTACTGAATGGTACCAATATATCAATATAACTATTTTTTGTAGCTTGTTTTGCATATTTGTCTGCAAACTCATTTCCTTTTACTCCTACATGTGATGGTATCCATATAAAAATAACTAATAAACCCATTGCCTGAATTCAATAAATTAATAACTGAATATCTAATAAAAGGTCTGGTCTAGTAATAAAATGATTATTTTTTATTGAATATGATGATGAACTTTAATTAGAACATATTATACTTCTCAGAGGACGAACTTCCTCAATCCATCCTAAAGCCAAAATGATTCCCATCATCTCTCCTGTATAAACTGATACTCCATCAGTAATTCTTTTACATTTCTTAATACTGAATTCTGGAACAATGAATGACACCCCATTATTGCCATTTGAGTTTTTTGAAGCATCTGTATAAACTTGGACATATCCATAATAGTTATTGTCTAAATATGATTGTACTGAATTTGAATCTAAAAGGTTTTCCTTTTCGCTTTTCTCCAACAAAGTAAAATCAAAAACACTATTAGGAAATAAAGACGGATGAACTGGTGAAAGAGGAACTGTTTGACTGATATTTATATAAGCTAAATCAAAGTCTTTTATAATATTTTCTATATCCCAACCAAAAGAATTTAAAAATTTTTTTTTCCTTTTCCCAACTAGGTTTTAAATTTTCTTGACATGGATGATTTTCCTTATGTCCCTTTAAATGACACCAATAAGAAGTCTTTAACTGTAATCTTCTAAGATGAAGTGGTAACTCTCCCATTTCTACTAGTAAAGCTGGCGGAGTTGTTCACACGGCTTCTGTACATAATCTCAAGGCTTGATACTGAATATTATCTAATTTCTTAAGTAGTGTTTCTGATGCTGATCCAAAAGCTATAATACCATAATCAAATACCGACCTTATTAAATTGGGTATATATATTGCTTTCAATGCTTTTCTCTCAGCACCCCATTACTCCCCACCAAACACCTCATTACATTTAAAACTCTCTTACACTTATCAACTACTTTTTGAATATGAATTTTCCAAGTAAGTTTTTCATCCAACCATAAA
Organism: Fundulus diaphanus; assembly: GCA_037039145.1. NCBI lineage: Eukaryota > Metazoa > Chordata > Actinopteri > Cyprinodontiformes > Fundulidae > Fundulus > Fundulus diaphanus. The sequence goes on along the minus strand of CM073139.1, from coordinate 42,159,663 downwards.
CCCAAAAACTTAAATTCCTTTACCCTTTCTAGATTGGAACTATGACTGCTTCTTTCCATGCCATAGGTGGCATACTTTCATACTTCTTACAGTGTACCATAACGTGTTCGATTGTCTCTTGTTGCTCGCAGAAGTCACACCTGCCGGTGTTATGTTTACCTATTTTGAATACAAATACTTCCCCGGGGGTCCTGGCTGACGCTACTCAGAGTGTCTCATTATCCACAGTAAAACAAGTACTGTACTGACATGGGCTGAAAGGCTACTCTGGCAGGAAGGAGCAAAAAGTCAGATTGAAGTTTCCAATCGCACACATGGACTAGGGAATTAATTTTTGGAGACATGTCCTGTTATCACTTCCACCTCTTCTTGTGTCAATAAAGAGTTTGTTTTACTGATGGCATGATGTTGACTTTATTTTCGGATTAACAGTCTTGATTGTTACAGCATCACGTGACACCACCGTCAAACTAAAATACAACATAAACTCATTGTAACAGCAAGACAGCAAAACAAAGAAAGTTACATAACATGTAAACATACATGCTGGCTGACCCCTGCGTAGAAGTAGAAATGAGGAAATCAACCAATCTGGCATCCTTTGACTTTCTCCAACTCAAAGCAGCCCCTCTGGCTATAACCCATCTCACGCTTCACATGCCTCTCACACAGCTCTGTACCTATCACAGGAGTGCCAGCAGAACCAATTTGCCCTAACAAAGTTCCCTCCTTATATTTTTAAAATAAGGGACTCAATGACATAAATCTGCATAATGCAAAGGAAAATACATCAACTGAAATTATGGCAGTAAAATTATCAGAAAGGCAAAAATAAAAATGAAGATAAACAGTACTGCACAAGTAGTTTTGTTGAAGAAGCAGATCCAGAGACCATTTGTTGATCGAGAAAGCTTCACAGACGCGTAGGTGATTATGGACTAAATTAAATTTATTTGGACCTTATAGGTCAGCCAAGATAAAACCCTAGTGAAGTTAAGACAGCTGTTGAATCTATTCTACTCTGGATTACACCTAATAAAAATGCTGAGTGGATAACCTGTCTACTTCAACCAACAGAGGTTGATAAACTTCAGGGTTTGCAAGTATAGCAAATAACTTTATGAAACAAGCAGAATGGCCAGTCAGAATAGAAAAGCTTTGGATTGGATTTTAGCAGCATGGGAGGAGTGTTTGGTGACCGATGTTGCCCATAATCCTATGAATGCAGCTCCAGAAGGATATTTCATGATGTGGTTAAACTGATTAATCTTAAAGTACTGTTGACACCTTGTGGGTCAAATCAGAACAACACATACACACAGCCTGCTGTTTCTAAACAGTCTGTTGCAGATGTGAAACCACATAAAATGTATTTTTTACTTACACAGGACAGGTCTATGATGTTGTGTTCTGTTCTATTTCTGGTCTGCTTCTCTTACTGGCTTCCATGTCTGCAGGCTGCTGCTGTTTTGCCCGCATAAAATACCAAATGCTGCACTCTGTGTTGGGAACCCTGGGAACTCTCATGTGATTGGCTCAAGAACCAGGAAGTAAACGCGGACTACACTGTGAACTGTAGTTCTGGACTGTACCTCTAATTTTGCTAGGAGAAAAACGTGACTATGACATTATTGATGAGAGAACCGATGTTTATAGGGAACATTACTTCCATCCCAGATGACAAATGAGAATGATTTTTGTTAATTTTACTGTAAGTATCTTACCTATTGCTCATTTTTTCTCTGCTCAGTGCTTTCTTGGATATTTCTGCCTTTAACTTTCTATCTCTTAGCCAAAACTAGACAAACTGGGACTTATTTATTTTTTCCCGTGTTTTCAGCTAATCCACACAAGAGGCCTCTTTACACCCCCGAGGAGTTACAATGACTTCTCAGGAAAAATGCTGTTAAAGAAAGAATTGAAGTAGATATGGGGAAGAACTATCTAAGAACTAAACAGCACAAGGTGCCTCCCTTCACCACAGAGGACTTCAACAAGCTTCTACAGAAAATAGCTGTTATGAAGCAGAAAATCCGTCGCCTTGAAGTGAATTTTGATGTATATGCTGCATATGGAATAGAAAAAACCCTGCCTGTGATTCCAAACTGTGACCACCAGCCCAGCAACTCAGCGAATAAACAAGAATAAGAGAGAATAAACCCCCCGGCAGCTCTCACTGGACCACTCTAAGTCCAAGGCCAAAAGATCAAGGACGCCCACACCTAGACAATGAAAACATGCCGATATTACAGAGAAGTGTTCTAGCTGTCCTGGGGAAAAAGAGACAACAACGGCTGTTCTCACAACAAATGATAGGAGTGAACCAGCTGAAAATGTTGGAATTCCGCTACAAAACAGATTCGCTCAACTTCAACATGACACCCAGGAGGATCATGACAACAATCAAAGGTATGGCAACAATCTCCGTTCTAAGCTACCAGAGAAAAAACAAGCCACAGGGCCAAGAACCCTAATATTGTGCAATGGATCTGTAAGTGGGATTAAACACGCAGGGCTCTCAACCCTCACACAATGACCGGGCGGCACACGCATTGTTTATGTGTGCCACATTTGTGACGTCCTCAGTGTCAATGAGTTATCTGTTGTTTCCTGTCAAGGGTGTACCCCGCCTCTCGCCCATTGACAGCTGGAGATAGGTACCAGCACCCCTCGCGACCTCACAAGGGATAAGCATGTTGGAGGATGGATGGATGGATGGATGGATGGATGGATGGACCTAAAATTGGAACGTAATGCTAAAACAATGATCTTTTGTTATTTTGCTTGGATATTATTCTGATTTAATAAGTATTTCCATCAGTTTTCCAACTCTAAATTCCCTTAACCTGTTTAAATGTCTTAATATATTCATGTGTAAGAGGCTTACCACAACTATGTATGTGAATAAAAGGCATGATATTGTAAAAGTTCACAAAGAATAAATGTTTTTAAAACAGCACAAAGCTGGTTCTGTGTTTGATAGATAATATGCTTCCTTATCTTTGTTCCTCGCTTTGACCATTGAGATAACTGTTATGATTTTTGGGAGACATATCTGTAGAACTGCCAGATAAAGGTCTGGGATTTTGCCTGAGTCGTCTTTGATAATATATTTATAAGAAAGATTTTTGTGGGCCCTCTACTTCCTCTTCCTCACACCATATGGTCTAAAAGGGACTTAGATACTGCTTAAATCTTTTCCACAATCAGAAACAGCAAGAATTTAGTTTTCTCTTCAATTAATTATAATACGTTGGTTTATATTTGACTTAAAGGTTTCTCACCTGTGTGGATTCTCATATGTATGGTTAGCTTTGATTTTGAGGTATATCTTTTTCCACAAGCATCACAACTAAAGGATCTTTTTCCTTTGTGGACTCTCATGTGCGACTCTAGGTTTGATTTTGAAGAACATCTTTTTCCACAAGCATCACAACTGAAAGGTTTCTCTTCCATGTGGATTCTCATGTGTGTTTTTAAACGTGACTTGATGGCAAATGTTTTTCCACAAGAATCACACCCAAAGGGTTTCTCACCTGTGTGGATTCTCATATGCACAGTTAAATTATACTTTGAGATACATCTTTTTCCACAAAAACCACAACCAAAGGGTTTCTCTCCTGTGTGAATTCTCATGTGTCGGGTTAGATCTGACTTTGAGGTACACCTTTTACCACATGCATCACAACCAAAAGGTTTATCTCCCATGTGAATTCTCATATGCAAGTTTAAACGTGACTTGATGGAAAATGCTTTCCCACAGGCATCACAACCAAATGGCCTTTCTCCTTTGTGGATACTCATGTGTGAGTCTAAGTTTGATTTTGAAGTACATCTTTTCCCACAAACATCACAACCAAAAGGTTTCTCTCCTGTGTGTATTCTTGTGTGTTTATTTAAATCTGATTTTGAGGAAAATCTTTTACCACATGCATCACAACCAAAAGGTTTCTCTCCTGTGAGGCTTCTTTTGTGCTTCTTTAAATGTGACTTTTGGGAGACTATTTTTCCACAACTATCACAACTAAAATGTTTCTCTCCTGGGGGGCTTCTTGTATGTCTTTTTAAAAGTGACTTGAAAGAAAATCTTTTCCCACAAGCATCACAACTAAAGGATTTTCCCCTTGTGTGGATTATAGTGTGTGTATTTAGATTTTTCTTCCAGTTTAAATTTTTACCATCTGCAACGACTGTTTTCAGTGAATCCCCAGTTTTCATCTCCTTGAAACATTTCTCATTAAAGGAACAATCTGAAGTCGTTGACCTCGAATGACATGTCATGTGATTCTGTAGAGAGAATCTGCTGGCAATTTTTCCACCACACTTAGACTGGCTAAAAGATTTGGCAGTGTTTACACTTGACACAGGAACATCGCTCTCCTTCCAATCCTCCTCACTGTTTTCAGTTTCAGAGTCTGACAATTGTTTAAGCTGAGCTTTATGAGGGTTAACATCGTCTTCACTGTCTTCAGTTTCTGAATAGTCAGAATTGCCTTTAGAAGTATTTAGATCTTGATTCTTGTTGGATTCTGCTGTTCCAGAGTCATCCTCTTGAATTTTCACTTTGGAATAGTCAGCTGAAGTGCTATTTGGAAAATCTCTGATTTCTGTTTGCTGTTGATGAAAATAAGAGAATATTGGTTTTTCCTCATCCTCTTCAGTCTTTATATGAACAACAGTTAATGGAAACCAGGTATCTTCAGTCTCCTCCTTCAAATTCAGTTGCTCTTCTTCCTGGCCTGTCCAGATTCTTTCACTTTCCTCCTTTACGTGGAGAAGCTCCAGCTCCTGCTGGTCCACATCAGGATTCTCTTCTCCAGGGGCCTCTTTAAGTTCTGCAGACAACACTGAAAGAAATTACAAGTGATATGAGTTATAAGCATATCTTGACAATGGTATACCCATGGTAAAGAGTAGAATTAAAACAACTAACTTATTAACGGTAGGTAAATACCCCCACTGTCAATATTTTTAAGAGCTGTTAAGTTATTTGCTTTCCACTTTTCAGCCTACAATTAATTTGTTATCTCTGTAAGTTCTGCAATCTCCCTACTCCTCTCCACAGTGAAAGATGCCTAATTTTTGTGGCAAAAAAAATTATAGTTTTCCTTAAAGCTATGGTGGAAGATCTTTCCGGAAATGTATATAAGAAACTCCCAAGTAGCTTTTTGAATAACTGCATGCGCAAGACAGTTCCAGCAAGAGAACCTGATCAGAACCAGGGATGGGCACAGCTAACCAAAAAGTAAGCTTCAAAAACTCATATTCTGGAAACAAAAATATTAGCACTGCAACCGTTAAACCTATGATAAATAGGGAAATTTGAGCAAGCTAATGCTAGCTGCTAATCGCTAACAAACAGCTGGGAGTCTTTGTCACACGTCTTCAGACAAAAGGCTCTGCGTGTACACACATGTCACATGATGAACGTGCGCAGCACTGCATGTATAAGGGGATATCTGTTTTAGTTCAGGATAAAGGACTTCAACTTTTACACAGCAGTGGGTTTGCGACAAGTTGACAGACTTGTCACAAACCCAGGGAAACACCAGCCAGCTGCGGCTCCAGCTGCAGAAAGGGTGTTCGGGAGAACAAAAGTTCACATGGTCCTTCTTTTTGCTATTCCTCATAAATGATTAAAAACAGGTATGTTGCTCATTTTCAAGGGCAAAACTCGCTATCCGTGCGCATGAATATCCTATTTCCTCCTCCAAAGGTCCCTCTGTTTCCTCGCGTTTCTGTGTTGCCGTTTTGTTTACAAAACTTAAGTTACCGTAAATTGGTGGGGTGATTTATTCTGAAATTCACTGCAACTTTCTCCTGTCTAGCGACCAACTTTTCCTGTTTGACCGTTTGTGAAATTCGGGAGCTTGATCTGGGGATGGTTAAATATCCCTCGAGGATTGGCGTTGTGCTGTAAACTGTCCAGTGTTTTGTACAGAAATGTCCCGCTGAGCCCTGCAGCGACCAAAAAGCCCAGCTCCGAGTCCAGTCTCCTTCCACCTCATGCAGCGCTGGTAACAAACCAGACAAACAAACCAAGCGATCTTGGTTACACCATTAACGAAAGGGTTAAGGTTACGCAGCAGCGCAATGACAGAAAAGAAATGTGGATACCGGCGTCTCTGTTTTTGAGTAATGGGACTTGACGACATCATACAAGAAGAAAAAAGGTGAGATGAAAACTGCACAGCTATTAATGCTTTTTGGTGAAGCCGTGACTCTTATTGTCTTACTGCGTGGATGTGTATTGAGAGCCTGGACAGTGACCTAAAGGGCGGATTAATATCTTACAGCGATCAAAACCCAATAAAATGGACGATAACCGGTCCGCAAACAATTAAATTAGCTTGAATGATAATGCGATAAACAAAAAGTCAGCTCAGAAATTATACATTTTTGTATTATCGTAATTTCTGCCAACATAGCAGTAATAGTGAAAGACAAATTTTAAAATGTACACTACCATAGTTGTTCTTGTGTGCTTTATATTTCTTTTTCTCAGGCAAAACAGTACGGAGCACCTTCTTCAGAAGTCTTGAGGTCCATGCATACCCAATCTTATGGTAGCAGTTATGTAATATTTTATAAGACTGCACAGATTTTACTTAAAAATGCTCTTAAACAGGGTTTAGTTTTAGCTTAATGCACCACAGGGGGCATGACTTTTCCTTAATTTATACCTCAGCAGCTCACTCTGGTTGCATACAAAGTTTTTATGAAAGATTATCACGTCCTGCTGGTGTATTAGTTGTTATTTTGGTGTTTCATGCTTTGTTTTTGCCAAATTTGTTATTAAATAAAGCCTTTTCGTGTTTATTTACGATTTTAACAGAAGTATGTACTGCGCATGTGCAGCAGGGGATAAAACAAGGAAGCGGCTAATGGCTATTAGCATCTCCCAGCGAAACAATGAAGAAAGGTTCAAGATACAGCGAAAAGAACGCAAAAAAAAAAAAAAAAAAAAAATACGATCCTGGAACGTCTCTGGGAATCCAGTCAAAACGTTGGTGTTCACTGAAGCAGACGCTAAATCTGCCGAGGCCCAAATGTGACGCAGAGTTGACTGACGTGAGTAAATGTTCTGATATGAGGCTCTTAAAGTTGCTGTAGATCGGTTTATTCAATTAATAACGCTGGTCTTTAATCACGGCGAGCTGCCGCTTTACTGTGAGGCGTTGCAGAGGTTCAGGCTCGGTCCGGCATTATTTACAAGTGATTTATTAATGAAGCAAACTGGCATGGTAGTCCTGCGATACTGTCACTAGATGGCGCCACGTTTGTTTATATCTGTTAATCACACCCGGTGATGGGGCTATTCATCCACAAAAAGGACCATCAAAAAAAAATAAAAGAGCTAAAACTTGTTATTTACTTTATTATCTATTTTCAGCCGTAATTAGAACATCGTGTGAGTCCAGCCTGGGCGCTCGGAAGATAAATGACATTGTATAAAACTGCTTTTTTTGTAGGTCTATATAACCTTATTTTATCATGATCAACGGTTTTTGGTCTTTTTTACATGCTATATACCTTTAATGGCATTTTGTTTTTACTTAAATGATTTTACTTATACTTTAAATGGTTTTGAAACTGGTACTTTTATAATTTTACTTGAGTAAAAAAAGTTTAAGTTGATACTTCTTCTACAGAAGTATATATTTAAACCCTAGTATCTACTTATACTCGAGTAATAGATGTGAATACTACACCCATTTGAAACCCATTGATTATAAATCAAAGAAGACATTAGAACCACTAAATTTCATACTCCTCAAAAGCGGTGGACAGTAATGGAGTTAGTTTGTTTTTTGGGGGAAATTCGTTCCTTTTGGGCTCAGCATAATCACCTAACCAGAATTGATGGTAGTTGGAAGAGGGGACAGATCAACAAATATAGTTTGGGTGTTTTTTTTACCTGTTAAGTGGGAGTTAAATAGCAAATTAAGCTGTCTTAGTTCGGCAAAAGGGATAAACCTGAAGGTGCACAGCTCTAAATTAACACCTGCAAAATGCTGGTTAAAATTTTATTTGATGGATATAAATAAATAAAAATGTACTGAACATTTAGGCTTCTCTACAGCTGCTGCTGCCCAGTAACTGGACAAACTCCTTCTCAAAGAACGGTCGTAAACGGTGTTGTGCCCAGAACTGAAATCAAAGCAATTTACAAAATGTATTACATTCAGCTAAATATTAATGTATTTATGTGTGTTAGGTCCAGTCCAGCACCATGGGTCCAGTTGCAAAGGGAGAGTCCCACATTCAGATGGGACGGCTGCTCCCTACAGTCAACACCCTAATCTCCAAGCTTGACGCTGAGCCACTGATCGATGCCCTGCTAGATGGAGTAAACTAAGGAGTTGGGGAAATGAGGTCTGAGCCATGTTGCTAATTCCACTTGTATTACGTTAAATCCGTCAATAAAACAGTTCTTTACACACTGAAGACCTGAAAAATCCAGCTGGTTCAATCCTTATAGAAGCCAGTTTGACAAATAACTTATAGCAAGGTTACTAAGAGTTGTAGAAACTGCAATGGATTTTATATTCCAGTGACGACAACTGTTTGATTTGGGTCTCAGTTACATCAAGGAGCAGCTTCCTGATCACAATGAGCCTCCAGGGCTTCTTTTCCAACATGAAGGACGTACAACTGGCAGGTACACCTGGAGGCCCGGCCATCTTCTAACCCTCCGCTGCCTCTGAAAGGCTTTTCAGTGCAGCTGGATTGATTCACACGACTCTGAAAACCAGCTTCTGCTGACGTTGAATAAGGATTTCTTCAAGTTTGAATAACTTGTAGTTTATTTTTGTACTTTGAACAATCTGGCCAGGCTGACCTAAAGAAACGGACGGCATTCTTCTGAAAGCTGGGTGGACGTTATCACGGTGAGAAATTAAATATTCTGGTCCTTCACTTTGATTTAATTTAAATCTATTAATTGAGTTCGTCTCGCTGAAAAAGGAGTTTTGTTGGCTCGGGTATTAAGCTGGATTAATCTGTGGAGAGAATCATTGTTGTGGAAGTCTCTACGTTAAGTATGGTGGCACTTCCCGTTATCAGCAACGCGCTTTTACACACAGACACAATGAAGCTGAGGAGGGAGACTAATTGCGCGCCATCTTTTAGGAATTTCCATTACTTTCCATGGCAGATTTTAATGGAAATCATGTTCCTTATTGTTTTCCAACACTTTTTTCTGCTGATGTTGTTACAGGTTGTGGTTCTACTGTCAGTTTGTCATCGGGTGGTTTCAGAGAGATACGAGGTTCTGTAGAAGAAGCACAATGTTAATTAGTACTTTAGAGTATTTATAAAAGTACCTCTGTACTTTAATTTAAGTAAAAACTTGACCAAGCAACCTTTACTTAAAAGAGCAACAAGCAAAAAGTATTATTTTAGATGAAAAGAACTAACAAAATAGTGACGAGAAGAAGTGAAGGTGATATTTCAGATGGACTACAGCATGATGTCACTCAGTATCGCTCTGCGTTGTTCTCCAGTCTCTGGTTTACAAGCCGGCCATATGTCCTCGTAAACAGCTGCCACTCAGGGTTTAGCTCCTCCCTGCTTCTAAAATGCCTTCGTCAGAGCAGCGTAGTCAAGAAGGAGCAAAATGGCGGAGAGCAGCTCCATCGGATCAAAACGTCCTCTTGCTAACGGCGATATAAAGTCAGGAGTTACTTACTCCCCACTACAAACGTTCCTCTGAATGCTGATGCCGTTTAGCTGGGTTTTTATCCTTTGCAAATATGCGCATAGAAATGGGGGGGCGGCTGCAGCTGGAGTGGAGGTAGAGCGAGGCTAGGCCTGATGCACATGTGGTTCTGGTCTACAGACGGCCCTCAACAGCCCAACTAATGGTGAATTTAGCTTTCTGCTCCTTTAAAGTAGAGTAAGGTTTGACCATGAGCATCAATACTTTGACAGAATTACTAGAGTTGAGTACTTTGTCCATCACTGCTCACCACTAACTCCCAGAAACCCGGCTGTCTCCATCCTTTGGTGTGTCGTGTCAGAGCCGCTCTGTTCTCTGCTTCGACAATCAGTTCTGCTAAACGCTAATCCTGTACAGCGTTTTATCAAGTCCTGAGGACCCCAAAGCCACCAAAGGACACAAAGCGGATGAGTTTTACTTTGCCTCCATATCTGACGGTGAAACTGGGATCCTGGCTGAGTTTGTTCCAGCAGCAAGAGCAGCTTTGTGTTTCCTCACAGACCAGCAGACTCTAGCATGAACACTTGACCTAGAGAGCCAGGAGATCTGAACTGGAGCCTCTAGTCAGAGGTTGAAGAAATAGGATGGGAGCACGTAGAGTCAGACTGAGCTGACATTTTGTCTGATAGGAAGCTGATGAATCCAGAGAGTTTTGGCCTTTAGCTGCAACACAGGACACAGAAACAAAGTAAAGCAATCCTTACTGTTGATAGGAGCAGCAGTTAATGGAAACCTGCTATCAGTCTCCTCCTTCACAAGGAGCTGCTCTCCTTCCTGACGGGCCCCGGGTTCCTCCTGTTCCTCCTTTATGTGGAGGGGCTCTGACTCCTGCTGCTCCCCCTCAGGACTCTGTTCTTCAGGAGCCTCTTCTTTAACATCTGCAGCCAACACTGAAACACATTACATGCTTTATCAACAACTAGATCTTTACAATGTTACAACCATGGGAAAGATTCAGTTTAGAGAAAAAGATTTGATCAGCAGTGTAGAGAAAACTGAATCTCAGGAACTGACAGTTTAGCTCTTGTCCAGAATCTCATATTTAAAATCACAATTATATCCAAAATAATGCGTTTTGCTGTGAGGCAGATGGATTGTGAAGTAGGGACGGTTAAATTAAATATAGCACAGGCACCAGATATGAATGTTGGTAATTATACATTGTTGGGATCATGAGTTACTCCATAAAGCAGGGGTCTGCAAGCTTTACAAACCAAAAAATACTTTCTTGCCTTCAGCTCTTGTCATCGGTCATTTTTTAAAAACCATAAAAAGGGCTGACTCTGCACCGCAAAAAGATTTAAAACCCAGACGGTAAGGCCTCGAAAACGTTGTGCTCTTTCAAATACGATATTATTTGGATGTAGAAAACCTTCAAGGATCTTTGAAAGTAGTTTAGAGATCGGATGTGCGATCAAAAGCTGGACGTTCAGAGACGGGCATGTGGACGTCAGAAATTATTTAAAAAAAGTAAACTTATTTTCAATGTATTCTGTGTGAAAACGGTTGTTCTGGTTCCAGCCTTTTGTCAACAACCTCCAAAATATCCCAAATTCATTACTTTCAATAGTAATGTTTTCATAGCTGTCACTGTTGAATAAATCAGTCCTGAGGCTGGACAACAATATAAACCATCATCATCAAAATTAAAAGAAATAAACACGTAAAACACATCAGTATATGTGTATTGGACGAATATAATAGACAAGTTTCACTTTTTGAATGGACGTACAGATTAAAATCAGCTTTTCCCTGATATTGTGGTAATATGCCCAGCGCCTGTAGAATACCAAACGTGAAAGGATGAACGTCTTTTAAGTCCAGACTGCTAAACTTCAACAATATGGGATGTTTTTCCAAAAATACTGCAGCTGTAATAACTCACAACAATTTCCACCCGTTTCCACTGACACCCATCCAGCTCCTCTACCGTAATACACTCTAGATGTGTGCATCTGGTTTCTGTCCGTGAGCAGGGAGGACTGGCCCTCTGGCTTACCGGACATTTTCCCCACACTTTTATCTACTTTTTGCTCTGACCGACTCATATAACCAGTAGACCGGCAACCCAATTCACACTGGGCTCGCACACTGCGTAAAGAGAGAGTTTCTTCCGGACCTGCAGGCCCGTAACACGCTACTCTGTGTACTCTTAATGCACATGTTGCCAAATGTGAAACAATAACGGAGACGCGGTGCCTCTGTGGTCCTTATCCCCAGCTGCTATTTCTGAAAAAAAAAAAACAATAATAATCAATAATTAACCTACGTCAGGAGTTCTTTAGGTCTTAACTTTACTTGCATCCCTCTCCTTGAGTGCCGTGCTCATTCAGGAGTTCAGGGTTATTCTTCTACTGCCGTTATGGAGTGGTGGCGTATACGTTTTGGTTTTAATAAATGAAACATTTCGTATTATTTAAGGCGTCGCCCCTCCCTGATTTGCAAAAACTCGTCGCGTGGCTCTGCGCGGACGTAAAAAAGTTGAATGGTACGTTCAACGCGGCCTGAAAACTGCGTGTGATCACTAGCCATGTTTACACAATCGCATTAAAATGTATTTGGATTAAATAATCGTATTGTAGCGTTTATATGGGCACACAGTCCATTAATCCGACCATAATGTGTGTTTATGCACCTGGCTTTATTCAGAGTAAACCACTCTGACATGCAGTTATCAAGTTCCCCTAAAAAAAAAAAACACACAGAAGAAGAACTTCTGTCTTTGCTAAAATACAAAAAAAAAGCAGTTTTATACGACGTCATTTCTTCCGAGAGCGCCCAGGCTGGACTCACACGATGATCTAATCACGACTGAAACGTAAATAACAATTATTAGCGCTCTTATTTTTTCAAACAGAAAGGTTGTATCGGGAGCCCCGACAGTTTTACTTCCCGACATATTTCCGCCACTCACCAACTCTTAAATACGTCACGTTTACGTCGGTTTGCCACATTCAGAATAACTTGATAAGTGTTTATATGAACGTTGATCTGATTATCAATCGGCATAAATCGGCATAAACCGCGCCTCTCATTCTGATTACAGTTACATTCCGGTTGAGCTCAATTCGATCATCATATTCCGACTGGCTCGTGTACATGACGCGTGTTTATTCCGATTACCTTTGTCCGTGTAGACCAGAGGTCACGGATTAGCGGACCACGGTCCGGATCCGGACCCACCTGCTGGCTAATCCGGACCCAACCTCATTTAAAACATTTATATATTACTGCATGTTGTCCAACGACAGTGTCTAACTCAGGGGTTAAAGTTCTCCGTCGCTGCGACGGATTTCCATCATTTAGAAATTGAGCGCAAAAAGTCTCGTCTAGACTTTTTATTCAAGGTTTTAAACACAAGCTGCTCTCAACCAATCAAACCTGGCAGAGCCGGGACATTAGCCAATCAGAATGAGAGCAGGGCGGGTCTTTCCAAAGCGGACATGGCCAGTCTGAGGTTTATCGGTGTTCATCATTTTAACCTTTGGGAGAGCATTTTAAACTGGCCACAGATGGTATGAATGAAAGTAGCGGTGGTCAAAGGTTTCTATGGATTTATGCGAACCAGCAGGTCAGAAAGTTCAGCAGCTGACAACAACTTCCCTCGGTAAGCGTCAATCTGCTCCTGCAGTTAATTAATGAATTATTTCCACCTGTGGCCATGTCGTCTGTCAGCGTTTATTCTCTCGCTGATAAACGCGGCGACCAACCAGGGATCTCCTCGTGATTCGCTATTATGTTTTATTTAAAAACCAAAGAAGAGTAACGCGCTAGCTCAGGCTAATTTAGCATGACCCTTGAAGAAGAAAAGTCGGGCTGTGAAACAATGTGCCGCATTTGACTGGGTCCGATTCGGAAAAAGTAAAAAAAAAAAAAAACCTGCGCTGTTCTGAAACAAAGAAGGCAGAGCTGTATCTGCTGTCGGTATGCAGCAGTGATCACCTGATGAGCAGCTGCGCTCCAGGACACTAAATAAAATGACAAGGACTTTGATGCTTACAGATTGTTAAGAAAACTACATCAAAAAGATAAAACAAATAAACTGCAGCTACAACATGGACTGGAGAACGGGTTCTACCTGGGTGAGGCCAGAGAAAGGCGATTCTCAAAGAGTTTTTTTATGAAGTTAAAGTGGAGCGCGGACACAGGGTTCATCCTGGACAGGTCTCCAGTCACTGGGCTAAAATATAACAATTTTATTAAACTTCAAAAAAGTTAAATCATGCCTTTTTATAAACTGTAATGATTAATTGGTGAATAATAACAGGCAAAGCAGAGATTGATTATTGTCATGTGCAATCTGTGTCAAATTAAAATGCATTATGTCATGATAGTGTTGGTGATGTGTCCTGCATTTCCAAGGCTGTGTTTGGCCTTGTATGATCATAAAATTGGTTTATATTGAATGTGACAGGGAGCCAGTGGAGTTGATGTACAGGTGTGAAGTAGATGCTGTAATGATGAAGCTGCTGTCTTTGTACTAGCTGCAGTTTATGGAGGGTTTCTGGAGGACAGAGAGGAAAGGGAGCTAGGATTATAAAGTGGACTGTGGACCAGTTTGTCAACAGTGTGAAGGAAGAACTTGATGCTGCAGAGATGAAAGTAACCCAGATGATGATGTGGAAAGTGATGGAGAGGCTGTCCAGGATGACGCAAAGGCTCTAAAGCTGAAAGGTGGCAGAGATACAGGAATTTTCAATGGATATTTTAAAAGACTTTGACTTTGCACACTAAGCAAGTGAGCCAACTATTGCGGCATGATGTCCACGCCACGGGAATATATGGGCTGGCGAGAAAATGTTTTCAGTCAAACATTATTTTTGCTTCAACCCCTGTGCTAACTTCACCTGCTAACTTCTCTTGTTAATATGACAAAGCCCTCCGGAGTGTTCCCAAACATATCCGCTTGCTCATACATACGGAGAATATAGCTGATTTAAAGGCGCAGAACGAATGAGCACCTTGATATGTGTTTGAGGTTGGCTTTGTTGCCAATCAAACCCAGGTGTAAAATCCATGCAGGGCAGCCTAAAGCTCACTTCTATCATTAAGCCATAAAAAAGAAATTAAAAAAAGTTCAGGTGTTTTATAAAAGATGTGAAAGTCAAGAAATTGTCTATATACCAAACTGTGAAAGATTGTGGTTCTCTATTTCAAAAAGCACTTTGGATTTTAAAATAGAAAAACGTTCTATTTTTATGTTATTTTTTTGTTTAAAAAGTCAATGTATAAGGTGGATGCATAAACATTTTATTTCAGTGTTAAATACTGTTTAAAGTAACGGATTGTGATAAAAAATGTGTCCGGACCTTTACTGGTTGTTGATTTTCTTTATTCGGACCCCGCTGATTTTTAATTAGTGACCCCTGGTGTAGACATAGCGAATTTTTGTATACCTGTCTGACAAATATACAGTATATAAAGGGGAAACGTTCCAAGTAAACAAAGTATATTTACTGCAGCATTAGGGTGAAGACAGCTGCTGGAACACTTTTATCCATCTGGTTAGGGTCAAAGGTCACCTGAATATCTGTGTCGGTCTCATGTAGCTTTAAAGCCTTTGATTCAGGTTCAAGTCCTTCTTTTCTTGCCCCTTAGCTTTCTGAGACGAATAAGCCCTGGTAGCTGTTTCTTTATCACTCAACTTCTCCTTGTTCACCCCGTGTTCCCACGGCTGTTTCACAGGCATGGTCTTTATTAGTTCTGGTTCGATTCCGGCGTCACGTTTTCTACACGGTGGCACTGTTCACCCTGACCGGACTGGAACGCTCCAGATTTAGCCCTTTTCACAGGTCTGCCTAAAAAGTGGATCAGACAGCTGCAGCTGATCCAAAACGCTGCTGCCTGCGTCCTCACTAAGACTAAGAAAGTAGAGAACATCACCCCAGTTCTAAAGTCCTTCCTCTGGCTCCCTGTATCTCAGAGAATAGACATTAAAATACTTCTGTTAGTCTATAAATCCCTGAATGGCTTAGCACCTAAATACATCACAGACTTGTTATCAGTGCATCAACCCTCCAGACCACTCAGGTCTTCTGGCTCCAGCCTTCTCTGCAGAACCAGAACCAGAACCAGAACCAGACACGGAGAAGCAGCATTTAGTTCCTATGCTCCACTAATCTGGAACAAACTTCCAGAAAACTGCAAAAACTCATCTGTTTATGGTTTTCTTTAAATGTTAACACTGAAGTTTGTAGTCCAGTTTGTCTTATATTGTTTGTGAGCTGCTGCTCTAACGCAATATGCTTTCCTCTGTAATCCTTCACTTCCTGGTTTTTCTTTTTCTTCTTCTTCTTCTTCTTCTTCTTCTTCCTCCATGCACCTTATATCGTTTTGTTAGTGAAAACTACTCTGAATAAACTCGCTTTGCCAAACAATAAACATTCAGTTCCGATTCATTTTTAATCTCTGGTTGAGCTTTTTGAACCTCCACCTTATTGTCTCGTCTGCCCCTCTGCCGACATAAATGCATAAATATAAGAGTTATCGCGAGACAACGGGGTTTATACAGAAAAGGCAGGAAACGCGTTGATGTTAGAGATGTAATCAGACGTAGCATGAAGAAGGAAATCTCCAAACCTGATGGGTGCAGCAGAACTCTGGGCTGGAAAACATCCCCCATCATTGGTGTCTCCTCTGCTGCGTCCTGCCGCTCTTTGAGCTCCTGCTTCCCTCCAGTTTCTCCGCTGTGCCTCCAGCTGCTGGACTTCTTTCCAGACTTCATCACCTGCAGCAGCTGCTGCTCTCTTTCAGCGTCACCAACACTCCCGATTCTGGCCTCACAGCAGAACAAGGACAAAGACTGAAGCTCCTAATGAACCGGAAGCATCCCTTTTTTTTAAGGTGGTTGGTAAACAACTTAATGCCGCATTACCGCCACCTACTGGCCAGGAGTGTTAACTGAATGTCGCTCAGAGACAAACCTGAAAAAACTCACTTTTACTTTTCAGTTTTCCTGAAATAAGTCAATAAGATTTAGTTTTATTTTCATACTATTCAGGTTTTGAATAAGTTGAATTCTATGATAATTCTGACACTGCAAAAAAAAAAAAAAAAAACTTCTATCGTCTTTTCTTCCCTAAACTCATTTTAACCTTTTCTGTTGTTTCCCTGCTATGAATAAAGTCCTGTTTAGTCCAGGATGTCCAAGTCTGAGTGGTAAAATAATTCTCTCCTCCCTTCTGTTCCTTCCTGTTCTTCTCTTCTCTCTTATTTTATTTGGATATTTTAAAACCATCCTCCCTTCATTTCTTCCTCGCATTATTCTTTGTCACATCTCTTTCATTTACTTTCTTATGTCCTTTATTTCTGTTCTTCTAAACATAAAATCAGTATCAACTAATAAACCTTTGGGGTATTCCTTTGCTCTAATATCTGCCATTTCATTCCCCTTAACCCCACAGTGGGCTGGTACCCATAGAAAGTTAACTGTGAGCCCCATCATGTTGATTCTATAAAGTGTTTGTTGTCTCTAAATTAATACGTCTGGTCTATCTATGTTTAATTGATCCAGACTGATTTCCTTACACTTATAATCCATCCAAAGCTCTTCATTTTTTTGTCTTTCCCTAACGAGGTTTAATCACATCTAGTGTTGGACGGTGGTCTGTTGGTTCTCCAGGATTTTAACGTTAGCCGATCCCTCCTGAGGTCCAGCAGCGTTTCTCCTGATTCAGCCTGTAACTCTGCTGTTGGAGACGTTTTAACTGCGTATTCCTGCCGCCTGATACTTGATATTATCTAACGCACCGAGGCTTGTATCTGCTGCTGAACTGAACCAAACAGCGCAGTAAAAATCTCTTTCCTGTCACTCGCCTCCATTTATTCAACCCTTTCTTACACTTGTGTATTATTTTTAATATGTGAGCCCTGTGTTGTCCTTTCATCATAAACGTCAATTATTCACATTTCCAGCCCCTTTCCAAATAATGGGACCCTGACCAACTGCTTTTCTCGTAAAATAAGATTATTTTAGCTACTGAAACGTCAAAGCCCCATTCATGTGATCACTTTCCAGCAGTGTCTAAATTTCTCCCTCTTTTCCATGTCACTCCTGCATCAGCAGTGGGTGAAAAACCCACCTGTGTCCTTGAACGCGTCATTTCTATCACTAAGAACAGTAACGGCCTCATTATGCGTCCCTCTGGTGTTTCATCTTCTATCTTTAAACCTCCCAACCTCTGACTTTGTGTTTGTCCTCCATCTAAAAAACTCCAGATCCAGGTAAAGATTGTACCATTTAAGGCCCTTTTTTAATTTTGATTAGTAACTATTCTCCTCACACCGTACCATGCGTTTTCTGTCTATAAAGAATTTCATGCTCTAAATATATTACTGCATCCATCGTACTTCTCCCTCTCTGCTAACGTACAAGTCCATTGTTTTAAAATAGTATGCAGATCTTTTCCTGGTGCTGATTAAACGACATATTCCATGAGTCATTTGTCTTCTCCTTGCTCCCATACCTCCCTGTTCTCTAATATTACCAGAATTGTGAATTTCAACAAGTGTTTCCATCATTTCTGCCTTCTCTCCATCTTTCACTGCTGTTACTTCTCCATCACTTATAGTCTCTCTTTTAATACCATTTATTCTTTTAATAATTGACCAGACCTTAGACGTTTCTGTCTCTCTCCCCACTGAACAACAAAATCCCCTCCAACAATCTGTCTTTGCATCTTTAATGGTTCTTCTTACGTTAGCTTTGATTCAGATGGATTCAGATTCTAAAGGTTATGATTTTCTTATTAAAATATTAAACGTTTTATTCTGCTTGTAAATCTTCTTTTCCTGCTTTCTTCTTTGTAGCCCATCTATTGGGGCCTCGTTTACTGCACTGTTATAGTACTTTGATTTGTAAAGAAAATGTGTGGTTGCCTTGACTTTAAAGGAAAATACTCAATTTATGGTGCCACGACATTGTTCCTCAGGCCATAAATCAAAAGACCAACTTGTCAGACTTTTCTAACGATAAAGTGTTTAAGAAATAGAGGCAGGCTTGTTATAGTTTTGATGACGTTTGTCAAAATGCGCCTTTATTTACGCACAGAAGTAAATATTATGATCGGTGTAAAAAGAGAATAATGAAACTATGTGAAATTATTAGAAATGTATGAATAAGGAAATTCAAGGTGATTTATTCTCTCTCTGCTCTTTCAAAAAATAAAGTTTCCAACCTAGAAGTTGAGATTGGAATCTATCCTTTATTGGTCCAAAGGTTGGTAAAAGGAAAACTTTTCTTGCTCACAGTTCTCAACACGAGATGAGGAGATGGACAATAAAGACTCAGAACTAGTCGTTTCTGGGCCTAAGACATAAAACCCACCTTCTTTTTCAGCTGCTTTCACAGACAGCAGGACACACATTCACATACAGTAAAAAAGGACATTATCACTATGTTTCCTTACCAGCAGAGGGCAGCAGATACTCACAAATAAACAGTTTTCCTCCTCTAAGTTCACTAATATCTGTTAATAAGTCAAGATGTGAGATGCTTATAGGCTTTTATCAGAGAAGCTCAAACTGAAGAGAAATGTGCTTCAATAAAGTATATTTTCACTGCTCTTTGTGTTTATTATTGCAGATGTGACATGTTCACAGTTTAATTTAATTGTATATTATTTATATAGCTCCAATTAATGAAACATATCATCTCAAGCCTCTTTCCAGAGTCAGACTCCATCAGATCCTCCAGGTTGGTCAGAAAGTTTCCTCTCTAAGGAAACCCAGCAGGTTGCATCAAGTCTCTCCAAGCAGCATTCACTCCTCCTGAAAGAGCGTAGAGCCACAGTGGACAGTCGTCTGCATTGTTGATGGCTTTGCAGCAATCCCTCATACTGAGCATGCATGAAGCGACAGTGGAGAGGAAAACTCCCCTTTAACAGGGAGGAGAACCTCCAGCAGAACCAGAACCAGGCTCAGTGTGCATGTACACTGGAGTGTGTATGGCAGTAGGTGAATCTTGTCATAGCATTTGCATTTTCTGCAATGAGAAGATATGTTAACCATGAGTGCTCTCTCATTATTGGGAGTTTCCAGGTGAATTTTTGGACATAGAAGTATAATAGTGCATTTCTTGTTGTTACTATGAGCAGAAAGCAAAATATGAATTTAATGTTGCCTGTTATTTTGCAAATGTAGGTGATTTTGCTAGTGTAGAAACTGAAGCTCTGTGGAGTGATTAAATTGGTTCATTAATTTAGGTCTGTTGTAAATCTATATCAGATTTAAAGGCTAATGCACAGACACAGCATAAAAGTATATGGCATCATGCATGCACAGTTTGTAAATAGAAAAATACTATAGCATTAACGGACGTGTACTTGTAATTCAGTCTTGATATATTATTAGTAATATGTAATAATAATAATCAGAGAAGCTCAAACTGAAGAGAAATGTGCTTCAATAAAGTATATTTTCACTGCTCTTTGTGTTTATTATTGCAGATGTGACATGTTCACAGTTTAATTTAATTGTATATTATTTATATAGCTCCAATTAATGAAACATATCATCTCAAGCCTCTTTCCAGAGTCAGACTCCATCAGATCCTCCAGGTTGGTCAGAAAGTTTCCTCTCTAAGGAAACCCAGCAGGTTGCATCAAGTCTCTCCAAGCAGCATTCACTCCTCCTGAAAGAGCGTAGAGCCACAGTGGACAGTCGTCTGCATTGTTGATGGCTTTGCAGCAATCCCTCATACTGAGCATGCATGAAGCGACAGTGGAGAGGAAAACTCCCCTTTAACAGGGAGGAGAACCTCCAGCAGAACCAGAACCAGGCTCAGTGTGCATGTACACTGGAGTGTGTATGGCAGTAGGTGAATCTTGTCATAGCATTTGCATTTTCTGCAATGAGAAGATATGTTAACCATGAGTGCTCTCTCATTATTGGGAGTTTCCAGGTGAATTTTTGGACATAGAAGTATAATAGTGCATTTCTTGTTGTTACTATGAGCAGAAAGCAAAATATGAATTTAATGTTGCCTGTTATTTTGCAAATGTAGGTGATTTTGCTAGTGTAGAAACTGAAGCTCTGTGGAGTGATTAAATTGGTTCATTAATTTAGGTCTGTTGTAAATCTATATCAGATTTAAAGGCTAATGCACAGACACAGCATAAAAGTATATGGCATCATGCATGCACAGTTTGTAAATAGAAAAATACTATAGCATTAACGGACGTGTACTTGTAATTCAGTCTTGATATATTATTAGTAATATGTAATAATAATAATCAATACATGTTTATTACATGTACATCATCAATTTAGCAATTTTGGCACATCATCAGATAGTGTGTGTGTAATATTCTTAATATCTATTCACAGTTTTATTATGCGCCATTAACACACTCATTTTATATTACATGATTTATACACTTCATAGACTTCACAATGAATATGCAGTGATGTGCCTATTTTTTACAGTAATCTACTGATGCTATGAAACAGCAACTGTGTGTCAAAGTGATGAATTTATCTTTATTTTAAAAAGCCTTAAGCCGTCCTGAAAATGAGAAAATCATCGTTGTTCGATGCTGCAGCGCACGCAGTTTATATTCCGACTGGTCGTAACTAGGGAGTACCAATATGGCGGCTGGTGACCTCATAGCAACGTGTACTAATCGGCCAATCTGAGAGAATAAACCCTGTTGCGGTCCCCCCACAGTGTTTTTCCACTCCGCGCTTTACTTTCACTTTGCGCATCCTGTTGACGCAGACAGGTTTCACCGCCAGACCTCCATCAAGGTAATCTCTGAAGTCTGTGACGTTTTTCTGAAGTTGAGCTCTTAGTTATTCAGTGTTAGCGGAATAAAGGGACGTCGCTCTGTAATTATGCAGGAAAACGAGTGTTGGCCACGTTGGATGTGGCAAATCTGCAGTTAGACTCAGTCACTTAAACAAATAGGGGAGACCGGGGCTAGTTGTCACACTTTTTACACTCACACATAAATATTGGAATCAAAACACCATATATAAAAAAACATATGTACCAGATGAAAGAGCAAAGTCTCAGGTATATATTTTGTATTCGGTTATTTTTCATATCTTATTTCTGTGCAGAGTTATAAGCGATCTAATGGAGATTCAAGCAGGGGCGGATCCAGGATTTTTCAAAGGGGGGTGCGCACCTAAGGGTCATGGGGTCAAGGGTCAAGGGTCATGGGGTCGAGACAATGTGAGGCTAAATGACCAAAGAATGCCATCTTTACTCTTTCATACTACCCTAATTATTCATCTAAGGGTTTTTTAATTGATAATAATTTTAATGGATGAGCATAAGTGGAATGCGGTACCGCGCACGTGACGTCACTGCCTTAAGAGTAACGCCCCTTTTGCCGCACCGGTAGGGCAAACAGTCGTAGAACGCACATACAAACCAGCCATTACAAGCGCAACAGAACCAGCGATATGACCGACTTTGCAGCCATTAAACTTACCAAGACGATGTCCCAGGCGCACGGTTTACTGGTCGCACTGTGGAAGAGCACACCAACCTTCAGCTGAAACGGTGGCTTGAGTGTCGAGGGCTCAAAAAAACCGGAAGACGGGCCGAGTTGATTCAACGGTAAGCTTTGTTTTTTTCCCTGCTCGGCGTTCATGCCTTTATGATTTCCACCGTGCTCCGTTCACGTCGGCCTTTTTTGTTTGTTTGCAATCAACGTCCAGGAATCTGTATATCTTGCCAATAGGTAGCTACAAAACGATTGTTCACATCTCAGAATCTTTCGCTTAAGAGATTCAGGGCGTTTGTTTTTGAGTAAGCTATCCCGGTTAGCGCCTGCTAACATGCTAGCCTATATGCTATCATCACCCTTTCCACCGACAAAATGCTTGCTACATATGTAGGTGAATTTGGTAACTTTTTCCGGGTTGAAATGTTGTGTAGGCCGTCCGCACAAGTGTACCCAACGCACACACTTCTCCTTGGCACTCTTGAGTTTCGGGAAAGTAATGAAGAAAACATCCTTCATATGCGGCCGATCAGCGTACCTCGAGTCGCTGTTGCACGTCCCATAGCAACAATGTTTATAAACCATGGTCTTAGATGTTGGAAAAAGCAGTCGTTTACCGAGTAAAACCTAGGCTAACGCACGTCTCTTCCACACCAAAACAGCGGCGCGTTTGGGAGTTTGCCCTACTGCGTACCACGTGATGTGACGTCATCGTGACGTTGTGTTTCTAAAAATAGCTCGCGCGCGGTACCGCATTAGCATGATTACCTTATTGTAATTGAAAATGGGTTTTTAAGTCAAAATCTCGTGCTTTTTACAGCATGCACAAGGTTAAAAAGTAGTTTGAAGAAAAAATTATCCTTATCAACAATTAATCAAACAAATATTTTCTTTATTTCCAGAAATTATATTTATACAGAAAATGAAATAAAAAGATAAAGGAGTTTTAAAAATATACATGTATTTTAACAATATATTTTAACCATATAAACTATATTAAGAAAAAAAAATACTTAGAAAGACCCAAGGACTTAAGAACAGTGTGGTATAGTTCAAGTGATAAAAGATTTTTTAACATATTTTAACAAGACAAACCATGTTGAGGAAAAAAAATCTTTAAAGTAAGTTAAACCAATGAACATGTAGGGTGAAGTTAAGCCATAAGCCTATAATAGAACTGTAAGACTTAACAAAGAATATTGTTCTCTTTTACAACACCTTTAACTTTATGATGACGATGATAATGGGTTTATGAATGTCAACCCTCTAGGATGCTTCTGGGCAAATATGTCTATGATTTTGTTGATGTCTAAATTAATTTCCTTGTGGACATACATAAGTAGCAAAGCCACAAACCTTTTCTGTCCCATTGTTGACCTCAGCAAAGTTTTCACTGCTTTAAGGCCTGAGTTAGCACGTTCCACAGAAGCACTTGTAAAAGTTATAACTGACAGAAGGTGAAGAATCATAGAAATGTTTGGGTAGCACTTCATATTTGTTATCCTTAGAATTTCAGGGAGAGAGCTGGGTTTTTCCACTGATGATGACCACTTTGTGTGCCACAACTTCACTTCCTGCCTGAATGTTGATCCTGATGGTAGATCATCTTTATATGATGTAAAGATCTCTTTCTCACTCTCATCGTTCATCATATGCAAGTTGCTTGGCAATAGTTTTAAGCCTAGTATGTTTTCATAAAGGAGACCATTCTTAGTTTTAACAATAAAACGCATGTGGCACTAAAAGGTTTAAATCAGACAATACACACTACACAATAACTATTGTATGGGTGTCAATGTCCACTATTTTTTTTTTTACTTTACACTCTTTTTTTCATTACTTTTCAAAAACTGTAGAACAAAAATGTATTTTTAAACTTTCCCGTTACTGGAAAAAGTTTTCCTGAAATTGCACTACTTTACAACTTTACACAACTTGTGAGAACTCAATGTTTTTTCATTATCAAAATTTTCTAACGATCATCATACCTTTTTTCTGTGGGGAGAATATAAGATTAAGGTTGATCCATACTCCAATCTGGAAGGTGGCGGTAATGCACCTAAAAGTTGTTTGCCAACCACTATTAAAAAAGAGAAGAAGAAGAAGAAGAAGTAGTCGTAGAAGAAGAACAGGCTCGTCACTGCGCGCTGTTATTTAAAATGGCCACGACCGGTGCGGCAGAGAGTGATGGATTAATTAGTGATAGTGATGGAGTTTCATGGATTTATCATCATCATCTGAGAGCCATTTGGAATATATAGAAGACTTTCTTGACAGCAACCTGATTTTTGACGAAATCCAGCCCAGTTTGAGGCAAGGAGACCAAAAAGGAACGATGTGAGTTGAATCTGTCTGCTGCGGCAGCCATCTCCTTATTTTTCCACTCTTAACCGATGTATTGCAACATCAAACTGCCATGCATGTGGGCATTGTTGCTTCAACAATAGCTCTCGAAAATTTCAATGGTGAAGTCCTCTGGAAATCCGAAATAATTGTTGTTTATCGCAGCTGTAGGAGTGCAATGCCTCTGCTAAGAAACAACACAGGATGTGACGTCAGGCCGCCATTACTGCCCATATTTGGGCACTAAATGCCGCCCGCAGTATCGGTGATTGCGACGACAATTTATGCCGCGCCGGCGTCACAGTGCGTTCTAAATGAAAGGTACTGGCTCTTAATCGTAATTCTATGAAGGATGTTTAAAATTTCGGGCTCTTTAAAAAAATACTTTTGGTCTCCAAAAGGGGGGTGCGCGCGCCCCCTGCGCCCCCGCCTGAATCCGCGCCTGGATTGTCACAATGTGACAAGTTGCCCCTCCAAAGGGTAAGTTGTCACACTGTATGGGGTAAGATGTCACACAGGGTTTTGCGACCAATAAAAAAAGGGCAAAATTAATTTTGTTGTTATTTTTTAATGTTAAGTGAATAAATTAAAATAACTCACTTTTACTATTTATGAAATACATATGCAAAATGCATTACAAAACTGACACTTAAACTTTGAATACAAACAAAAGAAAATCTCACGAGTCAGACTCCTCATCTGAGTTGCAGTTTTGGCATAGCTTATGTAGATTGAATTGCCAGGAGCACATGCTTCATATGAAATAACATGAAAAAATAAAATGAAATATTATGAAACATTGATTGATAGCTGCCTGACCCTGAATTTCTGCTGGTGTGAATGTTTTACAGTATCACGCTAAAGTACGGTAATTGGCATTAAAGTCCTTCGCTGTACTCCTGATCGAGTTGTGACCTAGGGTCACCTGCCTTACTGCCCTCAGCATCACGTGAAGTGCTGCACGGCCATGCTCTGTTTTTCTTTTATAACTCCTGACCATCTTCTTTCTCACTTTGTCCTCCCTTTTAAATCGCTCTTTTTTCTTTAAAAATAATGTAACATTTTTATTAGGATGTATTGATTTAAATTATTTTGGGGTAAGTTGTTTCATGTGACAAGTTGCCCCAAAATGACCATGTTTGCTAATGCTAGCTCTATCTTAATGTTAGGCTAACTCAGAACACTGACTGAGCTATGACTAGATGCCTTCATATCTACTTTAACAAGTCCATATGTATAACTGCTAGAATTTTTATCTGAATGAAGGTTATTTAAAAACATATAGAGTTAATATTTTTTACTTTGGGTAGTGGAAAATGGTCATTTGGTGCTCATCTCAACTTACAATGTCTTGTCCTTTTCTCACTCAGTCTGTGAGACCTGACCAAAGAGAAACCCAGGGAACTGGAATCAAACAACGTGTTCCGTCTGCAGATGAAGGCGGACGTGGTGTGAGCTGAGCAGCATGGATCAGTGTGAGGACAGAGAGGACAGAGTCTCTGCCTCTAAACGGGCTCAGAGCGGGGACAACGAGGACCAGAGGTCAGATCTCTAACCGTCCAGGACGCTTCTCCATGTCAGAGCTCAGCACTCATGTCGTCAAATTATCTTTGTTCACAGGAAACTTCCAGAAGCAGAGCCTGGACCCAGCTGTGTGTCCCTGAAAAGTGATGCCTCCAAGGATCTTGGTATCATTTTCAGAACTGATCAGCCACCAACTGCAGGGAGGTAAACTTTACCTACATATTTAACCTTTGCTGAAAGGTTTTTCTCAAACCACATGCAGTCTAGACGTGACTCTACGTCTGCACCTCATACTGGTATTAACACCTGTCACTCCACTGGAGGCACTTTGTCTCCTTTTGGCTGTTGGAGCTATTCCCAGTTGTGCCTAATTTCAGTAACATCTACATTTATGTCCACTGCAAATGCTACATCCAGTTATCATCTGCTCTACAGACCACAGTTTATGTTTTTCTGAGAGTAGATTTTGGCTGTGTGAAGCGTAATGGGGTCAGGTGGATTTGCTGAAAAACTAGTCCATGCATTTGTTACTTCAAGGCTGGACTATTGTAATTCTTTACTATCAGGAAGTCCACAAAATGCAGTTCAAAATCTTCAGCTGATCCAAAATGCTGCAGCAAGAGTTCTGATGAAAATCAACAAGAGGCATGATATTTCTCCAATTTTAGCTTTCCTTCATTGGCTTCCTGTTAAATCAAGAATAGAATTTAAAATTCTTCTTCTAACGTATAAAGCCCATAATAATCAAGCTCCATCATATATCAGAGGTCTGATTACCCCGTATGTTCCTAACAGAGCACTTCGCTCTCAGACTGCAGGTCTGCTGGTGGTTCCTAGAGTCTCTAAAAGTAGAATGGGAGGCAGATCCTTTAGCTATCAGGCTCCTCTCCTGTGGAACCAACTCCCAGTTTTGGTCCGTGAGGCAGACACCCCGTCTACTTTTAAGACTAATCTTAAAACTTTCCTTTTTGACAAAGCTTATAGTTAGAGTGGCTCATGTTACCCTGAGCTACCTTTATAGTTTTACTGCTATAGGCTTAGGCTGCTGGAGGACATCAGGGCCTGTTGTTCTCACTCTACTGATTTCTACTGTTCTCCAATTTTGCATTGCATTACATTGAAATGACTGTTGTCATTTCAGCTTTTAACTTTCTGTTCTCTCTCTTTTTTCTTCATAGTAGGTACACCTGGTCTGACGTTCTGTTGACTGTGAAATCATCCAGGGAGGACAGATCACCGACTATTACCATCTAATGTAGAACAGATTACTAGATCAATGTGTGCTTCTGTGCTTGTTTGTCTGTCTTGTTGTGTCTCTGCTCTGTCTTCTCTAACCCCCAGTCGGTCGAGGCAGATGACCGTTCATACTGAGCCCGGTTCTGGTTCTGCTGGAGGTTTTCCTTCCCGTTAATGGGGAGTTTTTCTTCCCACTGTCGCTTCATGCTTACTCAGTATGAGGGATTGCTGCAAAGCCATCAACAATGCAGACGACTCTCGCTGTGGCTCTACGCTTCTCCAGGAGTGAATGCTGCTTGTCGGGACTTTGATGCAATCAACTGGTTTTCTTATATAGGAACATTTTTGACCAATCTGTATAATATGATTGAATTTGACTTTGTAAAGTGCCTGGATCAAGACAGGAGACACACAAGAAAACAGTATTGGTAAAAACACAAACTGATCATTTGTCAGTACAAGATGAGCAGCCTGCCTCAACTGTTCAATCAAATCAATTTCCTGTGCAAGTACAAGGAGATTTATGTACCATAATGCATAAACAAAATGAACTCACTTCAACCCTTGTACAACAGCAACGCTTATTGACTTTACCTACTCGTGAGATTCCAGTATTTGATGGGGATCCTCTTCAGTATGGAAACTTCATCAGAGCCTTTGAACATGGAGTGGAATCCAAAGCTAATGATGCAGATGCTCTGTATTTTCTGGAACAATTCACAAAGGGTCAGCCCAGAGAATTAGTGAGGAGTTGCCAATATAAGACTCCTGACCGAGGTTATCAACTGGCTAAAAAGCTTTTGCATGAACATTTTGGAAATGAACACAGGATTGCTGCAGCCTATTTAGAGAAGGCTTTGGATTGGCCCACAGTGAAATCAGAGGATGTGAAGTAATTACAAGCCTTTTCTCTGTTTTTATGTGCTTGTCATGGAGGAGCTTCACTACATGCAAGAGCTGGACATGCCAACCAATATGAGAGCAAGTTGCCATTTAAATACAGAGAAAGGTGGAGGACAACAGCTCATTAAGTTTTGAAAAAAAAAAAACAATCGCAGAGCTTGCTTTAGAGATCTTGTTTCATTTATTGAACGGCAAGTTAAGATCATCTCTGATCCACTTTTTGGGGATATTCAGGACAGAACAAGTTGCCACACATTAAAGAATGTCAAGTCAAAGTTTCAGTCAAAGTTCAGCAGAGTTACAGGCAACAGCTTTGCTACTGCTGTTACCGTTGACACTAAAGGTTCAAAATTAATTCCCCAAACCCAGACCTTGATGGAGAAGACTGAAAATAAATGTATCTGTTGTTCCCAGTCTCGAACATTGGAACAGTGTTTTAAGCTGCAGAGAATGAAGCATCGTGATAAAATAACATTTTTAAAGGAAAAGAGGATGTGCTTTGGCTGCCTGTGTAGTGGACACATGAGCAAAGATTGCAACAGGCGCTTAATTTGCAAAGAGTGTGGTCGGAATCATCCAACAGTGCTTCATATTCCTGAAACATCAAGAAAAGGTAAAAAAAAGTGAACACTTTAAACAAAGAACATGTGGCATCACCTTCCTCAGGGGCATGTGGTCACGCAGGTGAGAGGACAGCATTTCGCCTATTCTGTAAGAGGTCAACAAATCATCAATTTGAGATATTATTGTTGGATATTACGATGTCAAGATCTGGAAAGTCCATCTGTCTGGATGAATATGTTAGTCGGATGCATGAACACTATTTCCTAAACATGTTGACATGAGGATTATTACAGATGGATTGCTATTAGGCTGTTTGTTCTGACTGGACTTAGAACTTCTCTCTGGGGAAATCCACCAGGGCTGAAATTGCACCAGCCTGAAGTTTAGACATCCATCCATTCATTATCTATACACGCTTATCCCTTGTGGGGTCGCGAGGGGTGCTGGTGTCTATCTCCAGCTGTCAATGGGCGAGATGCAGGGTACACCCTGGACAGGTCACCAGTCCATCGCAGGGTGAGGTTTAGACAAATTAACCAATTTAGACTCAGGGTGGGAAACAACCCACCCCATGTCTGATTGCTGACATCAGCCCTCAGGCATGAGCTGCAGGACTTAGTGGAGCATTCATGAGCTAAAGGGAAATGTAAGACTCTGCTGCAGGTGTTATTTAACGGTCCAGTGCTGGAGTGGAACTAGGATGAATCTAGGATGAGGAGACACCATTCATGTTAGTATTGGACCAGCACCAGTTTTATATGTTGTTTGAAAAGAAGCAGATCCTAGTCTTCATTGGCTGGAAATTATCCAGCCTTCCTCCTTCTCCCTGTGATCCTGCAGTGCCAGTGGGTACAAGCAACGGATTGTTGTACTTTGTCTCCATCTGGTGGCCATAACCTGTCCTGCATGGACCGAAGGCTAAGTTTCTCAAAAATGACGTGATTAGTTATAAACAGACCTGTGGCCCATCCCAGAGTTGGCTTCGAATCCTGCTCTGGGTTATAAAATAATCTTGAAGTTAATGTTTCCTCCTGACAAATTTACTGCAGGTTATATTTATCTAATTGGTTCCGTTTGTCTGAAAGCAACAAAACAGGAATTCAATCAGCCATAAAACATTAAGGATTAAGTGTAACTTTGACCAGAGATGAATAAGTTCCTATATTAAACTGCAGATGTTCATCTGATCACCGGTTCTGGTGAGCAGAACTTTCTGTATTACCGGATCACAGAGACCAGGTGATCCTCCGCCTCTTCCTGAACAAACTACTTTCGTTTTCTCTTGTTTTGACGTGGGATTTACGTCTCCAGAAAGATACTCTAAAAGGTAAAGTAAGAGCTTGCTTTCCATCTTTAACCCATTAAAATTATTCGTGGGAAGGTTGTTTTCATCAGAACCAGCAGCCAGAACCGCTTCACAGTTCTGTCTGTGATGTCGGGGAGAAAACTGCGGTTCGGCCTCGACGATTAGCTGAGTCTTTGAAATAATCATTGCGCTTCTATGCAGCTTTTTATGGTATGCGGACCTGATGAATATAGAGACTTTATTCTCATTAGTTTAAACAGTAACTATAGAGAAAATGAAAAACGACATATACAGCGCAGGTCTTTATGGTTTCAGCATTTAACAAAGATTTAAAGATTTTACATTTCACATAAGCAGGTGCAGAAAGTGCTTCTAATATTTCAGAACATCGTTTTGGAAATATAGACCTAGACCCAGCAGATCAGTTATACCAGGCGTTGCATTTTCCATGATTCCCAGAAAATGGCGAAACCTTTGTTTTAGAGGAAACTTGTCCTGTCTTGATCGGCTGCTGGTACCGGCATCCTGCTCCTCCCCCATAAACCTTCAGGGCAAAGGGATCCAAACAATGGATGGTTGCAGGCTGTGTCCATCTCCTGGTCAAAATGTGGAAGCTAGA
The DNA here is from genome assembly GCA_037039145.1 of Fundulus diaphanus. Taxonomy (NCBI): domain Eukaryota; kingdom Metazoa; phylum Chordata; class Actinopteri; order Cyprinodontiformes; family Fundulidae; genus Fundulus; species Fundulus diaphanus. Next base: position 42,128,995 of record CM073139.1, on the reverse strand, counting down.
GAAGTAGAAGAGTGTGTTGTAGATTGTTAAATAACTGACCTGTTCTCTGCCTCCCCTGGTTCTTTTATCTGATAATGTGGTGTTTGTATTGTAGACCTCTGTACTAATAAAAAGACTCTTCAAACCGTAACTATATTTTTACCATATTTAATCTAAAAGGCAGAGGGATGTTTACAGGTTTTGTACTGAGTTGTCATAACAACACAATGCAACCGTGGCCTGAGAACTCCCTTTGTTCCCTCCCACAGACATTAAATAGGATCTGTGTGCACCCGTTCAGAGTGTACACAGTATTATATCAGCGTTCCATTCATCACAATGGTGGAGAAGATCATACTATATTGTAGATGTCCTTGCTGACAGTTTCCCCCAATTCTTTCCAATTCCAAGTATGTCAGACTCTGTGCCTCCAGAGTCCGTTTATCTGTAATTTCCATGGCAACCAACTTTGTAGTCCAGTCTCAGTAATCTTATAATCTCTTACAAGATCTACAGGTTCTGCTGAAAACACTTCTAATAACACATCAGTAATGTTCTTGTGGCAAATAAACCGGAGCTGGAACCAGACAGACCAACTGCTTCTGATCACTCATTATTTAATCATCAATGATATAAAGTTGCTTGTTTTAATTTCTGTATGACATCATAACAGAAAGTTACTCATGAGGGAAAAAGGGAAAGTTCAGTACAAATAAGTTTTCACAACTTCTTTATTTATTGGAGGAGTGTGCCAAAAGAAAAGTAATAAGTCAAAGGCTAGACTTCTAAACTTCTTAATCAGTGAGGCAAAGATGGCCATTTATTTGTCCCCTAGAGACAGACTGCAGGGAGGACCTCACCTTGATGCTGTGGCTCTGTGGAAGTGCAACGTTAAATCCAGGATTAGGCTGGAGTTTCACTTCCACAGAGCCACGCAGAACATGGAGGATTTTATGCAGTTGTGGGGTTTTAAAAAGATTTTATGTGAAGAGAACTCAAATTTAACAAGCTCCTAATTTAAGTATTTTAAATAAATGACACTTGTTTGTATCTAAGTTGTTTAATTGTTTGAACTTTTTGTTTATAAAGTTTTGTTAAAAGTCAAATGTCTTCTTCTTCTTATTATTATTCTTATTATTATTATTAAAAAGCACTTTTAAACTGTTAGCTTAAAGTCCATTTCCAGCTTAGCATTTGATCATGTCACAGCTCAACAGATAAAGATGTAAAAATGTCCCAAAACTGCCTCCAGATTACATTTAATTTTCAATTGAATTTTATTTATATTGTGCCAAACACCAATATGAAGTGTTGCTCTGTGGAAAGTCCCTGAATGTTTTCACAGCTTATTAGCAGCTCAAAGCCAATTGGCTGGAATGAGGAGCTGCTCAGCAGGTTTGGCTGCTTTCAGGGAGTAAACAAATCCTTTCACAGTATCTGAGCTCTACGGAAGTGGCAAGACGTCAGAAAGTCTGCAAGTATTAAATTTTAATATTAACAGTTTATAAATAAATATTCGTCGTTGTTTCTTGTCTACATTTTTAATTTCAGGGATGATTTCAGTTGTTTGGATGTTTTTCGTCTGCGGTTAATTTCAAATCATTGTGAGGCGTTCATGAACAGTCAGTTTCATCTCAGCGGCGCTGAAGGAGGGGGTCACTGTGAAACATGTGATTTTTATTTTGAAAGCTTTGTCCCAGAATATCCTAGGACACTAAGGCTGTCCCAGCACAGCTGTCATCATATCTAAAGTCCATCTCTGTAGGGAAGAGTCATGTTTTACTGAATATTCTGGTCTGGTGTTCTGTTAGATGTGACATCATCAGGGGAGGCAGATCATCCTCTATTACCACCTAACATAGAAAGTACTCCTGGATCAATGTGAGCTTCTGTGCTTTCTGTGTCTCTGCTCTGTCTTCTCTAAGCCCCAGTGGTTTAGAGAGGAAACTTTCTGACCAACTTGGAGGATCTGATGGAATTTGACTTTGGAAAGAGCCTTGAGATGATGTGTTGTGAATTGATGAAATTTAATTAAATTGAAGCAGCTGAAGGCTTTAAACTGCATTTTGTGGACTTCTTTATAGTAAAGAATTGCAAAAGTCCAACCATGAAGTAACAAATGCATCTAAAATTTGAAAAAACCTGTTCAAATGATGAACAGATTACTGAAGGCCAACTTTCATACTTTATTTAGACTAATTTGAGATTTGCTTCTATTTCTCACAGCAGAGATTTTCCTCAATTCTTTGATTATTTTCCCCCACCTCAGTTACTGCCAGCCCTCCTAGTCTCAAGCAGCACCAACAACAGGAAACCTGTTAGACTTCATCACTGCCCTGCTCTTAAAAACTGAACATGGTGAACTTTGACAACTTTGTAACATTTTTATTGTATTACTAAGGTTTACATTTTAAAAGGTCAGCCTCCTCAGGTTTTCAGTGACATTGTGGTTCCTCTCAGATCTGCAGGTTCAGTAACTTGCACAGCATCCTGCAAGAGCTGCAAAGCACCTTTTCTGAAAACCTCTTTAGGTGAAAGAGCTTTTTTCTGTGACAAACATTCAAGCCAGAGTCGGCAGTTTTTCCGGAAGTTACCCCAAATATCTTTTTGAATAACTACGCATGCACAAGACTGTCTTACCTGCTCTTTTGCTCTTCAGGGGTTTTAAAAATCCCCCAAATTCACTTTGGTCTTATTTCTTTCTACTGAGGCCTTCCTCTTCTTCTCATAAACATGAACACGTTTCACTTCTTGTGACTCTCAGCCATGTCAAAGTATACGGTGAGAGCAGCAGAGCTACAATGAACGGCTAACACCAAAGCTAACCGATAAGCTAACTGGATACATAAACACTAGAAGCGCACAGCCAGCAAGCGGAAACTAACAAGGAACGTTCACGCACACTGGCTTAACGTGAGCGCATCAGAATGATTGGCATGTGGGACAACCAATAGATAAGGTGATCTCCCCAAAACTTGGACATAGGGTGAGAGCAGGAACAAAACTTCAGCACGAAGAACAGTGATTGGTCAGAGTTTTTATAGGCTTGCAGCTTCCACAAAGAATGATTTTTAACCTCCTTTTTGTGAATACACGGAAAGACCATCTCACCCAGTATAACAAAAAGTGTTTCTCGACAGGATTACCAACTATAGCGTTAGTCAAAATGCATCAAGTTTTGATTTCCTGGAATCAAACCGTCACCTTGTGGTAGGAATTTAAAAAAAATAACTGACTTCCTAGACTTATTGAATAAGGAAACGGTGGAGTGATGAAGTTCCAGCACTTTTATTGAGAAACAGAGCAGAGATTGCATAGATGGCAGCCAGCCCGTCTGCCCTGTTTCTCTCCCTCCTCGCTTTCGGCTCTCCCTAATACCCGACAGTGGCCTTGCCATGAGACAAAACAGAGACAGTCATATCCCGGACAATGAGCATCCTGCGCAGGAACACACGAGCATTGACCTTGCAATCAGCGGACAGTGGAGCTTATATACAGCTCTCAGGTCTCCAGGGCTCACATGTCCGAGTGGCGTCAGGCCATAGTGAGTTTAGCATAATATTCCAATAACACACCTCCACCTTTAATGTGTGTAAGTCTGGTGTCCTTTGCCCATTTTTCTATTCTGCGTTTGCCACTGTTACACCTAAATCTTCCCACAGGGGGACAACAAGGGTATTTCTATTCTATTCTATTGTAATTACATAGTGGTGTGTGCACTCATAATTAGATACCTGAGACTTGCTTTATTCAACTTCTCCCACCAGCAGAGCACCTGCAAACCTAATGATGAGCGGAAGCTTTGAACACTGATGCTGCATCATCCATAATGTGAAAAGGTCCAAATGTTTACTGAACAGCACTGTAGATGTTGTTCCATCATGCTATACCTGTTAAGCTGCAGCTCCATGACAACACGTGTTTCCTCTTCAGGTGAAGGTAGAACGTGTGTGAGCTGAAGTGACCTGAGCAACATGGATAAGCGTGAGGACAGAGAAGACAAAGACAGGGCCCCTCCCTCTGAAACACCTCAGCGTGCGGAACCTGAGGACCAGAGGTCAGATCACCACCATCTCTAACTGTCCAGGACTCTTCTTCTCCATGTCATAAATCAGCACTCACATCACCAACCCATCTTTATTTACAGGAAAACACCAGAACCAAAACCTGAAACTCAATGTGATACAGAACCTGGACCCAGCTCTGTGTCCTTGAGGAGCGATGCTTCAAAGGAACTGTTTAGTTATCTGAAACCATCATCAGAGAGGTGAGCTGTAATGCACACACACACACACACACACACACACACACACACACACACACACACACACACACACACACACACACACACACGGCTCCTGGTTGGGCCCTAGAAAACAGGCATGACTTGGTCTTGTGGTCTGAGTTTCTTCAGCTTGAGCTCTGCTTGAAGGTGCCCCCTGTTGATGAAGTACATAATTTCATCAACAGGGGGCACCTTTAGACTTAGAATGATAAATGGGTACTTGGGTACTCAAGTTTAATTTACACAGACACTGCTCTCTAAGTCATTTTCAGCACTCATAACTCAAGTCCCTATTTCTTCTCAGGAAACTACCAGAACCTGAACCCAGCTGTGTATCCTTACAGAGCGAAGCTTCAAAGGACGTTCTTTTTTTTTTTAAACCATCAGCAGAGAGGTGAGCTGTGAACCTCGTACTTTTTACTTTCTTTGTCATGTTGCCCAGGTTTAGCTCTTTAGCTCTTGTGAAGATAAGACATTCATATTCTTTCTGATTGTGATTAAAGATGAAAAAGTGGTTCTGATAGGAAAGTTGTGGTTGAAGCGTTTAAAATGAGACATTTTTCTCTCTTATGGGTTCTTTGGTGTTTCCCTGGGCCAACAGCTGGGCCACCATAGAAAGGGCAGAGGTGGCTGATGTTGTCATTTATGATAATTGTTCCTGGTTCCTCCACAGAGAGGACCAGCAGAGCCCAGAGGTTCCTACTGGTCCGTCTGCCCAGCATCAGACACAGCTGGACTCCATATTTATGGTCTGTACCTGTACAATTAATAGTTTTCCATCAATTCTGTTCAGTTGTCTCCATGCTGGACTTTGTGGACCAGAGAACCTCAAGTACCCATGTTTCTGATGTTTGGCTCCATGATCTCATTCTTATATTGTGCTGTTCCAGCTGCTGGAGGATAACATGATCACTTTTGTTAAGAACGAACTGAAGAAGATCCAGAAGGTTCTGAACTCAGAAGACCCAGAATGCCTGAAAAGTCATTGGGAGGATGAGGAGGTTTTGGAAGATAATGATCAAGAGCAGAGGAGGAGCAGTAAAGAAGCACTAGTGACGATCTCCCTTAACTTCCTGAGGAGGATGAAGCAGGAAGAGCTGGCTAACCGTCTGCAGACCAGTAAGATGATTCCTCTGATTTAATCTGCATGATGCCTTAGTTATGAACCATGATTAAATCTCTGAGAACAATGTGATGCCCAAGTTTTGTTTTGGGATCCAGGACCAAAACAATTAATGGTTGAAGTAAAGAGGGGCTGTTTCATAAGAAGTGAATTCTGCTTATCAAGACTTAAATCTGCCAGGTTAGATAGGAAACTCCTTGACCAATCTGTATGATCTGATTGAATTTGACTCCATCAAGAGTCTTGGGATGATGTGATTTGGCACAATATGAATAAAAATTTATTGAAATGAAAGTGGACCACAAACCCACATAAACTGGAAAAAAATAATAGATACACTTTTCAGATGTATTTTTGACATTGCTCTGGATAACTGGGTTAACTGGTTAACCCAGTTATCCTGTTTACGCCTTACCGCAAACAGGTTCCTGTTTGCGGTAAGGCGTATTGCATCACTTCCTGTTTTCACTGCGTGAGCAACGGTTTGTTGCTCCAGATTCTCTCGCTTTTATCTTTCATCTCTTTGCTGTAACATCTGTTTCTAACACATAAGCACTTTTAAAAACATTTTCTGTTGCTGCACATCACGCTTGGGAACTCCTCGTGTTTCACGGTTTGCTCTCTTGGCGTGGTAGAAGGGCGCTAGCCTAGCTTTAGCCTAGCCTAGCTTTAGCTCCACAATGGCTTCCTCTCCTATTACTTCAGCTTCTCCGTCTCTTACTAAGTCTCCCCTTATCTCCTGCTCTCTGTGTCAGATGTTTAGCTATTCCTCTGCCTCCTTTAGTGATAATGGTACTTGTAATAAATGTAGTGTTTTTGTAGCTTTGGAGGCGAGGGTGTCAGAATTAGAGACCCGGCTCCGTGCTATGGAAAGACCAGCTGATAGCCGCCCCTTTGCTAGCGCGGAGCCACATAGACCTAGCGTTACTTCACTTAGTGGTCCTCCAGAAGCACCCGAGCAGCCGGGTAAGCAGGCCGGCTGGGTGACAGTTCGTAGGAAGCATAGCTCTAGATTTCAGCCCCCAGTTCACCACCAACCCGTCTGCGTTTCTAACAAATTTTCCCCACTCAGCGACACACCCGCTGAGAAGCCGACTCTGGTGATTGGGAGCTCAATAGTCAGAAACGTGGCACTAGAGACACCAGGGACCATAGTTAAATGCCTGCCAGGGGCCAGAACGGGCGACATAGAATCTTACCTAAAACTGCTGGCTAAGGATAAGCGTAAATACAGTAAGATTTTTATTCACGCTGGCGGTAATGACACCCGGTCACGCCGATCGGAGGTCACTAAAGTTGGTGTTGCTTCGGTGTGTGAGTTTGCTAAAACAATGTCGGACTCCGTAATTTTCTCTGGTCCCCTGCCTGATCTGACCAGTGATGACATGTTTAGCCGCATGTCATCATTCAACCGCTGGTTGTCTAGGTGGTGTCCTGAAAACGACGTGGGCTACATTGATAACTGGCGAACTTTCTGGGGAAAACCTGGTCTGATCCGGAGAGACGGCATCCATCCCACTTTGGATGGTGCAGCTCTTCTTTCTAGAAATCTGGCCGGTTTTATTAGTTCTCCTAAATGCTGACAACCCAGGGTCCAGACCAGGAAGCAGAGCCGTAGTTTAACACACCTCTCTGCAGCTTCTGTACTGTTACCCACCCATTACCCTATTGAGACGGTGTCTTTCCCACGGCCAAAACTTAACAGATCAAAAACTTATCTAAAAGGAACAAATCATAAAAACCTAATAAAAATCAATACGGTTCACCTTGAACCTAAAAATAAAACAATTAAATGTGGTCTATTAAATATAAGGTCTCTCCCTCCAAAGACTTTGTTAGTTAACGAATTGATTTCTGATAAACAGATTGATTTGTTTTGTCTCACAGAAACCTGGCTACAAGAGGACTACGTTAGTATAAATGAGTCAACTCCCTCCAATTATTCAAATTTCCACATTCCCAGATCTGTGGGAAGAGGAGGAGGAGTGGCAGCCATCTTTCAGTCTGATTTATTAATTAGTCCCAGGCCAATTAATAACTACAGTTCTTTTGAACATTTAACCCTCAGTTTCCCTCATCCAAACTGCAAAGCAATAAAACCTCTTCTGTTTGTTGTTTTGTATCGTCCACCAGGCCCTTATACTCAGTTTTTGGATCAGCTGTCAGACTTCTTATCTGATTTGGTGTTAAATACTGATAAGGTTATTATAGTGGGTGATTTTAACATCCATGTTGACACAGAATGTGATAACCTTAGTGTAGCCTTTAAAACTATCCTAGATTCAATTGGTTTTGCTCAAAATGTGCATAAACCGACGCACTCTTGGCTCCATACTTTAGACCTTGTGCTGACATATGGCATTGATTGTGAAGAATTAACAGTATTTCCTCACAACCCTGTCCTATCTGATCATTTTTTAATAACATTTGAGTTTAATCTAACGGAGTTCTCCACCCCCAAAAGAGGGTTCCATTATAGTAGATCTTTATCGGATAATGCTGTATCAAAACTTAAAGAGTCTGTCCCCTTTTTAATATCCTCCGTATTGCAGAAATGCCCTGTAGATGGCAGCAATGTTGTTTCTTCCAATTCACAAATAGATGTCTTTGTAAACGGTATGACTTTGTCATTGCGTTCTGCATTAGACAATGTAGCTCCCTTGAAAAAGAAGGTGATTATTCACAGGAAGCTGGCTCCTTGGTTTAATTCAGAGCTGCATTCCTTGAAGCACAATGTTAGGAAATTGGAGAGAAAATGGCGCTCTACACACCAAGAGGAATCCTACCTAATCTGGAGGGACAGTCTATTGTTGTATAACAAGACCCTTCGCAGAGTTAGAGCAGCATATTTTTCATCATTAATTGAGGAGAATAAGAATAATCCTAGATTTCTCTTCAATACAGTTGCCAAACTTACCCAGAGCCACAGCTCTGTTGATCCAGCCATCCCCTTAGCTCTTAGCAGTAATGATTTTATGGGATTCTTCATAAATAAAATTGATTCCATTAAAAATAAAATAATTGGCATCCTCCCAAACATGATTACCTCGTCCTCAGTAAGTGAGGCAGCATTGGAGGAATCCTTAGGACCTGCGCAGTGTCTGAACTGTTTAAAAGCAGTAGAGCTTTCTGAGCTATCTAAAATTTTAGCTTCATCTAAACCTTCTACCTGTATGTTAGACCCAATCCCAACCAAGTTGTTTAAGGAGGTATTCCCTCTGATCAGTGGTCCTATTTTAGACATGATTAATCTATCCTTAGTAAATGGATATGTACCAAAGGCTTTTAAAGTAGCTGTTATTAAACCTTTACTTAAGAAACCTTCTCTTGATCAAGATGAGCTAGTAAACTACAGACCTATATCTAATCTTCTTTTCTTATCTAAAATTCTTGAGAAAGTAGTTGCTAATCAACTTTGTGAACATTTACAAAGTAATGACCTACTTGAGGAGTTTCAGTCAGGCTTTAGAGCTCATCATAGCACTGAAACAGCTCTGGTGAAGGTCACCAATGATATTCTCATGGCCTCAGATAATGGACTTGTGTCTGTACTTGTCCTGTTAGATCTCAGTGCTGCATTTGACACAGTTGATCACAATATTCTCCTACAAAGACTTGAGCATACTGTAGGGATTAAGGGGAAAGCATTAGGCTGGTTTAAATCTTATCTGTCGGACAGATTCCAGTTTGTTCATGTTAATAATAAATCTTCTTCAAACTCTAGGGTCACCTGTGGAGTACCACAGGGTTCAGTCCTTGGACCAATTCTCTTTACTATATATATGCTTCCGGTTGGCAAAATTATCAGACAGCATGGGATTAATTTCCACTGTTATGCTGATGACACTCAGCTATATTTATCCATAAATCCTGATGAATCCAATCAGTTACTTCGACTGCAGTCATGTCTTGATGACATCAAAAGCTGGATGACTTTAAATTTCCTGCATTTAAATTCTGACAAGACAGAAGTTGTAATCTTTGGGCCAGAGTCCTCAAAAAATAAACTTCTTAATCAATCACTGAATCTGGATGGCATTAACTTGGCCTCTGGTAATAAAGTAAAAAATCTTGGTGTTATTTTTGACCAAGACATGTCATTTAAATCCCATATTAAACAGGTTTCCAGAGTTTCCTTTTTTCACCTCCGGAATATCGCCAAAATTAGAAACATTCTGTCCAGGAGTGATGCTGAAAAACTAGTCCATGCATTTGTTACTTCAAGGCTGGACTATTGTAATTCTTTACTATCAGGAAGTCCACAAAATGCAGTTCGAAGTCTTCAGCTGATCCAAAATGCTGCGGCAAGAGTTCTGATGAAAATCAACAAGAGGGATCATATTTCTCCAATTTTAGCTTCCCTTCATTGGCTTCCTGTTAAATCAAGAATAGAATTTAAAATTCTTCTTCTAACGTATAAAGCCCTTAATAATCAAGCTCCATCATATATCAGAGCTCTGATTACTCCGTATGTTCCTAACAGAGCACTTCGCTCTCAGACTGCTGGTCTGCTGGTGGTTCCTAGAGTCTCTAAAAGTAGAATGGGAGGCAGATCCTTTAGCTATCAGGCTCCTCTCCTGTGGAACCAACTCCCAGTTTTGGTCCGTGAGGCAGACACCCTATCTATTTTTAAGACTAATCTTAAAACTTTCCTTTTTGACAAAGCTTATAGTTAGAGTGGCTCATGTTACCCTGAGCTACCTCTATAGTTATGCTGCTATAGGCTTAGGCTGCTGGAGGACATCAGGGCCTAATTTTCTCACTCTACTGATTTCTACTGTTCTTCATTCTACGGTTCTCCAGTTTTGCATTGTATTACATTGAAATGACTGTCGTCATTTCAGCTTTTAACTTTTTGCTCTCTCTCTTTTTCTTCATAGTAGGTACACCTGGTCTGGCGTTCTGTTAACTTTGACATCATCCAGAGAAGACGGCTCACCCGTTACTACCATCTAATGTAGAACAGATTACTAGATCAATGTGTGCTTCTGTGCTTTTTTGTCTCTCTTGTTGTGTCTCTGCTCTGTCTTCTGTAACCCCAGTCGGTCGAGGCAGATGACCGTTCATACTGAGCCCGGTTCTGCCGGAGGTTTTTTTTCCCCGTTAATGGGTGGTTTTTCTTCCCACTGTCGCTTCATGCTTGCTCAGTATGAGGGATTGCAGCAAAGCCATGTACAATGCAGACGACTCTCCCTGTGGCTCTACGGTTCCCCAGGAGTGAATGCTGCTTGTCGAGACTTTGATGCAATCAACTGGTTTCCTTATATAGGACATTTTGACCAATCTGTATAATCTGACCCAATCTGTATAATATGATTGAACTTGATTTTGTAAAGTGCCTTGAGATGACATGTTTCATGATTTGGCGCTATATAAATAAAATTGAATTGAATTGAATTGAATTAATCAGAATATGAGCAAACATCAAGGTAAACTGATTACATATGCAGGACATGCTATGCATTGACACCAAAATCAGTGCTACCATGCTGGACTAGAGCTGACAGTAGCAGTCTGTACCCTTTTCTTCTACTGTTGGTGTTTTTTAGAACTAACTTTAGATTGGACCGGTTTCGTTTTTTTACTCTCACTATTAATTGTGTGTAACTGTCCATTTATTTGCCACTGTCATGCCTGAATTTCCCCATTGAGGAATAATAAAGTATTTTTTATTTTTATTTAACTCTGATATGATGGAAACGCACAAATCTGGGCCTACAGCCTTCCTAAAATGTACTACAAAGTGCGCGCTCTTTGGACATTTTCATTTATTTCTGTGAGGGAGCTTTGCTTTCATACGTCATGTTATACAAAGGATTCTGGGATTTCTTAAGGCACCAGCACCAGTAAGGGACGTCAAGGGGTTCCTCGGGAAAACTAACCACAGGGGGGAGCATACAGTCTCCTTTTCCTACCTCCTTCGTTACTGACTGCACTATTCGGGCAGCACTCATCATGGCGAACGCTGACGCGCTTCCTCTTTGACTAAAGAGTCCTTGCTTTATAAGGGTATTTGGATGGAGCTGGAGAGTTTCGGGCAAAACAGGAAGCCAGCCTGCAAAAATAAAAGTCATCTGACTAAATGCGAGTTACATTTGACATACCTCTACTTAAATCCCACACCAAACTTTTCATGTCATTTGACACCTCTGATGCTAAGTTAGGTGATGCAAACAAAGATTGTGGCGCACAGGAATAGCAAGCCAGTATAAGCAAATAAACGGCCAAACAAAGTTTTTCATACAGTTTTCTAGCGTTTGATCACTACCAAAAGACTCTTGAGGTAGGTCAACTCCCTATCTCTCTCTCCTAGTTCAACAGAAATGCTGAACACAACAATAATCCATTGGTGATCATTATAATATTTTCACTGTCTTCAAAAGACAACATATACATCAGTTTTCTGTCATCTTAGATTACATGCTGTTTATTATTGACTTTGAGTTGTTTGCCATGTTTTTACATAAATTTTATCTCACATAGCGTAGTGTACATACATTAATGCTTTATGGGTGATATTAAAGTGCTACATTGGATAAAAAATGTCAGTAATCTTTTTACTTCTTAAAATAGGCATACCTCTCGCCCATTGACAACTGGAGACAGGCACCAGCACCCCTCGCAACCCCAGCAGGGATAAACGTGTTAGAAAATGGAAGGCTGGAAAATAGGCGTAATTCCAGCATTACCTTACAACAGCCATTTAAAACGTATGTCTCAAAGAGTCATAATATATAATTGTCAGGACTCAGCCAGCAGGGCCGTGCAGCCTGCTGCCGGTTCTGCTGTTTTTCTCCACAGGTGTTCGGGATTAATTGGCGGGCGGAGCACACACACCTGTGGGTCATTGATCAGCACCGGGCAGTACTACAAGAACAGCGCACAGACAGCGGGAGGATGCCAGAGTGTTACCGTCGTGGTATGCAAGCCAGCTTCGGCCTCTAGCTCAGATCAAGTTTCGTGAAAGATAAGATCCCTACCTTTGTGTCTCCTAGGTTCCCCTTCGTGTCCAGTCGCCATCGTCCGAGCCAACATCCCTCAGACTCCACCAGTTACTCCTCCGACGGTTCCTCCTTCGTGACTCCGTCCTGGTACCTCCTGACCAGCCATCACCTCTGGACCCCAGCCACAGCCGAACTACAACTGGTTCCTCCCGCTGATCTGGATCCCTGGATTCCCCGGTGCTGCTCGGACCCGTTCCCGCCTCCACTCCCTGGTCTCCCGGACGCCTGTGGCATCACCACCAAACCATCCCTGAGTCCTTGTCATTTCCTCCCCGTTCTGGTTTCCCCACCTCGTGATCGGCCCGGTTTCCCGTCCTCCTGTTTTCCTGTTCGAGTTCCGGCTTCCAGCACAACCTGTTCCCCGCGTACTTGCACTTCAATAAACCTTTTCTGATTCTACCTGTTCCCGAGTGTATTCTGCATGTGGGCGAAACACCTAAAGCCAAACATGACAGAAGAACACTCTGGCCACCAACTAGACCCAGCAGATACATTCGGGAGAACCTTAACAGCTCAACAGGAACAGATTCGGGGTTTAGAATCAGCTATGGTCGGGTTGCGAGACCAGATGCAGGGGTTAGCTGCTCAGTTGAGCCAGTTAGCTAATATGGTTAGCGCTAGCCAGCAGCCAGCCGCTCCCGCACCTCCGAATCCCTCCCCCCAGCCTACGTCAGTGGTTCCGCCCACACCAGCTCCCGAAACCTCCTCTCCGTCTCCGGAGAAGTACAGCGGAGAGGCGGGGGATTGCGGTGGATTTCTCTTTCAGTGCTCTCTTGTTTTCAACCGGTCCCCTCACATTTTCGCACATGATCACACCAGAATCTCTTATGTATTACGGCTTTTAACCGGCCGAGCTCTGAGATGGGCAGAATCCCGTTTTCCGAACTGTGACCAATTCGGTTGCACATTTAGCGAATTCATTGCTGAATTCAAAACAGTGTTTGCGGCAGAATCAGATGAGGCCCAAGACTCCCAGCGTTTACTCACTCTACGGCAGCGGGGCAGGCGAATAGCTGATTACGCAATCGAGTTCCGCACTGTGGCAGCAGCGGCTGGTTGGGAAGAGCGGGCGTTAAGATCAGTCTTTTTTCAGTCCTTAGACGAGTCTCTTAAGGATGAATTGGCACGGGTGGAACAGCCAAACTCTCTGAATGAATACATCGCTTTGGCAGTTCGGTTAGATAACCACTTACGAGCGCGCGGAAAGAGCCGCCCCGAGCGGCAGCCAGCTTTCCGACCGGCTCCAATCGAGCGGACCCCAGCTAGACCGATTGTAGCTCCTCCCTCCCCGCCGGAGCCCATGCAGTTGGGCCGTGTCAGACTTACCCCCGAAGAGAGGCAACAGCGCATGAGCTCTCGGCTCTGTATTTATTGTGCTTCTCCTGCTCATTTTATAAGGGACTGCCCCGATCGGCCAAAAGATCAGGTCCGTCGGTTGTAGGGGAGAAACCGGCGGAGCAGAATAAGCCCTCCCCTTCATCCCCTCCGCGTCTTTGTTTACCAGCTGTAGTCGTCTCTGGTCGGGACACGTTTAAGCTATCGGCTTTAGTGGATTCAGGCTGTGACTTTAATTTAGTTGATCGGTCTTTTGCTCTCCAGGCCAAGTTAGAGACAGTTCCTTTAGATTCCCCTCTCCAGGTTTCTGCCCTGGATGGTGGGGCTCTCCCGCGAATAACTCATAAGACACTTCCTCTTGAACTCGTGGTTTCTGGTAATCACCGTGAACACGTCTCCTTTTTAGTTTTTCCTGTTAAACAGGCTCCTGTAGTACTTGGTTTCCCTTGGTTACAACATCACAATCCCCTAATCAACTGGACCGATCGAAGGGTGGAGACCTGGTCACCAAATTGTCACGCTCACTGCTTACAGTCAGCTGTTCCCTCATCCCCGACTTCCATTTTGACCAGCGCTCAGGTGGCCCCAGAGGTTCTAAAGTTAGTTCCCACGCACTACCATGACCTAGGCCTGGTTTTTAGTAAAGAGCAGGCCAGTTCTCTCCCTCCGCACCGCCCGTACGACTGTGCGATTGATCTCTTGCCGGGTGCCCCTTTACCATCTAGCCGCCTCTATAATATTTCTCAGGCTGAGCGTCAGGCGCTCGAGAAGTATATTAAGGAATCTTTAGCTGCAGGGCTCATTCGCGCTTCGTCTTCTCCTCTAGGAGCAGGGTTCTTCTTCGTAGGCAAAAAGGATGGTTCCCTTCGGCCTTGCATAGACTATCGGGGGTTAAACGCCATAACAGTCAAGAACAAATACCCCCTTCCGCTCCTTTCGTCCGCATTAGAACCCATGCAATCAGCCACCATTTTCACTAAGCTGGACCTGCGTAATGCTTACCACTTGGTGCGGATCCGCCGGGGAGACGAATGGAAGACAGCTTTCAAGACCCCTTTAGGACATTTTGAATATCAAGTCATGCCGTTTGGTTTGTGCAATGCCCCCGCTGTTTTCCAGGCCCTGGTTAATGATGTTCTGCGAGACTTTCTCAACGTCTTCGTGTTCGTCTACCTCGACGATATCCTGATCTACTCCCGTGACCCATCCGAGCACTACAAACATGTCCGTCTTGTCCTCCAACGTCTCCTCGAAAACAAGCTTTTTGTGAAGGCGGAGAAATGTGAGTTCCATAAATCATCCGTTACCTTCCTGGGACTAATCCTGGAAGGGGGGCAGGTGCGGTCAGATCCAGAGAAGATCCGTGCTGTCCTCGACTGGCCCCAGCCGGAGTCCAGAAGAGACCTCCAGCGATTCCTTGGCTTCGCCAATTTTTACAGACGTTTCATTCGAGGTTACAGTCAGATCGCCGCCCCCCTTCACGCTCTCACCTCAGTCAAGACATCCTTCACCTGGACTCCCGAAGCCCACTCAGCATTCGTCGATCTCAAGAACCGGTTTTCCAGCGCACCCATTCTCATTTACCCTGATCCCTCGAAACAATTCATCGTAGAAATCGACGCCTCAGACTCAGGAGTGGGAGCAGTACTATCCCAGGTGTCCGGTCGAGATCATAAGCTCCACCCGTGCGCCGCCTTCTCCAGGCGTTTGTCTCCGGCGGAGCGGAACTATGACGTCGGAGACAGAGAGCTGTTGGCCATCAAGCTCGCCCTGGAGGAGTGGCGTCACTGGTTGGAGGGGTCCGAGCAGCCCGTCCTCATTTGGACAGACCAGAAGAATTTGGAATATATACAGACTGCGAGAAGGTTAAACCCCCGCCAGGCCCGGTGGTCCCTCTTTTTCTCACGCTTCAACCTCACCATCTCCTACCGCCCCGGCTCCAAGAACGTGAAACCTGACGCCCTGTCCCGTCTGTACTCCACTTCCGACTCCGAGAACGAACCCGCTCCGATCCTACCTCCCTCCTGTGTGCTTGGTGCTCTCCAGTGGGAGGTACAGGACCTCATTACCCGTGCCCTTCCTGCAGACCCAGATCCCGGAACCAGTCCACCTAACCGCTCCTATGTTCCATCCTCCGTTAGATCTCAAGTCATCCAGTGGGCCCACTCTGAAAAGTTCTCTGCTCATCCCGGAATCCATCGGACACAAACCCTCCTCGCCCGTAGTTTCTGGTGGCCCACCATGTTTCAAGATGTTAGACAGTTTGTTCTCTCATGTCCTGTTTGTGCCCAAAACAAACCATCCAATAGACCACCTGCCGGCCTCCTTCAACCCTTACCTGTTCCTGAACGCCCCTGGTCCCATATAGCCTTAGACTTCGTCACCGGACTCCCTTCCTCCCAAGGCATTACCGTCATCCTCACCGTTATCGATCGGTTCTCCAAGGCCTGCCATCTCATCCCACTTCGCAAGCTCCCCTCCGCCTTTCTCACGGCCCAGCTCCTGGTAAGACATGTCTTCCGCCTCCATGGGATACCCCGCGAAATCCTGTCTGACCGTGGTCCCCAGTTTATATCTCGGGTATGGAAGGAGTTTGCCGCGGCCCTCGGGGCCTGGTACACCCTGACTTCAGGCTACCATCCCCAGACCAACGGTCAGGCGGAAAGAATGAACCAGGAGCTGGAGACCGCCCTTCGTTGCCTCACTTCCAAGAACCCTTCTGAATGGAATAAGTACCTCCCCTGGGTCGAGTACGCACATAACAGCCACGTCTCCTCAGCTACCGGCCTCTCTCCTTTCGAAGTATCACTTGGTTATCAGCCCCCACTGCTCACGGACAGCAATCACCAGATCACCGTTCCCTCTGTTCAGGACCACATCAACCGCTGCAAGCAAGTTTGGACCCAGACCATTCAAGCCCTCCAGGAAACCGCCGAACAGAACCGCCACTTTGCGGACCAGCGGCGGGTCCCAGTTCCCGCTTACCACCCTGGTCAACGTGTCTGGCTGTCAACCCGCGACCTTCCCTCCCGAGCCGCCTCCCGAAAGTTGTCTCCCCGATTCACCGGCCCGTACGAGATCGTCTCCGTGATAAGCCCCACCACAGTCCGCCTTCGTCTCCCATCCCACTCTCGTGTGCACCCCACCTTCCATGTGTCTCAGATCAAACCTGTTACTTCCAGTCCCTTGTGCCCTCCGGCCGAACCCCCTCCACCCACCCAGGATCATCATGGACGCCAGATCCAACGGATCGTGGCCTCCCGTCCTCGAGGTAGAGGTTTCCAATACCTCGTGGATTGGGTTGGTCGCGGTCCAGAGGACCGGTCCTGGCTCCCCGGTTCCTCCATCCCGGACCAGTCTCTTGTTGACGCCTTCCTCGCCTCTCGACCCTCCACGTCTTCCTCTGTGTCGCCAGGTGGCGACCCTTGAGGGGGGGGTGGTGTCAGGACTCAGCCAGCAGGGCCGTGCAGCCTGCTGCCGGTTCTGCTGTTTTTCTCCACAGGTGTTCGGGATTAATTGGCGGGCGGAGCACACACACCTGTGGGTCATTGATCAGCACCGGGCAGTACTACAAGAACAGCGCACAGACAGCGGGAGGATGCCAGAGTGTTACCGTCGTGGTATGCAAGCCAGCTTCGGCCTCTAGCTCAGATCAAGTTTCGTGAAAGATAAGATCCCTACCTTTGTGTCTCCTAGGTTCCCCTTCGTGTCCAGTCGCCATCGTCCGAGCCAACATCCCTCAGACTCCACCAGTTACTCCTCCGACGGTTCCTCCTTCGTGACTCCGTCCTGGTACCTCCTGACCAGCCATCACCTCTGGACCCCAGCCACAGCCGAACTACAACTGGTTCCTCCCGCTGATCTGGATCCCTGGATTCCCCGGTGCTGCTCGGACCCGTTCCCGCCTCCACTCCCTGGTCTCCCGGACGCCTGTGGCATCACCACCAAACCATCCCTGAGTCCTTGTCATTTCCTCCCCGTTCTGGTTTCCCCACCTCGTGATCAGCCCGGTTTCCCGTCCTCCTGTTTTCCTGTTCGAGTTCCGGCTTCCAGCACAACCTGCTCCCCGCGTACTTGCACTTCAATAAACCTTTTCTGATTCTACCTGTTCCCGAGTGTATTCTGCATGTGGGCGAAACACCTAAAGCCAAACATGACAATAATACTTTTGTTTTGATCTTTATAGTTTCATGAAAATGAATGTAAAGTTGGTTACAGTAAGATTCAGACCAATACTATACTATACTATACTTGATTTAACGCGCAACTCCCATTCAAACTCAGAACTACGCTTAATTCTATGTAACAAGTTTCCCTGCTTCATCGTGGTCCCATGAGCAACAGTGGTGCCACCAATCTTACCATTGCACACACTCCAACAGAGCCGAATGAAATCCGCAATAATAATACAATCCAGCTCTCACCCATGAACCTATTCCTCTAAAAGGAAACACCCATTTACACCACTCAGGTGGAATTACTCCTACCCATAATAAATCCTCTGTCCCTTGCTTTGTGAAGTTAAAACACACATACTGCTGGCTTTAATTTCCAGGAGTAAAGGGCCCAGGATTAGTATTATTAGTATTAGTAAAAGATCCTGATAGTACTTGCACCTCGCAGAACGGCCTTTCGTCAATTCCAAGATACAATTATATCCTCTAGGATCCTCAAAAGGAAATAAAGGTGCTGGTTCCGTTGTTAAAATTGGCCTAGCTGCAGCACAAGCCACACAATTATCAACAGTATATTCTCTAGCAGTCTGAGCCATCCAAGAAACCCACAAGTTCTGTCTCATATCCTCTGTAGAACTCCCAATAATGTTTCCAGGGTTCAGTTTATTATAATCTACATGAAGTCCTCCTGAAGAGGATAACCTTTTCCTCACATGTGATGAAAGAACCTGTTCACCAGAAGTAGTCACATTATGTAGAGAGATTTTAATCAAACCAACAGGACCTTCACCCACTGTACCTACTCCAAGGACGAGATAAAACCCTGACGGACTAATACTACAAGGGTTGGGCATAGTTACTCTGCTACTATATTCAGAATAAACCCCAGTTGTTGCCCCAAAATAAGGATTAATGTTCAATTTTGGAATAGTCAAAATAATGGGTTAATTCCTCATTCTACCTGGTATTGACCTTTAGTAAGGGTTAATGCTTCTTGTAGTAATCTATCAAAACCACCATGGTGAACCGGAACAGCCTCATTTCCTGTGTGCCATCTCATATAAACCCAGTAGTAACACCAATGTAAAGGGAAGGTAGGAATCCCCTTCGGCAACACACAAGCATAAATATCAGATTCCTTCCAGACTGATGGGTCCTTTCCACAATGTATTACTGAACATAAATCAAATTCAATAATAACCCTTGTTCCTAATGTGTAACGCAATTCAATACCACGATGTTGAGTCAGACAATCATCTTCATCCTGAATGGCCCGCTTCTGATGTCTGATAGGACCAGTAGTAACTGCTCCCTGAATAACACTGCTCAAAGTAAACATTCCCAACATAAGAATCAGAATCCACAAACCCAAAATCAGCTTCCACTGAATTGACCAATTACCAAATTTTCAACTTCCTTCATTAACCGAAATCCTCTGTATCGAGAGAATTGTATCTTTCGATCGGGGTTCACTTACTCCTTCACCTGAAAAATTTTTCTTTTAAAGTATGGTTTAGAGTATAATTCTCATTTCAGCTTACACAAATCATGTCTATTACCAACTTACCATGGAGGTAAGTAAATGTACATGTAAATGTAACCTGTTTATAGTAGTCTAGTCAAAACAAGCCAAATTATCACAGAAATACAATACCAAAATATTATAGCAACTAAATCAATATCTCAACATTTCTTATGGTCAAATTTTGAAGGATAAAAACATACAAAACCACCTAAATGTGTTTTATTTAGTTTTTTTACAATTTTGTCTTCTTTCTTCCAGACGTTCTTAGAAGGACAGTGGCTTCCCACAGCCACTCAATACTTCTGTGATAAATCTTCGGGATAGATCTTCAACACACAGTTAGACTGCCTGTAGTGTCAAGAACCAGAGGGCGTTATTGTGTCCCTGTACCTGGTTCGGGTTGCAGCTGACTGAACCCAATCAGCTGATCCGCTCCTTTAGCCATCCTGAACCTCCTTCAACGACCTCTGAGGTTCTGCCGCTGGCGCACACTGGCTCCAGTGAAACCACCTTTTCCTCTCAATCTCACCGCATGTGAGGTTCTTTCAACCACCTGGAAGGGTCCCGTGAACCTTGGCTCCGACCACTTTCTTTTGATGACCTTGAGCCAAACCCAGTCGACGTCTGAGGGTGGTGCCCCTCCTTCTCCTTCCTTGGGATTTCCTTGTATTCTGGTGTATGCCTCCACAACAGTCTGTAACTGCAACGTTAGGTGCCCAATCAGTGGCCTGGAGGGAACGTTTAACCATACCTCTTAACTCCTTTGCCTTCGAGTTCTGCTGCAAAGGATTCTTGATACCAGTCTGTGTGGTTCCTGTCGTAGAACAGAGTGGCATGTGGCGGATCAGGTGGTGTCAGGTAGGAACTTAGACTTTGAATCCAAGGCTTCCAAAGCTGGAACACTTGTGGAGGTGGGGCCATGTTAGGATTTGGTGACACAATGCCAGGCTGACCTGCCGGTAGAGCTACACAGTCCCGTGCCCAATGTCCAGGGTAACCACAGTTGTAGCAGATGTTGATAGGTGTTCTCAAAGGTCCGCTATATCCGCCTGGTCCTCTCAGTCCCCGGCCCCAACCTGCCCGTCCAGGCTGACCAGAAAACTGCCACCTGTTTCCACGTCCAGGACCAGCAGATCTGTAATTATATGGAGGATAAAAAGCAGAAGGAGGCATGCCTCCCCCTTGTATTGGATTAAACTGAGGTGTCACCGTCGGGGATGGAGCCCCAGGAGATGCAACTGCTGATACCATCACATGTTCAGCCTTTTCTGTTTTTTGTTTACTTATTTTCTGTTTTGCGTCCAATAACTGCATTTTCAGTAATTGATCCTGTAATTCCTCTTTCTCTTGCTTCCAATTCCTCTCTTCATCCTGAGCAACATGCAAATGATGTACTAAATGTTTTTCCCAGCGAGCATATTCACATCCAGGCATATCAGGATTTTGTTTCATCAGCTGTGACACTAAATAAGGTACCCCTTTTAACACTGCTTCTCTAAATAATTTACCTAGATTGGATCTAACCCCTTTTGGATTTACGCATGTGTTTTATCCATTTTTCGTCAGCTTGAATTATGTTGTCTTTTGGATGCTGTTGTGGTCCCAATCAAACTTGGGAACCGCTGTCGGGGTGGACAAGGGAAAATGTTCTCTAATTGCATTTCCCAAATGAGTAATTAATAAAGACAACGAAGTTTCATCCCGGAAGCGGGACGTTTGAGCCTCATATTCAATGTTATCTGCAGTCGAAGTGGGCACTCAACGTCCTAAAATGGCTCTAAAACACCCAGGGCCAGTTTTGCGCCTTTGGTCAAATTATCTAATTCAGCCAGCCACAGTCTGCCACCACATGCAATGCTGGGCAATTTATCCATGAGGGCTTGCACATCACCACATGAGTAAGGAACATACTTCTCTGTCCCCAAATTATTTTGTAACAAGGGCATCTGCACTCTAGTGGAACCTTGTGAACGCGTTGTCATTGGATGCATGCTGTGGTATCTCTTCTTTAAATTTCTCCTCATACCTTCTGTTCTTGCTGCTCTCTGCCTCCCTGCAAATTCAGCTTCTGCAGTAGAATGATATAACCCATTATTATCTACCATAGATTCTTCAGCATCGGTTTCTCCAACCAGGGAGAACTCCAAAACTGGCATATCTATCAAATCTGCAGAATTGTCCTCTTGCCAAACACCTTTAAGCGCCATTTTAACTTTAACCTCTAGTTGTGCTGACTGTTGGTTCTTAAACCTGACATCAGTCGAAGCTGCCGGTGTTCTAATTCCTGTTTTCTTGTGATCAACCTGATTTAAGTCTGCTACCTGCTGTGTTTCATCTGAACATACAGAAGAATTGCCCCTAGGGGGCGATCTCTCTCTGAGTTCCTGAGTCCTTACCATGTGATCCTCAGCACCTGCTTTCGTCATCTGAGAAATGGGGTGGGCACTAAGCAGGAAGCGAAGCCCTTCAACAGACTGAGACCAGTTCTTGCGAGCTGCTTGAGCGAGAAATGGTTCACATGACCTTAAAGGGGTGAGGGATATGGGTGGAGTATTAAGTGACGTATGTGGTTGTTGAGTGTTGTCTAAAAATGTGTTGTTCCTGGGGGTGTAACTAGGAACTGATTCTACCACTAACTCTCCACCCCTCACGTCCAGGACTGGATACAGTCCGGCAGAAGAAGTGTTTAAATTATATGGGGGTGGAGAACTGCCCTGCGGTGCGGGAAACTGTTCTGTTTTTTCTTTTGTCTCAAACAAATGTTTAATCCCCTGCCAAGTTACCAACAATTTTTCCCAACGTTTAACCTCTCTGTCTGCCTTATCTTTTTCCATGTTGTGTTTCCCAAAGTGCAACAAACCAACTTTCTGTTGTTTCTGCGTACATTCCTTCATATGTTTCTTACTTTTAACATACTGTTTTACCAAATATTTCCCAAGCGGCTCACCATTTTCCATCCGATTTTCCTCCACTGTAACTGCTTCCCCGACTTTCTGTTTCCACTCAGACCGCGTCTTTTTGTCCAACTTTTCATGCATTTCAACAAAACCCATTAAGGCCTCAACCTGCTCTCCTAAAGATTTCCAGGGAGCAGAGCCCCATTCGTTATCCTGAATATCCTGATCAAATGCTCCTTCATTGATCATCGCCTTCTTACAAGCTACACTCAACTCGACACAGTACTTTTCCACTGTAAATACTACACGTGCAAATGCGATTCACAGCCAGACACACGCATACTTAACCGATGCACGCACACACACAGACCCTGACTCTACACACACACACAGACCCTGACTCTACACACACACACAGACCGACTTAGGAGCCGCGAACTCCTCTTCTCTTCTCACACAATGAATCTCATTTTAACCGAGACAAAATGTTGGACAAAACATGACAAACACAACATATAAAGACAGAAAGCTTGCGCGTCACAGAGAGACCTTTATGTCCCTTCCGTATCGGCAGAATCTTCTTTTAATTGTATTAAACAAACCTCCTGATCTAACTGCCGTGCCTCCGAACCCCGTTTGGAAGCTAAGAGATAATTGAGTTATCTTACTGGGATCCCTTTTTCAATCTATTCTCTTCTCTTGCAGCTTCATCAGTTAAGAGTCTTAGCTGTCTTAGTCTCAACTTTTAAAGATGTTAACTTATCTTGACCGTTTCTATCGCTGGACTTCTTTTGAGAGTTCCATTTCTCAGGAATAGTCCTCCATTCCGGCCTTAAAAATCTCCAGCACTCGTCAGCCTAAGGTTAAGGTGGCCAATCCTAAGAACTGTTTTTTATCTTTGTATTTTATCTTTTTTATTTTCTTTTATTTATATTTTATCGTTTTAATCTTATTGTACGTTTTTGATGTAGAATTAAACATAAATCCCATTCAATCCTTCCTCGGTTTCAACATAAATTCCATTCTCATACTAGTTGTAATGTTTAACCTCTGATATTTTGAGAAGAGAGTTTCTTATCCACAGCATCACTTAAATTTAGCCTAAACGTCTAATATTATGCCAATGGAGAATCAAAAATCTCCTTACCTTTTTCGACCCGTGGTGCTGTAGACAATTCCTCCTTCGTGCCCAAATTCAAAAGGTTCCTCCACTTACAGCCAAATCCGGGTCACGGCAACTAAAGTGTTAAGACTGCGGGTCAGCTCCTACTCCATTTTACCATGGCCCATCTCACCCATCTGGTTCGATGATTTGGCAGCAAGGGAAGAGACAATTATTAGAGACTAAAAACTTAAAACATACATATATTTATTACAATTCGGAATTCCAAAATTGGGAGACAACACTTACAAACTTTAGCAGCGACGAGCATAGCCTATTTTATCCCGACGTGCCTTCCACGGATTGCAAGTTGTTGTCCCATCGTATAGACCCAAAACATGTCTTTTTAACACCTCCAGGACTCCTGAGGAGGTTGGGCTAACCCCCCTCTGGAGACATCCAGTCTCCAGCAGATATGCGCTTCCTGACAGTTCAGCCGTTAGTTATAAATGATGGCCCTGGCCTGTTCCTGGGAGTTAACTAAGATAATATTAAAAACCCATGAGAAAGTTTTGAAAACCGTTAACTATTCTGCAAACCCTCATATATAATCTCCCGTGATGTCCTGCACCTGGTACCATTACAGAAGCCTGAATGCAGTTATTGTTCTGCAAAAACTCCCCATCCCAAGTTACTGTTTTGAAGGTTAAAATTTGTGTAACTTTAAAATACACTATTATCATATAAATTATTATATATTTTCATAACAGTAACCATTACCACTGTACTCTGAATTGTTTTTATGAGGTTATAATTTCCTCAAACTCATCCTGATTCTAGTTCTACTCATCGGCCTCAATTTCATATGGCTGGTATTGTGTTTGCTTGTCATCTTCATCATCTGTTAAATTTAATTCATCTTCACTATCTTCAACTGAATTCATATTTATCACGGTCTGACATTAAAACAGACCATCCATCCATCCATCCATTTTCCAAACCGCTTTATCCCTCATGGGGTCGCGGGGGTTGCTGGTGCCTATATCCAGCGTTCACCGGGCGAGAGGCGGGGTACACCCTGGACAGGTAAAACAGACCAAAGTTCTTTTATGCAAATATCTGATTTGAAGTTTAAATAAATTTACTTAGATTTAACGTTGCATAGCCACATTATATGTTTATAAAAAAGAACAAAAAACATTTGGTCATCATAAAATAAGGTTATATGCACCAAGCTTCCATCCTGATAATGTATTGATGGTCCATTTTGTGAATAAATAGCCCCAGCACCAGCCGCGATGTCCAGATATAAACAGATGTGGCGCCATCTAGCACCAGTATCACAGAACTATCATAATGCTGGTTTGCTTAATTGATAAATCACTTGTAAATAATGCTGGACTGAGCCTGACCCTCTGCAATGCCTCGCAGTAAAGCGGCAGCTCGGCTTGATGAAAGACTAACCGTTATTAATTAAATAAAACGATCTACAGCAACTTTAAGAGCCTCATATCAGAACATTTACTGACGTCAGTCAACTCTGCGTCACAGCTGAGCCTCGGCAGGTTTAGCGTCCGCTTCAGTGAACACCAACGTTCAGACTGGATTCCCAGAGACATTCCAGGCTTTTCCCTCTTGGAATCATACTTTTTTTGTGTGTGTTTTTTTTACTGGTTCTTGGACCATTCTGCATTGTTCCACTGGGCAATGCTAATAGCCATTAGCTGCTTCCTTGTTTTAACCCCTGTTGCGCATGTGCAGTACGTTGTTGTGCAATTATACACTATTTAAAGTTATTTAATGTTTAATAAATAACTCTCTGTCTGTTAGGTATTGCCTGGTGATAATCAGCTCTTAAGCTGATATCAGGACAATAGTTGAAAGGGATGATTCGACCACTGCCAATCTTTTAACAGCAAACTCTGCACACACATAGAATAAAGGAGTGACAACTTCTCTTCAAGTTCAAGAATTTATTAACAGAAATAAAATACACGTCCAGAGAACATCACTATAGAATGCTGTTTATCTGAATTAACACTATATTTCAATCAACAAATCCTCTCTACTAGGCTAGTGAAACTTAAAGGCACACTATGCAACATTTTTCAGTTAATTAATGTGTTCCATACCGTTTTGGATGATTAAATGAGTCATTTCAGGTTGAACAAAGGTTTTCTTGGCCGCCCTGGTGGTCTGTGGGGGAAATACCGCACTTGTAACTGCAGGAGCCCTCGGCCCGCGCCCACAGGCTCAGAATCTCATGCAAGATCGCGAGAGTCGGTCTTGCTTTACGGCGAGAACATGTTTGTTGCTAGCGCAGTGGCGATATCTGTGCAGTTATCATGGCGGAACCAGCGATAAAACAGCGAAAGCCCATGTCGGAGCAGGCAAGAAAGAGGAAAAGGGCTGTGGACAGAAAGAGGAGTCGTACACGGGTGAACATCGGGCAAGCTTTTTCCGAATGGCGAGAGCTAAAAGAAAAAGAAGGCTGCAAGGCTGACGCGGACCTCGCGTTTCTGCTGATGCGATTGTAAGTAACATTGTAGGGTTTCCCTCACGCTACCGCCTCCCAACATTCCAAAAAAAAAAAACTAACTCGATATGCGCGCAAAGCTTGTCTCCCCCGCTCCGCCTCCACCGGTCGCTCCGCCGGTCGCGCAAAGCTTGTCTCTTTCCCCCGCCCGCCCGCTCCGCCGGTCGCTCGCTCCGCCGGTCGCGCAAAGCTTGTCTCTTTCCCCCGCCCGCCCGCCCGGTCGCTCCGCCGGTCGCTCCGCCGGTCGCTCCGCCGGTCGCTCCGCCGGTCGCGCAAAGCTTGTCTCTTTCCCCCGCCCGCCCGCCTGCTCCGCCCGTCGCGCAAAGCTTGTCTCTTTCCCCCGCCCGCCCGCTACGCCGGTCGCTCGCTCCGCCGGTCGCGCAAAGCTTGTCTCTTTCCCCCGCCCGCCCGCTACGCCGGTCGCTCGCTACGCCGGTCGCTCGCTCCGCCGGTCGCGCAAAGCTTGTCTCTTTCCCCCGCCCGCCCGCTCCGCCGGTCGCGCAAAGCTTGTCTCTTTCCCCCGCCCGCCCGCTCCGCCGGTCGCTCGCTCCGCCGGTCGCGCAAAGCTTGTCTCTTTCCCCCGCCCGCCCGCTCCGCCGGTCGCTCGCTCCGCCGGTCGCGCAAAGCTTTTCTTTTCCCCCCCCCCACCCCCCGCACCCCCCGCTCCGCCGGTCGTCCGGTAAGCAAATTCCTAGGGGAAACACTGCATTGGAATGGTTTCTCTCTCTCTGTGTGCATGTTCATACTTTCACTGTGTTAGTCATTGTTTGTACTGCCGTTTTTTCGACTTTTGTATTCGTTGCGTTCGCCTGTCTGCTAAGCTCAAAACAACCGCGCCTGGCTTGATGAAGAAACCAGGAGAACAGCTGAGCATATTTACGACAGTGCACTTTTACTTTCGCCCTGTGGGGGGCGCCTCGCTGGAAAATCAATCCCAGTTGCATAGTATACCTTTAACTAACACTACTAAGCAAACTTAAGATAAAAAGAAGCTAAGCTAAGGAACTATTTACATGCAAAAAGACAAAACAAAGCGGTTGGTCATCATCAGAACAATTCAGTGTATCCTGGTTCACTGCAGATCTGACGTCAAGAAAATGGAATGGAGTTAAATTAGCTTAACTAATTACAACAACATTTGGCATGTGTTTCAATCCAATCACAATGCAAATTCATTTTATTTGAGTTAAAGTACCAAGGTTCACCTTAAGGAGCATGGAATGAGCTTAAATTAGTTTAACTAATTCTGAACAACATTTGGCATGTGTTTCAACCCATTCACGATGCAAATCCCGAATCACACAAAACATTATTTTAGGAAATAACATTTTAAAGAATGATTTGCTCAGTAACATCATTAACTTTTGGGGAGCTCGTTTTTATTAATGCGATTATACCTCCGGGGGCTAGGGGTAGCTAAAATCGGCTAATCCTAAAGTTAACAAAACGTCTTTAAATCGACAATAATATTCAATATTAATACGGTGATAATGCTCATAGCACTATCAAACGACGGAGGAGCGAAACAAACATGCCTTAAGCTTGAAACAAGCTTCTTTTTTTATATCCCGAAACTGGAAATTACCAGAAGCTAAATAGCGTTTGGCTAGCGGATTTTTGGCACTAACGTTAATTCTTTTTAGCCATAATGAGTGAGCCGGTTAACATAAACATTAATATCCCATTAATGTATGAAATTCTTGTGGAGATAACGTTTGTTATAACCATGAAAACACACTTGAATCATATCGGCAATGGCCTGATGGAGAATGCTGACAGGAGCTACGTCCGTTAACCCTTGGTGTTTAAACACTCTGCTTGGAGAAGTGGCTCCTGTGTCGGCTTTCACCTCTGCATCCGCCGAGGGAGCAAAACAAAGCTGGCACAGACGGATTTTTTCACTTCGGCATCTATTTTAAGCAGAAGTGAGAGACTTATCTTTGAATCAACTGGCAGTTTCTCTGATGCCATCAGGAAATGAGTTTCAGAAAGGTGCATTTTTACTCAGCTTGTGGGTCTTTCGG
Organism: Fundulus diaphanus; assembly: GCA_037039145.1. Taxonomy (NCBI): domain Eukaryota; kingdom Metazoa; phylum Chordata; class Actinopteri; order Cyprinodontiformes; family Fundulidae; genus Fundulus; species Fundulus diaphanus. Next base: position 42,101,010 of record CM073139.1, on the reverse strand, counting down.
GGCCCATTAGGCCCCATGTCTGGCTGGCTCGTGCAGGGGGGGACTCTCTCTCCTTGAGAGTCACAGTAAGGAGAGGTCTGAATCCCATGTGGCTCGCAGGGGTGGTGGGGGGGGCTGCTGGTATCTCAGCCCTCTCTCCTCGAGGGCTCCAGGAAGAAAGTGTAGAAGAAAATGAGGGGTGTAGTCTGTGGGAGCAAGCTTTTACATTGATCGCACCGTGTGGAGAGGGCTGTGGAAAGGCTTTATTTACTAATGAATTGAGCAAAAACCAAGTATACAACACCAAAATAATAATTAATATGCCATCAGGACGTGATAATCTTTTATAAAAGCGTTGTCAATAGCATGGCTATGCACCTTTAAATATTATACAATGTCTCATTAAAGGTATATCACACTTACCATGAATAATCCTATGTTTATGTTCATCCAGGGCTTCTTCCTTCAGTTTTTTTACTTAACTTTAAAAACACCTTGAAGAGGAGGTTCCAGTGTGTGTTTGAAGGGATCACCAAAGCAGGAAGTCCAACCCTTCTGAACCAGATCTACACAGAGCTCTACATCACAGAGGGAGGGACTGGAGAGGTCAATGATGAACATGAGGTCAGATGGATTGAAACAGCATCCAGGAAACCAACCAGACCAGAAACAACCATCAGACTAGAAGACATCTTTAAAGTCCCACCTGGAAGAGATCAACCAATCAGAACAGTGATGACAAAGGGAGTGGCTGGCATTGGGAAAACAGTCTTAACCCAGAAGTTCACTCTGGACTGGGCTGAAGACAAAGCCCACCAGAACATCCACTTCATATTTCCATTCACCTTCAGAGAGCTGAATGTGCTGAAAGAGAAAAAGTTCAGCTTGGTGGACCTTGTTCATCACTTCTTCACTGAAACCAAAGGAATCTGCAGCTTTGAACAATTCCAGGTTCTGTTCATCTTTGATGGTCTGGATGAGAGTAGACTTTCTCTGGACTTCCAGAACCAGGAGATCCTGACTGATGCTACAGAGTCCACCTCAGTGGATGTTCTGCTGACAAACCTCATCAGGGGGAAACTGCTTCCTTCTGCTCGCCTCTGGATAACCACACGACCTGCAGCAGCCAATCAGATCCCTCCTGCCTATGTTGACATGGTGACAGAGGTCAGAGGGTTCACTGACCCACAGAAGGAGGAGTACTTCAGGAAGAGGTTCAGAGATGAGGAGCAGGCCAGGAGGATCACCTCCCACTTGAAGACATCAAGAAGCCTCCACATCATGTGCCACATCCCAGTCTTCTGCTGGATCACTGCTACAGTTCTGGAGGACGTGTTGGAGACCAGAGAGGGAGGAGAGCTGCCCAGCACCCTGACTGAGATGTACATCCACTTCCTGGTGGTTCAGACCAAAGTGAAGAAGGTCAAGTATGATGGAGGAGCAGAAACAGATCCACACTGGAGTCCAGAGAGCAGGAAGATGATTGAGTCTCTGGGAAAACTGGCTTTTGATCAACTGCAGAAAGGAAACCTGATCTTCTATGAATCAGAGCTGACAGAGTGTGGCATCGATATCAGAGCAGCCTCAGTGTACTCAGGAGTGTTCACACAGATCTTTAAAGAGGAGAGAGGGCTGTACCAGGACAAGGTGTTCTGCTTCGTCCATCTGAGCATTCAGGAGTTCCTGGCTGCTCTTCATGTTCACCTGACCTTCATCAAGGATGGAGTAAACCTGATGGAAGAGCAATCATCCTCCCAGAATCCTGAAACACAAGTAAAACCGCCCAGATCACTATATGAGGATGCAGTCGACAAGGCCTTAAACAGTGCAAATGGACACTTGGATTTATTCCTTCGTTTCTTTCTGGGTCTTTCACTGCACAACAACCAGACTCTCTTGCTTGACCTTTGGACACAGACAAAAAGCAGCACAGAGACAAGATTTCAGACAGTTCAGTACATTAAAGACAAGATCAATGAGAACCTGTCTGCAGAGAAAAGCCTCAACCTGTTCCACTGCCTGAATGAACTGAATGATCGTTCTCTGGTGGAGGAGATCCAGCAGTCTCTGAGGTCAGGACGTCTCTCCACAGATAAACTGTCTCCTGCTCAGTGGTCAGCTCTGGCCTACATCTTACTGTCATCAGGAGAAGATCTGGATGTGTTTGACCTAAAGAAGTACTCAGCTTCAGACGAGGCTCTTCTCAGAATGCTGCCAGTAGTCAAAATCTCAAGCAAAGTTTTGTAAGTTATAAGAAATTTTCTTTAGTGACATTTTTTTTTATCTTTTATCTACACAAAATGTATTTACTTGTTCTGTTCTTATTTCTTCAGACTGAGTGTCTGCAACCTCTCAGCCAGAAGCTGTGAAGCTTTGTCCACAGTTCTCCACTCTCCACTCTCTTGTCTGCGAGAGCTGAACTTAAGTAATAACAACCTGCAGGATTCAGGAGTGAAGCTAGTAGCTTCTGGATTGGGGAGGTCTACCTGCAAGCTGGAGATTCTGAGGTCAGAATACGAACGTTTTCAAATATCAAACGAAATTGTGTTTGCATATTTGATTTTTACTGATTTCGATTTTTTCAGCTCTTCAATTTATGTTGTTTTAAAGGAGCAATAAGTAAGATATTTACTGTAAAAATAAACCTGAATCATTCCCATTTGTCACCTGGGAAGAACGTAACATTCACATAAACAATCAGTCCCAAAAAATTTGCGTTTTAGACGTAAAGTCTAAAAATGTCACAGGTGATATTCTCACGTGTGCAGTGCAAGCTGTGTTTACAATCGTCCACTCGCTGAGATGGCATGAATGTAGATAAGTGCCCACCCAGGGACGCCATAAAATGTTGTGCAATTATACACTGTTTAAAGTTATTTAATGTTTAATAAATAACTATTTGTCTGTTAGGTATTGTCTGGTGAATATCAGCTCTAGAGCTGATATCGGGACAATAGTTGAAAGGGAAGATTCGAGCACTGGCGTTCTTTTAACAGCAAACTCTGCACACATGTAGAATAAATGAGTGACAACTTCTCTTCAAGTTGAAGAATTTATTAAGAGAAATAAAATGAACATCCAGAGAACATCACTATATAATGCTGTTTATCTGAATTAACACTATATTTCAATCAACAAATTATCTCTACTACGCTAGCGAAACTTAAAACTACTAAGCAAAATTAAGATAAAAAGAAGCTAAGGAACTATGTACATGCAAAGGAAACAAAAGACAACATAAAAGTGGTGATCATCATCAGAATAATTCAGTGAATCCTGGTTCACTGCAGATCTGAGTTAAAGAACTAAAAGTCATCTTAAAGAATGTGAATTGAGGTTAAATTAGCTTAACTTCTTCAGAACATTTGGTATGTGCTTCAACCCATTCACAATGCAAATCCTGCGATAAAAAAACATTATTTGATAAAATAACATTTTGAAGAAAGTTTTCTCAGTAAAATAATTAACATTAGGGATGCTTGATGTTATTGATGCAATTATACCTCCGGGAGCAAGGGGTCGCTATAGTGAACAGTAGCTCATATCGGCTAATCTTTAATTTTAAACAAAATGTGTCATGCTTTGTTTACTGAACCCGAACACAACCACAACAGATTTTAGTTTAACAGTTTATTGTAGTTTGTGGATAGTGGAGGAAGGAACCAAGAGTCTGTACTGAGCTGAAGCAGGAGGATGGTGAAGGCAGGAACAGCAGCACGGCAGAATGGAGACTTGGAGAACCAGAACTTGACCAGCGGCACGACAGAGTGGAGACTTGGAACCAGAACTTGATCAGCGGCACGACAGAGTGGAGTCTTGGAACAAGAACTAGACCAGTGGCACAACAGAGTGGAGTCTTGGAACCAGAACTTGACCAGCAGTATGAAGCAGCACGACTAGGAGAATACTTGCAGGACCGGAGTGAGAACTGAACCAGAACCACAGCAGGCAGGCGGAGATGAAGGGATTTCGGGCTGGACGACACTGGATGAGGTGAGCAGCAGAAACAGAAGTTGGCAGAGGTAAACAGGAATTAGCAGACGAACCGACAATGAAGGACTGACTACAGGGAGCTTAAATAGGGAGGCTGACAGGTGTGCTGAGTTCTGGCTTGATTAGTGGCTGACAGGTGTGGATGATTACTGAGGTGGAGAGGAGACTGGGGTGTATGGAGGGTAAAAAGTGCCAATAATATGTCCATGGTGCAGAAGACAGGGCTGCAGCATGACACCCCCCCCCCCCAAGGGCCGGCTTCCAGACGGCCAAAAGGAGAAAACACAAATCCAACAAAAAACAACCCACCCAGGGTGGGCGGAGGGAGACATAGGACGGGTGGCTAGAGTCTCTAACAAAAAACAAAAACGACCCACGCAGGGTGGGCGGAGGGAGGTGCTGGATGGTGGGAACAAAAGTAAAAAAAAAAAACACAAATATACCCCAACGGCGCGAACGAAGGAAGGAGGGCCTGGGTAGGCAACTGATGCCCAGGATGAAGGGACTCAGGTGGGCGACCTTGGCGACGAAGCATGAGAGTCTGAAACCGGCATCACGGTGGGTGACCCCGACGGGGCTGAGCTAGACCTGGCCGTCGCGGAGGTAGGACCTCGGCGAAGTGGCACGGTCTGGAGTGGCCAGCGGTGGATGAGTACCCTGGAGGACAGACGGCTACCAGCTAAGGGCGTCACAGGGCCACGGGACACAGGTGTCACAGGACTACAGGCTACGGAGGTCGCAGGACTACAGGCTCCAGAGGTCGCAGGACTACAGGCTACGGAGGTCGCAGGACTACAGGCTCCAGAGGTCGCAGGACTACAGGCTACAGAGGTCGCAGGACTACAGGCTACAGAGATCGCAGGACTACAGGCTAGAGAGGTCGCAGGACTACAGGCTACAGAAGTCGCAGGACTCTGTAGCCTGCTTGAACCCTGTGGCCCCTGTGGCCCTGGGTCCCCGCGTTAACTGTGCATGGTGGACCCTCCTGGATCCCCACCTCGGATGCCAGACTGGCATGCTTTCGACCCACGTCGGACGCCGGACTGCCGTGCTCAGCACCTGCGTCGGACGCCGGACTGCCGTGCTCAGCACCCGCGTCGGACGCCGGAATGAGGACTGGGACTTTGGCGGTGGACTGAGCAGGAGCAGAGTCCTTTGCTTTGGGCTGAGCAGGAGCAGAGTCCTTGGCTGCAGGCTGAGCAGGAACAGAGTCCTTGGCTGCAGGCTGAGCAGGAACAGAGTCATTGGCTGCGTGCTGAGCAGGAACTGGGCTTTCTGCTGAAGCCGGTGGTGGGGTGACGAAAACCTCAGCCTCTGACGTGAGTGAAGACTGATTGGGAAGCAGGTCATCCCTATCCCCATAAAAGAAGTCCCACAGCTGGGTCTCATGGATCTGGGGCGCTTTGACCGGACGAGGCGTGGACCTCCGAGCAGCGGCTGAAGACTTCACCCGGGGAGCCAGCTGAGTGTCGTGGAGGTGGTGACAAAAACGATGGGGAACAAGATGTTTTCTGCTCTGGCTTGCTGGGGCAGCCGCAACGCCGTCGGACTTACTCACTAGGGACGTGGAGGTGACGTCAGCTCCGGGCGGAGGGATAGCAGCAGTGCTAGTCAGCTGAGCCTCAGGTTGAGCAACGGGTGTGTTACGGCATCAACGAGCCCGGCGTCTGGGTCGAGAGGAGCGGAGCGGCGAGAGAGTGGCTGTAGCTGGTGATGAGGAAGTGGGAACAGCATTGGCAGGAGCAGCAACAGCGGCAGGAGTGAGATGAGCTAAGACTGGATCCGTGACGGGAGCTGCAGCGGACTCGGCAGCGGTAGTGGTAGGAGCGGCAGGAGTGGAGGAGGCAGCAGCGGCAGGGAGCGAAGGTCTGGGAGGAGGCGCTCTGCCGAAAAGCTGAGCAACAGCAGCCTTGTGGTTCCACTCCAGCTCCTCCATCAGCCCTGTCTCTTCGAAGAGAGGGAGGAGCTCGGTCTGACTTTTCCACAGCTTGTGTACCTGAGCGACCGCGTCTACCCGCCTCCAAGGTGGACCGAGCTAGGCGAGGATCTCCAAACAGCCCGAGAGCGGAGCAAGATCCCTCTCGTCAGCTCCTGCATGGAGGTTCTGTGTGGGTGTCGGGTTCAAGTGGTCGGTTCGTTCTGTCATGCTTTGTTTACTGAACCCGAACACAACCACAACAGAGTTTAGTTTAACAGTTTATTGTAGTTTGTGGATAGTGGAGGACGGAACTAAGAGTCTGTACTGAGCTGAAGCAGGAGGATGGTGAAGGCAGGAACTGGCAAGCAGGATGGAACCAGAGCATGGAGGCAGCAGGACCAGCAGCACGGCAGAATGGAGATTTGGAGAACCAGAACTTGACCAGCGGCATGACAGAGTGGAGTCTTGGAACCAGAACTAGACCAGCAGTATAAAGCAGCATGACTAGGAGAATACTTGCAGGACCGGAGTGAGAACTGAACCAGAACCACAGCAGGCAGACGGAGATGAAGGGACTTTGGGCTGGACGAGACTGGATCAGGTGAGCAGCAGAAACAGAAGTTGGGAGAGGTAAACAGGAATTAGCAGACGAACCGACTGAATACAGGGAGCTTAAATAGGGAGGGTGACAGGTGTGCTGAGTTCTGGCTTGATTAGTGGCTGACAGGTGTGGATGATTACTGAGGTGGAGAGGAGACTGGGGTGTATGGAGGGTGAAAAGTGTCAATAATATGTCCATGGTGCAGAAGACAGGGCTGCAGCATGAAAAAAACGCCTTTAAATCAACATTAATATTCCATATTAATGCGGCAATAATGCTCATAGCACAATCGAACGATGGTGAAGCAAAACAAAATTAACCTTACGCTTGAAATGAACCATAGTTTAATATCCAGAAACCGGAAGTTACAAGAAGCTAATAGCATTTAGGCTAGCGGACTTTCGGCACTAATGTTAAAAAGCTCCGGCTTAATTTTCGTCGTAATGAGTGGGCCTAATAACATAAACATTAATATCCCATCAATGTATGAAACCCCTGTGGAGATAATATTAGTTATAACCATAAAAACAGACTCGAATTACATCAAAAATGACATGGCTCGAAGAATGCTACCAGCAGCTATGACGGTTAGCTCCATGTGTTTAAAACACAATGTAACTGCATCACACAAGCCTTCCAAACAACCATTTAGCTTTCCCTGTTCGTTCCTCAGCCAAACCTGTCGGTGCCTTGTGTGAGTTCGGTTCACTTTGGCCATTCAAGGAAGAGCAGTGGTCCAGGAAAACGTTGGTTATTTCGGCACCGGGCTAACATGTGGCTCGGCGGCCTAGCAGACACGGCAGGCGATTTCAGTCCAGATTTTGCCCTCAGCTTGGAAAAGTGGGTCATGTGCCGGCTTTTTGGCTCCATCTGGAGTCCGTTTCCTGCAACAGTTGAGGAAGCAAAACAAAGCTGGTTTGGCATGGACAGATCCATTCACTTTGGCATCTGTTTTAAGCAGAAGTGAGACTGCAGACTTATCTTTCATTCGCCCGGTCAAGTCCTCTGGATGAAGAGAGATTTCGCCTATATTGCTCCATTGAAGCGAGGGGAAATGAGTTTCACAGAAAGCCTGTTCTGCCCAGCTTGTGAGCATTCGAGCCCCATGAAGCCCGCATGGTGGCTGGTCTGGTCCCCCAGCCACCCTCTCCTTGAGAGCCCCAGAAAAAAGTGTGCAGTGAAGAGAGCTGAGTCTAGGCTCATAGTAGGCATCCCTGCTGTGAGGGGATGTCTCTGCGCGGGTCTGAAATTCCTCTGCTCACAATCAACTTTGATTCCTCCCCCATGTCACATGTTGCCAATTCAATCTGAACTGTCATTATTTTTCTCATCATGCCTTTAACGGCACAGCAACTGAAAGTCACCGGATTTAAAGCCCTGCAATTTGTTTTACCTGGGTAAAAGGAATTGCCAGGAATACCTTTTGTTTCCATTGCTCTGAAAGGCATTTACTTTCACTTAAATCAGGTTAATGATGTAAGTTGAGGTTTAGAAGTAAGCTCCACTCCACTTTAAGTCCACCATGTGCATCACCAGCTGTTAAGTCCTGAAAGTATGAGGCAAAGAGTTGTGAAGCAAAGTAAACCTTAAACTTTGGTCATAGCGAGTCGAGACCACCCAGTCAGCTCACAGTTGATCAGGCGATTAACACATCAACAACTGACATCGCTAAACATGTCCGAGACCTTCGCACTAAAAATATATCTTTACAATCCTAGCAGATATGTGAGTTTTACACAGCTACATTCTGACCTAAAATGGTTGTTAAAGGCTTTTAATCCCAGTTTGTGACAGTCTCCCATCGCAAAACCATTTGAACAATCCCCTTTTAACCTTTGACTTTAACAATCCTGGGGTAATCTGAACGTAATATCTACAGACACAGACCTTTTAACGTAAAAGTGTGGCTCCATGTCAGTGAAATTACTCAGCTAACATTGTACTGAAACACACGGAAATCTTTTAAGAGACAGTGTAACGACTGAAATTGGCCCTAGTGCCTCTCCACTAAGCAGACCGCAGATAATCGCACCAGAAGTGTGATTTTACAGCGATATGTTATCCACGTGATGCACTGTTTACCTGATTACGGTTAAGTACAGGTTTTCCACTTTTGGGCATTTGTGTTGAAGGTTATCCGGCTGTCTGGTCACAGAGGAAGGCTGTTTGTGTCTGGCTTCAGCTCTGAGCACTAACCCATCCCACATGAGAGAGCTGGACCTGAGCTACAATCATCCAGGAGAGACAGGGGTTGAGGTTCTCTCTGCTCAGCTGGAAGATCCCCGATGGAGTCTTGAAAGTCTCAGGTACAGAAAGTGTTTTTTATTTGTCCTTGAAAGTCCTTGAAATTGTATGAATCTCAAATCCTGATGTTCTACCAAATCACTGTTTAAAGAGAAGCTTACAGAAAAGTACGGCATGCGCCTATGTTCAAAGATCTCTACTGTTTTTTGGCAGATTTGTGGATTTTTTCTTTTTTTCTGAAGTCAATGCAGTTGATCTTGTTCCACTTTAACGGCAACAAGTAAAATGCTTTAAACCACAAAACCATAATTTCCCCCAGTAGCATTTGAAAGGTTTTTTAGAGAGGGTGGATGAAGATAAATCTTGATTTAGACTAGAGAAGGGGTGCAATGTCAGGGAGATTCTGTAAAGGGAGGTCCTGTTTGTGGCAGTATTAGTTTTGAATGGTGTTGTTCATTGTGGCAGGGATGGTAAACGTATCCCAGGTTGTTTGAAGGAGAGTTTGAAGGGTCAGTTCAGCATTCCTAACACAAGTATCTTTGGTTAGGGCCGTATCTCCTTCAGAGGAGGCACTGAAGAATGCTGGCGAGTGTTCCAGGGCACATGAAAATAAGAAATTAATAATCTCTCAAAATGACAAATCTTTAGCTTTACCAAGACTGAACATGAGAATCAAGCCTATAGTTGATTTTTAGACATCTTTCCATCTATACATGGCATGCATTGTGTTATGCAACTATACCTGTATTATTATATATATTATTATTAATTATAATTTGCTATTATAATTCAATAATATTTCATTCAAGTCGAAGGATAGCTATAACAAATTTAATTCAAATGGTTGTGACCAAGGGCTATGAGCCTGTAATGGTTAAGACAAACAATTTGTTTATTAATTAGCAGTTATGAACTGAGCTAATTAATGGGGGGTCGTGGCCGAGTGGTTAGGGCAGTGCGCTTGCAGTCCCTGAGCAAGACCCTTAACCCCAAATTGCTCCCCGAGCGCCGCACATGGCAGCCCACTGCTCCCCAAGGGGATGGGTTAAAATGCAGAAAGCAAATTTCGTTGTAATGTATGTTTCAATGACAATAAAGATGATATTATTACTAATGTTACTTCACAACAACCTAGGGCTAACCGCTTCAACCTACTTGGTGCCCTTTCCTAAGATGGCGACTATGACAACTTATGACCTACGACGTTGCATGCGGTGCGTAAGGAGGCAGTCGTGATGACGTATCTAACAGGCCAGCCTAGGGGCGGGACTTTGATCACAAGGTGGTCTCAATCCAGAACAAAAGACTTCAAAGAAAAATGCGTGAATCCAAACGTAGAAAAAGGAAAGAGACAAAGAGAAAGAAAAGGGAGAAAAGATCTGGGTTCCAAATACAGCAAAATAATTTAATCCATACACAATATTAGAAACATTCAGCACAGTTAAATAAACTCCCTTTCGGAGTAATTAAGCATTAAAATATTCATTAATAGGTTCTGCCCAGGCACAACATATCACCTTAAGGGTGAAAAACAAAAAGGAACAAATGAAATACTTTACTTTGCTCCGGTAAAGAGATTGATGCTTTCAGCCGGAGCAGGGGGTTGGCTCAGATCATTTCTTCTTTTTTTTTTTTCACTTCTGCATCTTAAAGGTATACTATGCAACTGGGATTGATTTTCCAGCGAGGCGCCCCCCAGAGGGCGAAAGTAAAAGTGCACTGTCGTAAATATGCTCAGCTGTTCTCCTGGTTTCTCCGTCAAGCCAGGCGCGGTTGTTTTGAGCTTAGCAGACAGGCGAACGCAACGAATACAAAAGTCGAAAAAACGGCAGTACAAACAATGACTAACACAGTGAAAGTATGAACATGCACACAGAGAGAGAGAAACCATTCCAATGCAGTGTTTCCCCTAGGAATTTGCTTACCGGACGACCGGCGTAGCGGGGGGTGGGGGGGGGGGATGTAGAGACAAGCTTTGAGCGGCCGGCGGAGCGAGCGGCCGGCGAGCGGGTGGGCGGGGGAAAGAGACAAGCTTTGAGCGGCCGGCGGAGCGAGCGGCCGGCGAGCGGGGGAAAGAGACAAGCTTTGAGCGGCCGGAGGAGCGAGCGACCGGCGGGCGGGGGAAAGAGACAAGCTTTGAGCGGCCGGCGGAGCGAGCGGCCGGCGGGCGGGGGAAAGAGACAAGCTTTGAGCGGCCGGCGGAGCGAGCGAGCGGCCGGCGGGCGGGTGGGCGGGGGAAAGAGACAAGCTTTGAGCGGCCGGAGGAGCGAGCGACCGGCAGAGCGGGGGAGACAAGCTTTGAGCGGCCGGCGGAGCGAGCGAGCGGCGGGCGCGCGGGCGGGTGGGCGGGGGAAAGAGACAAGCTTTGAGCGGCCGGCGGAGCGAGCGAGCGGCCGGCGGGCGGGTGGGCGGGGGAAAGAGACAAGCTTTGAGCGGCCGGAGGAGCGAGCGACCGGCAGTGCGGGGGAGACAAGCTTTGCGCGCATATGAGTTAGTTTTGTTTTTTTTTTTGTAATGTTGGGAGGCGGTAGCGTGAGGGAAACCCTACAATGTTACTTACAATCGCATCAGCAGAAACGCGAGGTCCGCGTCAGCCTTGCAGCCTTCTCTTTCTTTTAGCTCTCGCCATTCGGAAAAAGCTTGCCCGATGTTCACCCGTGTACGACTCTTTCTGTCCAGAGCCCTTTTCCTCTTTCTTGCCTGCTCCAACATGGGCTTTCGCTGTTTTATCGCTGGTTCTGCCATGATAACTGCACAGATATCGCCACTGCGCTAGCAACAAACATGTTCTCGCCGTAAAGCAAGACCGACTCTCGCGATCTTGCACGAGATTCTGAGCCTGTGGGCGCGGGCCGAGGGCTCCTGCAGTTGCAAGTGCGGTATTTCCCCCACAGACCACCAGGGCGGCCAAGAAAACCTTTGTTCAACCTGAAATGACTCATTGAATCATCCAAAACGGTATGGAACACATTAATTAACTGAAAAATGTTGCATAGTGTGCCTTTAACCCATCACCCTTGGGGAGCAGTGGGCTGCCACTGTGCGGTGCCCGGGGAGCAATCAGGGGTTAAGGGTCTTGCTCAGGGACCCAGAGTGCAGAACCGGGATCGAACCGGGTACTTGCATCCTTCTCAGAGCGCAAGCGCGCTGCTCTAACCACTAGGCCAACACTCCCCACCACTTTCACCGTGAGGAGCAGAAACACCACGTTCCCTGGGCGCTTCTCCGATGATCTGTTTGGCCAAATCAAAATGAGCGGAGTCAGTGTAGGTCCCTGGAAGAGAGCGGCTTCAAGTGGGATCAAAAAAATGAATTAACATTAATTTTAAAATCTAGACCTGGTTTAGACCTGGTGTCTTTTTTGTTGGCCTCCTCCTTTGGACAGGCTATTAGCCATATAATACATTGTAAGGACATGCTTAACATGTCCTTACAATGTCCTCACTAAGAAGTAGCAGATCACACCTCATTTGATTAAATAACTGACCTTGAATGAATCTCTGTTTTTAATTCCCACACCTGGGATTTTTTAAAGACTCTCAGTCTCCTTTTTATGTGTCCTTCTCCATTTTAGGGATACCATATGGAGCAGCCGGTTGCCTACACGTGCCAGTGAATTTTTGCTCTTTAAAAAGGGATAGCTCGAGATGACATAATTAACTTGTTAAATTCAGATTGAATCCTGCGCAAAAGGCTAGCCACATTGATGTAATAGCAATCTGTTAGTATGACCATCAACCATTTCAAGTATTTGTGTGTTGGTGTCTGGGTGAAGGCGAAGCTATTCTGCATTCAGCAAGCTATGACCCAGAGATCTGACGAACCACTCAGAACCGCAAGCAGAATGCCAGCCCTGGCAGGCACAATGAGTCTCCAGACCCCCACTCCACCTCAACATAACTCTAATTCCTTACTGCAACCAATTCCATCCCCAGACACTATACCATACCATTTATGCCCCAACACCTTCAGCCCTCTAAGCAGCAGCCACAATGCCCCCTGGTCCACTCAGTATACAGACAGCCACCGCAAAGACACAAAAGACGAAATAAAATAGTTGATCATCATCATCAGAATGATTCAGTGAATCCTGGTTCACTGCAGATCTAAGTCAAAGAACCAAAGTTGATCTTAAAGAACATGGAATGAGATTAGATTATTTTAACTAATTCAGAACAACATTTGGTATGTGTTGCAACCCATTCCCAATGCAAATCCTGAGTAAAAACTTAATTTGATAAAATAATATTTTAAAGAATAATTTGCTCAGTAAAATTCAGTAAACTTAAGACCTGATTTTATGCGATTATTCCTCTGAGAAGTTAGGTGTTATGCCAGAAGCTGTTTGAATATTATTATTATTATTTATTATAATTTGGTATTATAATTTTTAATAATAGGTCATTCAAACTCAAATAGTAGCTATAACAAAATATGGCTCAAATGGTGGTGATACCAGCTGTAAGCTTGTAATAATTTATAACACTAATGCATTTATTAATTAGCTGTTATGGACTCATTTATGCTGGAACAGGAGGTCTGATCTGATCGGTTCCTGGCCGATGAGATCTATCCAGCAGCGTTGATAACTCAAATTATAATTGCAATTAGAGTTTACCATTACCCCTTTATCACCAATCCAATGATAATGTCACTTTTTTAATGTCAGATGTTAACACGAAAAGTGGTAACTCTATATTCTGAAAGACCATGCAACTGTGAATTGGAATGAACACAAACAGTTACTATTCCACAAGTTGTTGCTTTTATTGAACCAAAAGCAATTGCCTGTTACAGTAATTCTCTGACTCAACAACTGTGGGAAACTCTACTCACTACTAAACTAAACATGCAAAATATATGTGAAAATAAAGGTCACAAATTGATTAAAATAAGAGGCAGCAACTCTTAGTTCACTCAGTTGTTTAAACATCACATTCAAGACGTCGGCACTGACATAGTAGCATTAAAAGACAAACAGCTTTGAGAATCCAGCTGGACTCTCAATGTTTTCCAACAGCTAGCTACAGTTTAGCTATGCTGCGCCTCCCCAAGATAGCGACTATGACGACATGTGACCCTTTACGCATCACCTTGCGTGATACATAAAGGGGGGAGGTGTTAATGACAAAATCAACGCTTACGCTGATGTGGGGTGGCACCTTGATTAAGAGGCGGCCTGAATGAGAGATTCAAGTGAAGGGCGCGAACCGAGGTTCACAAAGAGATTTAACTGATAAGAGGACAGGAAAGATAGAAATGGGGAAAAAGATGAAAAAAATCGGCTCTCGGTGGAGCCACTTCTAAGAACCGCAAATCAACACAGCCAAAATCACTTTCAAAATGCATGCACATACAACAGGAACTAGAACTGCAAGCAGTTATTAACGGGTTCCAAAACCCACCCACGCCCCGCCCCCTTGAGCATGTTCCTGGACTTCAGTTCAGCGTTCAACACCATCATCCTACAGCATCTGGTGGAAAAACTGGAACATCTGGGCTTCAGCACACCCCTTTGCAACTGGCTGCTAGACTTCCTGGTGGGCCTTTTAGAAAAAGTACTTTTTAGAGTCGACCTCCTGCATCAGCAGTGCAGGGATGAAGTTGCTTCGGTAAATCTCGGACCAGCGAGAAAGTCGAGCACGTGACGTGTGGGGGTTGAAACCCACGGAGTGTAACAGCTATGATGTCTTCCCAGTTTGGCGGGGCGCCAAGTAAGAAGAATGAATGCAGCGCGCGGCTGTGTTTTATACCCTTCCATAGCAACGTTATCTCTTCGCTTTGTCGTTAGGGTCTGCGGCCATTTTGGGCCGTGTTGCATGATGGGAGCTGGTGGCCATTTTGACCACATTGCATCATGGGAAATGCAGTCCGTCAAGTCCCGAACTAATGCAGGCTGCCACGTCCTGAACTGGCGTAACATAGGGGTCGCTGTAGCGATCGGTCGCTAAAGTGGTTAATCCTAAAATTATACAGAAACACCTTTAAATTGACAATAATGTTCTGTATTAATATGGTAATAAAGCTCGTAGCAGTATTGAACGATAGTGGAGCGAAATGAAACAAACCGTATGATTGAAACTAACCGTAGTTGCGTGGTATGTAATCCGGAAGCTGATAGCATTAGGCTAGTGGACATTCTGTGCTAATTTAATACGCTTCAAACTCGATACAAACTCGAAAACAAAAACATTAATATCCCATCAATGTATAAAACTCTTGTGGAGATTAAGTTTGTTATAACCTTAAAAATCTCTTACAAAAATTACATCGGCATGGCGTGGTTTCAAAGAAGCTAGCGGGAGCCATCCTGTTAGCTCCATGTGTTCAAAAAAACAGTGAAAATGCATTATGTAAACCATGATTAGCGGCTTGCGGCCATGCCGTTTTTAGAATGCGGCCCGGGTCTCAGGCCGTATGAAAGCTCATGTGGGGCCTGTGCCGTTTACAGCAGGCAACTTCAGATCAGCCTGTCCTCTCAGCTTGGCCTGGCTGCAGAATGGGAGACCGCTCCACGCCGTCTCGGGTCAGCTTTCCTGCAACAGCCTACCAAAATCACAAGGCTGGTGTGGGCATAGATGGATTCTTTACTCCGGTGTCTGGTTACTCAGAAGATGAACTGCAGACTTAGCTTCAATCCAGCTGGCAGTTCTCCAAACCCAGTCGGGTCCTCTGCTCTGCAGAGGGTAAGGGTTTGCTCCCAAATGCTGCTCCAGTGAAGCAACGGGAATAAGGACGATTGTCTGTGGGAAGCAAGCCTTTATACAGTGATCCCCTGCTGTGAGAGGCTGTTTACAACTCAGTCCTGATTTCTCTTCGTGACTTGATGGCACAACAAAGCTAAAAGTAAAGAAGTGCATTAACATAGAAAAACATCTAATATGAACATGGAGAAGTGAACCTCCATGCCAAAACCCACACAGCAAAAAACAACCGTTTACGGCAAGACCTGTAGGACATGATGAATGATAAGAAAAGGTGAATCCTATAAGGTGCTGAATTTTGCCCTGTCACTCAGCATACCTGCTCAGCTCCTCCCCGTCTGCAATCACCCTCTGCTCGTAGCAATTCAGTCTGTTACCCCTGGATTCTGCACCCTGTAAACCTGCCTGCCTCAAACGGGATTCAGCAGTAAGACTGTTTCTGTTTGCCTGCCTGTCTTCCACTATTCACCCCTGCAATAAAACCATTAAACGTTAACTTTTGTGTCTGGCTGAATGCCGGGTTCAGCTGAGGAGAATCATTACAAATCCAAATGAAAACCAGGATTTTCACATTTGTGGTTTCTGGTTAATTAATAAAAGGCTAAACATTAAGTGTTGTGGCAAAATATCAATGAAACAACGTCTTTAGTTAATTTTAAGATGGAATATAGAGAAAGAGAGAAATGGGGACGTAGACTCAAGCATCCAGAGACTGTGAGCTGAATATGTTCACACGCTAAAAGAGACTAAACGTTGTCCCCCTCCTTTCAGCCTGGAGCCTGCTGGGGTCCAATGGTTGAAACCAGGCCTGAAGAAGTGTAAGTGTTCTTTATTTGATCCATGAGAACTAAGCAGCTCACGTTCAGCCATAGATTATTCATTTTGAAACCTGAAACAAACCACTGCAGCTGGACTGTGTTTGCTCTCTCCACCAGACTCCTGTCAGCTCACCATCGACACAAACACGGTGAGCAGAAGGATGAGAATTTCCAACGACGGCAGGAAAGTGACGCATGTGAAAGACGAGGAGCCGTACCCCGACCATCCCGACAGATTTGACGTTCCACCTCAGTTTTTGTGTCGTAACGCTTTGACCGGTCGCTGTTACTGGGAAGTGGAGTTTCAGGGACAGGCGCTGTTTGCAGTCAGCTACGAGAGGATTGAGAGGAAAGGAAACACTCAGGACTGTCTGTTTGCATGGAACGACCATTCCTGGAGTCTGAGGTGCACTGACAACGGTGTATTCTCTGTCCTTGAAAATAAAGCTGAAACAACCGTTTTAGCCTCCTCCTCCTCCGTCTCCAACAGAGTCGCCGTGTATGTAGACCATCCTGCCGGCATCCTGTCCTTCTACAGCGTCTCCTCTGACTCACTGATCCACCTCCACACCTTCAACACCACCTTCACAGAACCTCTTTATCCTGGGTTTGGCTTTGGGTTATTGTACACCTCAGGCTCCTGGATTTCAATTTGTCCCCCAGAATAGCCTCCTATTGCAGTATGCTCATACCAAATTATTAATGCATGTTATATTTCTATGCAAATGTATCAAAGGAACATGTTTAAACATGATTACAGTAATTTCTATTTGAATCAGTGTTGTTACATTACTTACATACGTTAAGAACATTGTGTTAACCTGGCTATGCACAGATACCGTATTTTTCGGACTATAGGTCACATTTTTTTTCATAGTTTGGCTGATTTATAGTCAGGTGCGACGTATATATCAAATGTATACCATATGTTTAAATGGCAATTCATACTAACCAATATCAACCAATGCGTAAACATTACAGTTTACAATGAAGGGCATGGAATTATAAGAGGGCGTTCTAGGCATGTGAAGACTAAATGCTGCTCCTGTACCGTTAAAAAATGTTATTGAAACATTAACTTATAGACAACAAAGACTGAACACGTTTTTTTCACTGTTTCAGTCTGTATTCACGCAGCAGAGCGTTACGTGGTGCAGCTCGAAGGGAGAGGTCAACAGAACCTCATCGTTGGGCTGTCCGTGAAGCTAATAACCGCTAGCGGTAGCTTATGTTGTCAGCGTTACTGACCTTTCTATGTTGCTCTCAAACACCCGTGTCGTATTGTTAGCTTAGCATGTAGCGCAGTTACGCTCACGGTGTTAATTAATTTAAATTTTGACAACTTTCAGCATAAACGGCCTGTTACGCTGAAATGCTATGGCAAGAAACTTTGCGGTTGGAGCTGCTAGCTTGTTATGCTAATTTACCCCATTCAACCTCCCAGGTATGTTACATGACCCTCACAGTCACACCAATGCAGGTGAGAGGTCAGCTGACGAGGCTGAAACAGAGGACGCCATCATCTACCTGCTGCAGCGGGCGCTCACCCACCTGGAGACCACCGGGAGCGCTGTGAGAGTCATGTTCTTTGACTTCTCCAGCGCTTTCAACACCATCAGACCGGTGCTGCTGAGGGGGAAGCTGGAGGACGCTGGGGTGGACAAACATCTGGCTGACTGGACCATAGACTACCTCACTGACCGCCCTCAGCATGTGAGGGTGAACGGCTGTCAGTCAGAGGTGGCCCTCTGCAGCACCGGGGCCCCCCAGGGCACCGTTCTGTCTCCGTTTCTTTTCTCCTTGCTGCCACAAACACGTCAGCCCAGTGTGCAGCCTTCTCCGCACAATCTGGGTTATGTTCTTTTATCCAGACCTGTAACTCAGGAGACAACATTCTCAAGTATTGTTCCAGAATCACAATTTCACCAATCTCTTGAACAGTTTTTCCTTTTGGTTTGATCCACTTCCCATACAACTCCTTCAAACGGGCATACAGTTCTCTTGGACTCTCATCTGGCTTTACATCCAAGGAGCGAAATCTTTGTCTGTATGTCTCAGGGTTGATATCATATTTCTGAAGGATTGCTGCTTTAACTTTATCATATTCTAGAGAGTCACCCATGTCCATATGAACATACGCACCTCTTGCTTTACCAGTGAGCAATGGAATGAGACGAAAAGTCCAATCTTGTTCAGGCCACCGGCAAGCCAGAGCAATGCGCTCAAAAGTCATCAGGAAGTGTTCAACATCATCATCATCGGTCAACTTGTCCAGTCTGGGTTCATGAAAATGAGACTGACCTGGTTGAGCATACATTTGGCAGTTGCTGGAGCCAGCAGAGCACTGCAAAAACGTATCTAAAAACAAGTAAAATGTTCTTAAAGTTAGACTATTTGTCCTTGATTTGAGCTAGTAAATAAGATTATCTGCCAGTGGAATGAGTATTTTTACTCCTAAAATAACATAATTAGCTATCCTGCACTTGAAATAAGATGATGGAGATGAATTGTTCCTATTTTAAGTGGAAAAATCTTATTTAATTGGCAAATCATCGTATTTACCTGCTCAAATCAAGGACAAATACACTCATTTAAAGAAAATTGTACTTATTTTTAGTTCTGTTTTTGCAGTGAGGATCATCTAATTCTACGTGCTCTTCTTCTGGTGGTCCAGACGTAGTCAACTGAGGCTCAGAGATGGGGGAGGTGCGAGCTTGAACTTCCACCTGTAACATCTGAAACTGATGCTGCAGAGCTCTAAAACGTTGTTCTTGGCGAGTAGAGTCCTCCCTCCTTCTTGCTTCCTGGGCCTCCTGCTGACCCATATGAGAACTAACTCATATCAAAATCAACCAACTGGTTGGTTTTGACCATCTCCTTTTGCTCCTTTGCCACTCCTTCCAGTTTTATGCATGGCTCACACAATGAAAGGATTTGGGGGGGGAAATAAAGAAAAAACATAAATCCTGTGCCTTCAACTGCTTGATCTCCTGACACCACTGTGATGGACCGAGCAGCAAGGACAGTCAGGCACAGGTATATTTTCAAAACAGGGTTCTTTTATTTAACCCAAAAAGGATAAAATGTACAAAAATGGATCCAGAAAAGAGGTCAAAGGAACAAAACTACTCAAAATAACTAATAACAGAACTAACTCAAACAAACTGACCTGCCTCAATGGCACAAAGAGAAACTTAAATAGTGGCTGATCAGTCCACAAAAGAAACACATGGGGTAAAACATACACAAACCTAGCTAAACCAAATGAAGCAAAGCCCCCATTTCCCCCCATAGACTGATTTGGTATGGTCCAAATCAGCTCAGCCCCTTGGCCACCTGCTGGTTCCATAATGAAATGTCTCTGTAAATGAAGCCCTATATGAAAAAGAAACTAAATTACATAAATGGTATTTTTACCACATCTGTGTGGCTGTAAATGCAGCCATCACAGACCTATTTTAAAGGCTTCTTCCTGTAGAGCCTTTTTATTGGCCCACAAGGGGACACTGAATAGGCTAACCACATAACAAATTGTCAAAAGATTTAACCCATTAACAAAACGCTTTGCAACCAATACATTTTTTTTAGAGTTTTTGACAAAGTGGGTCAGAACACCATTTGCAATTTGTTCATATATTTTCAGGTAACATTCTTGTTTGCTTGAATCAGCCATATCTTATTTATTCTCTAGTCTGCAAACGTATACTATCCCGGGTTTGTTTATGTTTTACATTTTTACAGATTATTTACTATAACGTCTTGGTTTAGATCAATTCACAGTTCCAATTTGATTTATTGTTCATTTAACTTGTGCATTTTATTTTGGTGAACTGACCTGTGTTGCCTCGCTTCCTGTAATTATAGCTTCCTGTTTAGAGCTGAGGTCACAGGAAGGGACCAGGTGAAGAGGGGGAGAGGACAACTATGGATTTAATTTTAGATTTTTATAGCCATACTCAAAAGATGTTGCTAAAGTGCATTGAAACCAACAATAGTGAGTTGAAGTAGAAACTGTTGTACCTGTTTGTGGAAGAGTCCATTTTGTCTGCCTGGCAATCAGGGTATTTAAGCAGAGAACCAGGTCAGTGTAGCTGAGCGCACCTGATGTTAATTTTGGTTGTTTTAATTTCAGTTATAATGTGTTTAGCCATGTTAACCTGTGTTATTTTTTTGGGGGGAGTTTTGTAAATGTTTTTTCACTATTTTTGTTGTAAATAAACCACCTGCTATACTGGACATCATCTGCCTACTGCCTTCTTCGGTCACTTTTGCCAGACTATCTCAGTTTAAGTAAGAATATGCAAAAGCGAACTGACATTAAAATATGATAATAAAATGTTCATCATTAGCAAAGGAAGACACACGTCAGAAGGTCATAAAAATGCCTCGCTTATGTTTTCAGAACTTACAAACTTGTTCTTTCAAAGTTTCGATTTGGGCTGGACTAGGACAGAAAAACTCAGCCTGGGCATTTTTAGCAGAGACTGGCCCACCAGGTGATGATGGAAAGACAATGAAGCCCATAAATGGAAACAAACGTTCCTGTGTATAGATGTAAACCGCTGTTAAGAATCCTCACTATGAACCCTTGTTTGTATTTCCTCCTTTGAGAGACCACGAACGTTCTGATTGGTTGTAAAAACTGTGTATGAATGGCGTATGCAACTAAACGTTTTCCCGCAAGCTGGATCACATAAGATGTCTTTTTCCTGAGTCATTTTGATAATATAAGTAATTCTAAGTATAATTCTAAGAAAAGCTTTTGCCTGCTGCTTCTTCCTCTTCGGATCAATACTCTTACAATAAAATAAGAAGAAGACCTTAAAAAAGACCCAAACGTTGAAATATTGGATACATTTATTAAAGAAAATAAATAAATACAACTAGGAGGAGATAATTAGATCTACATTACTGCTTAGAAATGGCGTTCAGATGGCAAAACAACCTAAAACTTAACAATCTGATACAGGACCAAGAACATTTAAATGGCGAATTAGAAGTTAGAGAAACAACTTGTGGGTAAATTGTTGAAGTAAACTTAACAAAACCGTTAAAATGACAAAAAACCGAGGGGCTGAAAATGATGGATACTGTTGGAGATGTCCAAGAATTGATTATGCTATGAACAGCTCAATATAATGACACAGGGTCTGAAATATTACTTGTTTTGACCTGTCCACGGATGCAAGGAAAACATTGCAGAATTACAGTTATTATTGCCGTAAACAAGCTAGTATAAATGTTCAAAGACAGAAGACAAAAGTTTAAAGTAACAGTGTTCGGACTTACAGATGAAACCCAAATCTTTTATCTTCTCTTATTACAGGGGCAAATACCCAAAAAGTGAACTTAAGAGTGAATATTTTTCCTACTAATAGAATTATGCTCACATTAAATCACATAAAATTGTCTGTAAAACAAAGTGTGAAAACATCAAATTACATGACAGGGTGATCCATGATGGACTTGTTGGCCAGCACATTGGATATGAAGAAAGTCAAAACATCTGGAATAGGGACAAAAGTTTTCTTCTTATCAGGATAAAAACAGAAGAGATTTTACCGACAATTTTATGGCAGTGTTATTATAGTGAGGAGAGAAAACTGTGTTTGACGCTCTAATTTAAATGGCTGGATTTATGATGGAAAATAACACAATCCAGAGTGGTAACAGAAGAAGGAGAGTATCAATTTTCAACGTTACTAAAATTAAAGTCCAACTCTTGGACTGAATGTATTTTTTGCCAGATGCATTCAAATAGTCACCAGAGTAAAGAAATGTATATTATATGTGAATTATGTGCGCCGTTTGGAAGTAATTTTGATAAAACTTGCTGTATAAGCGAAAGTGCCCGAACATTTTGCATTCGGGCAGTTCCGGAATGCGACGTCACAAACAGAACTAGTACCGTGCATCAGCCTGCAAATACTACGTCTTTCGCTACCGATTTGTTCAATTTTATTAATAACTCTTACTCTACGTACAAAAAAATAAATTAAAAAAAATGTCTGATACATCTTCAAACTCCCCCTCAAGCATCGGCGACTCCGATACTGAATATATATACGAAGAAACGGAGTTTGAACAAGGTGAACCCGAGGAGACTATATCTAACGCTGCCCAAGACATAGAGCCCATGCTGCATGTAAGTACCCCTCACAATCCTCGCTCGTGAAGTGTGAATTGCATAAAACACTTTTGTCACTGCCGGCAATCCAGTCCTTTCGCGTTTCTTTCACAAATTTATCCCATTTCTTTCGGACCTTTTGATCCACCGGCCAAGTATGTAGCGCTACTTTCTGTCCCGCACTAGACCGCGGTGAAGTTGGTTTGACATGGACATTCAAGCTCCGCGGAGTCAGCGGAGCACTCTTGAGAAACAAAAATCAAATCAGATTTGTTGACGGTCCCACCGCGTATGGGAGAAGGGAGCAGCTGAGACACGCTGGCCGAAATCGGAGTCCTTCAACCGGATTAACCGTGAGCTCGATCCCGCTGACTCCGCGGAGTTTGAATGTCCAATGTCAAGCCAACTTCACCGCAGTCTGCGCTACAGCCACTAACTACGGCGATTTTTTTTAAATATACGTACATGTACAATGTATGCAAACCCTCTGGCATGAGTCTGTGAAAAGGATTAATAGGACAAAAACACCGAAATAATCCTTAGTGAACAATTGTAGGTTAACCTACCGGGCGGTCGTCCTCTTTGCTGAAGCGCTGTGTCTCCGCTGTGTCTCCGCTTTCTGATGTTAAACAAACATGCCTGAACGTCCATCCATCCATTTTCTGACCCACTTAATCCCTCATGGGGTCACGGGGGTTGCTGAAGCCGATATAAAATAATTGTAGCGGTCCAGTGATTTCATAGTTTTCATGCTCTCGTGTGTGCTGCCTGCCGTGTTTATAAGGTGGCTGTATACGGAATCTTTGGCCAGCATTTCACAGACTCGCTCCGTCCCTTCAGGCTTTTGCTGTATAAATCTGGCAATATGATACCATCAACCATCAACTTACTCTTAAAACGATCTTGTGATACGTAATCTAAAGAAGAAAAACACGCCGAGAACTCGTCAGTTTCCTTCCAGTCCGGCGCGCATGCGCGAAAACACGGATGAAAACAATAGCAGTGAACTGGTCTATAAGCGACACTAAAAGGCATTTTATCGTGGACTTAGTTCGGCGATTTTTTTTTAAAAGCGCTTGCTCAAAGTAGACGTGGATCAGCAGATTTGGTGTGTGAAAGAAGATACTGGAAAACATGCATATATCCTTGTTCGCCGTACCGGTTGTACAACGTAAACGCCTGTGTGTTTCTATGAAAGTTCGCTGCGCGCATTCTCGGTGTTCTTGAACTGACGTCACACGTCGGAAATGGCCGATCGTAAACGAAGAAAGCACCAAATTCGGAATACCAAAATCGGTGTATAAAATGCGCAATATTTCATATTTAAACTTAATTTGAACACTTTTGACACATGAATATTCAAAGTTTACCTTGTTCTGGAAGTTATTCAACGGTTTGCAGGATTTTTTTTCAGTCCAAGAGTTGGACTTTAAAACTAAAATCACAAACTGGGTAAAAAACAAATAAGAAAATGTGTTTTGAGAGAAGATTGAAAAGCAAAAAGTGAGTCAGCCTGTAAAGGTAATTAGTGCAATGGTTGTGTAATGACGGATGAAGTAAGGTCACCTCTTCGCTCTGCAGCTCTTTGTTCTCTGAGCACTGAAACATCATCCTACCATTATCACAACATGGCGGGAGCGAAGAGAACATGTTTATAGCTTAACAGATTTTTAACCTCGGTGATATTAATTTTATCGGTTTCTTTTAGCAATTACTCCCAGGCTTTGACTGCTTTCAGTGGGGTACCGCTGCGAAAACAACCTGCTGCCCCCCTTGCAAAAAACCTTCTTGGTAGAAGGGTTGATGTGTGCTACACCAATGAGTGCTTCTTTCATGCCTGCTCTAAACTCAGGAGTGATTGGATGCTCAGTTTAGTCACCTGATTGATATCACCTGAGATTGACAGTGTGACGTAGAACTACTACTCAGAGTCTACTTAGGCTAGATTGGCCATTCTTTAAACGGGTCACTGACATCTTTTGTTCCCCACACATTTTGAGATTTGCTGCCACTAGTAAATTTATTAAATATTTTATCACAAGCTCCTCAACTAAACAGCTTGTCTGCTGAATGGATTCTCACATGTCTTTTTAAATTTGACTTTGTGGAAAATCTTTTACCGCATGCATCACAATCATGTTTCTCTCCTGTATGTATCGTCATGTGATTTTTTAAATCTGACTTTGAGGAAAATCTTTTAACGCATGCATCACAACCAAACGGTTTCTCCCCAGTGTGGACCCTCATGTGAGTTTTTAAATTTGACTTTGAGGAAAAACATTTACCACATTCATCACAACCAAAAGGTTTCTCTCCAGTGTGGTACCTCACATGTTTAATTAAATGTGACTTGAAGGAAAAAGTTTTTCCACAAGCATCACAATCAAAAGGTTTCTCTCCTGAGTGCATTCTCATGTGTGATTTTAAATATGACTTGAAGGAAAATCTTTTACCACATGCATCACAACCAAAGGGTTTCTTGTCTGTGTGGGTTCTCATATGTGCATTTAAGTTAGACTTTGAGGTACATCTTTTCCCACAGCTATCACAAACAAAAGGTTTCTGTCCTGTGTGAATTCTCATGTGTATCTTTAAATATGACTTTCTGGAAAATATTTTACCACAAGTATCACAACTAAAGTGTTTTTCTTCTTTGTGGAATATCATATGCATGTTCAGCTTTGATTTTGAGGTGTAACTTTTTCCGCAAGTATCGCAACTAAAACATTTCTGTCCTTTGTGGATTCTCATGTGTTCCTTTAAATTTGATTTGAAGGTAAATCTCTCTCCACAAGCCTCACAATCAAAGCGTTTCTCTCCTGTATGGTTTCTCATGTGTCTTTTTAAATCTGACTTTGAGGAAAATCTCTTACCACATGTATCACAACCAAAGGGTTTCTCTCCTGAGTGGACTCTCATGTGATTGTTTACAGTTGACTTGAAGGAAAACTTTTTTCCACAGGTAT
This sequence comes from Fundulus diaphanus, assembly GCA_037039145.1. NCBI lineage: Eukaryota > Metazoa > Chordata > Actinopteri > Cyprinodontiformes > Fundulidae > Fundulus > Fundulus diaphanus. The sequence continues at coordinate 42,075,660 of CM073139.1, read as the reverse complement.
CACAACCAAATGGTTTCTCTCCTGTGTGGATCCTCATGTGTCCTTTTGCTGTTGACTCGAAAAGAAATCTTTTCCCACAGGTATCACAATGAAAGGGTTTCTCTCCCATGTGTATTCTCATATGTGTGTTTAAGTTTGACTTTGAAGTACATTTCTTTCCACAAGAATCACAGCCAAAAGGTTTCTCTCCTGTGTGGCTTCTCATGTGTTTTTTTAAATGTGACGCAACATAAAACCTTTTAGCACATACATCACAACCAAAAGGTTTCTCTTCCAAGTGGACTCCTGTGTGTTTCTTTAAATCCGACTTGGAGGAAAATCTTTTTCCACAAGCATCACAACCAAAAGGTTTCTCACCTGTGTGGATTCTCATGTGTATCTTTAAATGTGACTTGACAGAAAATCTTTTTCCACAAGCATCACAACCTAAAGGTTTCTCTCCGGTGTGGATTCTCATGTGTATTTTTAAATGTGACTTGAAAGAAAATCTTTTTCCACAAGCATAACATCCAAAAGGTTTCTCTCCGGTGTGGTTTCTCATGTGTGTTGTTAAATGCGACTTGACAGAAAATCTTGCACCACAAGCATCACAACCAAAAGGTTTCTCTCCCGTGTGGCTTCTCGTGTGTATTTCCAAATGTGACCTGAAGGAAAAACATTTTCCACAAGCATCACAACCAAAATATTTCTCCCCTGTGTCGGTTGTCACGTTTGTCTTCAGATTCTTTTCATTGTTAAAATTTTTACTACCTTCAAGGACTTTTTGCAGTGAATTTACATTTTCCTTCTCTTGGAAACATTTTTCATTAACGGAACTTACTAAAGTCATTAATTGTGGACGAGATGTCACGTGACTCTGACTGGCAATTTTTTCCCCACACACAGATTTGACAGTGTTTCCATCAGACTCGGGAACCATGCTTTTCTTCAAATAATTTTCACTGTCTTCAGTTTCAGAGTCAGATAAGCATTTAAACTGAGATTTAAGATGGTTGACACCATCAACTTCAATGTCTTCAGTCTTTGAATAGTTAGAAGTACTTCTAGTATTTCGATCTATGTGCCTGTGGTATGTTGCTGTTCCCGAGTCCCCCTCTTTAATATTTATTTTAAAATGATCAGCTGAAGTGCCGTTTGGAAAATCTCTGACGTCTGTTTGCAGCTGATGAAAGTGAAATAATTGAGGTTTCTCTTCATCTTCTTCATTCTCCACCTTAACAGTTACCAGAAACCTGGTGTCTTCAGTCTCCTTCAAATCTAGTTGCTCTTCCTTCTGGAAGCCCCAGTTTCTTTCACTTTCCTCCTTTATCCGGAGAAGTTCCTGCTCCTTCTGGTCTATATCAGGATTCTGTTCTTCAGGGGTTTCTTCTTTAATATCTACAGAAAACACTGAAAGACATTACATGCGTTATGACCAAGTATATCAACTTGCACTCTACTACTAGGCCCCTTTACTGAAAAGACGCACGTGCTCATTGTTGTCACACATGTTCACATGTAGCCTTATGTCACCAAAAGAAGTCAAAAAGTAACTCCATTTTTTAAAAATGGAAATTATGCAGAGCTCTGGAACATGAAATAGCTCTTTTTCCACAAAAAGGAGTGGAAAGGTATTTCTCTGTGTTTTTCAGTGAAGTGTGTTATTATAATTATGAAATAAATAGCTTCTGTCTGAATGTCGCTGTTCACCTGTCATTGTTATCCAGGCCATTGTGTGGATAATGCGGTACCGCGCGCGAGCTATTTTTAGAAACACAACGTCACGATGACGTCACATCACGTGGTACGCAGTAGGGCAAACTCCCAAACGCGCCGCTGTTTTGCTGTGGAAGAGACGTGCGTTAGCCTAGGTTTTACTCGGTAAACGACTGCTTTTTCCAACATCTAAGACCATGGTTTATAAACATTGTTGCTATGGGACGTGCAACAGCGACTCGAGGTACGCTGATCGGCCGCATATGAAGGATGTTTTCTTCACTAATTTCCCGAAACTCAAGAGTGCCAAGGAGAAGTGTGTGCGTTGGGTACACTTGTGCGGGCGGCCTACACAACATTTCAACCCGGAAAAAGTTACCAAATTCACCTACATATGTAGCAAGCATTTTGTCGGTGGAAAGGGTGATGATAGCATATAGGCTAGCATGTTAGCAGGTGCTAACATGGTACCCTGCTACCGGGATAGCTTACTCAAAAACAAACGCCCTGAATCTCTTAAGCGAAAGATTCTGAGATGTGAACAATCGTTTTGTAGCTACCTATTGGCAAGATATACAGATTCCTGGACGTTGATTGCAAACAAACAAAAAAGGCCGACGTGAACGGAGCACGGTGGAAATCATAACAAAGGCATGAACGCCGAGCAGGGAAAAAAACAAAGCTTACCGTTGAATCAACTCGGCCCGTCTTCCGTTTTTTTTGAGCCCTCGACACTCAAGCCACCGTTTCAGCTGAAGGTTGGTGGGTTCTTCCACAGTGCGACCAGTAAACCGTGCGCCTGGGACATCGTCTTGGGTAAGTTTAATGGCTGCAAAGTCGGTCATATCGCTGGTTCTGTTGCGCTTGTAATGGCTGGTTTGTATGTGCGTTCTACGACTGTTTGCCCTACCGGTGCGGCAAAAGGGGCGTTACTCTTAAGGCCGTGACGTCACGTGTGCGGTACCGCATTGTGCTGTTTCTGTGTGCCATGCACATCGCACTGATGTGGCATACTTGTTTGGCTGAGGACCTGCAGGTTTGTGATGCCATGTTACTTTTTATGCACCTCGCCTCTTAGGAGTAGCGTTGGTGTGGCTCCAAATCTCCTCAGAATCTTCCATAATACACCTTCTTTCTGTCTCTGGCAAAGCAGAAGCTGCAGTGAACCTTGTTCAGCACCAGGCTGTCAGGCAGGTGTTTGAAGCGCTGATTAAGCTGCTGTTTGGACATTGGAGACCAGATGGAGGCTGAAGAAGCTCCCCTCAGCTGTTGCGTTTGTTATGAGTACCATCACTGACACACGAACCGGTAGAATAATGATAAAAAATGATGTTTTCATTGCCGATGTAAATCGGTTTTGGCAGCTGTAACATTTTCTTTTTAAAATCAGAAAAATAATGAAAAATAATATTAAAGGTTTTTCTTCTGCTTTGTTGTAATGTTGCTGAACAGTTTTTGCTGAACTAATGTTGACAAAACAGCTGTTTTTATTTTATAACACCAAATAATGTATTTAATAAAAGAAAATGTCAACTAGCAGAAGTTGTCCAATAAAACAGTTTTGTGCGTCCTGGGTTTCTGAAGAGATCATGTGGCGCCGTTTCTGACTGAGTTTGCGTTCAGAAAATGAAACGATGACCTCACCAGGCTGCTTCCACGGGTCCTGGTTATATTTTGTTCTATTATTTTAAAGAAGTTCACATGAACAGAGAAGCTCATCGCTATTGTTTTCATCTGCCTGCATTGTCTCCACATAGCATATCACTATATGCAGATTACGTCTTAATATATTTATTTAAGCCACTGACTCATATGCCACCTTCACTAGAGACAACTGAACTGTTTAGCAGCTTTTCATGATTTTAAATAAACTGGTCTCTAGCCCCAGCACTGTGGAAGACACTCCATTTCAAGTGACCAAGGACAAATCCATATAATTGGGGTCAAATCTGATGCTATATTTGGGGACTTTTTTGACCCCTCCAGCAACCGTTTTTCAAAAAAGCAACTAGACCCAAATCTAATGACTTTTGTCTGTTTTTGGCAATTTACTTCACGTGAAACCAGCAATCTTTCTACCGTCACTGTCTCACGACAGCAGCTAGAGCTGCAGTGAGTCCCTCCCTACTTCCCTCAGCGCTGCCTCACAGGCACAGGCAGCTCATCCTGAAAGCCCCGAATGCAGTCAGAGCAAAGAGAGCAGAGGAGACCACTTGTAGAACACTTGTTCTTGCTGTATTTTCTATTTTTATTCTTTTCTGTTTTGATTTATTTGGTTTTTTTTAATATAGAGGTAACCGTTTAACGCTGCCGTGTGTTCTACTATATAAATGCCGCACAATAAGAAATAGTGTATAGTATCTGCCCCGATCTAGCAGATAAAAAAAACTGTGATCCTATACGGCTGAAGCTAAAAGTACAAAACCTTCATTTTTTAATTCATTTTTAAAGTTAAACTGTGATGGTAAAATCAGCTATGGTTTCTGTGCCAGCTCCTGTGGTCATACAGGGTTTACACAGGAATTCAGGAATAACCTTTGGCGATGTGCGACAATCAGAGGAAACTGTATTGTTTGCAGGACACCTGAAATTCCCATTGAGTCGTCACTTGTTGAGAGCGTGATATATTGAGCATCAATGCTTAAGAATGGAGTTTAAGCAGACCACATCATCCTTGTATTTGTATAAAAACGCAAAGGTTACACGTTCTGTTGGGGACAACTAGTTGGGTCGTCTAAGCTTTATTGCTTTGAATGACCGTCGGATGTCTCCCCCAACAGAACACACTCCACTGACATCTACGCGGCTCGTAGACGCTTCGTATTCCCGACTGGGTGGGAGCTTTTACTGCAGCCCTCCTCAGAAACTGGGTGGATTTAAAAAAAAAAAAAAACGCAGATATGTTTGTCAAAGCAGGCAATAAATGTGGCTGAGCTGAAAGCAGAAGAGTGGCAGCACCAGAGAATTATGGGTGGGGGGCAAAGGAGGCTCCGGAGTTTTTATAGAAGGGTCCAATAAAATTAAAATATAATAGCAATATAGATATGATATAGATATTTACTGATCCCAGGCTATCATGGCTACAAATGTGAAATGCTGTTGCTGACTGTGTTTAATGATGCAACAAATACGAAACAAGCTAAGTTGAAACAAACCAGAGAAAACCTGTTTACCAGAGCGGAAAACAGAACAGATCATCCTTGGAGCCTCATCTTTTGTCTGGTTTTTAGCATTAATATATCAGTTATTGATACTGTATAAATAAAAGTGTATCTGTGTTTTATTGTGAGTTTGTTTAATTTGTTTTATTAATTATTTCCGCCCCTTGAAACAACCCAGAGCTGCAGGTTTTGAATCAGGACAGAAAATGTGGTAGAGAAGCAGAGAACTGGACCGTAGATCGTAATGTGGTGATCTAAATGACCTTTTAAATGATTTTCATCAAATCTAGCACCATATCATTTTCACGTCCCAGAGAGGCTTCCTGTTGTTTTTTCCATCACAGCCGGAGCTTTCAGGTCTACCTGAATATCAGGTGAACCCTGATAACCCGCGGATGCTTATTAGAGTAAACCTCCACCTCCTTTCTTGCTGGGTGAACATAACATCAACAATCAAGAGTTTTTATCGTCATCTTCTAACCATAATTTATGTTTAAATGATTTCTTATAAGTGATTAGCTGTAAGTTACAATCAGCCCATTCTGGATCAGCATTCAGGTTTTACTGCTAACTTCACACTGAGTTACGCGGCCACCTCTGCCACATGTCTGCACCAGGCGCCGCTCATGGCGCCGCGGCCGCTCTGAAATGAGCCGCGTCCCTTTATAGCTGCTCAGCTCCAGTCAATGAACGCTAATGTGTCCCGGCTTTTTTTCTTTTCAGTCATTGTCGGGTTGTGGTGGAGCGGGTAGGAATAAGAAAGCTCTCCGTTTCGTTCTCTCGTCCCAGTGGCTTGCAGCTACTGACTGCCCAGCGGCCCAAGTAACGCACAGTTTGTAATCCGACCAATCAAATCGCACGATAAAGGAGCCGTGGGAAACGTGTGCCGCAGATCCAGGACCAGTTTGATAGACCTGAGAGCTCACAGAGCAGACATTAAAGCTGTGATTTGATCTGACTTTTTTTACCACAAAATATTAATCTATATTCATCAACGATGATGGGCTCGGGGGGGTAAAATGGGGCAGCAAAGCCCTTTTCAGCCATGCACCCCCTCTCACCGCCTTTTGGTCTCGAATTATTAGCTACCTAAGATAATAATCTCAATAAAAAATGAGCCATGAACACCTACAGATGTTTCATAATTCACTACACGGCATGATCTTCTTGGAGGGGAGAGGTCTTGTTAGACGGGTCGGTATCAGCCCGTCGGCTCGGCCCGGGTATCGTGTCAGAACAAAACGACCCAGACAGCAAATATTAGTAGAAGTTCAAAACTCGTGCAGGAGCGCCGACAATTAGACTTCCACGTAGATAATTAAACTCCCCAGACATCAGACACCACCATGTCACCTTCACCCTTCCAAGTCATGTTGACTAGGTCAGCGTTCATTAAAAAAATTACATTCAAAGCAAGAAACTTTGAAATGGGGTACCGCGCACGTGACGTCACCGTCTCAAGAGCAACGCCCCTTTTGCCGCTTAGGTAGGACAAACCGATAGAGAACGCACGTAGCAACCAGCAACAGAACCAGCGATATGACCGACTTTGCAGCCATTAAACTTACCAAGACGATGTCCCAGGCGCACGGTTTACTGGTCGCACTGTGGAAGAACACACCAACCTTCAGCTCAAACGATGGCTTGAGTGTCGAGGGCTTAAAAAGACCGGAAAACGGGCCGAGTCGATCGAACGGTAAGCTTTGTTTTGTTTTTTCCTGCGCGGCGGTCATGCCGTCGTCGGCCGTTTTTTTGTTTGTAATCACCGTCCAGGGATCGGTATATGTTTAATGTTTGTCTCATTAGAAATTTTTTTGAGTAGGCTATCCTGGTAGCAGGCTATCATGTTAGCGCCTGCTACTATGATAGCCTATATGCTATCATGGTAGCAGGCGCTTCATTATTAACATGTCGGCCACCAAAATACTCTTACCTGTTCACTACTTGATGTCGCTGGAATTGGGTCAGGATGTTCTTCGGTTGGGCCCTTTCCTCCGACAAAATCCTTGCTACATATGTAGGCCGACCGCACCGATGGACCAAGCGCACACATTTCTCCTTGGCACTCTTGAATTACGGGAAAGTAATGAAGAAAACATCCTTCATATGCGGCCGATCAGCGTACCTCGAGTCGCTGTTGCACGTTCCATAGCAACAATGTTTATAAACCATGGTCTTAGATTTTGGAAAAAGCAGTCTTTTAAACGAGTAAAACCTAGGCTAACGCACGTCTCTTTTACAGCGAAACAGCGGCGGGTTTGGGAGTTTGTCCTACTGCGTACCACGTGATGTGACGTCATCGTGACGTTACGTTTCTAAAAATAGCTCGCTAGCGGTACCCCATTTCCTCAACTCCTCCTTTGTGTGGCCACCTAAATGTCAAGCTAGCGTGTTAACAGCGACCCGTGTGGGCTGAGGTGAGCTCCAACCATGTCAGCCTCATGGGTCATTTACCTGAACCCTGCAGGACTTACGGCTTTTATGCGATTCTTCACTCTGATCTGATTATTTGATGAATTACTGACGCCGTAGAGGGACCACTGGGTCCTCTGACCACTGCCGCGTGGCACAGCGGGTGAAGTGTGGACACAACGACTAAGACGGTCAGAGGGAGTTCGAACCGGCAACCCACAACCTCCTAGTTCTCCTGGTGAAAACATCTGTGGACCAACCTGATCAGAAACTGGGATCTGTTCAGGTTGGGATCTGAAGATTTATTTAGTATTTGCCCCAAAGCGGATGAGTTTTACTTTGCCTCCATATCTGACGGTGAAACTGGGATCCTGGCTGAGTTTGTTCCAGCAGCAAGAGCAGCTTTGTGTTTCCTCACAGACCAGCAGACTCTAGCATGAACACTTGACCTAGAGAGTCAGGAGATCTGAACTGGAGCCTCTAGTCAGAGGTTGAAGAAATAGGATGGGAGCACGTAGAGTCAGACTGAGCTGACATTTAGTCTGATAGGAAGCTGATGAATCCAGAGAGTTTTGGCCTTTAGCTGCAACACAGGACACAGAAACAAAGTAAAGCAATCCTTACTGTTGATAGGAGCAGCAGTTAATGGAAACCTGCTATCAGTCTCCTCCTTCACAAGGAGCTGCTCTCCTTCCTGACGGGCCCCGGGTTCCTCCTGTTCCTCCTTTATGTGGAGGGGCTCTGACTCCTGCTGCTCCCCCTCAGGACTCTGTTCTTCAGGAGCCTCTTCTTTAACATCTGCAGCCAACACTGAAACACATTACATGCTTTATCAACAACTAGATCTTTACAATGTTACAACCATGGGAAAGATTCAGTTTAGAGAAAAAGATTTGATCAGCAGTGAAGAGAAAACTGAACCTCAGGAACTGACAGTTTCACCCTAGAAATGATCACCGGTAACTTTAGGGTCATTCTGTTGTGGAAATTTAATTTAATTATTCTGTTAAAACGTTAAATAATGACCAAATTGGATAGAATATGACAGTTAAACATTGATTTATAAATATATATTTATTATTTATTATTATTTACTAACGCAGGAAGCATTTTATCGGACTTTACGATGAATTACTGAAACGGCGCTACGACCGCGCCGCTCACTGATTCCTCCGTGTCCGGAAGTCAAGAAATGCATCGTTTATTCTTTTCTGTACCAGATGACGCCACATTCCCGAACCCTATTAACCATAAAGAAGTATTTATCGTGTATCGTGAATTGAAACGAGCCGTTTACCGTTTGGATGAACGAGCAATTCTTTTTATTTGTCTGTTTTAAGAGTAAAAAAAAAACAACTAGCTACACTAAAAGGGTTCAGTCTTACTGGAATAGTTTATGCTTGTTAATACAGAAGTAATATGCTAGTGAAACTTTAGTAATTTCTTTGTTTTGTGGCCATTTGTGGCCATTTTCAACACACTGTATTGATGTTAGGTCAACAAGAAAGGACCGAGCTTTTGACACGGTGCTCCAACTCGTTTTCAGCTGCAGGTGTATCCTTTTTACTCTAAAAAGGAAATTCGTTAGCAGCATTTTTTCCATTTATGGAAGTAATTAAGAGACAAATCTGTAGACTGTGCCAAATTTCTTATCCAGTTACTAGATTAATCGTCAGAACAACCGATGGAATACTGGATTGCTAAAATAACCATGGGTGATGACGTCCCTCCCAGTTTAGAGTTCAGAGGTTACCAGAATGCAGCTTTATTCTTTCAGAATGGCCTAGTCAAAGTCCAAACGTGATCATTCTGATTGAGCGTGAGCTGCTTTAGAGAAAGGAACGGGCAAATGTTTCAGGCCAGCTGTGTGGAACGCTAGCAGGGACACACCCCAAAGACTTGTAGCCAGAAATGTGTCCAAAGCTGCTTCTGCCAAGTGTTCAGTGGGAGGATTTACACAAATATACACCATGCATTGTTGTTTCCTCTAATCACCTACTTATTGTTGGTCTATAGAGTAAAATATTAAACATAATGGAGCCTGTGGATGTATCCAAACAACAGTTTAAAGCATATTCCAGCTTCTGGTCCACAGCTACCCTGAGAAGAACCCAAACAGCACCAGGACTCAGGAGCTGGTAGAAGTTACTCTGGATCATCTCCAGCATGAAACATTTGTCCAGGATAAAGAAAACCTTGAGCTTAGCGAGGCTGCAGAGAGAAGTTTGCTCCACCTCCAGCAGGGGGCGCTAATATAACACCAAACATGAAGGGATGATGAAGTCCAGGCTGCTGGTGAAGCTGCTTTTGATTTCATTCAGTCAGGATTCATTTAGAAATGAACTGGTTTCCAGATAAATGGCTGTATCATAATAAAACAACAATAATTCAACATGTGGCCTTAACTTTACTCATTTGATTAACTGTTTATATTTTATCTATCACATCAGTAGCATTATTACTCGTCTACCATTTATTGTATCTACTACAAACATTTTCCCCAGAAATACTACAATAAGCAACCAGCTCCATCCACACAGTTAGCATGAAGAAGGAAATCTCCAAACCTGATGGGTGCAGCAGAACTCTGGGCTGGAAAACATCCCCCATCATCGGTGTCTCCTCTGCTGCGTCCTGCAGCTCTTTGAGCTCCTGCTTCCCTCCAGTTTCTCCGCTGTGCCTCCAGCTGCTGGACTTCTTTCCAGACTTCATCACCTGCAGCAGCTGCTGCTCTCTTTCAGCGTCACCAACACTCCCGATTCTGGCCTCACAGCAAAACAAGGACAAAGAACCCGGAGGATCGACGAGGCTGCGCGTTTGGGAGGAGGGGGAAGCGCATTCGCCCCATTACGCGCTGGAACACATCCTGTGGCGCCGCCATCTTGGATGGGTCTCTCCTAATCAAGGCTGGCATAAGAGCCAACGGTAGTAAACGCAGAGGGAGCAACTTTGGCTGTATTTTCTGCAGCTTAGATCAAAGTAGATCACACAGATTGTTATTTTGGGCTGAGACTGGCTCTGAAGATTAGTTTTTACGTGGTTGAGCACAAAGCAGAAACCCAACAGATGGACCATAATTGTTTTCTTATTAATCCGTTATCGCTGTATTAAACAAACTAAGGCTGAATCACATTGCCAAATTAAGTTAACCCTGGAGTTACAGAGTACAAACACATGCAAGAAGCTGCGCAAAACTGGCCTCCCCTGGTTCTTTTATCTGATAATGTGGTGTTTGCATTGTAGACTTCTGTAGTTAATAAAAAAGACTCTTCAAACCGTAACTATATTTTACCATATTTAATCTAAAAGGCAGAGGAATGTTTACAAACAGAACTATGTTCTCATAACAACACCATGCAACCGGTCCCTTAGAACCTTGTTAGTTACATTAAATACCAGGCCTGTGTCGACCCATTCAGGGCGTTCCCAGTGTGATATCAGCGTTCCATTTATCCCATTGGTGGAGAAGATCTGTAATGCAGACGTCCTTGCTGACACATTACACCATAACAGTGATTCTGTCCAGTCTGAGTATGTCAGACACTTTGCCTTCAGAGTCAGTTTATCTGTAATTTCCATGGCAACCAACTTTGCAGTCCAGTCTCTGTAATTTCTTGCAAAACAGTTCTTTTTCAAGGGTATTAAGCATCAGCCCTCGTTGAAAGCAGAATGTAAGACATAAGAATGACCTGCAAATTTTATTGAACACTTTTTCAGGCCTTTAAAAAAAACTATGTGTGCATGCACAGCATACAGAAATATGAAGAAATCATTGTTGGTGTGTAGCGAAGGTTCAGGAATGTACATTTGAGAGAGTGAAATAAATTTAAATGACCAATCCAATTTGTTTCTTTATTAAAATACAAAATGTATTCATTTATACACGTATTGATTTATAATACCACAAGTCTGCCTGTTAAAAAGCACAAAACAAAGTATTTTTATATGAAATCAGGTATTTATACAATAATATGCCATGTGTCTGTCTATTAAAGACCATACATTTGTGAAATATGCTGTTTAAACAACGTATTTCAGCGTGAAAACATGGTTTTTCATTTGTGACAGCATCTTGTACCATAGCCACATCTCTGCCGTTTGTAACAAACCAAACCGTGTGAAAAACGCCAAAAAATTCAAGGAGTTATGTATTTATTTTAGTTGGGCAAACAGCTTCCTCAGTACAAATAAATGCATTGGGGTCGCGTGAGAGACCCATCAAAGATGGCGGCCGCGCTGCAACGTCAGCTCCAATAGTCAGCCCCTGTCCATGGGGCATCTACCTATTTAATGTTTATGGGGGAAGGACCCATAGACAGATTCCGCATTGACTGTCCTGGCGCATACATTACAGCCGCCATCTTGGAGCGGTCGTCCTGAAAACAGTACACGGATACCAGAGGCAGATCCCACAGTCTTCTTGTCGGTAAAGCGACACACAGTCATGTCATGTTGTTGCTTTGCTTTATTTTTAATAAAGTAAAGTAAATCAAATAAAAAAGGAAAATTTGTAGCGTGTTTTTAACATAGTTTTGTGTTGTTTTTCAGTCATTGAGAGAATCAGTCTTCACTTAAGTCATGTTCACTTTAACCTGACAGTCAGGCATCAAACACCGTTTTCTAACACATCTTTTTTTAGTTCTAATTTTTTACTATTAATATGAAAAGATGGAAGCTCGTTCTGCTGCCCTCTTCTGCCCTCACTGGGTTCTCATCGACTTATGACTTCGGTCACAACCTGGACAGTCTGGTTTATGCATTGTTGCCTTTGCCCTTTGAACTATTCGGCCACCACTGGCCTGTTAAGCGTGCCATTTCCACATCTTTCAATAAACCTTTTAAGTGCATCATCTGAATATTGGCTGAATTATCGGGTTCTGTATTTGTTACATAGCAGTAACACGTCCATGTTTTCAGTTGTAGAAACACATTTATTGACCAGTATTTCTAATGCTCAGTCACATCTTACCTTTACTCAGCAAAAAGATGAGAAAAGATGTGAAACTAACTCAGATGGTTTATAGCAATCATCGCTTTGATCTTTCTTCAAAAACAACCGGAAATGTTTCTTTCTTTCAACAAAGAGGGACTGAGGTCCGGATTGAAGACTGAGGGGGGTCATTTAGAGAGCAGAACTCAAATCCAGCATAAACAGGTTCTGTGAATTTGATACAGAAGGTCTTGATGTGGCCCAGGGTCCAAGCATCGAAAAAGGACAGAGTTCCCGCAGGACAGTCCAGGTACACTGCTACTTTGTTAGAAAAAGGGTTGTTGGAGAAAGAGATGAGGCCCATTTTCTCAGTCATGCAAATGGTGTGATTAGCATATTGAGAGCATCCCAGACCCCAGTGATCAGATGTTGTGTCTCCTTTTCCCTCACTTCCTCTGCAACACACAAACATATCCAGTTCTCCAGTCCACTCAACCTCCCAGTAGCAGCGGCCAGTCAGACCATTACTACAGAGCAGCAGAGACGATTCCTCATTTTCTGCATATGGATCCTGCTTTACAAGGGTCACCTTCCTGTTGTCTTCAGACAGTCTGAGGTTTCTGCTCACTGTGTTTGGGTCGATTGTGAGCTCACAGGAATCTGAAGGAGAGAGCAAACGTAATCCAGCTGCAGTTATTGATCATTTATTGATGATGAGTCCTGAATGAGTGATGGGACAGTTTGAAGATGGTTGAATGTGAGCTGCTTTGTTGCCATGGATCAAATGAAAAACACACTTACACTTCCTCAGACCTGGTGTCAACCATCGGACTCCAGCGGGCTCCACCCTGAAAGGAGAAGACGGGTCAGACCATTATTTCTGCACTGAGAAAGAAACAGCCCAACACTTGGCCATATTAACTTAAAAAAAAATCACCTTTGAAGTTTTGTCCTTTGGTTGTAAAGTTTTTGCAGAGTTTAGGAAAGCATTGGTGTTTCTCTGATTTTTCATTCTTAAATCAAACCTGGCTTTGGGCTGACAAATTTAGTAAAAAGTAGATAAAAATTGCACCTATCCGTTCTGAACATTATCTGTTGAAGACAAAAAACTCCACCAGGAAGCAAAAAAAACTTATTCTTGTCCACAATGTGAAATTAAATATAAATGCCAATTAATCTGATTTTTAGGGTTTCATGTTCCTCCCTACTTATACTATTATTTCTGCTTTTGGTTTTTACTATTTGCCCTTACCAGTTTTTTGATCAAGTAGTTGATTTAATTCAGTTCAATTTATTTATACAACCCCAATTCATAGTGCATATCTTCTCAAGGCAATTGTTAAATGGTAAATGGACTTATTTGTAAGTCCATTTACCATTTGGTAATGTACTTGGTATGTACTTATATAGCCACATTTTTATCCCACATTATGTAGAAATGGAATAAACATGGACTTCAAAAGGCTGTGAAGGGGTGCGCTCACTGCGCTGCGGTGAGGAGGGAAGGAAAACTAGAGACGGCAGTCCATTGCTGCCCATGTAGGCCTTTTGTTGATATATTTAGTGACTTTTCAGACCAACCTAGCGACTCTTTTTTTTCTTCAAAAAAGCAACTGGCAACAAGTCTAGTGACCTTTTCTGTGTTAAGAGGGGCATTATGTGAAAGGACCTGTCGTCCTGGAGTCACTGTATTGAGGCAGCAGCGAGAGCTGCCATGAACCTATTCCTACTCCCTCAGCGCTGTCTCACAGGCACAGCACAGCTGCCGCTACCTCATCCGGAAATCCCCACAGGCAGTCAGATCAAAGAGAGCAAAGAGGAGATCCAAGCTGCTCAATTTCCAAATTAATCATGCAGGTACAAAGGTGCTGGTAGCCCTGGATTACAAAGCGGGAAATAAATACGACATAAATATAGTTTTAAATCTGGTCGTTTTTGTCTCTGAAACTGTTGCACTAAAATAATTCCCTGAATCTGATTCCCACACAGCTTCAGTCACTTATTCACCTCGTCCACTTTGTGTGCCTCTGATAACTGTTTTATGTACTGTGGATTCAGGCAATGTATTAAAATTCATAAATCATTTATTAAAGGTCATTTGTAGTTCCAAACATATTTAATCATTATTTTTTATCACATTCTTGTCTTGGCAGAATCCTCTCTTTCCTACAGCCTGGGTCACAAGTGTATGAAATAAATATGCAAAGATTCCCGGTAGAAAAACTCCCCCAATGTCTTTTGGATGTGGCTAAAATATTCTCCTACAGAGAGAAAAGTGGTTGTTCTGTGGGGAACAAGAACTGTCTGATAAGTAGAGGTTTCCAGCTCCATTATGCATTATCCATATATGTTAGGGCAAGGTTTCTGTTTTGGCAATGAATAAACTGGTGAACACATACATTAATAATATGAGAAGAAAGACCCGAGTTTATCTTTCTATGTCATCCGGGGGGTGAGTGCTTTCTCCATACCTAAGCATCTTTGCCGTCCACATTGGACCGTCAGATAAAAGCTTCACGCCGGTTTCCCCTGGATGGTTGTAGCTCAGGTCCAGCTCCTTCAGATGGGAGGGGTTGGACCTCAGAGCCGAGGCCAGAGAAGCACAGCCGTCCTCTGTTATCAGACAGCCTGACAAGCTGCAGACAACAGACAACACATTTGTCACTTTGTGGAGCTGATTGTGGTTTTGTTACATTAGATTCTGTGTTGCATTACATCTGACAGCTTCACATCCTGTTTTATTTTCAAAACATAAAAAAGAAAACTGCTATTTCAGTCGGGTTAAGTTTGCTTTAATTTTCCTGCACAACTGGTTGTAATGATTGAAAGTACCTTTTTGTTAATGGGTAATAATGTGCTCTTTGTGTGTAAAAGTAACGTTATCATAGAAAGCATTTTGTGCCTCAAAGTAACAGTTTGGTACAGGAGCTGCAGAGTGCAGAAGAGGAAGGATTTAGCACGGGTGGTGAGGACACCACAGGGGATTGTGGGATGCCGTGTACAGAACCTAAACATGTCTATACTGTCTGTACTGCACAAGTCTGGGAAAGGGCCAGACATATTGCCACAGACCCCACCCACTTCCATCAGGGAAACGATTCAGGAACATTACATCAAAAACTAACAGGCTTAAAAACTGCTTCTTTCCCAAAAGCTGGGAGGGCTATCGGCTGCTGTTGGGCTTTTTGACTTGAAAATGAGTCCATTAGCGGCTAAGGATCATATGCACACTTAAGCCCCTCAGAGAGAGTTGTTGTTGCCCAAAACAATCAACCGTTTGTTAAAAAGATGAATAAATAAATGTCTGCTTGTTGTGTGTAATGATGTGCAAACATTTCATTGAGGTAACGCATGGTGACGATAGAGATTCTTGACTCTTGAAAATAAACGTTGGAAAGGGCTTTACATATAGGCGATAAAACTAACATAAACACAGTAATAATAAGAGAATCACAAAAGGCATCCAAACACATGTATAAGAGAAAGAAAAACAAAACTGTTGTTAAATTCAATGTGAAAAAAATATTTGACGCAGAGGCAGGTTTACCAGAGGGATTTAAAGCAGAGTCATGGGTTTCAGGAGAAGATGGTTGACATAAACTGAGCCCCAGCAAAACCAAAGCATAATCCCCTTGTGTTCTTAATCTGGATCATGGTGTGGTAAAAACAAAATCTCACACAGATATCTGTGTGAGCCGTTACCCTTTATGGACGGCTCTGGCTTGGCTTGATGTAGGAGTTTTGCCATTTACTGGCCTTCATTCTACAAGTACTTCCAAATTTATCGTTTTATGCCTGCTTTGGGTTCTTTGATGACATGAAATTAATTATGGAGTTAAGTAAAACATCATGTATGTTCCCTTTTGTTTTTATGACGTTGAATGGCCAGGGAAACGTGGGAAACGCCGGCATTGCTTATGACATACAGTGATGTGAAAAAGTCTTTGCCTCCTTCCTGATTCCTTTGAGTGTTTCTGAACCTCGAACAAATTGAAATATTAGTCAAAGAAGACGAGTAAACCCAAAATGCAGTTTATAAATGAGGGTTTTTATGAGGAGGAAAACCTCCACACCTACATGCCCCTGTGTGAAAATGTGATTGCCCCGTAAACCTAACAGCTGGACGGGCCGCACTTAGCAGCAGAAACTGAAGTCAAGCATTTGCGACAACTTGCAGCACAGCGGGGGAACGATGTCCCACTCATCTTTGCAGAATCGTTGCTATTCAGCCACATGGGAGCGTTTTCCACAACGAACAGCCATTTTAAGTTTCCGTCACAGCATCTCAATAGGATTCAGGTCAGGACTTTGACTAGGCCACTTTTTTTTCCCTTCAGCCATTCAGAGATGTGCTTGCTGTTGTGTTTTGGACCATTGTCCTCCTGCAGAACCTATGTTGGTGTCCACTTGAGGTCATGAACAGACACATTTTTTTGGTAGACAGCAGAATTCATGGGTCCGTTTATCACAGCAAGTCTTCCAGGTCCAGGACTAACACACCACCAATGCCATGTTTTACTGTTGGCATGATGTTCTTCTCCTGAAACGGCGTGTTACTTTTACACCTGATGTAGCAGGACACACCTGTTATGAGTAGTGAAAGTTTTTTCACCCAGAATATTTTCCTAAAACTCACAAAGATGTGTTCTGGGAAAATTAAGACGAGCCTTAGTGTTGTTATTGCTCAGCAATGGTTTTCAT
Organism: Fundulus diaphanus; assembly: GCA_037039145.1. Classification (NCBI taxonomy): domain Eukaryota; kingdom Metazoa; phylum Chordata; class Actinopteri; order Cyprinodontiformes; family Fundulidae; genus Fundulus; species Fundulus diaphanus. The sequence continues at coordinate 42,058,761 of CM073139.1, read as the reverse complement.
CTTGGACCTCCGCCATGTAGGCATTCTTTTGGCCCTGTGTCTTTAAGACACTGGAGGCTTGACCTCTGACCTTAACTGTGGCCAGCAGGGCTTTGGATGTTGTTGTGGGGTGTTTTGTGCCCTCTTGGATGAGCCGTCGGCCGGCTCCCGGTAAGGTTCACCGCCGTTCCGTGTTTTCGTCATTTGTGGATAACGACTCTCGCTGTGGGTCCCTGGAGTTTTAAACTCCGGAAGGGGACAAACACTTTTTCACACCACTATTTATTGTTTTTTAAATTAGCACCTATATCTCTTCATGAGGGGAAATGTTTCCTCCAAAAAAAAAACTTACAAGATTTGTCAAACAATGTCTAATTTAAAAGGTTTATAAACAATAATCCATGTTAATAATGTCCTCTTGCACGATTTCCTTACTGTTTTACTCATTATGTATTTTGCTTTACCTACATGTTACAAGTTGATACAAATATTAAATACATGTCTTGCAGACACACATCTTCCAAACATGTGACTATGGTAAAGTAAAGCGTGTTGGTAAGCACTGGTTATTTTCTCCTTTTGATCCAACCAAGCCATGACCCTAAACAAGACACCACAACCACTCAAAATCAGTCGCTTTCCTGACTTCTCAAACTAATCCACAGCGAAACTACGATTCATCAGCTGGTTTGTGGATCATGTGAGCAGAGAAAGGGCTAAAACAGGCTGTCTGGTTGATCCTACGTCAGACAGTGCTATAGGACTTTAGCTACATTGAAACTGACCCGAGAGACTCCAGCTTGCAGCAGGGACTCCGCAGTCCCTCACACAGGAGAGTCACCCCCCAATCGGTCACATCGTTGTTGCTCAGGTCCAGCGCCGTCAAATGCGAAGACGGAGAGGTGAGAACGGAGCAGAGGGCTTGGCAGCTTCCTCCTGACAGACAGCAGAGACCAAGTCTGAAAAAGAGACAGAATCAAAACGTGAACCAGTTTGTTCTTTTCTGGTGAACACATTCCAAACAGCTGGTAATCTTTCATACGCACACAAAGTGCTATGATTTTTCAATCCGCTTTAAAAAAAACTTTATTCGTGCAGGTAGTCGTCAGTTGAAAGAGAGCCCTGTTACCACTAGTTGAAAGAAATTTATAGAGATTTTAATACGCAAGTATTTTTAAGATGGTAAATCATCTATCACAGACTGTAGGGTAAAGAACTACAGCTGATTTACTCAGATTGACTCACAGCCATGAATTTTCAGTCATTTGTTCTCAGAAAGCGTTAGCATGAGGCTACCTCAGAGCCTCCAGAGAACAGCAAGGACTCTCCAGGCCAACACACAGCAGCTCCACTCCTGAATCCTGCAGGTTGTTGTTGCTCAGGTCCAGCACTCTCAGCCCGCAGGACCGACAGCCGAGAAGTGCCGAAAAGCTCTCGCAGCTTTCTTCAGACAAGCTGCAGAGACTCAGCCTGAGGAGACGGTGGGACAACAAGAAAGATCACGCTAAAGCCCTGGTAGGTGCAGGTCCTGGCGAGCCCTCCCACTAATTTCTCTCTTGATGTAGACCTCAATAAAAACGAGTATTTATAAATACATCGTGCCTGTGCAGATTCTCCGTTATCTGGGTCATGGCAGCAGCAAACAGGCTTAAATTGGAGGCAATTGAGCAAAAGTCTAGTTGCCTCCGTTTTAAGCGTGTTTGCTGCCATAAATGCACCTGTTTGGTGCTGCTTTGTACATTTTCTTTGAGGACCTTCCAAATTAGTGATCAAGCCCGTTTGGCGAGTACAAGACGTTTTTTTTTTTTGGTTGGACACCACTTACGGCATCATTGCAGATTTTCCTTTTTTAACGTATCCTGTCTAGCAGTGAAGAATTAAGAATTGTTGTCTTAATGCCAAAAAGAGCCCAACAGATTTTACTTTCACAAGTGGAGCCTTACTGCTTTCACCATAGTGCTCCGCTTGATTTATAGATGCAAGAAGCTTTATTAGATTTTATTCTGGGACTATTTCATGTTCAATGGACACTGAAACAGGAAGATAGAAAAAGGGAAAAAAGGGAGAGAAACAGATTAGACAAAATGCCTAAAAGGAAGAAAAGGAGAAAGAGGAAAGGAAAAGGAGAGAGCAATATAACATCCTCTGAGTCTGCTTCTACACCTGCAAAGAGAGATATAGAAAGAACAACAGAACCAGCCGATAAAGTGTTACAGGTACAAACAACCAACGCCTAAATAACGCCTAACCTTGGTCATAATCTGGATAATACAAATTTTAATTTTTATGCAGATGACGCAGTCATATATTGCTGTGCATCCTCTCTTGAGCTGGCCTTGAAGCACTTGCAGTTTGTTTTTAATGTCTTTCAGGATAACTTATTCCAGCTGAGGCTTGTTCTGAATGTTTCTAGGACAAAGGTTAAAATTTTTGGCGAATCTAAGGTTAGGTCGAGTACGATGGTAAGAGTCAGTTCCTGTAAAGACCTGGGTACCTTAATTGATGACTCCCTCACACACATGTGCTCCAACTATTGGAAAGGTTGAGAGTCAAAGAGGTTTTTTTTTTTAAATCGCAATGAAGAGTGCTTTTCTTTTAATGTAAAAAAGCGACTTGTTGCTGCCACCATTTTGTCTGTGTCAGATTATGGTGGAGTTTTGTATATGTGTGCGTCTGCCCAGCGTCTTCACAAGATTGACACCGTTTATCATTCTGCCCAAAGATTTCTAACAAACTGCTACAATCTGACCCATCACTGTGAGTTATATTCTCAGGTTGGTTGGCCTTCTTTGACTACCTGCAGCTCCATCATTGGTACACTTTTATATATAAGGCCATTCTAGGTCTTCTTCCAATCTATTTGTGTGAAATGATAACACAAAAGAGCACCAAGCGATATTCTTTGCGTTCCAATCTGTCCCGAATGTTCGCACCAAACTTGGAAAAAAGGCGTTTGCCTGCCTAGTCCCCACAACATGGAGCACTCTACAAAATGATGTTTAAAGGATTAAACGGTCATGGGCTAAAACATATTTCTGAGTTTTCATTTTAAATGTTACCCATGCAACTACTGGATACTTTACAATCCTCTGGACTGAAAACGTCCCTGTTTGAACTTTCTCACAAACTAGTTCACTAATCAACTGTTTACCTTATCACACATGAGTGGTTGAAGCACATTTTGTTTCTTTTGATGCAGTGTTTTTTTATATTGAGAAGGAATCGAATGGCGCTCTCTACATAAACTTGCCGAGCAGTTTGTTTTTTCATTTGGGGGTTTGATTATGAAGCATAGTCAAGGTGGGATGCAGAATTTGTGTTTTGGGTTCTAGCAACTGGTCATTTTACATCATCACTCTGTGGGACAAAAGAATAAGATTTAAAAATTATAGACTTCTTAATTAGAATTAGAAGACACAGAACAGTCCCACATGCTTAGAGAGCTGAACTTACCTGAGAATTTCCAGTTTACCATTTAGACTTTCCACTCCAGCAAGTAGCAGCTTCGTCCCTGAGTCCCCCAGGCTGTTGTTGCTTAAGTCTAGCTCCTTTATACTACAGGACGGAGAGCTAAGAATGGAGCGCAAGGCCTCGCATGTTCTCCCAGAGAGATCGCGACCTTCCAGTCTGCAAAACACCCACACGTCCACAATCACTGGACAGGGAATCAGACACGGAGGTACGTACGGGTCGGTTTGTGGCTGTACTTACAAAGCTGTGATGGAGAGGCTGACCACTGGCAGCAGCATCAGAAGAACCTCCTCTGAGTCCCCGTAGAGCTTCAGGTCAAACACATCAAAGTTGCTTTCCGAGGACAGGATGATGGAGACCAGATCTGACCAGTCAGTAGGAGACAGATGAGGTGTTCTGAGGTTTCCTGAGGTGAGATGATGTTGGATCTCCTCCACTACTGAACTGTGTCTCATTTCATTCAGACAGTGGAACAGACACAGCATTTTGTCCAAAGACTGGTTATTTTCCGCATATTTCTTTATACACTGGACCGTCTGCTGATAATTCTGGGAGTCCTCCGCGGTCCGTTCAAGCAGACCTTCAAGGAGGGACTGGTTGCTTTGGAGAGAAAGACCCAGGAGGAAGCGGACAAAGAGGTCCAGGTCTCCGTTAGGACTTTGCAAGGCTTCTCTCAGAGCACTCTGGTACAGAACATTTAGGTCAGGTACTTTAACTACCTTATGGTCCATCAGGTTGACACCTGTGTTGATGAAGGTCAGACGGACATGGAGAGCAGCCAGGAACTCCTGAACGCTCAGATGGACGAAGCAGAACACCTTGTCCTGGTACAGCCCTCTCTCCTCTTTAAAGATCTGTGTGAACACTCCTGAGTACACTGAGGCTGCTCTGATATCGATGCCACACTCTGTCAGGTCTGATTCATAGAAGATCAGGTTTCCTTTCTGCAGCTGATCAAAAGCCAGTTTTCCCAGAGACTCAATCATCTTCCTGCTCTCTGGACTCCAGAGTTGATCTGTTTCAGCTCCTCCATCATACTTGACCTTCTTCACTTTGGTCTGAACCACCAGGAAGTGGATGTACATCTCAGTCAGGGTCTTGGGAAGCCCTCTACACTTTCTGTTTTTCACAATATCCTCAAAAACCGTAGCAGTGATCCAGCAGAAGACTGGGATGTGGCACATGATGTGGAGGCTTCTTGATGTCTCCAAGTGGGAGATGATCCTCCTGGCCTGCTCCTCATCTCTGAATCTCTTCCTGAAGTACTCCTCCTTCTGTGGGTCAGTGAACCCTCTGACCTCTGTCACCATGCCAACACACCAAGGAGGAATCTGATTGGCTGCTGCAGGTCGTGTGGTTATCCAGAGGCGAGCAGAGGGAAGCAGGTTCCCCCTGATGAGGTTTGTCAGCAGAACATCCACTGAGGTGGACTTTTGGGGGTCGGTTAAAATTTTTGTTTTGTGGAAGTCCAGAGGAAGTCGACTCTCATCCAGACCATCAAAGATGAACAGAACCTGGAAGTGTTCAAAGCTGCAGATTTCTTTGGTTTCAGTGAAGAAGTGATGAACAAGGTCCACCAAGCTGAACTTTTTCTCTTTCAGCACATTCAGCTCTCTGAAGGTGAATGGAAATATGAAGTGGATGTTCTGGTGGGCTTTGTCTTCAGCCCAGTCCAGAGTGAACTTCTGGCTTAAGACTGTTTTCCCAATGCCAGCCACTCCCTTTGTCATCACTGTTCTGATTGGTTGATCTCTTCCAGGTGGGACTTTAAAGATGTCTTCTTGTCTGATGGTTGTTTCTGGTCTGTGTGGTTTCCTGGATGCTGTTTCAATCTGTCTGACCTCATGTTCAACGTTGACCTCTCCAGTCCCTCCCTCTGTGATGTAGAGCTCTGTGTAGATCTGGTTCAGAAGGGTTGAACTTCCTGCTTTGGCGATGCCTTCAAACACACACTGGAACCTCCTCTTCAGGTGAAGTTTAAACCGGTGCTGGTGAGCTCCGCCATAAGTCTCTAAATCAATGATAAACACAATGTCTGTTTAACGTAACAGTTAAAATCCCGCCTTGTCTCATTAGCTGACACAGATCTAAATGTGTGATTTTTATAGATTGTTTTTAGAGGACCGATCGTACTGCTCTGCAGGAGATCAGCCAGCTCCGCCTGCTTCATATTTCTCAGGAAGTTCTGGGTGAGCTTCAGAAAAGCTTCTCTGCTGCTCTTCTTCCTCTCCTTCTCATCATCATCATCATCATCATCATCCACTCCCAAACCCTCCATCGGACTCTTTAGGTGATCCACAGAACCAGGAGAAAGAACCTGCTGGATCATCTTCAGCTCGTTTTTCACATAAGTGACTATCTGGATTTCCAGCACCTGGAATAGAAAGAAATTGAAGATGTTCTAAGCAACTATTGTATCCCATTAAGAGTTTAAAAACTATGCTCCTTCACTGACTTGAGACAGACAACCAAAAAGCTTCTTTGAGTTGAGAAATTCATGAGGGTCAGGGTTAAGTCGTTCACCCATTATGCTAAACATGTAACGATAGGGTTGGACGATAATTCAATAACAATATATGGGTAAAGGGTAAATAACAAGTTAAATGGAATAAAAGTTTTCCTTCTTTTATATTCTAGCCAGAGCCATGGAGAGAAAGAGTTGCGACACTCTTTGATGTCACCGCCAGGGCAGTCACGTGGTTCGTGTAGACCGCTATAGTTCCAAAACATACGCTGGCTGTCATGTTCTTCTATGGGACAGACAGCAGCGATTGCGTTATTTAACGGTAAATATATATATAAACATACACCCTACTACTTTTTCAGCTGTTATTGCATGATTACATATTTGTTAATGTCATTTTTCCATTTTGAGAGGCAGGGTGACAACAAAAAGCTGTATATTACTTAGATACGTTTTACATTTTTGGAGGGAAAAGCTTATGTTCATGTTAGGACAGGAGAACAGGCTAAGGATGGATTACGGACCGGGCCACCGGGGCCGGCGCCCAGGGGCCCTCTGGGGCCAGGGGCCCCGGGGGGGCCCAAGACCAAAACTGTTTCAACATATACATTGTTATTTCATAGGACGTCTGATGAAAACAGGGAGGGAGTGGGGCCCTCTGACATTTGGCTACCAAGGGCCCTTTGAGGGTTGGGGTGGGGGGGGGGGTACTTCCTACCAGGGCCCTCTGACTAACCACAGGCCCTTAGGGTGCTTTTAGCGGGCTCCACAGCTGGCCCTGCTAGTCAGCCGTGGGCCCTGATGAAAGCAAATTGGCAAATTAGAATTTTCCAAATGTATCAAAACTCTCCCCTCCTTTAAAACGTGACACATGCAGGCTGTGACGCGATGCGTTCTATTGGATCACCGGCGTGAAAGCGCGACAGGTAGCCTATTAGTTTTTTTTGTTTTAATCTGTTATAGCATGCTTCCTTGCCTTGCCAAGTGTAGATGGCAGAAAATAGTGAATAGAAAATGTAATGAATGTACAATTACAGTCGAGGATTTAAACATAGTAAATATAGTATGGGTGGCAAGAAGACAAATGTATCATACAGCTAATAGCAAGATTTAATGCAGCCACAATGATTTCAGGTAGGACAATATGGTTTCCTTTATCATATGCCCGCCGTGGCAGCACTAGTTAGCAATAAAGTCTCTAGAAATATGATTTTGACTGCGTCCGGTAGTGTGTGTCGTTATATCTTAGGTTAGATTTCATAGCTTCATAGCTTTCATAACTTGTCTCTCTTACAAGCTAACGCACGCCCACCTTCCAACAACATTGTAGGCTACACGGTACACTTCAGCTAACATCCCACGTCTAAACCTTAGCAAGTTGTTAATTTCATTGAACATATTGACAGTGTTTCTGATTGCGCTTAGTTTCAACAATTTAATTCTCTTTGCATTTTTGAATTTACATCGTTTGAGATCGTGTGCATATAGCTGCACCTAGTATTTCTGCTAGGTTTCATTGAACTCTGGCTACTCCGTTGTGACACGAGTGGCTTAATGTGCCACGACCAGGCTAGCTATAATTGTCCGGAAAGACGTAAAGCGACAAACCGCTTCAATTTATTCACAATCCACAATAGCATGGTTTGTAAACATTTTTTTTATTTTTATTTTTGGGAGGGGGCCCTGGGCGAATTCTTTGCCCAGGGGCCCAGACTACCCTTAATCCGTCCCTGGCTAGAACGGCTCTAACTTAACTTTTCTTTTCCATATCATTCATGTGATGACAGATGTCTCATGATTTTCATTTTATGGCGACTGGGCTGTATTATTGATTACCGTGATTTTGCTTATAAATTCCCATTCAGCCATTAGCTTACCTTTGTGGTAGCGTTGGGTCTGCCGTGGTCCATTCAGCATTCGCCTAGCAGCTAGCTCACTTCTGATAAGTGGTCCCCCCCAGACCACAACATGAAACATGATCATGTTAAGACTAATAATATAATTTTAAGATTAAGCCATTCACATATTATCAAAAGCATTATGCTTATATGTTTGGGTCTATAGGTAAGTGCAGAGCTATTAAGATTTTTCTCTACGTCTCTGGGTTAATGCACAGAGTAAGAGTAAGGTTAGCTGCAGAGAGAGTGATAGAGAACAGTGACAGGCAACACTCCCATTGGACTCCGTTGTTGCTTTTTGCTTTTTTGACAAAGAACAGTCCATTCAGCATTTACACCCACTTTTTCTGATGAGGCAGGAGTTGGCCACACAACAATGATAATTTTAATACTAAGCCATGCACAAAGAATCAAATATATTAAATAATAACAACTCATTAAGCTTGGATGAATGATTCAAATATTGTTTAATAAAAAATACTGAGTGAGACAACAAGATGTGTGTGTGTGTGTATCTAACTGGAAAAACAAGAACAAAGAGAAGGAACAGGGAGAAATATTATAAATACATTTAAAAAAAATCCTCCACATCACATCAGGCTTCAGAGTGCATCAGGGCTGAAAGGAAGGACAACATTAATAATAAAGGTACCTGGCATAAGATAGAAATGAACATTGTGGAACAAAAAAAATGGGAACAAGCATGAATAATATCAACAAACATACGTACAGTATGTGTGAACAAGAACAACAAATGTGTAAACAGGCGTTAAGAACAGGTATCGTAACCATTTTTTTTGGGGGGGGGGGGGGGGGGGGCTCCACTGAAACCTGTGATGGCCACAACAACGATACTGCTGGTCCAGCAAGATCTGTTGAGACAGGGGCACAAATATGTTTCCATTCAAGCCAGTTGCACTGTGTACATACAAATAAATATAAGCATATGCACCATAAAGGGCCTATTTATATAATACACAGAGTTGACAATTCAAAATAGGTAGCTATTTAATCAATTTACGCCTGCATATAAAGTTACCTTCACAGAAGGCAAGTCAAGCTAACAAACTAGCAGGCAGTCGGTCGTCTACCAAGATAAAAGATATATATATAATTACGCTGGTTACATACAACAAAAGATCAGTATAAGCATCATAAATGGCCTATGATACAATATAGACAGTTGACAATTCAAAACAGGTAGCTATTTAATCAACTTACCTCAGAAGTTACTCGACAGTCAGCAATGGAAGTGAATGATGTCCAACGCCATAGAACGGCTTTTTGGAACTATGCGAGGCTGCATACCCCAGAAGTAGGCGGCAAAAAGCGTACAACGGAGTCCAATGGGAGTGTCGCGACTCTTTCTCTCCATGGCTCTGATTCTAGCCATGTAGGTTAATATTAGTCATTACATCCTCCCAGCCAATCACAACGTAGACCCAGGAACCAAGCCCCGCCCCCTTCAAAGAGTTCAGAGAGCACGCGTTCTTATTTCTTTTTTAAAGTTTGGTAAAAAGTTGGTTGAATAAAGGGTTGAGTTTGAATTCAGTGTTTGCGTGTTCTTTATCTAAAAATAGGTCGCTAAGCAACAGCATAAAATGTCCAGGGCTGCACTTAAAATCTATGTTTTGAATTTGTTGATTATTATCGATATCGATCCATGTGATTTCTGTTTCATGGATATGCTTTTTCTATATCGTCCAGCGCTTCGTCACGATATATTGAAGACAAGGGGTGATTCAATATGTTGAAGGACATGTTTTATGCATTGCAATAGGAGTGACAAAATTAAAAGGACTGGATATAGAAAGGTTAGGTGGAACCTGTGGTAAAGACTGGTCATAACGGCAAATAGTAAAACTGCAACATAGATGGCATAAGAGCTGAAGTTTTCACAACTTTCTGTTCAAGGTTGAGAGAAACAGAAGAAATTTTACAAAACCTGTTAAAGATTTATAAAAATAGAAGAAATTTCACTAAACCAAGGCAGCAAATGCAGCTGTAATACTGCGAAAGCACAAATTTGCGCTGAAAAGTAATACTTGATGAATTACCGTATTTCTCGGACTATAAGGCGCACTTAAAAATTCTTAAATTTTCTCAAAAATTGATGGTGCATGGCACTACCCGATCCGTACCGGTAGCACAATCCGTTCCATCAGCTCATAACTTCCGGGTCGCCAAAAAAATAATGTAATTACGGTATTGAAAATAAGTAAGAAAAACGAAATATTGCCACCGGAAGTTATTCTGTTCGTGCATGCGCAAATGAGCTGATGGAACGGATCGTGCTACCGGTACGGATCTGGTAGTGACAGTGCACCTTATCAATGATTACAGTTATGCTGGATTTTAGGAGCATTACGGTACACTGTGTCACCACCTGATTGGACCCCTGAGCTGTCTACCAGACTGCCTGACTGTAATGTCTAAACTAGAAGTGCATTCATGTAAGGCAGCCTGGAGTACGCGCTAGCAACAATAAACCTAGTAAGTTAATTCAATATAAACGTTTATTTTGGCCTCATGTTAGAAACAGGGCAGTGTAGTCCAGCTACTCTGTCCTCTCAACAGAGACAGCTAGAGAGCTCTGGACGTGGAGGAGTGATGTTACACGCTTGGGAGAATATTTAGTGCCCCTTATATATTTAGTGCGCCGTATGTGTGGACAGACACAATTTGGACAAAGGCTAACTTAACTCTGCTTTCACCGGCCCGGTGAGAAGCGCTCCCTGCAGCAATCAAAAGCGAGCAGGTGGCGTCACTTAAGCGAAATTTCTAGATGACCATTTAGGCTGCTGACATTATCACGCAATGGCCCTCAGAATACACTTTCTCACCTCTTTTTCAATGTAAATTTCTCCAGTTTTTATTCATGATTATTCAATATTTTTCCTATTATCTATTTATCCTCAATAAAATCAAGTCACTAACCCGTCGGGGCACTGAAACCAACAAGTTTCCCTCTATGGGGATGTTAAAGTTCATGTTATCTACATTTTAATAATTGTATAATTGTTATATAAGTTTACTTTCTCATTCCTCCACTGTTCAGGTAGTGGATCAGCTAATCAGCTCTCTCTGTTTCCATCGTCTTCCTGCTTCAGACACTCTTAGGCTCACTGAGTCCTCCTCACCACTCCTAACATTTTGTCACTTTAGCAGCTCTCTGAGGGCCTGGGACGTTTTGTGAATAACTTTTATCTTACCGAGGTAAAATTCTCAGAAAAATCTTGGAATTTAGGAAATTCTAAGATTTTTCCTAAAATGGCGTCGCTAAGAGCTGCTTTTAGTCTGAGAAATCTTTGACAACACGGGTCCTGGGCTCCTGGATTCTTTGCATCCAGAACGCGATCATATTGCACTTCCTGCTGTCCACCACAGTGAGGAGAACATTCCCAGGGAGGCAGAAAAGAAAGCTGGAGCATCATTTGGTCCTGAAAGTCACTGTACTGTACCCCAGCTTCAGTAACGCCTGTTTTGTACGGCGCTAGAACAGTGACAGCTTGCAATGACATCGAAAAAGAGATTTGGCATTGAAAAAGTAGACACTGAAAAGTCAAACATTACTAGAAAGTAAGAACTTATGATGATATTCTCATTTTATGCTGCAGCTTGTTTCATTGTCACTGCAGAGCTCCTGCAGCTACGCCGTCGCCACAAGCTGGCGCTGTTTTAGCGCCGTAGTTTTCTGCGTGTGAGCGCGTTGGATTCAGCTGGATTGGCTCTGGTCTACAACACCAAACGCTGGTCACAGGCGGTCTGTGAGCCAAAGCTGTGGGTCCTCAGCATGAAAAGACCTTGAACGCAGGGTTTGGTCACAGTTTCTTACTTTAGAATGGAGGATAGTGTCAACAATTGTTCGGTTTCTTTCGCGCCCGTAACCCAAGCAGCTCCTGTGCGACGGCGACGTCGTCGTAAATGTTCAGACCTTAAATATGGAGTCCAGCTGTGTTGGATGCTGTGGGTCTGCCGGGCCCTGGGGAGCCTCCGAGGTCCTTGGGTCGGTTCTGTGAAGGCATGAGGAAACGTGCTGAACACATGATGGCAGTACGTTGCTGTTTTGTGCTGAAAGTGTGAGCTAGCAGCACGTTTATCCCGCTGAGAATGTTAGATGGCTCGACTGAATGAAAAGCTTTTCACAACTTAGAAATCACCTGAAAAAGTCAGTGAAACCACGTTATGACGTTTCTAAAGCCACAGTGTAACTCCCTCCTATTTGTTGGTGTTGGAAACCAAGTGGCCATAAGAACCTTTGAGCAAAGCTTAAGAGAGCGCCTGAATATCTGGGTTCTGATCTGAGCCTGATGTCTCAGCGTCTGGCTTCATGGATAGTCTTGTGATTCCTTAGACTAATTTAACCCGAATCAACTAAAGACGGGCAGAAAAGTCTTCTAGTTCTCTACTGGGGTTATTTTCAGCGATATGGTGAGATTATTGTCTCTAATATTAAGGTAACTGACATATCTGACGCTCGCTGAAGCCGCCCTGTTTTACCTCTTTGTAGCAGGTTGGGTCTCATCAAAGTTGACTCCAACTTCCTCAAAGAAGTGACTTTTGAGGGAGAGACCCCTGGCGTCAGACTGGGGAGAATCTGCTCTCTGCTGTCGGATCCTGATAGAAAAACAACACAAGGAGCGTTTCCATTAAAATCTGCAGGGTTTAAAAACCGAACAGTTTCCCCACAGCGAACTTTAAACACACTCAGATTTCCAGATGCTTTGTCCTCTGAAGTTGACGAGCGGGTTTTCCTTGGACCAGTCGCTCCTGAAGGACACACAGCTGGGTCCGGCTTCAGCTTGGTTCCTGCCAAAGAAAAGAGCTCAGTTGATCTGTTGACATAGACCCATGGGAGCAAATCTGATTTGTTGAACATGACTATAACACAAATGGTCCATCCTTCCGCTTATCTGGGGTCGGGTCGCGGGGGTAGCAGCTTCAGTAGGGAGGCCCAGACCTCCCTCTCCCCAGCCACTTGGGCCAGCTTCTCCGGGGGAATCCCAAGGCGTTCCCAGCAGAGAGACATAGTCCCTCCAGCGTGTCCTGGGTCTTCCCCTGGGTCTCCTCCTGGTGGGACGTGCCCAGAACACCTCACCAGGGAGGCGCCCAGGAGGCATCCTAACCAGATGCCCGAGCCACCTCAACTGGCTCCTCTGGACATGGAGGAGCAGCGGCTCTACTCTGAGACCTCCCCGGATGACTGAGCTCCTCACCCTATCTCTAAGGGAGAGCCCAGACACACTATGGAGAAAACTCATTTCAGCCGCTTGTATCCGGGATCTCTTTCTTTCGGTCACGACCCAAAGCTCATGACCATAGATGAGGGTAGGAACGTAGATCGACCGGTAAAACGAGAACTTCGAATTCCTTTGATAAATCACAAAGGGCAGGTTAGAGCGGGAACAGGTGGAGGCGGCGATCTCACCTCTGGGCCTCCGGTTCTCCACCCAGACCACTTCTGGAGGCGGGGACTCCGTCCTCTCCGTCCTGGTCCATGCTGCTCACAGACCCGCCGTCATCTGAGCAGGAAACTGACAAAAATCACTATTACAGACGTTTAACCCCACGCAGGACGCACCTTCATCGTTCACTCCCTGCTTTTTAAGAATGTCGCTGACTCCTCATCAGCTGATGTTCACGTTAAAAGATCACACTGCAAAAACGGAACTAAAAATAAGCAAAATCTGTCCTTGATTTGAGCAGGTAAGTAAGATGATCTGCCAATGGAATAACATTTTTGCACTTAAAATAGGAACAACTCATCTCCATCGTCTTATTTCAAGTGCAGGATGTCTAATTATCTTATTTTAGGGGTAGAAATACTAATTCCATTGGCAGATAATATCATTTACCGGCTCAAATCAAGGACAAAAACCCAAATTTTAAGAACATTTTATTTATTTTTAGGTCGGTTTTTGTAGTGAATCCTCATTAGAAGTGAAATAACCAATGAGGGGGAAACTTCTCTAGATTTAGTCACCACACTGCAAAATGGGAACTAAAAGTAAGTAAAACTGTCTTGAAATGTGTGTATTTTTTCTTGATTTGAGCAGCTAAATTAGACTATTTGCCAATGGAATGAGTATTTTACCCCTAAAACAAGATTATTAGCTATCCTGTATTTGAAATAAGATGATGGAGATTAATTGTTATTATTTTAAGTGCAAAAATCTTGTTCCATTGGCAAATAGTCTTATTTACCTGCTCAAATCAAGGAAAAATACACACATTTCAAGAAAGTTTTACTTACTTTTAGTTCCCTTTTTGCAGTGCGTGGCGTGGACGTTCAGGGTAAACAGCTGTGCACATCTGCACACATTCAGCCAAGATGTTGGGCGAAGATCCTCCGTCATCCAGGTCATAATAAATCCAAAAAGGGTTTAAAAATAAAACAACTGGACTTCTGTTCTGAAGCTGAAGACGTTTCTCTTCCCATCCAGGAAGCTGCTCAGGTCAAAATGTCTGCAGTAGTGAGGAGTTCCCAGCTTTACTGACCTTAATAGCCTCGTTAGAGCTTACATTCACCTGTAGATTCACCAGTGGAGCTACAAGCTTTATATTATTGCCCAAAAGGCAAATTAAACTGAAACTGGTCCACCCCATTGCTTCCCTGTTGTTTCTGGTTAATTTGCATGTCATCTAAGCCATTTCAAGGCATTTTGGGGAATACTATAAAGCTTGGAGCTCCTCACTACTCCAGACATTTGAACTGAGAAAGCTTTCTGGATGGGAAGTGAAACGTCTTCAAACTTCGGAAAAAAAAGTCCAGTTGTTTTGTTTTTTTAACGTTTTATGGAATGACCATGACCTGGATGAGCACACGGCTCAACACAGGAGAGCTACCAGGACAGGACTCAGCCGTCCACCTGCACCTCAGGGACAGAGGACGCTCTGTGAGGACCAACATGTTCACATTTTGGACAGAGAAGAAGTTCGAGGGAGGGGTGAAGGAAGCCATTTGCGTAAAGCGAGACAAAACAAGTTGAAACAGAGGAGGAGGGCTCAGGTTTACACTTTCAGAAACTCAGCGACAGGTTTGATTCCTGCCAAGTTTCGCCTCCACACATGTGAGCTCAGCATTCCTGCTGGGAGCCAGGCTAACGAGGCGAGATGGCCATAAAGAGTCCAGGGTACAGTTCATAGTCCCTCCCCCATCACCCGTGTTTAGAAAAAGCCAAAAGAAACAACGTTTTACTTCTTTTTATTATTATTACTTAGACATTGCTGTTGAGAAAATCCAGTAACTGTAGCAAAACCTTTATTTTCAAGGTGAATTTCATTAATTAACTAATTAACAAATCATTGTAAAGTGTAAACCTCCTCATGAATGATTTTATGAAGTCTTAATTTGTACTAATTCTTATCTGATTTTGAACTGAAGCCCTGAACGCCAGACTCCCTCTTGGCCAGGCCTCCCTGGAAAAACAGATTTTAGCTCAAGGTTAAATAAAGAGGGCCGGCTTTTATTAATGAAACATTTGTTTTTTTATTTTATTTGAACATTGTGTTTATTGGATTTTCGTGTATTAACACATAACATGGCAGGTCATACATTGATCATCTTATTTTTGTTTTACCCTGTCCCCTTCATACCCTCACCTATCAACCTGTTACTGGTACATTTATTTGTAAATATACGCATATACATATATGTCCATATATGTGTGCATACATCCATCAACAGACACCTATACCCAAATATATATATATATATATATATATATATATATATATATATATATATATATATATATATATATATATATATATATAAGTAAATAGATAAATAAATAAACTTGGAGCAAGATAATCAAAGCTTCGAAAGCAAATGAGTGAATAAAATAAATTATAATAAGGTAAATAAATAAGCCTGTACAAAAATGGAAATTAATTCAGGGTACATAAAAAGTCCATGAATGAAAAGTAATAATAGTTACATTTTGCTCAGCAGTAGTTCGGTCTTATTTTGGTTCCTCCCTTTAATTGTTTATATCTGCTGTATTTAAATTCTCAATCAGCCCACCCCGCTCCAGTTTGTCCAGTCTTTGTTTTAGTTTATACATTATATATTTATGTCTTTACTTTTATGCATTTATTGGCTATCGTCAAAGCTATTCTTCTAAACCTGACTTTGCTGCTCTCCACAGATAGCGTTGAAGTGTCCCCTAGCAGAACTGACCTTGGTTCAGATGGTATATTAATTTTTTTTTTTTACAGTGGATATGGTTTTAAATATTGTTTCCCAGTAGTTGGACAAGATGCGAATAAGAGAGCCAACCTCAGATTTACACCTTGGACAGTACTGAGAGATTGTCTGAGTTATATTGTGCAGCCTCTCCGGAGTGTAATACGTTCTGTGCATCAAGTTGTACTGAGTTATTATGTGTTTAACTTTTTTTTAAAACTAAACAATTTATCTGTGGAGTAAATGACAGAAGAGGGAGCCAAAAACAGCTAAAAGGAGAAAAGAATGGTTCGGATTTGACGCGGATGTACTTGAAAAGGCTGTTTTTCCCCAAATTAACCACCAGATGTCATAAACAGGAGCAGGATGTGTTTTAATGTGAGCAGGAAGCTCTTTTAATCTGCTTTATGAAGCAGGAGGAACAGAGACAGAAGCTTTAAGTCCAGCAGAGTGGAAGCAATACCTCCTACAATTTCCACCTGCAGTCTTATTGTGCAGTAAAGCACACATGCAGACCTGTGGAGCAGGTGTCTGATGGGCTCAGATTGGCTCCCCAGGGCGGCGGGCCCAGCTCAGGCGTCTTCTGGTCTCTGGTTCTGCTCAGCTTTGTCTCTGTAATACCCCCCCCCCCCCCCCCCATCAGCCAGCAGCCCAAACTGCTTCTGTTAGAAACAAGCAGCCCAGCTCCATGAAGCAAACATTAAAAACCAGCTACTGTACCATCAAGCTGAGGATCTCCGATGAGAACGACGACTGTCTGTGGCAGAAAGTTTCCTGAAAGTGAAACTAGCAGATAAATCAGGAAATACCCACAGGAAGGGGGGGGTGGGTGTTATTCATCTAAAAGACGTTTAATCACCATGAAACAGTGAATATAGGTTCAAATCAGCAGAGAGGAAGAAAACTGCTGACATGTTAGAAGGATTGACTCTGTTAAACGTATTAATCCCTCTTTTGCTGTTAGTTTTGCTCTAAACTTCATTTACTCAGCAGGTTTTTGCCTTAAAGATAAAGATCTGGGGATCCGTTGCTTGGGATGCAGCTGATCGGGTTCTCTGACGTCTGTTTCTGTTTGATTCTGACTTTTTTCCCCCTCTGCTGTCGTTTCATCGGCGTTACATCTTTAACCCTGGAGGAAGAAATTCCCTCCTGGTGACTTTTGACTTCTGGTTCCCCCCTGGCTGCCCTGGGGGAGCTGCCTTCCTGCCCACCCTGACAATACGCGGCACCTGCTTCTGTAAACGCGACCAGCAGAAATACGAGAAATATGAGTCCAGAGCAAAGTTAGCATCTGTAAAAAGTGTAAAATAACCCAGTCCTGCTTCCATGTGTGTTAATGTTGAGTTTTAAGGCCGCTCTCAGGCTGTCTCCATCCCAGGAAAACATCCATAACAAAACAAGCTTGAAAAATCTCAGTTTGCTTTAAAAAAAATCCCTGTTATCTATACAATGATTTGGTTCAAGTGTTTAAAATGTTAAAACAGATTTAAATTAGCAGCAAACGGGATATCGGCCGTTCACTACACAAAGTCAACAAACACAGGACAGCTTGTTCAGGCCGCCCCCCAACACGATGCCGCCCTGGGTGGAGAGCCGTGCAGCCCAGATCACACACGCAGGTTTATTTGTCAGAGAACAGAAATAAGCAGCTGGATGGTGTTTTTGAAATTCATACAGAATTTATGGCTCCTGCTTCTCACGTTTGGTCCATTTAGATGAAATAACAAATGTCAAGCACAAGTTAAAGCTGGTGATAAAACCTGGGGGATTCTGCCCAGGCTCCATGTAAAAGGTGGCTGTGGAGTGTTTAGTACTGTTTAGTACAGATATTAGGAGAGAAATCCACCTGGACACTAATATCAGATTCATTCAGCTTCATCCTGCCGCTTAAGGAACTGAATACTGACTTATAGTTACACATATTTGTGTAAATGGTTCATAATTAATATTAGTGGTTGAATTTGATCATTTATCATAACTGGGTCCACAGATTTCTATGAAATACGTTTCTAATGAAAGTGTCAAAGCTACACCTGCTGCTTTTTTTCTTAATCGCTCCAATGAAGTCTTCTTCTACAATCTAGCTCCTCTTAGAAGATATGTTAGATATTTTAGAGATAATAATAACTGCCCGTGGTGTTATTTCATGTGTATTTATGCATGTTTCGGTTTATGAGCTTTAATTAAAAACACAAGCGGCCCGTTCTGTATTCCGGATGCAGTTGCAGCTGTTGACCACCAGGGACACAAACCCCGTCTTTCTCGTCCTCTTGCCCTTTGCTGCTTTAATTTCCATCAAAGAGCGGAAAATGTTGCATTTATAATGCACAATAAAGTGTGTTTATGACTCGTGTGGCGTTAAAGTGTCGTTAACGCTAAGCTATCTGCCGTTTTGACGGTTGGTCTCGCTGCTGGGGGCTCTTTGGGCTGAAGCATCGCGAGGTTTGGGGATGTTATCGCGAGAGCTTACACCTGTTTGTGTCTCGTCCATGGTGTCCGGCTGTCCTCCGCCGCAGTAAACCCAGCAGACGTGCCGCCCCGCTCCGCCGCAGCATGGAGGCGGCAGAAGGTAAGACCCGCTCTATGGACACCCGGTGTGACCCGTGCCGCCTCACAGCAATGCTCCGTGGACAGGTGTCGGCGCTCCCACTCCCACGGAGGAGATGAACGGCGCCGGGACGCTCATGGACTTCCTGGACGAGCCCTTCCCGGACGTGGGGACCTACGAGGACTTCCACACCATCGACTGGCTGCGGGAGAAGTCCCGGGACACGGACCGCCACCGGAAGGTCTGCTGCTGCGTGGGGCCGCCGCTGCGTGGGCCGCGCTCCCACTGACTGCGTGTTTCTTTCCCGCAGATCACCAGCAAGAGCCGGGAGTCCCTGTGGGAGCTGATCAAGAGCCTGCTGGACGCCTGGTCCGGATGGGTGGTGATGCTGCTCATCGGCCTGCTCTCCGGTACCGTGACGCTGCGGTTCTGTTGGCCCATCAGGGCCGGTTCTGAAGAACCGGGTCATGCTGAAAGGCTTTAAACGGGGTTAGAGGTCACCGGAACCGGGTAGGTCCAACTTCTCCACCAGGTGGAGAGATTGGACCACCGGTACCGGTTCTGTCTCACCCACACAGACATCAATGTTGGTTCTGCAGAACCGGGTCATGCTGAAAGGCTTTAAACGGGGTTAGAGGTCACCGGAACCGGGTAGGTCCAACTTCTCCACCAGGTGGAGAGATTGGACCACCGGTACCGGTTCTGTTTCACCCCCACAGACATCAGTGCTGGTTCTGCAGAACCGGGTCATGCTGAAAGGCTTTAAACGGGGTTAGAGGTCACCGGAACCGGGTAGGTCCAACTTCTCCACCAGGTGGAGAGATTGGACCACCGGTACCTGGTGCCGCCTGGTTCTGCACCCAGACAGACATCAGTGCTGGTTCTGCAGAACCGGGTCATGCAAAAGCGCTTTAATCTGTTAGAGGTCCGTCAGAACCGGGTAGTTCAACTTCGACCACCAGTCCGGTTCTGTTTCACCCCCACAGACATTAATGTTGGTTCTGCAGAACCGGGTCATGCTAAAGACACTTTAATCTGTGTTAGAGGTCCGTCAGCAGCACCAGAACCAGGTAGGTCCAACCTCTCCGGTCAGGCGGGGATGTTGGACCGGCGGTTCTGGTTCTGGGCTGACGGCCCGCGGGTCGCCCCCCCACAGGGACGCTGGCGGGCGTGATCGACCTGGCGGTGGACTGGATGACGGACCTGAAGGAGGGCGTGTGCCTGTCGGCCTTCTGGTACAGCCACGAGCAGTGCTGCTGGACCTCCAACCAGACCACCTTCGCCGACCGAGACAAGTGTCCGCAGTGGCAGAAGTGGGCCGAGCTGATGACGGGCCACGCCCAGGTCAGGCGGGACGCCGAGCGAGCGGTTCTGGTGCGGTCCAGCCCGAGCTGACGGGTCTGTGTGTTGCAGGGTGCCGGGGCGTACCTGCTGAACTACTTCCTGTACGTGCTGTGGGCGCTGCTCTTCTCCTTCCTGGCCGTCACGCTGGTGCGGGTCTTCGCCCCCTACGCCTGCGGCTCCGGCATCCCAGAGGTACCGCCGCCGGTTCTGTCCCCCTGGGTTTGGGTCGGAGTCGGGGGTAGAAACGTTGTGCTGTGCTCCGCCGCAGATCAAAACCATCCTGAGCGGGTTCATCATCCGCGGCTACCTGGGCAAATGGACCCTGCTGATAAAGACGGTGACCCTGGTTCTGGCCGTGTCGTCGGGCCTCAGCCTGGGCAAGGAGGGCCCGCTGGTCCACGTGGCCTGCTGCTGCGGGAACCTCTTCTGCAGCCTCTTCTCCAAGTACAGCAAGAACGAGGGCAAGAGGCGCGAGGTGAGTTCTGCTTCTGGTTCTGGTCCTGCCGGGCCCCGGCCGGCCCGCGTACAAACCGGAGGTCTAGAAACGCACGGAGGCCCCCGTCACTCCGTCCTGTCTAGGACGGTTCTGTCGGAACCTGCAGGTAACCAGGGAAACGCCCTGACGGGGCCGCCTGGTGCCGCCTGGTTCTGTTGGACCCGTCACATCGCTCCAGTCGTTTCAGAACCTTGGTCCAGACGCAGGAACACACGCTCAGCTGATGTCGGTGTGAATCCCCGCTTCCGCTTCGACTGCCACCTAAAGACGCTTTTTCAACATTTAGCATCGTTTGATGTTTTTTTCTTTAAATCCTCCTAAAAAAATGAACTTTCTGAGGATTTTGCACAACAAATACACATTTTTTTAAACAGCCAGGCTTAAATTTACACCTCTGCCCAGAAAAAAAAGAAAGGAACTAATTTGCACGTAAAAAATTAAAAAAAAACGTTTTGTTTAAATTTCTCCCCTGTCACTCATTAATCTTGTACAAACCGTCTCTGTTGATCACGTTTTCCCATCAGGCTGTTTGGTCCATCCAATAATATCCAGGAAAAATATCAACGTTCCTGAATTAATTTTCACAGTTAAAGTAGGACGACGTAGAAAAAAAGCTCATCGATGAAATAGAAATCATATTGATCGATAATTATCAACACAATCTAAACATTTATTTTAAGTTCAGCCCTAGACATTTTATGCTGTTGCTTAGCAACCTATTTTTAGATAGACACACAAACACTGAATTTAAACCCTTTGTTCAACCAACTTTTTACCAAAACTGCAAGTTTTAAAAAAGAAAAAAAAAACGCGTGCTCTCTGAACTCTTTGGAGGGGGCGGAGCTTCATGGGCCTGCGCTGTGATTGGTTGGGAGGATGTAACGACTGTAATATTAACCTCCATGGCTAGAATGTTATTCTATTGAACTTTTTATTGACCTTTTTATCATCGACAAGCGTCCATCGATCGATAAATATTGTTATTGAATTACCGTCCAGCCCTAGGTTAAAGGTAGACGGATTAGCTCCACAACAGCCTGTTAATGAATGCTCAGAGGCACCAGTGATGGATCCAGAGCCGTCGATCGCTGCAGGTTGATATGAGCCAGCAGAGAGAAGTTATTCCTCTGTATTAATGTTGAGTCTGGCTCAAATGGTTAACATCATCACAGAGGAATCATCCCCGGTCTTCATCAAATTCATCCAACACCCTAATGAGGAAGGGTTATTTGGATATTAAACAATGTAAAATTTACTGGATAGAGGTTAAGGCTAGAGTCTGCAATTCTTCCAGAAGTTTCCCCAAGTCCCTTTTCTGAATAACTGCGTAAGATCGTCTTTCCTGCTCTTCAGCTCCTCAGGGATCACGTGAAAAAAAATCTCCCAAATCCTCTCTGGTGTTATTTCTTTCTACTGAGATCTTGCTCTTCTTCTCATAAACATGAACGGGATTCACTTCTTGTGACTCTCAGCCATGTTCAAAGTTTACGGAGAGAGCAGTGGAGCTACAATGAACGGCTAACCGCTAAGCTAACCATGAAGCTAACTACTAAGCTAACCGCTAAGCTAATGGCTAACCTAACTACTAAGTTAACGGCTAACCTAATCACTACCAATCAATCAATCTATCTTTATTTGTCAACTACAATTTGCATTTGTAATCGAAATTTCAGTTCCAGTGCAACTGTTCATCACATACATAAACAAACATTTTGGGGGGAACGATTGACTGAGGCCTTGCGTTGCCAAGGAACACAGCCAGACGGCCGCTGCCATTCGGCGCAGCCGTGAGGCGCATTCCTCCTTACGCGGTGCCCACAGGGCGCTGCCCTTGAATCTGTGGAAAGATTTTCACAAGATTTTCACAATGGGGAAGAAGAGGGAAGATAAAAAAGACCAATGTGTCACACTTTATCCTCTCACGGTACAGTGTACCCTAACTGCTAAGCTAACCACCAAGCTAACTGCTAACTACTAAGTTAACCGCTAAGCTAATGGCTAACCTAACAGCTAAGCTAATCACTAAGCTAACCGCTAATGGCTAACCTAACCACTAAGTTAACGGTTAAGCGAATCACTACCCTAATCGCTAAGCTAACCGAATACATAAACAACAGAAGGGCGCTTGCTAACAAAGCCAGCAAACGGAAACTCAGAAGGAACAAGCGTGTCAGAATGACGTCATGTAGGACAACCAGTAGATGAGGTGATTCCTCCAGAACTTGAGCGTTCTCTGCAGCTCTCAGAGAACGATGTTTTTAGCCTCCTTTTATTGACTAGTGTCAGGATGGAAGGACCATTTTACCCAGGATAACAGTATACAAAGTGTTTCTGCACAGAATTACCAGCTATAGCTTTAGCAAGCTTCTTATTTCCTAAACGTACGTTTCCTCTCGGCCAGCAAAGACATTTGGACGGTGAAGACGAGAGCTGCACCGATCACTGTTACCGGTTACCGATATTTCCTGATGTTATATACTTTCCTTCCCTTTGGGGAACGACCACGACCACATCCCCCTGCCTCAGTTAAAGGAGGTCATAAAAACCTCTCCATTCTCTCCCACCAGGTGTTGTCGGCGGCGGCGGCGGCGGGGGTATCAGTGGCATTTGGGGCCCCCATCGGCGGGGTTCTGTTCAGCCTGGAGGAGGTGGGTTTGGATCCGTTTCTACCAGAACCGGCTCCTCTTGGCTTTGACCCGGGATGAAAAGCTGTGCTCTCCCCCCCTGCAGGTGAGCTATTACTTCCCGCTGAAGACCCTGTGGCGCTCCTTCTTCGCCGCCCTGGTCGCCGCCTTCACGCTGCGCTCCATCAACCCGTTCGGTAACAGCCGGCTGGTGCTGTTCTATGTGGAGTACCACACGCCCTGGTACATGGCCGAGCTGGTGCCCTTCATCCTGCTGGGCGTGTTCGGCGGCCTCTGGGGGACGCTGTTCATCCGGGCCAACATCGCCTGGTGCCGGCGCCGGAAGACCACCCAGCTGGGGAAGTACCCGGTGCTGGAGGTGATCGCGGTGACGGGCATCACCGCCGTGCTGGCGTACCCCAACCCGTACACCCGCCGCAGCACCAGCGAGCTCATCTCTGAGCTCTTCAACGACTGCGGCGCCCTGGAGTCCTCGCAGCTCTGCGACTACGTCAACAACCCCAACATGAGCCGACCGGTGGACGACATCCCCGACCGCCCGGCGGGGCCCGGCGTCTACAGCGCCATGTGGCAGCTCGCCCTCGCCCTCATCTTCAAGATCGTCATCACCATCTTCACCTTCGGCATGAAGGTACGCCCCCCCCCCCCCGGGACGCACGTCCTCCTTTGAGCCGACCAGGTTAGAGACCGGGTCTTCTCTCCCCAGATCCCGTCGGGGCTCTTCATCCCCAGCATGGCCGTGGGCGCCATCGCCGGGCGCATCGTCGGCATCGCCGTGGAGCAGGTGGCGTACTACCACCACGACTGGATCATCTTCAAGAGCTGGTGCCGCCCCGGCGCCGACTGCGTCACCCCGGGCCTCTACGCCATGGTGGGAGCCGCCGCCTGTCTGGGTGAGTCCACCGAGCCCGCGGCGTCCCCCCACGCGCGGTGCCCGTCTGTTCTGACCCGCCTGTTCTGGTGCGTCCAGGTGGCGTGACCAGGATGACCGTCTCCCTGGTGGTCATCATGTTCGAGCTGACGGGCGGGCTGGAGTACATCGTCCCCCTGATGGCCGCCGCCGTCACCAGCAAGTGGGTGGCCGACGCCTTCGGGAAGGAGGGCATCTATGAGTCGCACATCCAGCTCAACGGCTACCCCTACCTGGACGTCAGGGACGAGTTCACCCACCGCACCCTGGCCACCGACGTGATGCGGCCGCGCCGCAACGACCCGCCGCTGGCCGTCCTCACGCAGGACAGCACCACGGTGGAGGATGTGGAGACGCTGATCAAAGACACCGACTACAACGGCTTCCCGGTGGTCGTGTCCAGGGAGTCGGAGAGGCTGATCGGCTTCGTCCAGCGCAGGGACCTCACCCTCGCCATCAGTGAGTAGCCGAGCGCGAGCGGCTCTAGGTTTTTGTTCTCTAGAGGTGGACATTGTGACGTCTGTCCCTCCGTCTGTCCTCAGAAAACGCCCGGCAGAAGCAGGACGGCGTGGTGAGCAGCTCCGTGGTCTACTTCACCGAGGACGCGCCGCAGCTGCCCGCCAGCAACCCCCAGCCGCTGAAGCTGCGGCGAATCCTCAACCTCAGCCCCTTCACCGTCACCGACCACACCCCCATGGAGACGGTGGTGGACATCTTCCGCAAGCTGGGCCTGCGGCAGTGCCTGGTCACCAGGAGCGGGTCAGTGTGTTCGCCGTGGCGCCTCTATGTCTAGGTGTAGAGACTGTTTGAACTAAAAGACAGAAAACTAAACAAGGGTTAAAGGTCAAAGGCGTTTCCAGACCAGGTTTAAAAACATGAAACGAAAGCTCCGCCTCCTCTGCGTTCATAGAGACTCTGGGACGGACAGAAGTGTCTGGTCGCAGGTCAGAGACACAGGAAGGGGCCGGTCCGTTTCGCCGCTTAGACGCAAATAAAAGAGTTTTAGAAGGGAGCCGGCGGAGGGACACTGGAACCGGAGTTATGGGCTCACGTTTGATTTCTACCGGAGAATCACAGTAGCGTCCATTTTTTTACTCCTAAAGTAGAGACGCTGGACTTTTCTTACGGGGCCAAAGAGGAAAGATCCAAAGAAGGAGCCTTTTTTGGACTGCTGGGATTTAAAAAGCTTAACCCCCGTCTTGTTTCTATTAAAGCTGAGGAAATTCAGAGCCATGCATGTCCTGATGTCATGTAGACAATCAAGGACTGTTACGTCCCTTGTCTCTTGTTGTGTCTCTGCTCTGTCTTCTCTAAGCCCCAGTGGGTCGAGGCAGATGAGCGTTCACACTGAGCCTGGTTCTGGTTCTGCTGGAGGTTCTCCTCCCTGTTAAAGGGGAGTTTTCCTCTCCACTGTCGCTTCATGCATGCTCAGTATGAGGGATTGCTGCAAAGCCATCAACAATGCAGACGACTGTCCACTGTGGCTCTACGCTCTTTCAGGAGGAGTGAATGCTGCTTGGAGAGACTTGATGCAACCTGCTGGGTTTTCCTAGAGAGGAAACTTTCCGACCAACCTGGAAAATCTGATTGAATTTGACTTTGTAAAGTGCCTTGAGATGACGTGTATCATGATTTTATATAAATAAAATTGAATTGAATACAGGAAAACAAACGCGGCAGTCGTCAGCTGTAAATGAAATGTCACGCAATGCTTCCTAGAAAAAAAAGGGGAATGGACCCCTGGGGGACACGTCAGGGGAGGGTAAGATCCTAATCCCAAAGGAGTCTGGGAAGTGTAGTCGGCATGCAGTGTCCACTCTGTGGTCAGCAGAGGGCAGTGTTGGGTCATTTGGGTCGGGTCAGAGAGGAACTTGTTGCTTTTTCTTCTAGTTTTTGCTTTTTCTTTAACATTTTCTAATCTTGTCTGGAAACTAGATTTAATCTCTGAAACAAAAGAAAAAAGGGAGATTTCTCCTTTTCCTACAGGCAAAAGGGCTCCATCTGGTGGCCAAAGAAGAGTACTGCAGTTTCTGTGTTTGAACCTTTAAAACCGAAAAGTTGACTTTAAAAAGTCCCTAAAACTGTTTAGTTGTAAACGTATGCAGCTGATAACGGGTTGTTTCTATAAATGAGGCATTTAATGAATAATAAAGGCGCTTCGGTTTGTCACCACAGTCTTATTTTACTGCATGATTGACGACGCTGGATGAACTTCCTGTCTCCCTGCAGGCGTCTCCTGGGCATCATCACCAAGAAGGACGTCCTGCGTCACATGGCCCAGATGATGAACCAGGATCCAGAGTCCATCATGTTTAACTAGGCAGAGACCGAGCCACCCCCCCCCCCCCCCACCCCCCTCTCCATCCGTCCTGTTTCCTCACCAAACGCAGCAGCTTCCCTGTAGAGAGACACCAGGAAGGAGGTGCAGAAGCCGGGTGGGAGGCCGTGTTCGTCAGCGGCAGCATAAGACTGGAGGATTTATGTGACTGTGGGGGTTTATTTAACACGTTTATGGGCTGATAATGGCTGAAAGGGGTTTCCGTACGCACCCTGAGGCTGATTTGATTGCACGTGTTGGTGTCGCCATATTTCTCTGTCCATGGTGTTCGTCTCCCTGTGAAGGACCCGGGCGTAGTTTCTACCTCTGCTGGCTCTATAAGCTCATTTTCCACGCCGCCGCTGGCGTGTCGCTCCTGTACCGAGGTGTTTGTGTCGGTTCTTTTCCTGTCGTGACGTTCCCGTCGTCCCCAGATGATGACACTAATATTGAAGCTCTGGAAATCCCTCTTTGTTCCCTGGATCGGTACGAGTTGGAAGAATAAAGGTGTGAAGTGAGCGGGGAGTCCTCCCTGCTGCCCGTCTGACGGTCGCTGACGCTAACAAACGTCTCACTGCGCGTCATTAAAGCCGTTTTTAGGTTTTATTCACATTAACACTCCAAAAAAAATGGACATCTGTGGTTTTTAAATGTGGAAAATCTTCTTCGAGGCACTAAACGAGAGGTTTTTAGAGACGTTTGGCACCGTTTGGGTTTAAATCTGTTCTGTGATGGTTGAATAAACATCATTAATGTTACAAATACAGTAAAGGCTGCAGCGCTTTTTATTTAACACCTTTAAGTTGGAGGTGTAATCATTTTCACAGCAGGTTCTTGGTTGGATGTCGATGCACTGAAGTAAAATAAAACCAATACATCAATCATTTGGCCTTCTCACGTCCTTATAATGCCTTTTAAAATGTGTTTTATGGGAATTATTGAAGTTCTTTAGTGTTTTTATTCACTCTTTATCAAACACAACTGCTTTTTGTTAAACGGGAATGTTTAACAAAAAGCATCAACATGTCGTGTTTTCACAGCAGGGTTTATTTTTTGTCATTAGTTTCCCCTCAGGGATAAAAGTGTCTGAACCACAGGCTAAAAAACGGAACATTTTCCCCGTTTTCTGACAGAACCACCGTGCTCTGCTGCAACACATGTAAAAGCAGGATGTTGCTTAGGCGGCTGCAGGTCAATTGAATCAAGGGAATCCATAAAGAGCCTTAATCTGAGTCACGTCTGGGAAATGAAATCACACATTTTAGATCCTTGCAGCCGTGTTTGTGGGCCTGAGGAACCTGCAGGATCATCCCCGCCAAGGTCATCCAGCCGCCGCTTCAACGCCATCAGCAGCCATTTGGTTCGTTGAGACGCCATCGGAGCTGCTCAGCGAGGCACAAGTGGGTCAGTAACGGGGAAAGTTGTGTCGCTACCAGACACGTTTTAATCTGCAGCCTCCTATGGGGCACATCGTCACTTTGGTGATGTCACCGCGGCCTCCTGAAATGACCCACATATCCACCACTTATGACCCTAATCTGCGTGTTCTCTGGACCTTTGAGAGCCACGTCTGACCCATTTACAAGAACTGGTGCTGTAAAATACGTAAAATACTAATTTTACGTGCAGGTTATGTTTAAAGCGCTTATTTGTTCCTGATAATAGGTTAATGTTATACGTTTTGTTGGCTGTAACTGAGAAAGTTGCAGCTTTACAGGCTGAAAAGCAGCAGCTCTGGGTGCAGTTCCTCATTGCAGCCAGCAGGGGTCGTCGTTCTGCGGCTCCCTTCGCCCTGCGGAGGCTAAACTAGTCTAAGTTTTAGAAATAACGCTTTTCTGGTTCGGGTTCTGACCCGGATGGGTCTGCGGGGTTCAGGTCGGCCTGCTGTGAGCCCAAACAGAGAGCGGTACCGGGTTCTGGAGCCGCAGGGCAGCAAAGTAGCCAAGTAACGGAGCTGGTGGCCGGAGGCAGCATCGCCTCCCGGACCTTTTTTCAGCCAACGGGTCGGTCGGTCCGGTGAGAGGCGGAGGAGCCGGTAACCGGGTTAACCACGCGTTAACTAACCCGCACCGAGAGGTAGGTGAGCCCCGCGAAGCAGCAGGCCGGCTCGGCTAGCTAACAGCGGTGTTACTGTTGCGGCTAGCTGCTCGGTTAGCAGCCGCGGCTAGCCGCTCTGCGGTTAACCTGCTGGGTTAGCTGCTAACCAGCTGCTGGTTAGAGTTCAACTACAGACCGCAGCCTGCCTGCTAGCTCCGGCACGAGAGTCCTGGACCCGGGGGGTAACTAATGCCGCCGGTTACCCCGATAAACCGCTTTTAATCGGCGTTAAAGCAAATAAAGCAGAACATGTGCTAGCTAGTACCTGCAAGTCACTGTTCAGGGTTTTTGCCGCTAACCTGCCAGTTTACCTGCTAACCCACCTGGGTACGAGTTAATTAGTGTTTAACTACAGCTTAACAACGATAAATCCAGTCCGTGAGTCCAGATTCAGGGTGAAATCTCTCCCTGATCTATGTTTACCCACTGGACAGTTAACTAGTTGGTTAACTAACTGGTTAACCTACCAACTAGCTGTTGAATGCATCAGATGCAGCCTGTGAGTCCAGACTCAGGGTGAAATCTGTCTCTTTCAGTCTGGAAGGAGAATGAAGAGCATCCTTCCTCTGCAGGACGTCTCACCAAGTTAAACCGTCTCACCCCTGGGACAGAACCAGGACCAGAACCAGAACCAGGACCAGGACTAGGACAGCCCGGCCATGGAGGAGGACGAGGAGGAGGTCAGCAGCATGGAGTACCTGCTGGACCTGGTTCTGCAGAAAGACGTGGGCAGGAGGCTGCAGGTGGGCCCGGAGATCATCGAGCTGGTCCTGAACCCGGACCGCTGTCCCGGGCTGGACCAGGACCAGAGCCTGCTGGACAGGATGGTGGACACCGTGGCCGGCTCCTGGGTCAACGCCAGCAACTACAAGGTGAGGTTCTGACCCAGCAGTCCTGTCTACCAGCTGCCTCAGACTGTCCACATTTGACCAGACGGAGAGACAGTGGACAGACATAGAGGACAGTTGTGGAGGACAGATCTTCAGGACAGACGTTCAGGACAGATATAGAGGACAGATGTAGAGGACAAGTTCAGGACAGATGTAGAGGACAAGTTCAGGACAGATGTAGAGGACAGAAGTTCAGGACAGACGTAGAGGACAGAAGTTCAGGACAGACGTAGAGGACAGAAGTTCAGGACAGACGTAGAGGACAGAAGTTCAGGACAGATGTAGAGGACAGAAGTTCGGGACAGATGTAGAGGACAAGTTCAGGACAGACGTAGAGGACAGAAGTTCAGGACAGACGTAGAGGACAGAAGTGAAGGACAGACGTAGAGGACAAGTTCAGGACAGACGTAGAGGACAGAAGTAGAGGACAAGTTCAGGACAGACGTAGAGGACAGAAGTTCAGGACAGATGTAGAGGACAGAAGTTCAGGACAGATGTAGAGGACAAGTTCAGGACAGACGTAGAGGACAGAAGTTCAGGACAGGTGTAGAGGACAGAAGTTCGGGACAGATGTAGAGGACAGAAGTTCGGGACAGATGTAGAGGACAGAAGTTCGGGACAGATGTAGAGGACAGAAGTTCGGGACAGATGTAGAGGACAGAAGTTCAGGACAGATGTAGAGGACAGAAGTTCGGGACAGATGTGGAGGACAGATGTAGAGGACAGAAGTTCGGGACAGATGTGGAGGACAGATGTAGAGGACAGAAGTTCAGGACAGATGTAGAGGACAGAAGTTCGGGACAGATGTAGAGGACAGACGTTCGGGACAGATGTGGAGGACAGAAGTGAAGGACAGATGTAGAGGACAAGTTCAGGACAGACGTAGAGGACAGAAGTGAAGGACAGACGTAGAGGACAAGTTCAGGACAGACGTAGAGGACAGAAGTTCGGGACAGATGTAGAGGACAAGTTCAGGACAGACGTAGAGGACAGAAGTTCAGGACAGACGTAGAGGACAGAAGTTCAGGACAGACGTAGAGGACAGAAGTTCAGGACAGATGTAGAGGACAGAAGTTCAGGACAGATGTAGAGGACAGAAGTTCGGGACAGATGTAGAGGACAAGTTCAGGACAGACGTAGAGGACAGAAGTTCAGGACAGACGTAGAGGACAGAAGTGAAGGACAGACGTAGAGGACAAGTTCAGGACAGACGTAGAGGACAGAAGTTCAGGACAGAAGTAGAGGACAGAAGTTCAGGACAGATGTAGAGGACAAGTTCAGGACAGACGTAGAGGACAGAAGTTCGGGACAGATGTAGAGGACAGAAGTTCAGGACAGATGTAGAGGACAGAAGTTCGGGACAGATGTGGAGGACAGATGTAGAGGACAGAAGTTCGGGACAGATGTGGAGGACAGATGTAGAGGACAGAAGTTCAGGACAGATGTAGAGGACAAGTTCAGGACAGACGTAGAGGACAGAAGTTCAGGACAGATGTAGAGGACAGAAGTTCGGGACAGATGTAGAGGACAGAAGTTCGGGACAGATGTAGAGGACAGAAGTTCGGGACAGATGTAGAGGACAGAAGTTCGGGACAGATGTGGAGGACAGATGTAGAGGACAGAAGTTCAGGACAGATGTAGAGGACAGAAGTTCGGGACAGATGTAGAGGACAGAAGTTCGGGACAGATGTAGAGGACAGAAGTTCGGGACAGATGTAGAGGACAGAAGTTCAGGACAGATGTAGAGGACAGAAGTTCGGGACAGATGTGGAGGACAGAAGTGAAGGACAGATGTAGAGGACAAGTTCAGGACAGACGTAGAGGACAGATGTGGTTGGTCCCCGTGGCTCTGGAGGAGCTGCAGCTCCACAGCTCAGGTGGACGACGGGTGGAGCTGAGAAGGTGATCGTCTCAGGTTCAGGTCCGCAGTGTGTCCAGGTCGCCCGTCGTAGGACTTGGACTTGCTCATGGGTTGCTTCCTCCGTCACTTCGTCCCACGTTTTGTAGTCCTGGCCGTGAGAGAAAGACTACAAGGCCCACGATGCACAGCGGCCGGTACGGCCTGTCCTGCAAAGATGAGAGAGCGGACCGGTTAGTGAAGGTTCTGCAGGTCCCAGATGTCCCCAGGAACGTCTCCTGGCTGCCCCTCGGCGCCGGGCCTGACCATCTCAACCCAAAGCCTGAACCCGGGCCTGGACCCAAAGGACGGAGGAGGAGGAGGGGGGCAGGAGGTCCAGTCAGCACGAGAGCCAATCAGACGTTCTTCAGAACCTTATTTGGACCTGGAACGGTTTTCCTTCAGGAAGTGCGACTCATTCAGGGTCCAGATCGGGTTCTGACCCGGCAGGCTGGACAGAACTGCCCCTTTGACAGGGGGATCGGCCCAGTGGCGTAAGGAGAACGAGGCTCCCAGGCGCCCGCAGAACCTAATGTACCTCCAGGCCGACCCAGTTTCCCTCCCCCTGTGACAGACCTACAGCTGCTGCTCCCATCCTCCAGAACCAGAACCGTCTGCAGCAACCCAGAGGGAGCTGGAGGTCCCAGCTGCTGGCAGAGCAGAGGCCCTGAAGGCTCTTCGGTCCTCAGTTGTCCTCCTGGACGGCCGGTGGAGGTACCAGATCTGCTCGGGGCCCTGCGCCTCCCGATGACGTCACTATACATGATTGGCTTAACGTTTGCACGATTACGCAAAACATTGTGATTGGTCCCGACAACGTACTAACGTAATTATAGATCTGGTACCTACACCCAGAAACATCATAAACATAGACGCCTCGTCTGCGGGTTCTGCCTATGCTGCGATGCGTCAGAGCGTCTACCATGTTGAATGTGGCAAATCTGCAGTTAGTCTGAGTGACTTAAACAGTATCAGAGGGACATTAATCTCAGAACATACTTTATATTCGTAATATTTTTATTTTTGTAATATTACGAGTTTATTTTCGCATTCTCCTGACTTTATACTCATAAAGAATGCAAATAATTAAAATAATCTAACCTGGCCCTATTACTCCAGGACTGAAATAGTTCTGCAAACTGTGACTATTCTGGAAATGTCCCCCCTTAATTCTCATAATATTACCACTTTTGCCTTTACTTTATTGTCCTATGACTTTTTTTTCTCTCATTAGTAATTTGATCTCTTTAATCCTCCCCCAAAACGTCTGTTCCTATTCTGTGACTATACCAGATCTTAAAAGATTCAACACGGTTTTATGAAATAATGAAGACCACAATGTTTGGATTTAACCAATTGACGTTTATATTCATAACACACACACACACACACACATATATATATATATATATATATATATATATATATATATATATATATATATATATATATATATATATATATATATATATATATATATATAAAACGGTTGTTACATTTCCATGTAGCACAGGAATGAAGCATCTTCTCTGATCCACGTTCACTACAACAGAACTTCACTTCCTTCTGCCACATACAAGATGGCGGTGACGTTGACGTACGAACCCGCGCCCAACGACGCGTCTACGTATATGATGTCTTTGCCTATACCGGGTCTCTGGGTTTTATCACAGGATTTGATAAACACTCTCAGAAATTTTTACATGTTTGATGTTTAGTTTAAGAATATAAACATTTAGGCAGCTGGTCCTGATGATTAATAAAAGCTTTAATAATTTAAGAATATAACATTTACGCAACTGCTGGACACTTTATTGAGCCTCTGGCTGCTCTGTGACGCAGTGACGTACATCCGCCACCAGAGGCCCTACTTCCTGTTATTATTCACATTGTTTCCTCCGTGGAATTACACGTGGGTCCAAAAATTGCACCTTGCCCGAGCGGAACCGCCCGGGGGGCGCGGATGTGTTGGTCTGGTGTTAGCAGGGAGACTCTCACTAGGCGTTCATTGAGCCTCCCGAACCACCCCGAGACAAGGAAAGCTGCAGCAGCCGCTCCACGGGAGGCTCTAGTGCAGCGTGGTCTTCCTCCTCAGTCACGGTTCCCACCCAGAACTCCCCCCGTCGGTCCCAGAACGGCCCGGCTGTCCCCTGTAAGCTCACTGCTGCGTCCAGGCCGCTCGCTCCGCTCAGTTTGGAGTCTTTTCACCGCTATTCCTGCTTTGTGCTCTGTACCCAGAATCCTTTGCGGCGCAGCTCCGCTCTCATTGGCTGTGCTGAAGCGTGGGTGTTTCCGGCTTCACGTCGGTGTGTGTGTGTTTTTCTCCCCCTCCAGGTGGTTCTGTTGGGGATGGAGGTTCTGTCGGCTCTGGTGGACCGGCTACAGGAGAGGTTCCGGACTCAGGTGGGGACAGGTGAGACCTCCACCTGCAGGTGACGTCACAGGGCCGAGCATCTGACGCTCAACCGCAGCACAACATCGACTTTCACTCAGTGTTTATGCGTCCGAGAGCTGAAATGCTTGAAAGTTTGGAGGAACCTTAAAGAATCTGCACTTTTGTATATAAAATATTATTACACGGGAGTTCCACATCTTTGTTTTGACAAGTAATACCGAATTTAATTCAAAATTAGGAACCACATTTTTCTCCCAGAAGGACTTGATGTAGAAAAGATGTTCCTGAGTTTCTAAATCTTTTTTGTTACATACATTACTGTCAAACTTGAACCTGAAACTTAAGAACTCTTCACATGGATAAATATCATTTATAGTTTTAAAGTGAACTTCTTTCACCTTTGGTAACAAAGGAAATAAGAAAAATCTGGTTCTAATTTTAATGACGTCCGATTCTGAAAAGATTTAAAACCTGTTTCATTTATGCATTTAAAAAAGCAGCTTCAGCTCAGCCTCACATTTATACATTTGTAATGAAATAAAATGAACTAAGATCAGATAAAATAGAGTAAAAACTAAATATTAAAATAAAATGCCCAAACATAGAAATATAGTTAAACGAATAATAAAAAGTAGAAGATAAAAGAAGTGGAAATAATAAGTGAAAAATGACAAAATATGAATTCAACTAGTATAAACCACCTTTAATAAAATAAAATGATTTAATATAAATTTGACCAAACACGAATTAGATGAGATGAATTATTTTAATGTATCAAATTAATTTGATCTATAGCATGAAGTAACAATAAATAAACACAATAAACAATGAACAATAATGAATAACATAATATTTAAAAACTCAGATTTATGCTGAATTTGGACAAAAATAATCCAAGATAAAAATGATAATTAATGATTTATCAAATAAAAAACAGGAATAGATGTTCAATATGTTAGATTTTCATGTATTTATAATAAATTGCAGCATTTTTGTGTTATTTAACTCCCAATGTGATATTAAGGCAGTGCCGGATTATCCATGGGCTGATGCCCACCGCCTCTACACCAGAACCAGACGTCTGTTAAGCTTTAGCTGTGAAACGGTCCAATAAACCAGTTTTAAAGGTATACTATGCAACTGGGATTGATTTTCCAGCGAGGCTCCCCCCAGAGGGCGAAAGTAAAAGTGCACTGTCGTAAATATGCTCAGCTGTTCTCCTGGTTTCTCAGTCAATCCAGGCGCGGTTGTTTTGAGCAGACAGGCGAACGCACAGTGAAAGTGAAAGTGAAAGTATGAACATGCACACAGAGAGAGAGAGAAACCATTCCAATGCAGTGTTTCCCCTAGGAATTTGCTTACCGGACGACCGGCGGTTGGGGGGGGGGGGGGGTGTAGAGACAAGCTTTGCGCGACCGGCGGAGCGAGCGACCGGCGGAAAGAGACAAGCTTTGCGCGACCGGCGGAGCGAGCGACCGCGAGCGACCGGCGGAGCGAGCGACCGGGCGGGCGGGCGAAAGAGACAAGCTTTGCGCGACCGGCGGAGCGACCGGCGGAGGCGGAGCGGGGGAGACAAGCTTTGCTCGCATATCGAGTTAGTGTTTTTTTTTTTTTTTGAATGTTGGGAGGCGGTAGCGTGAGGGAAACCCTACAATGTTACTTACAATCGCATCAGCAGAAACGCGAGGTCCGCGTCAGCCTTGCAGCCTTCTCTTTCTTTTAGCTCTCGCCATTCGGAAAAAGCTTGCCCGATGTTCACCTGTGTACGACTCCTCTTTCTGTCCACAGCCCTTTTCCTCTTTCTTGCCTGCTCCGACATGGGCTTTCGCTGTTTTATCGCCGGTTCCGCCATGATAACTGCACAGATATCGCCACTGCGCTAGCAACAAACATGTTCTCGCCGTAAAGCAAGACCGACTCTCGCGATCTTGCACGAGATTCTGAGCCTGTGGGCGCGGACCGAGGGCTCCTGCAGTTGCAAGTGCGGTATTTCCCCCACAGACCACCAGGGCGGCCAAGAAAACCTTTGTTTGACCTGAAATTACTCATTTAATCATCCAAAACGGTATGGAACACATTAATTAACTGAAAAATGTTGCATAGTGTGCCTTTAACGTCTGACTCATCTGTTAGCGCATCATCATAATTAATCTGATGTTTACAAGATGTTTTTGAACGCACCGTGAGGTCTTGTAACCCCCTGTGTTGAAACTGATCAGCTGTTTGTCATCCTAGTTCTGCCGAGTCTGATGGATCGCCTGGGAGACGCCAAGGACCAGGTCCGAGAGCAGGACCAGGCTCTGCTGCTGAAGATCATGGACCAGTCAGCCAACCCGCAGGTAGCACCTCTGGTTGCTAACCTCTGGTTGCTAGCTCTAGTTGCTAGCCTCTAGTTGCTAGCCGCTAGTTGCTAGCCTCTAGTTGCTAGCCGCTAGTTGCTCGCCTCTGGTTACTAGCCTCTGGTTGCTAGCTCTGGTTGCTAGCTCTGGTTGCTAGCCTCTGGTTGCTAGCTCTGGTTTCTAGCCTCTAGTTGTTTGCTCTAGTTGCTAGCTTCTGGTTACTAGCCTCTGGTTTCTAGCTCTAGTTGCTAGCCTCTGGTTGCTAGCCTCTAGTTGCTCGCCTCTGGTTACTAGCCTCTGGTTGCTAGCTCTGGTTGCTACCTCTGGTTGCTAGCCTCTGGTTGCTAGCTCTGGTTTCTAGCCTCTAGTTGTTTGCTCTAGTTGCTAGCTTCTGGTTACTAGCCTCTTGTTGCTAGCTTCTGGTTACTAGCCTCTGGTTGCTAGCTTCTGGTTACTAGCCTCTAGTTGCTAGCCTCTGGTTACCAGCCTCTAGTTGTTAGCTCTAGTTGATAGCCTCTGGTTTCTAGCCTCTGGCTGCTAGCCTTTGGTTGCTAGCTCTAGTTGCTAGCCTCTAGTTGCTAGCTTCTGGTTACTAGCCTCTAGTTCTAGCTGTGATGGTTAAAGCTCCGCTCTGTGTGTCTGCAGTACGTCTGGGAGCGGATGATGGGAGGCTTCAAGCACAAGAACATCAGGACCAGGGAGGGACTCTGCATGTGTCTCATCTCCACCCTCAACGTGTGAGTGGACGACCTCTGACCTCTGAGCTCAGTGAGAATGAGAGTCTTGCCTCCCGGGAGCAGAACCCGTCCCACAGAGGAGTTTCTAAAGGAGGATTTTATGAAGATGTGGATGAACGGTAACAGGCTGAGCGCTCCAGTAACTGGCAGTGAACCCCTGCTTTGTCTGTTTCAGGTTTGGGTCTCAGAGTCTGACCCTGAATAAAATCGTCCCTCACATCTGCAGCCTCCTGGGAGACCCGGCCAGTCAGGTAGGACTGGAAATATTACCCGGGCTCATATAGAAGGACTTCATCCGGTTTACCCTGTTAGATTTCTTTTTGTTTCCCTCAAATGTGATATATTATTGAACATTTGTGTTTTAGTTAATTTTTGTTATAATTATTCACATTTTAATGATGAAATGTTTTTACACATTTTATTTAGTGTTTACATAGAGATTCTTCTTCTTGGCCAGAGTTTCCTCCCTGTTTAGAGACCAAACCTTTTCACTCAATGGGAATCAGGCTTCATTAGTCTTCCGGCGCCCTCTGCTGGTAGAATGCAGACCCTGCAGCTCCACAGAGGCAGAAAACTGCAGGTTTAGTTTTCTTTTCCTGCTGGGACCACATCCTCCAGTGTCCTCCTGATGGGCTGCAGACGTCTGTCACCACCAGAGTCTGACTTCCTGTTCTGGACAGGAAGCCATGCCCGGCAGCTTCACTTCCTTCAGCAACAAAACCCTGAATTTAGAGCTCCTTAGACTCCCTTCACTTTAACTCTAAAAGACACTTTTATTACCTTTTATTCTATAAAGCGAAGACGTGTCGTGTGTTTTAATCAAACCTCCTCTCTGCGCCCCTCTGTGTGTCTCCATGTCACTCCCAAGGTCCGCGACGCCGCCATGTCCTGCCTGGTGGAGATCTACCGCCACGTTGGCGAGCGAGTGAGAATCGACCTGGGGAAGAAGGGCCTGCCTCAGTCACGGTGCGTTCAAGTACTCGCTGAGTGTCGTTAGCTGCTGTTAGCGAAACGGTAAACATCCTCTTAGGGAGACACAAAGCTCCAGGAAAAGGTCCAGAGCTGGGCCGGAGCTGACAGAACCAGCGCCTGGAAGCCCTGCGTTCTTCAGCAGCACCTTCAGACCCGGCCCAGAGGCGTTAGTGAGGGTGCAGCGGCAGACTGGGGCGCTTTTGGACCCGTTAGGCGGGTTTGCAGGGAGAATGGGGGCCGTTGGTAAAGAGCTTAGAAGACAAACCATTGATGACATGACCAGGGTCACGTCCCAAACGTTTCAGCACCGACTGGCTGTCAGACGGCTTCCTCCCTGATAAACCTCCATGTCTTTTGTCTCAGACAGAGACGGTCTTCCCCTTCCTGTTGGTTTTCTGACCACGGCGACCCGCCTCGGCCGCTCCGTCTCTGATTGTTCGCTCCGCCGTCGCCTCCCACCTCAGGCTGACGCTGAGGCTTCAGCCCCCCCCCTCCCCCCTCAGCCCTCTGACCCGTTTGTTTGCTCTTCAGGCTCCGACCTGCGGGCCTGAACTTGTCCCCCGCCGGTTGTTTTCAGCGCTGACTCTGGGTTCTCTGCCCCTCTGCAGGCTCAACATGATCTTCAGTAAATTCGATGAGGTCCAGCGGTCGGGGAACATGGTGCTGTCCCCTCTGTCAGGTAAGATCGCCGCTCCCTCCTGCTGACTGGACGTCAGCAGGAGGGATGCATGGTCCCTTACTTTTGTAAGGGACCATGCTATAAAAGCAGACAATGCCCTTCGAGGCGTCCGTTTTCAGGAATTAACGGACTT
Source organism: Fundulus diaphanus (assembly GCA_037039145.1). Classification (NCBI taxonomy): domain Eukaryota; kingdom Metazoa; phylum Chordata; class Actinopteri; order Cyprinodontiformes; family Fundulidae; genus Fundulus; species Fundulus diaphanus. The sequence continues at coordinate 42,020,362 of CM073139.1, read as the reverse complement.
CGCGGAAGCAACAGCTCAATGCGAGGTTCACGGCTCCGAAACGTCCATTAATTACCGATAACGAACACCTCGTCGGGCATTATCCCTTACTCAATAATGCTGTTATTTACCGACGTGTGTGTGTACACACATTTACGTTTTATAGTTTTGTAAAAACTATGCTAGCTGAGTTTTTGAATGTAGGTTTACGGTCTCTAGACTCACACGCTGCTTTTCGTATGTCTTCCTTCAACATCGTGAAAAACGACCACACTGCTGTCATTGCATCTGTGCTTCTTTTAGAAATCCCCCCCGATAACATATCAGTATCGGCCCAGTTTTACATATCAGACCGATACAGATGCGCTAAATAATGACTAGCATCGGCTGATACCGACATTAGTCATTAAGATATCGGTATCGACCCAGTTTTACTTATCGGACCGATACCGATATGTTAAAAAATTACTTACAGCGACCGATACCGACGTTAGTCATTAACATATCAGTATCAGCCCAGTTTTACTTATCGGACCGATACGATAAGTTAAAAAAATGACTACCATTGGCCGATACCGACGTTAGTCATTAACATATCAGTATCAGCCCAGTTTTACTTATCGGACCGATACGATAAGTTAAAAAAATGACTACCATTGGCCGATACCGACGTTAGTCATTAACATATCAGTATCAGCCCAGTTTTACTTATCGGACCGATACGATAAGTTAAAAAAATGACTACCATTGGCCGATACCGACATTAGTCATTAACATATCGGTATCGACCCAGTTTTACTTATCGGGCCGATACCGATATGTTAATGACTAACATCGGCCGATACTGAGCTTAATGCCGATATATGATGCATCCCTGATTATTACCGATAAACTAATTGAAAATGTTCGGAACAACACGAAGAATTAGCCTGTTAATTACGACAGTTTTTACGTTGTCTTTAGTTTCGCAGCAAATAAAACCGACGAGTGTCGCTCTAAAGCGGTTTCTAAAGACCGAACCGGTTCTGATCGCTGAGAAGAGACTGAAAACTTCGTTCCAGTCGAGCCCAAAAGAACTTTTAAACTGGCTTTTAAAATAAGTTCTGGTTCTGCGTCATTTCCTGTTCCTGCACAAGATGATTGAAATATTAATCGCTCAGATTTCAGTTAAAACATCTAAATCTGATGTATATGAAGTTATAAAAAGTTCTGGGTTCTGAGGGGAAACCCAGGTGGCAGCAGAACCGGCGCCAACTGGACGGGTCGCTGAGAGGAACCCAGAGAGTTGCAGCCAGGGCTTTTATTTTGAAGGAGCCGTGTCAGCTGTCCTCCTCGCAGTCACAAGACAGGGTTGCAGGCAGCAGAGGCGGCTCAGAGTGTCAGCTCCACGGAGACGGAACCGGAGACAGAACCGGTCCTGCCCAGGTAGGTCCAGTTTCATGTCCGGCCAGCAGAACGGCCGTGTTGAGATCTGCTGCTAAGCTCGGCGGCTTTGAGCTGCAGCGAACACCCCGGCTGGAGCTCAGCCAGTCCTGAGCGGCTGCCGCCTCACGGTGTGCCGACACTCTGGGCTTTTTGTTCCGCGCTCCCCCGGTTCTGACCGGGTCCGGTTACAAACTGTCCTCGTCTAAAGATTACAGAAGCCGAAGCGAGGAGCTTCTTTAATTATAGGAGGCTGCTGTTTAAAACAGAAAGACCTCGTGCTTGGCAGGCGCCTCCTGCAGGCTCTTTTCCGGACCTGTTTACAGAGGCCCGTAGAACCTGGAGGGATCCGTTTGTCATGTGGTTCTGGAGCTGCAGATCTCAATTAGCTGCAGGGCAGGAAGGAATGAAACCAGCAACTTTATTTCTGAGGGTCACGATGAGGAGTGGAGCTCACAGCCTCAGATGTGGACCGGTACCGTCTGTCAGCAGCGCCGGTACCGTCTGTCAGCAGCGCCGGTACCGTCTGTCAGCAGCGCCGAGCTGATCCGGTTTACTCCTGAATAATGAAAGCCGTGCAGAAGCTCTGCAAAGGCCCGACTGATCCTCGGCCTGCTGTGAACCCAGACTCTCTCGCTGGACCGGACTCGAAGGAAGTGAGAAAAACCCGTCCTGCTGCTGCTCCTCCGGCTGGTTTGGAGGTTCTGGTTCTGGTTGCAGCGTGAGGAATGTTTGAGACAGGGGGATTAGAACCAGCTGTTTCCCCTGAGCGGGTTCTGGTGCGCGGCGCCGTGAGGAGCATCAGCTGTCGGGCTTCATCAGGACCCGAGCTGCTGCCAGGAGAAACCCAGTAGGACCCCCTCGGTTCTGCTGGGGGCCGTAAACCGGTCCCACGGTTCGGGTCCGATGCTCCGACTGTATTCAGAGCAGCTGCAGCTGCTGCCTGCGGTTCTGCTGCATGTCAGATGGAGACGGGTTCCCTGTCAGCTGAGGACACACCTGCTGGAGGCGGAGCGCCAGAACCGGTCACGTCCGGTACCGACAGGCAGGCTGTTACTGAACGTAAGGGTTCTGATCAGCAGCTGGTTCTGCTCGTTACTTTAGACTCGTTAGAGTTTCATCAGGACTTGTTTTACTGCTTGTTTAAATATTAGCTTAAATATATGGTTAAATGTTTTATTGTTATTTTTATTTAGTTAATATATTCTAATTTTAGGTAAAATTCTGGTCATTAAATGAAGAAATCAGGGATTTTACTCTGTTTAGTTTGGTGAAATATTTATTTATTGATAACAAGCAGTCAGAAATAATCAGCTGATGTTAAACTTATTTTTATGTAACACATTTCTCACTTATATTACAGAAACATTATTTAAATATTTTTATTTATTGATATGACTCCTGACTCGTCACTGTAGCGCTCCCCCCCCTTTGATTGGCTCCTCCTCTCTGACTCTGTCTCCTCCGATTGGCTCCTCCTCCTCCTCCATCCCCCCTCCTCTAATTTGCTCCTCCTCCTCCGTCCCCCCTCCTCTGATTGGCTCCTCCTCCTCTGTCCCCCCCACCTCTGGTTGGCTCCGCCTCTCTGACTCTGTCTCCTCTGGTTGGCTCCTCCTCTTCCTGCTCTCCTCCATCTCTCCATCCTCAGTCTTCGGCCTCCATCCTGGATGGAGAGACTTAGAGGGGGAAGGAGGAGGAGTGGCTGTTTTCTCTGCTGCTGAGGAAGCTGGTCTGCAGGAGGAGCTGCTCCTGTAAGCTCTGCAGCAGGAGGCAGGAGGAGGCAGGAGGAGGCGGTGCTTTCCTGTGGCGGTCTGGATGGATGCAGGAAGTGATGCAGCAGAGCCACGGGAAGCTGCGGAGGACGAAGCTGGACCGGGTCGTTCTGCAGAGCTCTGAGGAGACGGCGGTCCGGTTGGTGTCTGTCTGCTGCGGGTGGAGAACTTCCTGTTCTGAGGAACCTCTGGCTGGTTTTAGCTGCAGGTTCTGTCCGTCTCAGCGTGTCTGTCTCTAGCTGATGGACATGCGCCGGGTTTGGACCTGGTAGGTTGGATCTCTCCCTGTTTACGATCCAGCAACCTGAAGCGTGTTGTTGGTTGTGGTTCCAGCGAACACGCTTCATCTTCTTCTCTTTGCTCACCTCTGATGGAAAATGGATCATTATCTTGATTTGCTGCAGCCAGAACCTTGGATCGGTCCTGAACACAGAAACAGAACCACGTAGGGACATCTGTCCGGATCCATTCAGCTAGTTAGCTTAACTTCTGTCCGCTAGCACATGGCTCTAGCTAACGCTAAGCTAACGCTAAGCTAACATTTACCGGTTCTGACGCAGCCGCGCGTTTCTGACGGCAACACCAGGTCCGCATTTATTCAACCAGTACCAGGGTGCGAGCAGCTCTGGTACTGGAACGTTTTAGTGTTATTATTGGGTCAAATAGAGAAAATATTGGACCCTCCATCCCTGACGGCGTTAGCATCCAGCAGCAGGTTGTGTGTGCTAGGCTCCTGCAGATGATCTCATTGGTCCATTTCATTTAGACCGTGTAAAAAAAACAGTGAATGAGACTGTTTCAGACTCTTATTTTGAAGTAGAAAAGGAAGTAGCTGCTGCTCATGCAGCTAGGAGCTAACAATGCTAACGTTAGCTTCTCAGTCTGGCTCTAAACTCCCAGCCCGTTTGGATGTGAGCCCAGTAGCATCCATGCTCCTGTCTTGTGGGCACCTTCGACACGGACCCTGTGGTGCCAGCAGTGATACCGGTACCGGAGCTGACCCACGTCGGTGACCCGGTTTCTGGTGGAGGGACCAGCTGGTTCCTGTGTCGACGCAGCTTCCGGGTTTCCCAGCAATGCTTTTTGTCGTGCAGATTTGTTCCGTTTCTGTTAAACGCTAATTAACCATTAGCGTAGCGTTGATGGTTAATTATTTTTATCACATGGTTCAATGAGCAGCTTGGAGTTTGGAGCCATTTTCTGTAAAGTGAAGGAAGTTGTTTGCTGTAACATCTCAGTCTAGGAGTTTATTTGGAGAGGAGAATCTGTGCAGATATCCGTCCTGAGATGAGTCCGAAAAGCTTGAGCGGGTCTGGTTCTGCCCGTTCTGACCCAGAGGAAGGTTCGGCTCGGGCCTCAGGGGTTCTGGTTCTCCTTCGGTGAGCTGCTGCAGCCCGATGACGGACGTGTGAAGCAATGGAGAAGGGTGGAGTGCCTGCAGGAGTCCAGAACCAGGCGGGGGTGGGGCGTCATTTACCGACGAACCCGGCACGGAAAGCCAAGCGTGTTTCACCGCTGCTCTGCTGCACTCCTCCCATCAGAACCTGTGCAGCGGTCCTGGCTCCTGCACACTGGGCCCGTTGTTCAGCTGCCTGGGCAGGAATCTCAGCCATCTCTGCCTCGGCCCAGCTGACCGCCGCCCGCTGCTCCTCTTCCTCCCCCAGATAAGAACTTCGATGACGACGAGTCGGTGGACGGCGGCCGGTCCTCGTCCAGAGGAGCCTCCCTGTCCGCGAGGAAGGCAGTGAGCATGGGCTCCTTCCGCCGGCCGTCCTCGGCCTCCAGCGCCAAGTCTGCAGGTCAGAACCGGGACCGGCGCCCCTCTGGGCCGCTCCTCCACCCGCTCTCCGCTTCTCACCCAGCTTTCTGTGCTGCAGGCCGGGACGGGTCCAGCGCCGGAGCTGTGGACGAGGAGGACTTCATCCAGGCCTTCGAGGACGTCCCCGCGGTGCAGGTAAGGCGTCCTCCGTCGCCCTGCGTCCAGAATCTAAGCCCCGCTTCACCTCCGGCCTCTCCTCCTCCAGATCTACTCCAGCCGGGAGGTGGAGGAGGCCATGACGAAGATCCGCGACGTGCTGTCGGACGACAAGAAGGACTGGGAGCTGAGAGTGGCCGCCGTAAGCCGTCCCCCGTAGTCTCTGAGTGGGACGCGCCTGGTCGCCGCTCTAACCTGCGCCTCCTCTCTAACCTGCGCCTCCTCTCTAACCTGCGCCTCCTCTCTAACCTGCGCCTCCTCTCTCCGCAGCTGAAGAAGCTGCGCCTCCTCTCTAACCTGCGCCTCCTCTCTAACCTGCGCCTCCTCTCTCCGCAGCTGAAGAAGCTGCGCTCGCTGCTGCTGGCCGGCGCCGCCGAGTTCGACTGCTTCCTGCAGCAGCTGCGGCTGACGGAGGCGTCCTTCAAGCTGTCGGCCAAAGACCTGCGCTCCCAGGTGGTCCGGGAGGCCTGCATCACGCTGGGGTGAGGCGCCGCCTCCGCCGCGCTCCCTCGTCCCCCCCGCCCCCACCTCTGATTAATAACTCTCCTCTGCCGCCTCCAGCCACCTGTCCTCGGTTCTCGGCAGCCGCTTCGACCACGCCGCCGAGGCCATCCTGCCGACGCTCCTCAGCCTGGTCCCCAACAGCGCCAAAGTCATGGCCACGTCGGGCGTGGCCGCCATCCGCCTCGTCCTCAGGGTACGTCCCGCTCGCCCCGCGCCTCCCGCCCCGCCTCCAGGTTCTGGAGTCTCACCGCTGCTCTCTTGCTTCCGCAGCACACGCACTGTCCTCGCCTCGTCCCCATCATCGGCGGCGGCTGTGCCTCCAAGGCCGTGGCGGTCAGAAGGTCAGCCGGCGCTCTGCGTGTGCGTTCGCTGTTGTCCGCTCGTACGCTGACGCGAGATTCTGTGCTGCTTGCAGGCGCTGCTTCGAGTTCCTGGACCTGCTGCTGCAGGAGTGGCAGGCGAGCAGCCTGGAGAGGTAAAGCCGTCGCTGCTGCCGTCCTCACTTTAGGGTCAGGAGCGCTGAGGCTGATATCTGAGCCCCAGCGACGGACGGACGGACGGAGGGGGGGAGGGAGGGAGGGAGGGAGTCGTCTGGAGCCGCTCATCGACCCGTCTCCGGATCACTCCCAGTCGGCCTCTGTGTTTGGAGGGACTGCAGTGAGAGCAAAGCACGGTGCAGGGGGCGTCATGGTCAGCTGCTGGGGATCAGAGCTGCAGCAGCAGGTGGAGATCCAGCCTGCAGACAGAGAACCGCGGGGGTCAGAGGTCAGCATTACTGGAGCAGTGCCTGGTTAGCGGGGGAAGGTCACTGACCCCCTCCACCAGGAGGTCACTGGTGAAGGAGCTGCCTCCTCAGAGAGCCGGATCCACGACAATCCATAGAAAGTTGAGTGGAAGGAAGAAGTGCATCAGCATCAGGGGCTACCAGAGCACCTCAGCAGACCCTCGGCTCCTCTACGCTGCACTCATGCAGGAATCCATGCAACCAAATAAAAAAATGTGTTTCAGAATGTTTAAAATACCCTTCAGCGTTGGCCTGTTGTGATATTCTGACTCTCTGTTGCCAGATTCACCAGAATCTCCAGAAATAAAGCTGGAAACGTAATAAATCTGTATAATACGTAGGAATCTGTTCTTCGACATGATTTTCTAACGTTTTAGACGAAGCTGTAGAGCCGGTGAGTTGAAAGTAAGTGATGCTGATTACTCTCCGCCCCGCAGACACGTAGCCGTGGTGACGGAGACCATCAAGAAGGGGATCCACGACGCTGACGCCGAGGCTCGCTCTGTGGCCAGGAAGTAAGACAGCGCCCACAGACACAGACACCTTCGGCCTCGCTGACGTGAACTCAATGCCCCCCCCCCCCTCCCCCCGCAGGTGTTACTGGTCCTTCCACGGCCACTTCAGCCGGGAGGCGGAGTTTCTGTTCCAGGGCCTGGAGTCGGCCTATCAGAAAGCGCTGCAGGCCCACCTGCGCAGCGGAGACACCCTGATGTCGCTGCCGGCCTCCGACCGCTCGTCGTCGTCGTCCCAGGAGAGCCTGAAGTGAGCCCGTCTGACCTGTGACGCCTCCCTCCAGGCGCCAGCCGCCTCTAAATGTGTCTCTGTTTCCTCCACAGCCGGCCGCTGGCGCTGAAAAGCTCGGCAGGAAGCAGCAGACGTAAGAGCCTTACGACACGCATCGCTCCGGTTTGCCCTGCCGGTTCACGCCTTCCTTAACGATGAACGTTTATCTGCTCAGCCAAAGCCGGCGCTGCGACCCGGAGGCCCGCCGGCGCCGCCTCCTCTCCAGGATCCCTGCAGCGCTCCCGCAGCGACGTGGACGTCAGCGCCGCCGCCAGCGCCCGCACCAGGATGCCCACCGTCTCCCCCGCCGCCACCCCCTTCAGCTCGGCCTCGGCTCTCCCTCCCGGGTCCTACGCCTCGCTCGGTAAGAACCGCGGTCGCCTCGGTGCTTGGGGCCGGGCCCCAGCAGGTCCGGTCCGCAGGCTCCCAGAACCTAAAACCTTTGCGTCCTGCTGTCTCCCTGCTGGCTCCGCCCACCATCAGACGGCTCCTGGGCTGGTGACGCCGACGGTGAGAAGAGTGTGTGTTGGTGTGAGTCTGTGGTCCACGCATGGTCGGTGCTGTAGTGTGGAACAGGACCGGCTGTTCTGGGATCCAACAGAATCGGGTTCTGGTGCTGAATCAGCTGCTGCATGCGGTCCTCCCTCTGTTCTGTCTGAAGGAACTCCAGTCGGCCCAGTCTTCATCCCTCCTCTTCGTCCTCAGGTCGAGTCAGAACCAGGAGGACGAGTGCAGGAACCGGTCCGACGGTGGCGGACAGCCGGGGTCGGAGTCGAGGAAAGGTCGTGTCTCAGTCCCAGCGTGAGTGATCGGACCTCGCCTCTCTCCCCACGTAGAACCAAAGCTTCCCCTCCGACTTCACCGACTTCCTCTTCCTCTCCTCAGCCGGCAGCCGCTCCGGTTCTCCGGGCCGCCTGCTGGGCTCCACGTACGGCAGGGTGCCGAGGTCCGGCCCTGCTGGCGGCGGAGGCAGCGGCGCCTCCTGCAGTCAGAGCGAGAAGACGCGACCTCGAGGTCACCGCAGTCAGGGCTGCAGCCGGGAGACGAGTCCCACCCGGTCAGGACTCGGTAAGAACCTGGAACAGGAACCGATCCGGTTTGGCTTCTGGATACTTTGTCTATTAACCTGTCAGCTGTAAAGGGGCCGGAAAAGGTTAAAACAGCCTTTAAACCGTAGTTTGCTTATTTTTGATTCAATTTATCAAATTTAGTTTTATTCTGTTCAATTTTACTTAGTTTAGTTCCAATTTTGCAGTGTAATTTCAACTTAGTATGGTTCTTTAAAATATTTTAGGTTTTTAGTCCTTTATTTTTATTTTATTTCATATAAGATTTGTTTCCCCCTGAAAATAAAACAGGATTTCACTGCAAAAAGGGAACTAAAAGTAAAATATTCTTGAAATCAGTGTATTTGTCCTTGATTTGAGCAGTTCAATAAGATTGTGGAATAAGAATTTTTCCAATTAAATTAGGTACAACTCATCTCCATCATCTTATTTCTAATTATCTTAATATAAGGGTAAAAAATCTCAATTCATTTGCAGATAACCTTATTTACCTGCTCAAATCAGGGACAAATACACTAATTTCAAGAATATTTTACTTACTTTTTAATCCCTTGTTCCCATCCCAGGTACTGATGAAAAAATTTGTTGAAAATGGTGAAAAGCTCATTATTGTTTCTCCAGAAACTGAAACTCGATGATTATTGCTACAAAGAATGAAAACCTTTAATTCAATATTCCATATTTAAATGTATAAATGGTATATTTTAATAATATTCTATGTTCCAATTTACATTATCTGTTACCATAATGATCAAAATGAGGAGGAAATTAGGGTATTTTCTGCAGAGTTCAGGGGAGTCCAGGAGTAATGAACCCTGGCAGGAAGGAGCCTTGAGGAGCTTCTCCTGCTCTCATAGAGCTCCATAATGGCAGCCAGAAGTCATCATTTCCTGTCCCTAGCGTCGTTTTCCTGTCTCTAGCGTCGTTTCCTATCTCTAGCGTCGTTTCCTGTCCATAGCATTATTTCCTGTCTCTAGCGTCGTTTCCTGTCTCTAGCTTCGTTTTCTGTCGCTAGCGTCATTTCCTGCCCCTAACCGCGTATCTTGTCTCTAGCATCGTTTCATTTCCCTTGCATAGTTTCCTGTCTCTAGCGTCGTTTCTTGTCTTTAGCATCGTTTCCTGTCCCTAACGTCGTTTTCCTGTCTCTAACGCCGTTTCCTATCTCTAGCGTCGTTTCCTATCTCTAGCGTCGTTTCCTGTCCATAGCATTATTTCCTGTCTTTAGCGTCGTTTCCTGTCTCTAGCTTCGTTTTCTGTCGCTAGCGTCATTTCCTGCCCTTAACCGCGTATCCTGTCTCTAGCATTGTTTCATTTCCCTTGCATAGTTTCCTGTCTCTAGCGTCGTTTCTTGTCTTTAGCATCGTTTCCTGTCCCTAACGTCGTATCCTGTCTCTAGCGTCGTTTCCTATCCCCAGCGTTGTTTCCTGTCTCTGGTGTCGTTTCCTGTCCCTGGCATCGTTTCCTGTCCCTAGCGTCGTCTCCTGTACCTAGCATCGTTTCCTATCCCCAGCAATGTTTCCTGTCTCTAGCATCGTTTCCTGTCTCTAGCATCGTCTATTGTCCCTAGCATCGTTTCCTGTCGTTTCCTGTCTCTAGCATCATCTCCTGTCCCTAGCATTGTTTCCTGTCTCTAGCATCATCTCCTGTCTCTAGCATCATCTCCTGTCCCTAGCATCATCTCCTGTCCCTAGCATCATTTCCTGTCTCTAGCATCATCTCCTGTCTCTAGCATCATCTCCTGTCCCTAGCATCGTTTCCTGTCTCTAGCATCATCTCCTGTCCCTAGCATCGTTTCCTGTCTCTAGCATCGTCTCCTGTCCCTAGCATCTTTTCCTGTCTCTAGCATCTTTTCCTGTCTCTAGCATCATCTCCTGTCCCTAGCATCGTTTCCGCTCCCTAGCGTCGTCTCCTGTACCTAGCGTCGTCTCCTGTACCTAGCATCGTTTCCTATCCCCAGCATCGTTTCCTGTCTCTAGCATCGTTTCCTGTCTCTAGCATCATCTCCTGTACCTAGCATCGTTTCCTATCCCCAGCATCGTTTCCTGTCTCTAGCATCGTTTCCTGTCTCTAGCATCATCTCCTGTCCCTAGCATCGTTTCCTGTCCCTAGCATCGTTTCCTATCCCTAGCATCGTTTCCTATCCCTAGCATCGTTTCCTATCCCTAGCGTCGTTTCCTGTCTCTGGTGTCGTTTCCTGTCCCTAGCATCGTTTCCTGTCTCTGGCATCGTCTCCTGTGCCTAGCGTCCTTTCCTGTCCCTAGCATCATTTCCTATCCCTAGCATCGTTTCCTATCCCTAGCTTCGTTTCCTGTCTCTGGTGTCGTTTCCTGTACCTAGCATCGTTTCCTGTCTCTAGCGTCGTCTCCTGTCCATAGCGTCCTTTCCTGTCTCTAGCTTCGGTTCCTATCCCTAGCATCGTCTCCTATACCTAGCGTCATCTCCTGTCCCTAGCATCGTTTCCTGTCCCTAGCATTGTTTCCTGTCTCCAGCGTGGACAGCGTAGCTTCAGGATGGGTTTCGCTGTGCTGTCGCTGTCCTGCATGCTCCGCCTGTCTAACATCTGAGCTTCAGCTATGTCTAACCCCGCCTCTGTGACTCACTGCATGGACCGCTCTCCTGTTTTCCTGTCCTTTCTGTCTCCGTCTCCATCCGGACTCTGCAGCCCGGAGCCGGATCCCTCGGCCCAGCATGAGTCAGGGCTGCAGCAGAGAGACGAGTTGCGAGAGCAGCCGAGACACCAGCCCCGCCAGGGGCTTCTCCCCCCTGGGTGAGTAGGCCACCACAGACCCCCAGACCTTTGTCCCGTTAAGAGAAAAGGGTCCAGTTGCCTGTCTGTGTGCATGTTCTGCTCTTCTGGTCTAGCTCTACTCTGCCTTCTGTTCTTCTGACTAAACCAGAGCCATAAGTTGTGGTTTTATGTCCTCCAGCGAGCCGTCCTCACTCCCGTTCCACCAGCGCCCTGTCGTCTGCAGAGTGCTGCTCAGGTGACCACTGTACAGCCCGTTAAAGCTGCATAAACCCATCTGCTTCAGGGTCCTGGTCTCTGTTCTGGTTCTGCATGGCTCCGGCTCGTCTCACTGACATCGTTTCAGCTTCCTGGAGCCGGTTCTCCTGCAGCAGAACTCGCTGTCAATCCAACTGTAGCGGCGCCAGCAGAACCGTCCAGAAAGGAAACGACCCGTTACGTTATTGCTTGCTTCTGATTTATGAGACTGCTGCTGCTGGTTGGTTCTGTTGTGTTTCTGCTGCTGAAACGTCCTGGTTGCTTTGGGTTTGGATCATGGGACGGTGTTGCGGCCCTCGGGGGGGTCTTCATCCACGCTGCCGCCGATAGACAGCCCCGTCTGAAGCTTTATGCCCTTCCGTTAAAACCCGACGTCTCCTCCTCAGACCGGCTGGCCCATCAGGCCCGGATCTCGGCCTCCGTCAACGCCATGAGGGTCCTGAACACCGGCACCGATGTGGAGGCTGCCGTGGCCGACGCTCTGGTAGGAAAGCCTCCTGAATAACAGTTTTAATGTCCCACGCTGAGAGGAAGTGGTGCTGATGGGAGGTTTCTTGTCTTTCTGGTGTAACGTCCAGCTGTTAGGAGAGTCCAGGAGTAAGGTAGTAGACCCTCTCCGACTGCATGCAGATTAACTCTAGAGGAGTTTCGGCTCATTGACAAACTGAACCGCCTCAGCATGCTAATTTCTGTCCAACCTGCACTGTCCGAACGCCGCCCCGTCGTCTCAGACCCTCACGCTGTTGTGCTTCTGCTCTGACTGTCCCAGCGGCGGCCCGTCAGGCGGCGCTTCGAGTCGCCCGGCGTGCACTCGGACGACGACGCCAACAGCGATGCCTCCAGCGCCTGCTCCGAGCGCTCCTACGGCTCCAGGAACGGCGGCGCCGGGCCTCACTTCCTGCGTCAGACGGAGGACGTGGCGGAGGTGCTGAACCACTGCGCCAGCTCCAACTGGTCCGAGAGGAAGGAGGGCCTGCTGGGCCTGCAGAACCTGCTGAAGAGCCAGAGGACGCTCAGGTAGGCCGGCCCGTCTCCAGACGTCTCATTTCTGAGCAATGATGGACGCTGAGCCTCGTTTCTGCTTCGCCACAGCCGAGTGGAGCTAAAGCGCCTCTGTGAGATCTTCACCAGGATGTTTGCAGACCCCCACAGCAAGGTGAGAACCCCCTGAACTCTGCTGCATGTCCACAACAGCCTGCATGACGTGGACGGATCTTCTCATTGGACTAACTGTTTTCTGTTGCATGTCTCCTCTCTGCCGTGGACTCTAACAAACCCCAGAGAGTAAGTGTTTCCTCAGCTCCTCCAACCGCTGCTCCTCCAGCCAGATTCTGACCCTCCTCTCACTCCTCTCAGGTGTTCAGCATGTTCCTGGAGACTCTGGTGGACTTCATCGTGCTGCACCGGGACGACCTGCTGGACTGGCTCTTCGTGCTGCTCACGCAGCTCCTGAAGAAGATGGGGGCCGACCTGCTGGGCTCGGTCCAAGCTAAGGTCCAGAAGGCTCTGGATGTCACCAGGTAGGCCCCAAAGAAGCTTCCCAGCCGGAAGATTCGCTGCTTTTCTGGCCTCCAGACCTTCTTAGATCTGGACTCTGGACCGGGTCCGTGGCTCTGAAGCTGGTTCTGTTCTAGACGTCAGCCCAGATCACGCCAGTTTTACTCTTCAGAGCTCATCAGGAAATTATTTAAACCATGAAAAAAACAACGTTAAAAGTTTCTTTGAGCTTTTATTTTGAAGGACCACCTCTGGTTTAGCTTCATTGTTGTTTAACCCTGTATGTTCCTAACAGAGCACTTTGCTCTCAGACTGCAGGTCTGCTGGTGGTTCCTAGAGTCTCTAAAAGTAGAATGGGAGGCAGATCCTTTAGCTATCAGGCTCCTCTCCTGTGGAACCAACTCCCAGTTTTGGTCCGTGAGGCAGACACCCTGTCTACTTTTAAGACTAATCTTAAAACCTTCCTTTTTGACAAAGCTTATAACTAGAGTGGCTCATGTTACCCTGAGCTATCTCTGTAGTTATGCTGCTATAGGCTTAGACTGCTGGAGGACATCAGGGCCTATTTTTCTCACTCTGCTGAATTCTCCTACTGCTCTCCAATCTGCATTGTTTTTTTATTATTTCAGCTTTTAACTTTTTGTTCTCTGTCAATGTTCTCTTCATAGAAGTTACACTTGGTCTGCTGCTCTGTTAGCTGTGACATCATCCAGATCATCCACTATTTATCCTCTATTACCATCTAACATAGAAAGTACTCCTGGGTCAATGTGAGCTTCTGTGCTTTCTGTGTCTCTGCTCTGTCTTCTCTAAGCCCCAGTGGGTCGAGGCAGATGAGCGTTCACACTGAGCCTGGTTCTGGTTCTGCTGGAGGTTCTCCTCCCTGTTAAAGGGGAGTTTTCCTCTCCACTGTCGCTTCATGCATGCTCAGTATGAGGGATTGCTGCAAAGCCATCAACAATGCAGACGACTGTCCACTGTGGCTCTACGCTCTTTCAGGAGGAGTGAATGCTGCTTGGAGAGACTTGATGCAACCTGCTGGGTTTCCTTAGAGAGGAAACTTTCTGACCAACCTGGAGGATCTGATGGAGTCTGACTTTGGAAAGAGCCTTGAGATGACATGTATAAATTAACTGCCGCTATATAAATAAAATTGAATTGAAAATTAACCCACTTTTGCTGTAATCTAGCCCAATTAGACACTGAGACTTTTATTTTAAAAGAGGTAACTTCCTGTTCATTGCTGGTTTAGATCCTTAGGAGGTAAAAACCAACAATTTTAATAAAGAACGACTTATTTTGAAGCGCTTCATAATAAAAGCCGACACTTTAACCTTTTAGTCCTGGTTTTATGGGTCTGGACAGAACATCTGGGCGACGGGTTCTGCTCTGTGTCCCCGCAGAGAGTCGTTCCCGTACGAGCAGCAGTTCAACATCCTGATGCGCTTCATCGTGGACCAGACCCAAACCCCCAACCTGAAGGTGAAGGTGGCCATCCTGTGCTACATCGAGGCTCTGGCCCGACAGATGGACCCGGCCGACTTCGTCAACTCCAGCGAGACGCGCCTGGCGGTGTCTCGCATCATCACCTGGACCACCGAGCCCAAGAGCTCCGACGTGCGTAAGGTGAGACAGCGCAGACGTCCTCCTGCCCCCCACCATCCCCCCGCCCCCCCCCCGCGCGCCTCGTTTCTGCTCTGGTGTCCCAACAAACCGGCTGTCTCCGTCCGCCTCCACCCGCAGACCCTCCATAACTGGGCAGGGGAGGAGCTGTCGGGCCGGAGCAGCACCGTGGCCTCTCTGCCCGGGGAGGGGAACCTGGAGGAGAGGTGCAAGCAGGTAGACCCAGTCAGACGGCATGGTTCTGAGCGCAGGACTAACCAGGGGCTGGGTCTGATCTCAGCGCCGTTTCTGGCTCTAACGTTGGTTTCTCTGCAGCTGCTGCATGAGTCTGAGGAGGTTCTGGCTGCATGTCTGCTGCCTCGCTAACACCGGCTCCTTCTTTCCCCCCCGGTCCTGCTCCTAACCCCCGGCGGAGGAGGGCAAAGGCAGCGGGTCCGGCGCGGTGACCCGGTCCTGTGTTTGTCTTCTGTAGGCGGCCCAGGTGGTTCTGATCGCCCTGTTTGAGCTCAACACCCCCGAGTTCACCATGCTGCTGGGGGCCCTGCCCAAAACCTTCCAGGACGGCACCACCAAGCTGCTGCACAACCACCTGAGGAACGCCAGCAGCGGCATCTCCGCGGTAAGGCCGCCTGGAGACGCCGGCCAGGCGCCAGTGCCTCCCTCCACCCGTTCTGACCCCGCCTTCTCTCCTCCTTCAGGCGCCCCCCGTCAGCTCGGCCGGCCGGGCCGCTCCTCGCCACGCCAGCGGCCGCGGCAGCCCGCTGAGCTCGCCCACCAACCACGCCCACGCCGGCCTCTCGCCCAGGTACGAGAACCCTCTAGAGCCCGATGGACGCCTGGATCGAGTCCAGCCTCCCATCAGGACTAAGAGTCTGCCGCTTCTTGCTAAAGGTTCTCACTTCTCCCCCCTCCTCCCCCTGCAGTCGGCTGTGGGGCTGGAGCGCCGACGGCCTCTCCAAGTACCCTCCTCTTCCTCCCTTCCCCTCCCCTCTTCCTCCTACCGCCTCCCTCAAGGCCTTACGGCGAGCTTACTCACCCAGGTAACCCTGCCCAGCCCCCCCCCCTCCCCAACCTGAACCATCTGTCTGCCTCACCTGTTGGTGTGTCTGTGTGACCTCATCAACCTCTGAAAGGCTGGATGAGAGGGCGGAGCTCTGGGGGGGAGAACATGTGGTTTCAGGCGACCAGAACCGGGTGTTGTGTTTGCACCATGTCTAAGAACCCGTCTCCATCCAGCCCCCCTTCCCCCCGCCTGCACCCAGACCCCCCTTCCCCCCACCTCCCTGCAGCAGCTCTCAGCCCCGTCTTCCTCTGTTCCAGCGCGTTGGAGTACGACAGCGAGAACCTGAACGCCGAGGAGATCTACTGCTCCCTGCGAGGCGTCACCGAGGCCATCCAGAACTTCAGCTTCCGCAGCCAGGAGGACCTGATGGAGCCGCTGCGGCGGGACGGGAAGCGGGACGGCATGGTGAGTGTTAAGGCACGGCCTGTGTGGAGACGCCGACCGGGACCCGACGGTGACGTGACTCCTCTCCCACCAGGCCGGCGTGGCGGCGTCCTCCGACCCGGATCATCGGTTCTGCGGCGATGTGACGGAGGGCGGCCGAATGGCTCTGGACAACAAGACGTCGCTGCTGAACACGCCGTCGCCGCGATCGTTTTCCGGGCCGCGCTTCAGGGAGTACAACCCATACAACTACACCGACGGCTCCCCGGATAAAGCGGCTCCGCCGGAGGACAGCGCCGACCCGCAGAGAGACGGTGAGAACCTGCCGTGTGAAGGACGCCGGGTCTGTCCCCGCCTCTCTAACTGTGCTTCCCCCTGCAGGCCGGCGGCAGGACTGCGGCGAGAACAAGACGCTGAACCCTAAAGGCTTCCCAGGTAACACACCCAGAGCGTTCCCAGAACCCCCCCCCCCCGCCTCCGGTTCTGGACCTTGTCTCACACGGTTGTGTCTCCCTGCAGCCGGCTCGGCCGAGCAGCTGGAGCTGGTGGGGGGGCTGCTGAAGGAGCTTTCCCAGGGCCAGGCCGGGGAGCAGGGCCCAGAGGACCGGCGGGGGACCCTGCTGGAGCTGCTGAAGGCGGCGCGGGAGGACAGCCTGGCGGTGTGGGAGGAGCACTTCAAGACCATGCTGCTGCTGCTGCTGGAGACGCTGGGGGACAGAGACGTGAGGACAGAGTCCGCCTTACCGCTGCTTTATGCTTAGCGATTTAGCGTTTATGCTTTTCCATTATCCTCCTGGACGCTAGGGGGCAGTGTTGCGCTCCTACGCTACGCCCCACTGCACGTAGAAGTAGAAAACGGTCGTCTCCTTAAGGAGGAATGTGTTCGTCGGCCATGTTTTTACGTCCGCGCAGTTTGTAGTTGTCCTAGCGGCGCGGAGACGTTTAACCGCGCGCTAGCTAACACGGCTAGCTGAGGCGTCAAGCATAAACCTTCAGACGCCCGCTGACCCGTCTCTTCTCTCGCAGCATTCGGTCCGAGCGCTGGCTCTGAGGGTCCTGAAGGAGATCCTGCGGAACCAGCCGGCCCGGTTCAAGAACTACGCCGAGCTGACCATCATGAAGACGCTGGAGGCCCATAAAGACTCCCACAAAGAGGTGAGGCATCGCCCGCCGGCTCCGCGCCTCCTCCTCGGCCGGCTCCCCCTCACCTCCTCCTCTCGTCCTCCAGGTGGTGCGAGCGGCCGAGGAGGCGGCCTCCACGCTGGCCGGCTCCATCTCCCCGGAGCAGTGCATCAAGGTGCTCTGCCCCATCGTGCAGACCACCGACTACCCCATCAACCTGGCGGCCATCAAGATGCAGACGCGGGCGGTGGAGCGCGTGGCCAAGGAGCCGCTGCACCAGCTGCTGCCGGACGTCATCCCCGGCCTGCTGCAGGGCTACGACAACACGGAGAGCAGCGTGAGGAAGGCCAGCGTCTTCTGCCTGGTGGCCATCTACTCGGTGATGGGAGAGGAGCTCAAGCCTTACCTGTCCCAGCTGACCGGCAGCAAGGTGCGCCTCCTCCGGCGCTCCGGGAGCTTGGTGCCCGCCCGGTCTGGACGGTCCAGACGCGTCGGCCTCCCCCCTGACCACCCCTGTGTTTTCTCTCCCGCAGATGAAGCTGCTGAACCTGTACATCAAACGGGCCCAGACGTCCACCAGCAACAGCAGCAGCTCCTCGGACATCTCCTCCTACTGACCCCTCCAGGGGCGGAGCTCCGTCCTTCAGCTTCTCTGTCCGTCCTGAGGAGCTCCGTCTGCTGGAAGGCCACCAGCCTTAAGACCTCCTCCTCCTCCTCCTCCACCGGCGTCACTAGTAGAAACCCGCTTATAGACCTAGAGCTCATTCCCAGATCCAGACTGTTTGCTGAGGAGGTGAGAAGGAGCGGAGGTGAGCCGGACGGGGAGGAGGACGCCAGCTTCCAGTACCTTTAAGTCACTTGTGCTTCGACACATCAGACCTTCCAGTAAAACTGAATGTAAGGAGCGTCTCCTGGAGCTCCGCCTCCTCGGTTTGGAGAAGGGCGGGAGCGCCGATCATTTGGCTGGCCAATGAGTCGATCCGTTTCTGGGCACAGCCGAACCGGCCGGGTGTCGCTCTAAACGGAAACGTGCCTGTGGGGCGTTCATCGGTTCCTTCTCAGGAGGAAAGCTCCATAAATCGTTCACACTTTACAACCTTTATTGTTCCCTGAGTTCTCCGTCCGTAACCTTTTAAAACAGAGCTGGGCTCCATAGCACCTCTGTGGATCTCATCCTGTCGGTTATTTGCTGCGGTATGAAATTAGGGGCGGAGCCGGAGCACAGCTGTGCGGCCAACCAATCAGAGCAGAGGGCGGAGCCTCAGAATCAGTCGACGTGTTTTTATTCCCTCTGCTGGGATCAAGTCGGACCCAGAAACGCTTTGATGAAGCGGGTCCATTTCCCCGACGTATGCAAAAACATTCTCGACATTTTTTATTAAAGATGCACCGATGTGAAAACTTGGGCCGATATTAATATTACAGATATTATTTATACTTCCCGACCCTTTCGACAGCGTGATCAAACGGCCACACGGCTGACGTCGCTCTAGTTAAACAGCCCACAATCCTGCGCTGTCAGGGTCACATGACCAAGCAGATACACACAAACGCCAGCGCTATACAAGCACAGCTTAATAACCTCGGCCCAGTTTACCTTATGGGACCCATGTGTTAAAACGTGACCGGCCGATATATCCCCGCTTTTTAGCTTTAATGATTAGTCAGAAGGTCCAAACCCGATTTATGATTCCAGGTGTGTCGATACTGTGAAAGAGGAACGTTTTCCTACTGAGGAGAGATCCTGACCCAGCGTCACTGATAGATGACCCCCAGCTGAACTATGCATGTATGAAGGTTTATTATGAAGACTACTGCTGGGAGGCTTTCCACAAACACTGTAACCCTAACTACCAGTAACCAGTATTAGTATTTAAATGTCAATCATCAGCAGTGGAGCAGCCGGCCTTCAGCTGAGGGGCGACTGAAGCCACTTTAAAGAATGTGAAGGCTTTGATTAGACGACCAGCAGGCAATAAGACTGAACCTGAGAGACCTGAGAGAGCCTGAATGGACCAGTCAGATTATGCCTGAATGGACCAATCAGCTGATCCGTGAATATATCAATCAGCTGATCCATGAATGGACCAATCAGCTGATCTGTTAACAGACCAATCAGCTGATCACTGAACGGACCAGTCAGGGGACCAATCAGCTGATCTGTTAATGGACCAATCAGCTGATCCCTGATAAGACCCATCAGACCACCTGAACGGGCCAATCAGCTGATCTGTTAACGGACCAGTCAGCTGATCACTGAACGGACCAATCAGCAGGTCCGTGAATGGACCAATCAGCCGACAGATCAGCTGTCCCATCAGGCGGTGTTTGAGGTGTAGACTTTAGCAATAAACTGAAACCTAGCGTTGGTTTCCTCATCAGCACACTGGATGTTTCCATGACCTGAAGCCTGAATGCTGCTGGAGGAACCGGCCAATCGGACCTGGAGACTGTTCAATGACAGGAGGACAACAGCAGACCCTCTTTATTCACACTAAAGACTCACTTTAGAAGGAAATGAACTGTGTCAGTGATCTGATTCACTTAAGGTTAGTTAGTTCATTCTAGTTCTGGGTAATAATGGTTTTAAACCCGAAACAATAAAGGAATAATCAAAGAATATAGATTCAGTTCTACCAAACAAAAGATGTTGATTCAGTTTTAAATTAAATAATTACTTTTTCAGTTAGAAAATGAAAAAAGGTTTATTTAAAATGTTTTACTTTATATATAACTATTCTTTTTCTTTACTGAGTTTTTATTTATATTCCTAATTTTATTTGTAGATTAGTTCACTTCTGTATGAATTGACTGAATTTTAAATCAGATTAATTCACAGTTTTCTATATATTGCAGGTTTATTTTAGCGTTTTTCCTTCATTCTGTATGTTTTCCTCTCAGATATTTAATTTATAAGTTATTGTGACCAAACCACTAAGTTCACCCGGTGGGGAACAGCGCCGCCTGCTGGCAGCAGCTCCTCACTGCTAGTCTCAACACTAAACAAAGGACAATGATTAGTTTAGGCAATTAGAAACAACGTTTAAACCCAATTAAGGTCGTATTTTCCACAGAAACGTCTCTGTTGTCCTCCTGGTTTGTTGAGGTAGAACCGTCTGGCGGGTCCAACTGGTGCCAAGCTCCCCCGCTGTGGCCTAGTCAAAGTCCAAACGCTGCAAATGGCTCTGTGTTTGTCCAAGAAGCTCTCATCACACCCGAGGTTCTGTCTGGAGTGGACCTAAAACAGGAAATGAGCAGCGGGCTGCTTCCTGCTTCGGTTCCAGAACCGTTTGGATCTTCTAGCGGGTCTTCCCACATGTTGTATCCGGTTCTGTTCTGCTAGTAGAACTTTGGGTTGGTCCCCTCTGAGGACGCTCAGTACCTCCAGGCCTCGTTGCTTCTCTCCAGAGGGCGGGATAAATGTTCTGCTTCCTCCAGAACCAGAACGGTTCTCTGTACCTTTTTTATTATTATTATCTTGGGATTGAAACCTGCCGGATAGAAACTCAGCTTGACTTTATTCACGTTGCTGTTGGCTTAGTAAATGAAACCCGGACGGGCCCTGAACGCGTGCCTTTGGGTCAGCACTCCTGAACAGAACCAACGTGTCCCCACCCGTACTAACCTCCACTCACACTAACCCCACGCTGCTGCTTTAAGGCGGACGCCGATGAAGAGCTGCTGTACATAAAAGCTTTGGACTCTGCATGGTTCTGACGCTTTAGTTCGGGTCCGCCTCGTATTTAAGTTCTGCTCGAGTTCTGCTGTCTGACTGATGTTTACCTGCCTGGTTCTCCTGCAGCTCAAATAAACAATCAGACTGGTTTCCTCTCTCCGGCGTCTTCCTTCATCTGGGTCGGCTTTTACTGTGCAGAACTTCTCGCCGGGTCCAGAAGTGTCGTCGGTGTGGCATCGTGGAACCAGCAGCAGGACATCCCATAATAAACGGGTTATTTAAAGTTGCTGCACCGCCGCTGACAAGCAGCGCCACCTGCTGGCCACTAGGCTCCATTTCTTAAATGGTTAAAAAAAATGTCTAAACAGGAAATCCTTCTATGTTAAATCAAGAATAGAATTTAAAATTCTCCTTCTCACATATAAAGTCCTTAATAATCAAGCTCCAACGTACATCAGAGCTCTGATTACCCCGTATGTTCCTAACAGAGCACTTCGCTCTCAGACTGCAGGTCTGCTGGTGGTTCCTAGAGTCTCTAAAAGTAGAATGGGAGGCAGATCCTTTAGCTATCAGGCTCCTCTCCTGTGGAACCAACTCCCAGTTTTGGTCCGTGAGGCAGACACCCCGTCTACTTTTAAGACTAATCTTAAAACCTTCCTTTTTGACAAACCTCAGAAAGGAACTACCTCTATAGTTATGCTGCTACAGGCTTAGGCTACTGGAGGACATCAGGGTCTATTTCTCTCACTCTGCTGAGTTCTCCTACTGCTCTCCAATCTGCTTTGTTTGTTGTTATTTCAGCTTTTAACTTTTTGTTCTCTGTCATTGTTCTCTTCATAGAAGGTACACCTGGTCTGGCGTTCTGTTAGCTGTGACATCATCAGGGGAGGAAGATCATCCTCTATTACCATCTAACATAGAAAGTACTCCTGGATCAATGTGAGCTTCTCTGCTTTCTGTGTCTCTGCTCTGTCTTCTCTAAGCCCCAGTGGGTCGAGGCAGATGAGCGTTCACACTGAGCCTGGTTCTGGTTCTGCTGGAGGTTCTCCTCCCTGTTAAAGGGGAGGTTTCCTCTCCACTGTCGCTTCATGCATGCTCAGTATGAGGGATTGCTGCAAAGCCATCAACAATGCAGACGACTGTCCACTGTGGCTCTACGCTCTTTCAGGAGGAGTGAATGCTGCTTGGAGAGACTTGATGCAACCTGCTGGGTTTCCTTAGAGAGGAAACTTTCTGACCAACCTGGAGGATCTGATGGAGTCTGACTTTGGAAAGAGCCTTGAGATGACATGTTGGGAATTGGAGCTATATAAATAAAATTTAATTGAATTGAAATTGAGATCTGAGCCATGAAAAAATGCTTCAAACTAAATCTAGATAAGTATGGAAAGCAGATGACTGATTTTATTTCTGTTTACATGTATTTTTATGTTGTCCACCGTCTGTGCCTGCTTGTCCACGTGGTGGAGGTGGGGCCCGGGGCCTTTCTCCATCATTAGGAGACACGTTGTGGTTGGAGTACCCAGGGGGAACCCATGCATGCACACGGAGAACATGGTGAAGGATCCCAGGCTGGGATTGGAACCCGGGACCTTCTAGCTGCAGTGGTCTAGTATTATTATTGTTGTGTTAATACTTCCTGTGTTGCTGCTGTTTCCCATCAATATGGGACATTTTGGATCCTAAAGCGGGTCAACCCAGCGCCAAACGCCACCCTGTTGGACCCTCAGGAGGCCGGTTTGACAGACGGGTGATCCGATGAGCAGCCGGGTCAGAACCGGTCTGTAGAGGAAAATAACAGCTTCGTTTTATGGTTTTAAATTTACTTTATTATAACAATAACAGGTAAATCCAGTTTATGATGAGGTGGAGACCAGAACCACAGTTTGTTCTCCTTTAATCAATAAAACGATCAAGCTTTAAATGCAGCTCAGGCTGAGGTTTAATTGACTTTAGTTAAATAAACTACAGTTCTGTTATGAACACTGATCTCAGAAACATGCTGGAATTCAATAAAGATCTAAAAAATGAACCAGAACACAGAGACGGGCGAGCAACAAAGAAAACAAACGTTCAGGTTGTTTTAAACCCTGACATTTTCATCAAGGAGATCAGACGGTTCTGCCTTCCTGGTTCTGGTCCAGGAACTCCATTTCCCATGAGGCAGTGGGCGCAGAGCGCGGCTGGTTGATTAGCGGCTCCCAACTTGCCGTCTGGGACGACAAACCTCAGGTCTGACACTTTCTTTGGGTTCCCGAGGACTGAAGCGGTTCTCCTGGATTTCAACCGGCATCCTCCAGCAGGTGGCGCTCTCAGCTCTTCTTTTGAAGCGCTGTAGCTGTGCTGCGGCTCACCTGTGGACAGGTAAGGCCGCGGCTGAGAGGCTGACGCACATTTTAAAATAACGTGAAACTAAACTGGACCGGATCAAACCTGGGAGTGCGAGCAGAACCGGAGGTGTGGACTCCCTGTCTGCACATGCGCAGTAGGAGCAACAACCGGTCTGTGTGAGGCAGGTGACGGTACCAGAGGAGATTCTGGACAGAGACCCAGAGAATCCACTATTAAATGTCAGAGTTGGAGGTTCTGTGTGGTTTTTGGCTGTCGGGTCAAATTATGACCATCCAGAACCTTCTGGCCCACAAACCTGAACCCGTTCTACACGTGCGTCAGGTTCTGCTGCCAGAGAACAAACCCAATAACAGTGATGGTTAAAGTTTAAAGGGAGAACATAAAGCTTTGCTGTCAGTTCTTTACTGCAACAGACCCTAAATACCAACATTCAACACCTTTAACTTTTATTCAGAATGTATCAATATTTAACAATATTAACATTATAATAACGAGGAGGTGGACCTTCTGGCTCATCTACCATCTGCTCACCTGTAGTAGGAAGCAGCACCAGCCGACCCGGACCAGAACCGGGCCGGCTGGTGAATATGATGTGTAAAAGTTCAGGTCAAAGGTCACAGAGGGGATGTTTAGCAGCAGTTTAGTGGAAAGCAGGAAGTGTTCATTTCTGTGAACATCTCTGTGAGGAGATCCTGCAGGTGAACACTGGCCGGCAGCGGGGCCTTCACACGCTCAGAGTTATTCTGGTTCCTGCACACATGGAGCAGCGTGGATCCCGGATCACTTTACCTGCTTTACGCTTTGACTGCCTGTTCTCAGCTGCTGCTGCTGCTGGAGGAGCTGCTCCTGCTCCCTTTGGTCCACCTACAGCAGGGCTCTGTCTCTATGGCCATTAAAAGCCATTAGAAGGGCCGGTTGCACCTGTTTTGGTTTCTAGTACACACAGAAATGTAAAACAAAATGACAGTAACATAAAAGCAGCACCTTTAGACCCAGTTTATACTGTTTATCTGCAAAAACAGTTAACATTACGGTGAGTTGCACTTTAAATTCATTATTCTGCACCAGTTTTTCTATTTTTGGACATTTCTGGGTTGTTTTCATGTGTTGTGGGAAAACTGACACCTAGTGGCAGGATGATGTTACTACACAGTTAAAATAAATCAACATTCACTACAGTAGGCAGAGTTTTAACTACTTTATACACTTTAAAAGGATAAATGTCTCTGCTTTATGACATGATGTGCATTTTGTGGTGCTTGAGGGCATGATTTGGCCCGCGGACCTTGAGTTTGACACGTGATCTAGAGTGCTTATATCATAGATATTATATACGTAGACGCGTCGTCGGGCGGGTTCTGCCTCTGCTGCGATGCGTCAGGGCGTCCGCCATGTTGGATGTGGCACATCTGCAGTTACTCAGTCACTTAAACAGTATCAGAGGGACTTTAATCTCAGAATACTTTATATTCGTAATATTTTAATTTTTGTAATATTACGAGTTTATTTTCGTATCCCTTTGGCTTCATTCTCCTGACTTTGTTCTCGTAAAGAATAAAAACAATTAAAAGAATCTAACCTGGCCCTATTACTCCAGGACCGAAATAGTTCTGGAAATGTTCCCCCTTAATTTTCATAATATGATGTTTTTCTCATAATATTACCACTTTTGTCTTTTTTTACTTCTCCTATGACTTTTTTCTCATATTAGTAATTTCATCTCTTTAATACTCCCCCAAAAAGTCTGTTGCTAATCTGTGTCTATACCAGATCTTAAAAGATTCAACATGGTTTTATGAAATAATAAAGACCACAATGTTTAGATTTAACCAATTGATTTTTATATTCATAACACACACACATAAATATGTATATATAGATATGGATAGATGGATATATATATATATATATATATATATATATATATATATATATATATATATATATATATATATATATATATATATATATATATATATATATATATATAATCTGGACATATAGTTATATACAAACAGATACCTATCACCTATTTATTTATAATACTTCAAAATCTATAAATGCACATCTATATCTAAAAACATCAATCAATAGCTCTCTGTTCTGCCAATCTCTATTAGTTCATCTATATATATTTCTTTACAAGTATATATAAGCTCCATCTATATCTTTCTGCCTACATACAATGAGGCGTCTACGTATTTATGTCTGTGGATTATATCTGTGATGCCCAGAGGAAGAGGTGGCATCAGGCATCTGACTGGAGGCTCATTTAAAGCCATAATCGTTTGCTTCATTGTGATAAACGTCTCTGTGAGCAGGTTTCACAAGGAGGAGCACATGGAGCTAGACCAGCGGTGGTCCGGGAATTGAACCGTGAGGCCCTTAATCACCAGGTTACGATTAAAATGGCACAGAGACACAAATAGGTTAAAACTGTTGTAGATAGGAGCCGGCCTCCCGCTGACCTGCAGGGATCCAGTCCTCAGATGAGTCCAGAACCTGATCAGCATTGCTCAATATCACCTTTTTTATCTGGAGACGGTTCTGATCCGACTAAAACAGCTGTTCCCGAGAGAAAGGCTCATGTCAGCAGCAGCAGCTGGACCCAGACTGTTTTCTGTGGCTTACAGTGAGACCAGCTTCGCCTGATTACCTCAAGGGATTGTGGGTAAATCCAGGAGGGTCAGCCTGATGGCAGTGGCCCCGGTTCCGACGGGTCAAAGCGAAACACGCTGAAGGTCCAGAGGTTTCCTTCAGAGATCCGCTGGATCTTAGAGCTGCAGCAGAAACTATATCAGCTGTTCTGATGAGGAACACCGGGAGGAAGACGCAGGTTCTCGATCTGCTCAGCTGTGGGTTTCAGGTCCAGTTCTTCTGCAGAGGTTCTGGTCCGGCAGCGAGGAGGAGAATCTCCGCCTGATTCATTCTGAATGTTCCACAGTAGAGGAACCGGGCTTCTGCGTTAGAGCGAGGTTCTGCTGCAGGCGGGCCAGATGGAGGCAGGGTTACTCAGCCTGCGGTTCTGGAAGATAACCGAGCCGGGATGGTTCTGGTCCATCAGTATTCTGGCCCCGCGGAGCCCTAATTTCATTAGGGGCCCGTTTGCCGCTCCTCATGGTGCGTGATTAGCACAAGTTTCCCCGACCTGGCGGGTGGGTCGGGAGGTCGCTGCGATGAAAGAGAACAACTTCATCAGGGGCTGACTGGCCCATAAATCATCGGCTGTTTTCTATAAATCACGGCAGATGGCAGGAGCGGGCAGGGCGGGGGGGCTCCTGGGAGCCCGCCGAGCATGATGGGAAGGGGCCGAGGAGCGGGGTCACTTCCAGTCTGCGCGTCTGTGGCGGCTGCCCTCCGTTTAGCGGCTCTAATGTGGCTGTTTAATATGGAGACCACCTCCAGCACCCCCCTGTTGGACTGGGGGGCGGGGGTCGGGTGGTGGGGGGGGGGCGCGGGGGGTGGGGGTGTTACTCATGATTATTTAACAGAGCCGCACTGCAGCATCTCTCTGCTCTGAAACTATCCAGCAGCATCAATGAGTTCCTGCAGCAACTAGTTGGATCGTCGTCTGGGGGTCTACCCCACCGAGGGGGGGTTCCAGGTTCTGGTTTCTCACGCGGAAATCTAGTCCCCTCCTGGAGAGGTTCAGGAAAAACTAAACCCTTAAATCAGTAAGTTATGAGACAAGGTTCAGTCTCCTGCTGAATCTGCCACATCTGAAACGTCCAGCTGATCCGGTGAGGCAGCTGGACAGCACCTCTGCTTTCTACACCGCCAAAGGGCAACCTCAGACCTTCAGGTTCTTCTTTGACGTGGAACTGAACTGAAGGTTGAGATTCATCAGGGATGGAGCTGGTCAGTTGGGGGGTAAACAGCAGCGCATGTTGTGGAGGTCTCTGGCCGCCAGGGGGCGCCTCAGAGCGGCTCCTGGACCTTCCTCTGCAGGAGGTGGTCCTGCTGGTGCTGAAACATCTGGACCAGGACCCAGAGGAGCTCAACATCTGCAGATAAAAGAGCCTGGAGGAGGAGTTTCTTCTGGGTTCTGGTGTTCGGTTAGAATGGGTCCGGTTCTGACAGGTTCTGACAGTGTTGGGGTGAACCAGAAACCCTCATGATGACAGATTCTGGTCCAGGTTAAAGGTCTCAGATCAGATCAGAACCGCCCGCCTTGGCCCAGTCAGAACCTCCCTGTCCCGTGTTTGGGTCCAGGGAACCGGCCTGCTCTGGCGCTTCTGGTTCCAGCCTCACGGCTCGGCCCTGAGGATCCTCTGCAGGTCCGGACGGTTCTCCTGGGTCACAGGTTTGGGTCAGACCGGTTCCTGGACTCTTTGGTGGCGTCTCAGAATCTGCGTTAGAAGCTCGGGTCAGGGACTGGACCTCTGGAGAGCACGAGGAATAACACCTGCAGTCGCTCAGGTGAGGAAAAGGTTCTGATGTGGACGCGCTTTGGTCCCACATGTGGACCAGATCCCAGAACTACAGCTGCATCATACATCTAAATCAGATTCAGGTGGAAACTGGACCACGGTACTGACTTGTGTCTCCGGACCGGCCGCCCCCAGGCGCACACGGTGGTGGTGGTACCGTGGTGTGGGCCGGGTTCTACTGCAGGCAGACAGCAGCGCTGAAGCCGAGCTGTCCATCATGGCGCAGGGGTCCTGCTGCAGATCTGCGGGGGTCCAAGGACAGGCGGAGCCGTTCAAGGTGGACTCTGTAACGAGGCCGGCTCCTGTCAGCCTCCCCCCAACATGCCCGTCACATCCCGGGCCCCCGCCGCCCGCATTAATGCAAATTATGCTCTGATAATTCAATAACGCGGCCGGCCTGATCTGTCCTTTTTATTACGATCATCATCAGGCAGGGGCTGCGTCCCATCATGGCGGGATAAACACCATCCATCATCCTTAGCCGCTGACAGGCTGCGCGCCGCCGCGCATAATGTGGAGCCCCCCCCGGTTCCTGGAGCTCCGGGCCCGGTCGCTGCTTCAGGACCGGAGCCAGAACCGGGCTGGACGGACATACAGTCACCAGGACGTCGCTGTTTTCAGGGTTTCTCCGCGGCTAGAGTGAGCGCAGGGCCCAGAGCGGAATTTAAATGACGCAGGTGTTAGGAGACACCTGCCGGATGACACCTGGACGAGCCCCGGCGTACCTTTATCCGCCTGAGGAGGAGGAAGAGGAGGAGAGGGCAGAGCAGCGGCAGCCTTTAATGAGGACCTCCATCCTCAAAGCCTCCAGGGAGCCCGGACCTGCAGGGCCCGGCGAGCGGCGAGGTGGCGGCTCTGACCTCAGTCAGCTGCCGGCGGGACCGACCTCTCCCGGTCCGCGTCCCCATCAGCTGGAGCGCTTTAACCCGGCGTGGCTCTGGGTTTGCAGCCTGCCGGCAGAATTAAAGAGAACTTTAATGAATGCCTTAGGATGAAAACGGAGCAAATACGTGATCATAAAATCATCTGGATGGATAAATGTCCTACCTTAACATCCAAGACCGAGAAAAAATGGTGATGGAGGCTGAGAACAAGCTCAGTGTGTGAGGAAATACGCTTTATTATGATAAAGAGTAAGAAGGGAAAAAAATGTAACGCAGAAGAAACAGAAAAGTAGAGGGAAAAATGTAAAAGTGGCAACAAATGCCAGAAAAAATGAGCAGGATTTTAGAAAATAACAAAATGAGATAATAAATAATAAATCAGAACCAAAGGGACCAAACGTTCATAACGTAAAAATGATTAATTCTGAGACGCAACAGAAATGCTTGAAAAAGCGTCCCGACACAATTAAATTAGATCAATGTGAACTTAAATAATCACCATTATAATTACAAATATAAATGACGACATTCAGCAGCACCAATAAAACGAGAAACGACCAAAAAGAAGAAAACAAGGTGACAAACCATCATCAGGAGGAAAGAAAGGACCTCAGAGGTGGAAACAGACGTGGGTCAGAACCGGGCCGGACCCAAACCCCGACAACACCAAGGCCTGCTGTTGGTTCTGAGGGATCTCATTCCACCCAGAAGGACCAGCATGCACCTGGGCATGCAGTACCAGCGACGCCAGTTCAAAGACGGGATGCAGGTGACTAGTTACCTGGACAAACAATTAGTTACCTGGACAAACGAGCAGTTACCTGGACATATGAGCAGTTACCTGGACAAACGACTAGTTACCTAGACAAACAATTAGTTACCTGGACAAACGAGCAGTTAACTGGACAAACCAGCAGTTACCTGGACAAACAATTAGTTACCTGGACAAACGAGCAGTTACCTGGACAAACAATTAGTTACCTGGACAAACGAGCAGTTACCTGGACAAACCAGCAGTTACCTGGACAAACAATTAGTTACCTGGACAAACGAGCAGTTACCTGGACAAACAAGCAGTTACCTGGACAAACGAGCAGTTACCTGAACAAACAATTAGTTACCTGGACAAACAACTAGTGACCTGGACAAACAAGCAGCTACCTGGACAAACGAGCAGTTACCTGGACAAATGATTAGTTACCTGGACAAACGACAAGTTACCTGGACAAACGAGCAGTTACCTGGACAAACGACAAGTTACCTGGACAAACGAGCAGTTACCTGGACAAACGAGCAGTTACCTGGACAAACGACAAGTTACCTGGACAAACGAGCAGTTACCTGGACAAACGAGCAGTTACCTGGACAAACGAGCAGTTACCTGGACAAACAACTAGTTACCTGGACAAACGAGCAGTTACCTGGACAAACAACTAGTTACCTGGACAAACGAGCAGTTACCTGGACAAACGAGCAGTTACCTGGACAAACGAGCAGTTACCTGGACAAACAACTAGTTACCTGGACAAACAAGCAGTTACCTGGACAAACAACTAGTTACCTGGACAAACGAGCAGTTACCTGGACAAACGAGCAGTTACCTGGACAAATGATTAGTTACCTGGACAAATGATTAGTTACCTGAACAAACGAGCAGTTACCTGGACAAACAAGCAGTTACCTGGACAAACAACTAGTTACCTGGACATACGAGCAGTTACCTGGACAAATGATTATTTACCTGAACAAACGAGCAGTTACCTGGACAAATAAGCAGTTACCTGGACAAATAAGCAGTTTCTGGCTGAATCTACTAAAACAAGGGGTCAGCTGGTCCCAGGGGTTGCTGGTTCGGCTCCCCCTCCCCTCCAGGTGAGACAGCGCCACGCTCTGTAAAGCCCTCCCAGCGCTGTTCGTCCTCCAGATGAGCTCCTGGTACCTGGATCCCTCCAACAGATGGCACGCTGCTGCGAAACAGATGTTGTTCTGCAGGAGATCAAACCATGAATATTCAGGATGTATGGGTTCACGCCACCGGGGGCCACCTGGGGGCCACCGAGGGCCAGCGGCTGGCCGCTCCTGATGTCTGCAGGGTTTCAGCTTTGCTGCAGTTCAAAATTAACAACAGCTCTGGGCAGGCGTCCTGCTGGTTTCTGTGCATTTCTCTGTGGGACAAACAGGCTCTGAGTCTCTTTGCGGTTCCTCTCGTTTCATCATGTTGTCTTCTTCTCCTCTTCCTGTTCTCTGGACCTTTTCCTGCTAATATTTAGCTTCCCAGAGCCAGAAAACCACACGGCGGCTGGTTTAAGACGATGTCATTCACTCACTATTACTTTTATGTTGTAACATTTGTCATTTCTGTTGCTAAAATTTAACCAAAACTTATCTCAGCCATTGTTTCTGCCTAAAACATTTCAGCTCCTGCGTGTTTAAGGGCCCGACATTTATGGACAGCACATGGAGGTTTTTTCAGCACATTTTTCAGCAGCTTTTCCAAACCTTTGATGACATTTTGAAGCTTTTAGGAAGCCCTGAGCTGCTGAAAAAGCTGTAATGTGACGTGTTTCAGAGTTAAAGGGGTTGGATCTGGCCCTTACTGCTGGTATTTATAGGCTTTTACGTCTAGTTTATGACGGCTGCCTCTGTGTTTTTTCTGCTGCACGTCTTGATCGTTTCAGAGATGAGAAACTTAGCGAGGTGGTTGAATGTGTCGGTAAAGCGGACTCACAGGTACCCCGCAGACAGAGATCACCTGGGCGTCCTGGCAGGAGCCTCAGGAACGTCTCTCTGTCGGTGCTCTGCTCCTCTTACCCAGACGACCCCAGTTAATATGGAGCAGGCCGTGACGCAGGGGGCCCGGTTCTGGCTGTCTGCAGGAAGGTGGCCCTATGGAGACGAGGAGCCGCGCCTTAATAATGCATCCGTCCCACAGGGGCCCCCACAGGGCCCCTCAGACAAGATAATGGCTGCATCCGAAATGTTCCTATTATAGCTCCTAGCGCCTGCTCCTTGACCTTTCATGAGGTCAACAGTCAGAACTCTATCGTAGGGAGGAAAGGAGCTTCAGACCGCTGTACCGATCTCGGTCAGCCTTTAACTCTGACGTCATTATGTGACGGAAACGCTCATGGATGATGAGAGTCAGATCCGGGCTTACGGCCTTCCAAAAAAGAACTACAAATTATGCGCTCTGTTCTCTCCAGACATTTTTGTTGATTTCAGTGACAGGGTCAAGCAAAGGATTGTGGGATACCTTAGGGCTCCTTAGCACCGGTAAAGGGCATCACCAGGTTCCTATGCAGGGAGCATACAAGCTACTTTTCCTTATAGCCCCTCAGCACTGGTAAGGGATGTTGCTATGCTAAATTAGCCACGAGAGGAAGCATGCAGACTACTTTTCCTTATAGCTCCTTAGCGCTGGTAAGGAACGTCGCTATGCTAAACTAGCCGCAAGAGGAAGCATACAGGCTACTTTTCCTTATAGCTCCTTAGCGCTGGTAAGGAACATCACAATGCTAAACTAGCTGCAAGAGGAAGCATACAGGCTACTTTTCCATATAGCCTCTTAGCGCTGGTAAGGGGCATCGCTATGCTAAACTAGCCGCAAGAGGAAGCATACAGGCTACTTTTCCTTATAGCTCCTTAGCGCTGGTAAGGAACGTCGCTATGCTAAACTAGCCGCAAGAGGAAGCATACAGGCTACTTTTCCTTATAGCCTCTTAGCGTTGGTTAAGGGACGTCACCATGCTAAATTCGCTGCGAGAGGAAGCATTCAGGATACTTTTCCTTATAGCTCCTTAGCACTGGTAAGGGACGTCCTTAGCGCTGGTAAGGAACGTCACTATGCTAAACTAGCCGCAAGAGGAAGCATACAGGCTACTTTTCCTTATAGCCTCTTGGCGCTGGTAAGAGACGTCTCTATGCTAAATTCGCTGCGAGAGGAAGCATACAGACTACTTTTCCTTATAGCCCCTTAGCGCTGGTAAGGGACGTCGCTATGCTAAACTAGCCGTGAGAGGAAGCATACAGGCTACTTTTCCTTATAGCCTCTTGGCGCTGGTAAGGGACGTCTCTATGCTAAATTCGCTGCGAGAGGAAGCATACAGACTACTTTTCCTTATAGTTCCTTAGCACTGGTAAGGGACGTCTCTATGCTAAACTAGCCGCGAAAGGAAGCATACAGACTACTTTTCCTTATAGCTCCTTAGCACCAGTAAGGGACGTCTCTATGCTAAATTCGCTGCGAGAGGAAGCATACAGACTACTTTTCCTTATAGCTCCTTAGCACTGGTAAGGGACGTCTCTATGCTAAACTAGCCGCGAAAGGAAGCATACAGACTACTTTTCCTTATAGCTCCTTAGCACCAGTAAGGGACGTCTCTATGCTAAATTCGCTGCGAGAGGAAGCGTACAGACTACTTTTTCTTATAGCTCCTTAGCACTGGTAAGGGACGTGTCTATGCTAAATTAGCTGCAAGAGGAAGCATACAGGCTACTTTTTCTTATAGCTCCTTAGCACTGGTAAGGGACGTGTCTATGCTAAATTAGCTGCAAGAGGAAGCATACAGACTACTTTTCCTGCCTCCTCCTTACTGACTGCACTATTCATGGTGACCGCTGATGCACCTCCAATTTGGCTGTAGAGTCCTTACCCAACAGTTTCGGATGCAGTCATTCATGGAGCTGCTAGGTGGACGAAACCTGAGCGTTCCTTCAGCTCTAACCACCTTGAATTGACTAACCTTAAACAGTCGCCTCCATGTCGTAGTGCGGAGGGAGCTGGTGTTACAGCGCTAGACGAAGTGATCTGGGTGATGATGGGGTCGTGCGGCAGCGTGCCCCCCCTCGTCATCGCTAACAGCTCTGCAGCGGGATGCTCTGCCAGGCCCCCTGACAAGCCACCGTCCAGCAGCAGAGCCAAATGGAGACGGACAGACTCCTCAGCTGCCAGTTTGACCACAGGCCTCTGAAATTGATTCCCAGATTAATGTGTTCTCGCAGCTTCTGGGGGCTGTGGGGGAATTTACATACGAGTCTAATAGAAATGAATGAGACATCAGTGAGCGGCGAGCGTTATCCATCATCAGCGCTGACACCGGCAGCAGGAGGAGGCGCGCGGCCTCGTTAGACTGTCACATGTGTGATAATAAGGCAATAAGGCAGAGCTGAGGAAGAGGAGACTCTCCGTGTCAAACTGCTCGCACCAGAGGAGCAAGGCCTGGTCTGTTTATGTTCGTTACCGTTTCAGTGGTGAACTTGACTGATTTAGACCTAATCTGGTGCATATTGATGGGATTCTGAGCTATTTAATCTGGAACGAGCCAATATGCCTAGAAGGACCCCAGGGGCCACCAGCAGCAGAGAGGAGGCGCTATCAGGCAGTGCCTGGACCTGCTGACAGTCAGTCAGAGAAGGGAGCAAAGGGCAGCAGCTTGAGGGTTTCTGGGTGGTCGGAGCATGGATTTACCCAGCATGCCGGTGGATACAGGGGTTCCTGCCACTCAGCTTTGGCACTAGCAGGGGCGGTTCTAGACATGGGCCAACAGGGGCCAGTACTGGTCCTCTTATGGCCCCCGTACTAAAGACATGATATTAAATACATTTTTTACAATGATACATGCTGAAAAAGATACCGTAACTGATTGGTCACTTGGACCAATTGTATTTTTTACCATTACAGTTTTACTCTAGCAATAATTTATAAATTAAGCTGTTTCACGTTTAGCTCCAGCCGTATTGAGATAGGAGCAGAGGTCTGCAACCTGCAGTTCCAGAGCCACAGTTACTTGGCTCCCTTAATATATTAAACCATGAAATATTTAGTTTTTTCCCCCAATCTTTTGTTCTGAGCCCCCATGAAAAAACACTGCTAAATTTGGCATGGAACCGGCTAAAGGCAGTGGTTTAGGTGCATGGGGGCATCCTGCACGGCGGTTTTCTGAACCATGTGAACCGTTCTATGCTCCATCAGGTGCTGGTTGGGTTCTGCGATGCCAGAAACACCAAACTGGGACCACAGTCAGAGCAGGGTTGGTGGTTCCAGACGCCGTGACGCATGGAAATAAACCAGCACCAGCAGTAAAGCTGGTTGATGCCGGTTTGATTTATTCTCAGGGTTTCATGAGACTCTCAGAGCTGTTGACCATTTTGTGACTAAAACACGGGTCGGTGTGCGCCGAGTCTAACGCAGAGGTCTGACA
Organism: Fundulus diaphanus; assembly: GCA_037039145.1. Taxonomy (NCBI): domain Eukaryota; kingdom Metazoa; phylum Chordata; class Actinopteri; order Cyprinodontiformes; family Fundulidae; genus Fundulus; species Fundulus diaphanus. Next base: position 41,985,841 of record CM073139.1, on the reverse strand, counting down.
GTGGTAAGGTGGGGTAAACCTGTTCAGGTTGGGCTTGTTTTATGCTAATTAACCCGTCTTTACCAGTAGTGCAACCATTTAAAGCGCGCCCAGGTGTAGCTGCTCCCTGCTGCCGGGTACCTGCAGGTCAGAGGAAGTTTGGATGCATCCTGTTTCCTGTAGCCTAGGCAGACGTGGAGTCTTCCTGAGGCATTGGAGCCCTGTCTTACATCGCGCTCACTCAGTTATCCGCTCCATAATCTAACGGCCGATCTCTGCCAGCTCTCTCTCCTTCTTCTAGCTCGGGTTTCGCAGCCCGGGGCTATTTTCCCTCCCACTCCTCATCTCTGAGAGAATAAGGAAATCCAGTGGCAGGAGCAATCACAGCCTGCACATCAAACGTATCCTCGGCTGAATTCCCTGACAGAGTAAAATCATTTGTTCCTGTGAGCGCTCAGCACCGCGTCGCCCCCCACCTCCACCCGACCCCCACCCGACCCCCTCCCTCCTCTCAGCTGGTTTGTTTTATGTGTTTTCAGCAGCGGCGTCCTCTGGGCCGCTCTGTCAGGGCTAATATTGGACAACAGTGAGGCTGAGCGCAGCTCTGCTCACGTCGAGGCCTCTCCTCTCCTGTTAGTCTCCTTTTTCATCAGCCGAGGGGGCAGCGCCTGCAGTATGCCGAGCTGCTCCTACAGCAGAGGTAAGGCGAGGTCAGGGGAGGCTTGTTCAAAGAGGTTGCGCGCTGATGTTGGACAAGAGAGGAGAGAGCAGCGTGGCTTCAAAGACCAAAGTTTTCCCCCTGAATTATAGAAGCCATCAACACTTTTGTCTGTGCAGGAAACAATCAGAGGACGCAGCCTCATCAGCGCCGAGCTTCACGCCTGCTGGCTTTAGACGGGTTAGAGAGCCGACTTCCTGACGGGATCAGGGAGAAAATACTGGCGTTCACTTCCAGGGCTTCCCCCGATGAGACGATATGACATTGATTTTTATCAGGCTCTGACATTTAAACCCAGGACTTAAACAGGAAAACAGCAGCCAGCTGCTCCTGATCGCCTCGGTGGAAGCAGTCTGCTGATCTGGAGCAACCGCTGCTGCCCATCGACCTGGGGAGGGTTCAAAGGTCAACTCCAGACCATCTGAAGTCCACCATCCTGCAGAGAGGAGAACGTCTCAGCAGATTCAGCCCAAGGTCAGAGAGGGAAGCCCAGAGAAACCAAACCCAAGAGCTCCACCTCAGACTCTGCAGGGCTTAGATAGAAGGCCCTAAAGGTTAAAGGTCATGACCCTCAACCAGCCTGGCTGCTTGGAAAGGCTGAAGGAGAAAGCCTCTTCAAGGTTATGACCAGACCTCTGGACAGAGGAGACCAGAGTGGAGATGATGGACCATGATGTAGGTCCAAGATATCCACACCAACACCTCATAGAAATCTGTCAAGCACGTTGGTGGCGGTATGAGGATGTGGGCTTGGTTTGCAGCTGCAGCGACTTTAATGCTGTTGTTGTAATTAAACGGTTCAGAAAAGAAGCTAAAGACATGAAACCTTTACGCTCAACTGTCCACAGAGTAACGGTAGCATAACAGGGAGGGAAGACTTCCCTCATACTGAAAAGCTGCGGTGGGACCTTCAGAGAGCTGAGCAGAACCAAACGTCTGCAAACCTGAACGAGCTGAAGCAACTCTGGAGGAAGAGAAACTGCCACAAACTGCTTCATGAGCCCCGGCATCATGGGGTGTGATCACTTTTTCACTCGCAGTTTCCTGACGTAAAGGGACGCAGTGGAAACGGTGTGAGTTTATGGTACGCATCTGCAACCTGAGAACATCTGGTCTTGGACCAGCAGCGCTCCATGTCGGTGCCAGAATACAGAGAGGCGCACAGGTTTTAAAAAATCCATAATTCTTGTTTATTAAAAATGTACAAATTCTATTTACACAGGAGAACCAGAACAATATACAAGAACAGGAGCCGGACCTGGTGACACAACGTTCAGATCCAGGCGGCAAAGTCTTTCTGCTGCGAGGGGTTCCTGGTTCCAGTCCCGGATCAGGCCTCCGACTTTGTCACAGTTGTCCTGCAGCAATGAAACCCCGCCTCGCTGCTGCAGCCTCACCACGGAACCAGGTTCTCCTCGGAACCGGCCCGAGCCCACAAACGGCGGGCTCCGCCAACAGGCACTTAGTTAGATCCGACTCCCCGACCGCTCAGCAGCTCAGTTTTACATCATATTCACATCCTAAGGCAGGAAACAGGAGTATGGCTTTCAGAGACAAACAGGAAATAATTTACAGCTGTTCTGACGAGGATACAAGATGCTACTGTTGAGTTCAAAGCTCAGTTTAAAGGAGGAGAAAGGTTAAGTCATCAAGTTGAGGAACTTGTTCTCCTCGGCCAGGGCGGTCAGCAGAGAGCTCATGTCCCCGATGGCCATGTTCCCCGTCCCCGCCGGCACCGCCGGCAGCGTCACCGAGTTCCTGGGCGTGGTGAGGCGAGACGAGGAGGGGGAAAAACCCTGGAGCAGTCCTGGGCTCAGGTTTCCTGACACCAGGCTGGACTGGTCCCCGTCGTCAAGCATACTGTCAAAGTCTATCTGCGCATGCTCCACGGCACCGGTCCTAGTCCCCGGGTCGTCCCCTGGGTTTGGAGCAGCAGACGGGGACCCCACCAGACAGTCCAGGTCCCTGATCGGCTCCAGGACCTGAATCCGGCCCGTGTAGTACAGAGCGGTGTCATCCGGGATGTAAGGAAGTCCCGGACCTCTGCTGGAGGCCAGCTGGGCGTCATCCGACTGCTGCAGCAGCTTTGGGTTGGAGCGCTTTGGAGATCCAGGTTCTGTGGGTGCTCCTAGCTGAAGGTGGGTCTGGTTCCCTGTTTGGAAACCGCTCTGGAGAACCATGTTACAGTTCTGGTCTGAAATCAGAACCGACGCGTCACTACTCTCAGTTTTTATCTGCACAGGCTGGAACTGAGCAAAGTCCATGTCGAGGGGCTCCTCCTTACAGCGGGGCGTGGGCCCACAGGGCGGGTATGGGCTGTTCCCCTTCCTGTCACAGGCACTGAACCCGAAGTGAGGCCCAGCAGGTGGCTGCTGGAAGAGCTGCATGCTCCTGTTGCCAAAGTGTTGGACCAGCTGCTGGTTGGAGGACGCACTAAAATGTCCAGCGTTGTGGTTCTGCTGGACCACAGCCAGGTTCCCATTTCCTTCCAGTCTGGAGTTCTGCTGGGTGGTGCTGATGAGTCCTGAGGACACTGTGTCCCATTGGGCCTTAGCAGCACTGCTGTGGGGCGAGGACGGGTTCCCCCCATCCAGCCTCCTTTGGAGGTACAGCTGCTGGACGCTGGGAGCTCCCTGGAAATCCTCCTGGCTAGATGGGTTTCCACTGCGGCTTCTTGTGTCCGCGGCGACGTTCTCCGAAATGCTTGGGGGCCGTAGGCCGTGAGGGTAACAAGGGGGGACGGCGCTGGTTTGCACGCACCCTTGCTGAGCTGAGAATCGGCGATCTGCTGCAGGAGGAGGACGGGGCTGCAGGGAGAGCCGTCGGTTGAGGGCCACCATGCTGTTGTAGCGCTGCATGTGCGGCTGGCTGAGAGGGTCTAAAGGCCTCACGGGGTCGCTGGCTCGACGGGGAACGTGGGAGGGAACTTCATGGGGCATCAGGCTCCGCTCGCGGCCGAGCTGCAAGGGTCGCAGGCTGTTTGTGGAGCATTCGTTGAAATCCTTCGGACATGGCTGATCCAAGTACGGTAGAGGGGTCGGAGGCGCGCCACCAGTGGCGGCGGCGTATGTTGCCTTCAGTCTGTAGTGCTGGGCTGGGGTCAGGCTGAGGGGGCCGGGAACGCCAAGCCCGCCGTTATTCCCCCCGAACTGACTGGCCTGACTGGAGCGCCTAGAGAGATCGGCGGAGATGGGGTCGTAGGAGTCGGCCGAGCTGATGTTCGTCGGGCGGTCGGCACCAAACTGAGAGGCCTGGCTGGAGCGCCGGCTGGAGAAACCAGGGGAGATGCCCGAGGAGCGGCGGCTGAGGGTGTACGCCGAGCTTAAGGTGCTGGATGTGCTGTCACGGCGCTCAGAAAGGCTTGCCAGCAGAGTCACTTTGCCAGAGGCCAGCTGACCCCAGCCAGAGCCGGGGAAGGAGGCCGGATCCCCACACAGGCTGGAGTGTTCCAGGAGGGACCCTGTGGACGGAGACAAACAGCCCATTAATGCCTGGCCTCCTGAGAGCAGGTCGATTATTTTATGTGGTTGGTTGCGTGATTGAGTGATAAAGCACAAGCCAAGGCGCCATTTAGCAGCATAAACATGGCCGTCTGGCCTTCCGAGGCGGACTCCCGACTCACCGCTTGTCGGTATGGGCGGCAGCGTGACGCCTTGATGACCGGGGGGCGTTGGATGGTTGGCCCACCGACACGAGTCCCTAACTGCCTTCAGCTTCTCCTTCTTGAGGTTCTCCAGGCACTGACTGGTGCCCAGCTGCTTTCTGAGATGGAGGCCGACCGCTGCTACGCCGCCGCCGCCGGAGGAGGAGGAGGAGTCCTCGAAGCCCACGGAGTCCACGAACGGCAGGTCGTCCAGGGCGCTGAGGTCCCCCAGGCTCCCCCCGCTGTGCGCCGCCGTTTCTACTCCACTGTCATTGTTGGTGCCAAGTGGCGATGGCTCGCTGCTACATGACGACTGACCGCCAGGACTGGACTGATACATCTACGGGGAGAAGCGGGAGCGCAGAGTTAGAGAGGCGGCGGTAAACAGAAACATCTTGTCCTCCAAACTGTTTGCCTTCTGCAAAACAAAAGCGGAACAGTGGGGAAGACGGCATGTTGAGCGTCTTTTATCCTCCCCCGGCTTAATTGTAAATAATGAGTGTTTTCTGGGGTGGCAGTGGTGGGGGCTCCGCAGATTACAGGCTCCCTGAGTCTGTCTGTGAATTAAAAATGGCCAGGATGAAAGGCTGAGTGGAGACGGTTTAACCCGAGCCTCCGCCGCCAGGCTCAAAGGTGCCTGCTCCAGCCTCTGCTCTCACTTCACAGCTTTTCCTTTCAGCCGCTCGCCTGTTTCTAAACACCATCTCTGCATTTTTATCTGCAAATTCCCTCCGTTTCTGTGGCGGTTAAACCGGAAGCAGAGCCGTTGCCGCGTCTGTCTGGTTCCCCGTTCAAAGCCCAGAGGTTAGAAGGAGCGAGACGAGGGGTGGAAACTGTATGAAAAATACATAAAGTTAATGAAGTGTTGTGGAAATCAGTGAGAAGGCCTCCTGCTGCCTTAAAGCACATTTAAAGTTCTTTACAAAGGAGGAAAAAACAAAGCTTTATTTAAATAGAATTTCTGAGCGAAACAAAGACTTTGATCAGCTGGGAGTAAAGACCTCAAAGAGAAGCTGTAATTCCTAAATCTATTTGTTCTTTAATTTGCTCTCTACATATTTACAGTAACTCTCATCCTGCTATCAGAGCGCTTGTTGCTGCCGTTTTATAACGTCTGTGTGGAGTCACAGACGAGTATTCTCCTGGAGATGCACCTAGAGGCGGAGGTCTCACCTCTAGAGAACTCAGATCAGATCTGAAAGGTCCGAAGGTTCATGACCAGGCAGCATATCGCGGTTCGGATGTCTAGAAATTACGTCTATTTACCTGTTTGCATAACTAGCGCCAGTCAGCAAAGTGCAGACAGTCGTCCTTATGCCGGAAAAACTAAAGAAAGACCTAGAAATAATCTGTAATAGTTCTAAGATGGACACAACAATTAGAGATGGACGTGAGTTTGATGACTAGTTAAGTCCTGACTAGTTAAGACTATATAAGTTCAGTCCGTTTACCATTTAGTTATCTGGTCCTGCTGTTTTTAGCCAGTACGCCCCAATCCAAGGAAGACTGAAGATTTGCCAAAAATGTGTCAAATGGATGAGAAAATGGTTGGCTGCTCCCTCCCTGTGGGTTAAATATCCTGATGCCTTGCTCATGAGTGACGGCAGGACGGAGCAGAAGATGACTGGACGGACTGGAGCCTCGTCTACTGCGCTGCAGTCCTGACCTTTGACCCTAAGACGTGGAGCAGGACCAAAAGAAGTAGATGCTGGAGACAAATCTACATCCCCATGGTGACGGACTGGCAAACTGGGTCCAGGTGGTTCTGACCGTTAAATGTTTTCCGGGTAGAACCCAGGGCACTCCTAGAGCTTTCTAGAGGGTCTGTATTGGCCTCCTGGCCTCGGATCGGTTAGACATCCACCGGAATAAGTCCGGTGGTGTCACTGGGGAGAAAGGAGCGTCTGGGTTTCCCACCCGGACCCGCCGCCCCACTGGCCCAGACTCAGGTGACCAGGTGACCGTTTAACCCGTGGGTTGAGTGTTAAATGCCGGATGCAGTTGAAACATGGGGCGAAATGGTGAATGGCGACAAAGATCTCTGGGTTAGCTCACCTTAGTAAAGTCTGTCCGTTAGGAAAGGATGAAAGGAGAAAGAGATGGAAAGCATCAAGCACTGAGCAGGAGAAACAAACGTCGGCTTAGTCTACTCCGTCGGGCGACGGCGCGGTTCTTGGTGAAATCAGAGTAAAACAGACACGTCTCAGGCTGCGTGTTGTCCTCACCACAGAGTTCTCCGTCTTGATGGACTTTACGTGCAGGTAGTCCTCCGGGACTCTGGGGGAGCCGTTCTCCGACAGCTTGTCCTCCCGGGCCAGCCTGCCGCCCTTCTCGTTCTCGCCGTTCTCCCGGGGCGCCGGCGGCCTGGGCGGCAGGTCGCCGCGCTGCTTCTTGGTGACGTGGGCCTCGGGGCCGTGAACCGTTTTCACGTGCTTCCTGAGGGAGCTGGGGTCCGTGTAGCGCTTGGTGCAGCCGGGAATCTTGCAGACGTAAGGTTTCTGTAGGTGCAGATGGAAAGAGAGAAAGTTATGCACCGTTGTAATTAATGATATATCTATAGCAGCTTCAGTTGGGTCAGAGTCTCCCTGATGAGTCAGCAGAAAATTAACATATTTCAACCTTTAACCTTTGGTCCTTTTGGCACGGCGGTGGAGGTGTGATGATTTGGGCATCTAAACCAACAACTGAGTGGCACTAGTGGCCTTCATCTGTAACCATCAGACAGGAAATGGGCGGAGAGAGAAGGAGGGAGGTCAAAAGGTCAGGGATCCAACCCCAGGCGTCTCCGTCCAGAACCAACAGCCTCTGTATGTGGGGTGTCTGCTCTACCGCTACGCCACCCGTAGCCCCCTTAACTGCAGCTGGACCAGAACCGGCTTCTGAACAGATCAGTGACTCCAAACAAAGCGGCTGAGCAAAGAAAATAATCAAGTTGCTTCAATGGCCTAGTCCAGAAGTCAACCTTCTGTTTAGAGCCACAAAAGTTACACCTCTCTTTGAAAAAAGAGCTTGTTTTATAGTGTACAACAGGAAATTTGTTTACATTTATTTAATTAAAGATCAACAGTTTTTATTATTTAACCAACAGTATTTTTATGTTTAGGTTTAATACATTTTCTTCAATTGGACATTTGATTTTTACAGCAAATGGCATCAAAATGATGAAAATTGACAAAAAGATGCTCCATTTATCTACAGTAAAATATTCTATACACCATTAGTTTCTATCTTTCTGGAAATGTTATGGATATGTTGCAGAACTAAATGCATCCTAAAGCTAGCAGTTTTAAATTAACTTTACATTTAGAAACATTAACCATTTTTTAAGAGCCAAAGCAGAAGGTGTAAAGAGCCACAGGTTGCAGAGCTCTGGCCTAGTCAAAGGCCAGACCTGAGCCAAGCTGAACTGCTGTGGTGGGACCTTCAGAGAGCCGAGCAGGACCAAAGTCTGATCTCCTGATCCCGTTTCTAGCTACGGCGCCGGGTCCAGAACGTCCGCCGAGGTCCGTAATGAACACAGACGTACAAGTCATCACAGTCAGCTTTTCAACCACTTCAATCGGTTCCCGCGCTCTGAGAGAATTTCTGACGGGAGCCCTTCAGGTATTCTGTGTGAAGCGCCGGCCTCTTGTACCTCGTTGGAGTGGGTCCGGTTCTGGTGCTTGGCCCGGTCCGAGGCGTTGGAGAACGCCTTGTTGCAGCCCTCGTGCTCGCAGACGTACGGTTTCTCCCCGGTGTGAGAGCGCAGATGGGTCTTCAGGTTCTCCAGACGGGAGTAGGCCTTGGAGCAGCCCTCAAACTGCAGAAGAAGAAGGAGGTGATTAAAGCGTTCAGTCAGGGTCCGTTAAAGCTGGACCAGAGCAAACCAATCTGTTCATGAGAAAAATCCCCCAACAACTACTTTTTAAATAATTCAGATTATTCTTCCAGCAGAACCATTAAATATTCTGTTTTCCAGCTGTGCACGGGGGAAAACGGGCCTTTATTTACCTCGTTAGGAGGCCAGCCAAGGACTCTGGAGCCCGGTTCCTCCTGGTCTATTAGTTTTTACCGGGTTTCCTCTTTTTAAAGAGATTCAGAGGCGGAAAAAGGTGAAAAACAAACGGCAGACTTCGCTACAGTCTGAAATATCTGCTTCTTGTCAAACTGACGTCCGTTTATCTGTCCGACTCCTGGACGGTGGAGGCACCGTAACACCCGCCGCACCTTTAAATTAGCTCCAGAGTACTGGGTTTTATTTGGTGAAGCACAGGCAGAAAAGCCCAGATGAGGAATAATAAAGCAGGATTAGTGAGAAGCCTCAACGCTGAAAGGTTCTGGTGCCAACGCCCAGATGTGAAGCTGCTTCCTGCCTCGAACGTCTCGACTCATTTTGGTTTCAGTTAATGAGGCAACAACCATAAATAACTAAATAGTTCAGATAAAACGGGACGACCGCTGATGATTAGCGAGTCGGGTCCTAGGTCCTCATTTCCGTCACCTTTGACCCTCCAGGTCGTCCAGAACCCGTCCGGTGGAGGAGTTTGGGCCTGGCTGGGTAATAACCAATGAGAGTTGGGTAGATTTTACAGATGGCTTCCTGCTGACCCGCCTGAACTCGGCTCCGGTTCATAATCTGATGGATCCTGATAAACGGCGAGGCGCCAGCAGCACCAGCGGTGATTTAGGAGCCTCCTTGCCGGGGCGGCTAACCGCGCCTTTTAGCTGTTTATCAGCTCCAAACCCCCGGTGAGTGTTTGCTGTTCAGAGAGCGCAAGGTGCCGCCCCCTCCCCCCCAGGGGGCCGATCCGTTACCCACCGTGCATTTGTGTGGCTTCTCCCCGGTGTGTCGGCGCATGTGAACCACCAGCATGTACTGGGCCTTGAAGGGCTTCTGCTCCCGCGAACAGTCGTCCCAGCGGCACACGAACTCCTTCTTCTCGCCGTGGATGTGGTCGTTATTGATGTGCTGGGGGGACACAGAGGGGGGAGAGGAGTGAGAGGGTTTCCGCTAGCAGCCCCTCATGCTGCCTGTTTCTGTGCAGATCAATCTCAGCAGGGGGAATCCCGCGGCACACGGCGCTAATTATGAGATTCTCAAGGAATTTCAGCGCGGACGCTCTGGTTTTCACTAAATGAAAGAAACGACCTGACAGCGTAGCAGGGAGTGGTGCCTTCACTGCAAACATCTGGGGTTTTATTTCAGCTTTCTTTAATATCAAAGTTAGAGCAGCAACATTAAAGCAGGGGCTGCTGACCAATCAGAGCAGTGGGCGGAGCCATGAGGCGCTGCAGTCACTGAAAGAGTGGTCAGTATGGCGCATAGAAACTAAATGTTTTAGATAAATATCAGCTTTTAGCAAAAAGTTAGGAGAAAAGTGTAATTTAAAAAGGATAGAAAGTACAAAGCTTGAAATAAATGAGCTAATTTCCTACATAAATTGACTTTATTAAGGCGCATAATGGTGGACAAGCTAAATGTTACGACCTCTGTGGTGCTCAGTGCATGAATTATTGCCGCGTGTTCTGCCCCCTGGACCAGAACCCTGCAGAACCCGGTTTCCCTGCAGGTCTTTAGAGGTTCCTGTCTTACACCGTTGAACATTTGAACGTTTTATCCAGTTTCTTTTCTGAAGAACGTCTCCAGCTCGGCCGGGCTGGGTGGAGTGGAGACCATCTGGGAACATCATTTCTCTACTCTCGCCGCAGATTCTCAGGTCTGGACTTTGACTAGGCCATTCTAACCCAGGAAACTGCTTTGATCTGAACCATCTTATAGTATCTCTGTGTGTTCAGGGAGGTTCTCCTCCTGGAAGAGGAACCTCCACTTCTAGCAGGGTCTCCTCCAGGATGCTCCTGGCTTTGCTCCCCACAGCATGATGCTGCCACCACCGTGTCTCACTGTCTAGATGCTGTGTTCAGGGTAAGGACAATAATTCAATAACAATATATATCGATCGATAGACATATATTGACGCTAGAAAAAAAAGGTCAATAAGAATTTCCATAGAATAAATTTCCCAACCAATTAAATCCTCCCAACCAATCACAATGCAGACCCAGGAAGCTCCGCCCCCTTCAAAGAGTTCAGAGAGCACGCGTTCTTTTTTAAAAACTTGTAGTTTTGGTAAAAAGTTGGTTGAGTAAAGGGTTGAGTTTGAATTCAGTGTTTGTGTGTCTGTATCTAAACATAGTTTACTAAACAACAGCATAGATTGTCCAGGGCTGCACTTAAAATATATGTTTGTCAATATGATTTCTATTTTATAGATATGCGTTTTTTCTATATCGTCCAGCCCTATATCACACTCATGTGCAGTGATAGCTCTCCACATAAAGGTTTTAACTCCAAGAAATAAAAACCCATGAATCTTCTTCCACTTCAGAACTAATTATTTGAAGTCATTGTTAGAATAATGCCTCATTTGTAACCTTTTCCGTTATAGGAACTGGACGTTTGAGTCCGATATCAGCAGGGGCGGTTCTAGACAGGGGCCAACAGGGGCCAGTGCCCCTGTAGAAATGGTCCTGGCCCCTGTGATGGCCCCTGTACTCAAGACATAATATTAAATACACGTCTTGAACTGGTGAAGAAACCATGCCTGATTGGTCACTTTGACCAATTTTATTTTTTTACCTTTACAGTTTCATTCTAACAAGGATTAAAAAATCAATTTGTTTCACTTTTAGCTTCAGCCGTATTGAGCTGGGATCACAATCTTCATTTGCTAGATCAGAGGTCTGAAACCTGCAGTTCCAGAGCCACAAGTGGCTCACTTAATATTATTAAAAAATTAAATATTGCCCTGTTTTATTATTTCACTATTTTATGTGCCCCTGTGAAAAAAAACAATGGCCCCACCTTGGCCCCCCTGGTAAATTTGGTCTAGAACCGCCACTGGATATCAGAGAGCTCAGTGTTAGTGCTGACCAGAAATCCCTCTTTAAGGAGGTCCTGTCCCTTTAAGAGCCACCTGAGCCCAGAAAGCTGACAGAGAACTTTTCAGCCACAATAAAAACCTTCAAAGTTTGGACTCTTTAACTGGAGTTTAACTACAATCATCGGCGGGGAAGCTTTCAAGAACAGATAAAATCCAGCCCAGATTAAATATCCTGATGTTACAAAAAGGTGGAGAGAGAAACGCTTCATCATAACGCTGATGTGTGAGGACAGTCTGCACGATAAAACAGAGAGTAAACCCATCTTCTCTGGAGCCTCAAAGCTGCTTTTTCACTGACTGATGGACAGCCCCCCCCCCCCCCCCCCCAGCACCCCCATAATCCCCCTCTCTCTGCCGCTTCTTTTCTCTCTCTGCTTCACTGAAGCTGAGGAATGCTTCAGAGCCTTTCAGGCCACAGCGGCTCGCTGCGATGGGAAAACCCATTCAGAGGAGGGCGTGCTCCTAAAGGTCCAAAGGTCCTCCTGCCTCACATTGAACGCCACCCAGCGGGCCTAAAACCTGAGCCGCGTTGACGCTCGCCGCCTCGTTAGCGGCCGTGCGGCGCAGCGGGTTTACGCACATGGACCAGCTGCTCCTGGGCGTCGTACTCCCTGCTGCAGCCTTCCCAGTGGCAGTTGGTCTCGTAAACGGCCTCGGGCTCCTGCTTGCACTCGTCCCGGTCCGTGTCCTCCTTCGGGTCGGCGACGCCGCCGTAAGGGTTCTGCAGAAAGAACCAGGGTGTAAAAAAAACAACAAGAAACCATCAGCGTGGTCTCCCAGAGTCTGCGGGAACGTCTCCATCCGGCCGCAGGAACGCGTTTGGACCCAAGAACAGACGAACTCCCCGTAATTTAGCCGCGCCGATGCAGCAAGAAAAACCGGGCCTTTCCTTCAGCTAGCAAACATTTCTAGGATTTTACCTGCCTCGCCAACAAAAACAAGCCAAGGTGTTCAGAGGGTTTCATAGCCAGGAAATGATTTCAGCAGCAGCCGCACTTACCGATAAAACCCATTCAAACTTTCTCCTTATTCCGATAAACACGCTGTGATCCATTTCTACACGTTACCTGAAAATAAGGATTTAACACGCCAAAATGTTTAAAAACTCTGAATAATCCTCATAAAGAAAGAAAGAAAAACTCTCTAAATCGCTTTAAATCATTTCCAGCTGTGCAAAATTTGAAAATAAATACAGTTCATAAGCAGTTTTTCTCGCAACTAAAGGTAAGTAAAATTGTCTTGAAATGAGTGTATTTGCCCTTGATTTGAGCAGGTAAATAAGATTATCTGCCAATGGAATGAGTATTTTTATCCCTAAAATAAGATAATTAGATATAATGCACTTGAAATAAGATGATGGAGATGAGTTAATCCGATTTTAAGTGCAAAAATCTTATTCCATTGGCAGATAATCTTATTTATCTGCTCAAATAAAGTACAAATACTTACTTTTAGTTTCCTATTTGCAGTGAGGTTTTAGTAAAATCTTCCTAAAAATAAACTTTCCTTTGTTTTTTGTTTTCTCGCCTCTTGGTTTCTTTATTTTGACGCGGGGTAAAAAAAAAAAAAAAAAACATCCCCACGCCGCGCGGTGTGTCCCGCCCAGGCTGCCGTACGGCTCAGCTACACACGGCAGCACAATCTGCTGACGGCAGCGCGTTTGTTTCTGCCCCGCGCGCGCCCTTCATCAATTCTGGGGGCCCCAAGACGCTGGCGCCCGGCGCCGTCCCCATGCATCACCAGCAGAGCCGCCCCGCTGCCGGAGAGCAGCCGCAGATTTGTCAAAGGAAGAGGAAAGAGGCTCCTCAGATGACAATAAAGCCGGGCCAATATTTCATGAAAATGAAGTGCTCTGGCACAGTTTACTGTGGCCGGGGGGGGGGGGGGGGGGGGGCAGACAAATGGGTGCAAAGCTCTTATCATGTGGAGTTTTTCTTTATCTGAGACCAGTTTTACACGCAGGTCACCAGAGGCCCCCGGGGGCCCAGTCCTGGAGGATCTCAGGCCTGACCAGCCTCCAGTGTTTGTTGAACTCGTTTTAACTTCATCAAAGCTCAACCGAGTCCAGCATTAATCCCCCCCCCCCCCCCGGTCCCTCCGGTCCGCCCCCGTCGCTGCTGCTGAGCTGACCCAAGGCGTCATTCTCCATCGTACCGGCGACAGCGGCGATCCGGGCTTCAGTCCGTCCAGCTCCGCCTTCACTTTGGAGCGCTTGCTGGTGGGGTCCACGGTGCTGCTGACGGCCGGGTCTCCTCCGTGGTTCTGGAAGGGGAGCATAAACGTTAAAACGACTGTCTCTGAGGCGGCAGTGAGTCAAAACTGACACGACAACGACTGGAGCTTCAGTCCAATGTTTAGAAAGGAGAAAATGGGCCTTTGCACGATCAGCCTCCCACGTAGCCCCCCCCCCCCCCCCACCCCAGCATCATGACTCATCTTCTGCAGGCTGCTAATTTGCTGACTCAGCTAATCTACTGGAATCCATTGATCATCTCATCTCTTTCTGACGTAGGGCATCTTCTAATCCACCGTAATCGGCCCTGGAAGCTGGAAGATGTGGTCCAGCTTATTAAAGCACTAGGCGCGTCTTTTTATTATTACAGCAACCGTTTTCACACGTGGACGACATGAAGTCATTGTAGATGAAGGTCCAGAACGACCCGTAAACATCTGGGTCATTAGTGACCAAAACTGTTAAATTACTGCGTGGCTAAGGTTCTGGTCCGACCCGATGCTTCTCTAGACCCGGCGCCGTCCAGCATCTCGCATTTCGAGCTGTAAACGGCTAAAACTTTGCTGCTTCTCTACCTGGACCAACAACAAGCAGCACTTCATTCCGTAACGTAAAGAAAATCGTTTCTTCTTCTTTTTCACGGTTATTTTCCACGTTCTGCACAAAAATCCGTTACGGTTTGTGTTTGTAAAGTGAGAAAATGTAAAAGAACCAACGTCCCAGAAGAACCCGGACCATCTGACGCTCTGCAGGCCAAAGCCACCGCCGACCAAACTGGGCCCGGCAGTAACGAGCTATGGATGGGTTCTGTTCTAGCAGAACATCCAGCCGCCGTGTTCCGTTGATCCACCTCTGAATTACTCAAACTAAAGGTCCTGGAGCGGTCTAGTCAAAGTCCAGACCTCCAGTGTGTCATTGCTCCTGTCTGACGTCCCGCCGTTGCCTGGTTGATCATTCGGTACCAGGTTTATCAGGCGGGATGTTTGGTACCGGCCACACGTCGGGTTCTACCGATGTTTGGTTCCACTTTGTGATTTACAGTCAGGAAATGTGGTTGTCCAGCTCCAGGGTCAGTGTCCCCCAGCAGGGGCCACGTAATTTCACATTTTAGCAACGTCAACCGGTCCAAATGAAGATCAGAACCCAACTACGGTTCAATATGCAGGTTTCATATCATCATATTGTCATTTATATTAAATTCTGTTGAGATTTTAGCCTTTTGGACCATTTGTTTCCAAACTCCTGAACTGCAAAGCCAGTTAAAGTCCTCCACCGTGGTTTCAGTGTGTTAGAAGGAAGGGATGAAAATCAGCCTAAAAAAGCCTCGTTGCTCATTAATACTCTACATGTAGGGACACGGGTGTTATTTTATAGTTTTAGGCTCTGGTTTCTATCTCCCAGTGTTTGTCCCTGCTTCGGTAGAGAACCCTGACGGCGTGTCATGGCGGACTCGAAGCGCACCCGTCTGTAGGCGCTCATTCCCTCGCTCAGCCCTCACATTACATTCAGACCCAATCACCGGTTCCAATATGAAAACCAACTGTGTGGGAGCAAAGAAATCACGGGTCTCCCCCACTGAGAGTTTGCCTCCGAGGTGGGATGGAGGGGGGGATGGCACAGAGATCAAAACGGACGATGACAAACAAAATCTGCAGCGAGAACAAACATTTGGTAACTGGAGCTGCCAGAGTCAGGGCTTGGATAAACGGTTGTTTTAGGATCTGGCAGCGCTAATGACCGGGGGGGTTCACGCAGTAATCAGAGAGGTTACTGTACACAAACCGAAATTAAACCCAAGTCCCCAGATTCGTCAAAGTCAAAAGGGAACGCGCGTTGTGCGTTTCATGCGTTACCTTGGCCGACGCGTCGCTGTTGTGGGTGGAGGCGGACAGGGAGGCGAGGCCGAGGCCGGCCTGGCGACCGGAGAAGGTGGGCGGAGGGTGTATGAGGGGCGGGTTGTGGCCGAAGGCGCTGAGGCCCCGCTGCTGGGACAGGAGCTGCTGGTAGGCCATGGAGTTGATGGGGTGCGGGAAGGGGAACGACGGGCTGCAGGAAAAAACGCCATGGTTAGGTCCGCCCGGATGAGATTCAACAACAGCAGAGATACGTCTTCCCAGCAAAATCATGGACATATAAAGAGCCTTGACTAAGCTGGAGGTGAGGGATTGAAACCCAACGAAGTAACAGGACAAAATGAGAGGATTAGGAACAGAGGTAGGTGTGGAAGACCACAAGGTGTCTGGGTGAAAACCAAGAAGCCCAACAATGATGAAGGAGACGGAGGTAAAACATGTAAGGAGATATGGAAGGCCTTGACATGATGACGAAGAAGGTCAGAGATCTAGAATAAGGGATGGAGGTTAAGAAGGCAGTAAATGAGTTAATGAAAAGAACGATAAGACAGCAGAACAAGGCAGTGGGAGAGGAAATAAAACCACGAAGGAACTGAGTAAGGACGACAGAAAGCCAAGAAACAAAGCAGAAGAACATAGAGATGGAAGATAAAGACGGAAACAGATTCCCATCACAGTGTCTGCTGGCGTACCTGAGTCCCCCGACCGACAGGTGTCCGTAAGAGCTGCTGGCGGCCGAGCTGGAGCGGGAGTTGTTGATGTAGGCCACCAGGGAGTTGGGCGAGGTCCGGATCATGGTCTGGAGGTCGATGCTGGCATCAGACAGGGGCGAGATGGACAAGGCCCGCTTCCTGCTGAGTCTGGGCGTCAGCCTGGGGCTGGAGAACCGAGACACTGTGGACACACAGGCAGGTGGTTGGCTGGCATAGAGCAGGCAGAAGGTTTTCAACCATCAACCAATAGATCTACAGTTCTAACCGGGCGTCAGAGGTGTTTCAGAAACTCATGATCTACCCGGATCTTCACAAAACCAACTGGGCTTTATGGACAACGGTCTGAAAACGGGAAAAATATCCAGTGAGCTGCAGCTTCCTGGATGAAAACGTCTTTGAAGACGTCAGAGGAAAGCTCAGAGAACCTGTCGGTGCAACCAGGACATGCAGAATATAATCCTGAACACACGACTAGTGAAACGCGCTCCTGTCGGCTAAGAACCGAGGCTACACCGATTCACATAAACCGGACTGTAGCCGATAATGCTCCCTGGTCCAAGACGCTCCATGCTTTAGATTCAGACGGTCGGTTCAGAATTTGGAAGAAACGACATGAAAGGATCTATCCTGCCTCTCCCCAGTCATGATGTGGAGGATTTCTTCAGCGTTCAGGAGCAGAAAGCCTGAGCAATGTGTCACGCCTTGGCCCAGAACCTGTCTGCAGGTTACAGTGGGATGGAGGCGTTACCTCAGCTCCACCGCTTCCCCAGACACTCAACACCCCTACCGGTCAGAGCTGGAGAGGCCTCAAGGCCGGTAGTCTTCAGTCTGTCCACCGGGACGGAAGGTAGGCCTGGCAGAGTGGGCAGCAGAGTTTAGCCGGGTCTCCTGGAGATGTTGGGTGGTAGAGAGGAAGTGACCTCCATCCTGGTAAACTCTGAGACAAAGACACCCGAGACGAGGAGCGAGGAGCTCAGCCGCTTGATCAGACGATGAGAAATGGTGGTTTCCTCTACCGCGTCATGGTGTTCTGTGCTTTCCTCAGATATGAATCACTTTAATCTACCGGTGGGTTTTCTTTTAAGTCGGGCCACGTTGAGACTTTCTAGAAGAAAAAGCAATTTTCTGATTGAGTGAAGGAGCACATGTAGAGGATTTGATCTTTAGTCAAACCGGCGTCCAGCGAGGCGGCGGAGCGGCGCGGTGATGGCACCTCCCCACGTGTTCTGACCCCATTAAGGTTCAGGCATAACTAATCAATCCCTCCACCATAATCCTGCTAATCACCTGCGATAAACATCAGCCGGTCTGGGCCGCACTTCACCATGCTAAATGAGGGCAATTTACTGGGGATTGATTTCGTACCGCATGGAAATGTATTCAGAGCGATCGGATCGATTTCAGCTCTAAAATGTAAATTCAGACAAGCAGTTTGAGCGGAAATACTAATTCCCCGCCGAGCATCAGGGGGAATTCACTTTATCGGGGAGTTTGTGGGGACACGCCCCAAAAAACAGCGACTTTCAGCCGACTTTGGGTCTTTAAAACAAACTGAACTTATGTACTTGCTGCAGATATGACCGTTTTCTGTAAAAAATAAATGGGACCATGTGAGGCAGAAAAACTGCTCCTTGCTGTTACTTGAGCAGGGTGTGTGTCCGTAACGTCACCGTGGAGGAGGTTTGACCCGCTCCGCTTTGCAGAATTGGTTTATTTCAGCCACATTGGAGGGTTTCTCTGCGTTAACGGCCAACGTAGGCGTTTAGGTCAGAACGTTGACTGGACCTCTCCAAACCCAAAGCTGACTTTCTGCTGTGCATTCAGGAAGAACCAAACATTCACCTTCAGGAGCCTCTGTGACTGTGAGACCCGTCGTTGTGTTCTTTTAGGTCAGCAGTGGTCCTGGAACCCAGACTCTCTTTCTGATGGCCGGATCATGACCCCTGACCTTGACTGAGGCCTGCAGAGCCTTAAGTGTTGTCCTGGGTTCTTCTGGGACCTCCTGGATGAGTCGGCCTCTCCTGGGAAGGTTCTCCACTGGTTCCACGTTCTCACCATGTGTGGATCATGGTTCTCTGAGGTTCCCTGGAGTCCCAAAGCCTTAGAAATGGATGTCAGAGACTTGGAATCGGACCTGTTGCTTTGGACCGGGAGATGACGCGTTGCTTTCTGAGCTCTTTTAGCCTACTTCATGCTGCCAGACGGGTTCTGCTCCGCTGATTTCTGGGCTTTGTAGATCTGGCAGGAATCAGGCCAAGGTGTGGCTCGAGGAAAAAAGCTGGTTTTCTGAACAAATGAGGCTAATCTAAGTCGATTCATGGTTCAAGGCGCGTGAAAAGGATGTTTTTACAGGTCGGGTTGCTTTGAACTGAAGAACGCATGAAATCTGTAAGGAGTCACTAGAAACAAAGTTCACTGAACCGAACTCAAACGCTCAAACTAAAAGTTAAATCAAATCTTAACTTCCTGCCTGTGGGAGCCTAAAACCTGGCGCCCGGTTGTTGATCCGAGTCGAGCCGCAGCAGAGACGCTCCGTTTGCTTTGAAACGCCGTCCTAACGATGGTTGTCCGTAGGAACATCCTGCTAATCTCCTACACGTGTTATCTGTTTGGAAGCTGGCGCTTTGAGACCCAAAGAGGAGGGGGGTGGGGGTTCTTCATGATGGGCCGCTTGGAGTTAAATGATGATGCAACAAACCCACAGACGAGGAGAACATCAGCCAGTTTCTCCAGGGACGCCTCCGTGCGGCAGGCTTTTTACTAAAGACGTTACCGTGTTTGTTGGCGAGCGTCGTGGGACGCTAATTGCTCGTTTAAGCAGCCAAAGCTGAGCTTGGGGCGCCGGCGGGCACGGGTACAGGAGATCAGGAGTCTGCCATAGCAGCTGCCCGGCCGCCGCCGCCGCTCAGCGCTGGCAGCCGTATTCATCTCTGTTGCTTCCTCTCACCGCTGGGAGATGTGTTTATTAATGCGCCACTTCCACTGATAAATGGAGCGATGGAAGACCGCCGCTCGCCCCACTCCCCCACTCCCCCACTCGTCCGTCGTGATTTATATCAGCAGCCCCCGCTGGGGGGGCTGGACGGGGGCGAGGGGGGATATTCAGTCAGTCAATGTGTTTGTGTTGGTTTGAAGGAAGCGGGAACAGGAAGCCCACCAGGTCACGGAGGAGCTTTTAGACGTGCCGGTTTGCTGTACTTTCTATATTTTTACAGCTTTTAACCTGAAACCCAGACTTCTAGCTCCGCCCCCTTCATCGTGGAAGTCAGTCTTAACCTGATTGGTCAGAAACGTCGGTTTAAAGGTCAGCAGCCATCTTTGTTTTTAATTATGTGGACAGCAAGAACCTAGAGGTTCAGGGCTTCCTTTTGCATCAGTAAGCCCTCATCAAGGGTTGACGGTTCAATTCTGCACTGCAATAAGGGAACTAAAAATACTAATGATTTGAGCAGGTAAATACGATTTTTACCCCTAAAATTAGATAATTAGATAGACTGCACTTGTAATAAGATGATGGACATGAGTTGTTCCTATTTTAAGTGCAAAAGTCTTATTCCATTGGCAGATAATCTTATTTATCTGCTCAAACCAAGGGCAAATACACTCATTTCTAGAAAATGTTACTTATTTTTAGTTTCTTTTTGCAGTGCGCAGAGCTTTCACACTCACAGAGAACCCCCGATGTGTGCTTTATTAATGGTTTCCACTGGTTGGGTGGGTGTACACCCACTTTATTTATGAAAATAAATGAAGCTTTACTGTCTTCATGGCAAGCTAAATGCAGAGAAAATATCATCTATTTCTATTTTCTGCTAAAACAATAAACAAATATATAGGAAGAATGATTTCTTAATCCATGACATTAAATCTGACATTCAAATGTTTAAAGTTGTTTCTGAATTCAGTGATATTTTCACATTGTCAGTCAACGATCAAATCCGGGTAGTTTCCTGATAATCACAACTAAACTCTGAGTAAAAAAGTCTTTGTTCTGTCGGGTTCTGCTGCAGAACAAAGAACCAGAGCGACACCAGGAGGTCCAATTCTGCAAGGAAATGAAAGTTTTAAAGTGGCCTAGTCAAAGTTTGGACTTAACTGAAACAAACTCCTCCAGTAACGACCTGTAGGCTGATGGAACGGTTCAGTAATTAGATTTTCACACGCCGCCAGGTTGGATAGCTAAGATTCACTCTGGTTTTCTGGGTCTCCTATTAAATATTGGTTTAATGAAACATTGAGATGTTACTGATATTAATAATAATTCACAGAAAAGCGGAAATAATTCAGTCAGCCTGGGACTGACTGAATGATCATGGATTCAATGATAAAGCCGTTATTATTAAAGAAAACAACAGTTTGGTGCTGAGAAAAAGTTTTACATCAGCTCTGAGGGAGGAAAGTAGAGAAATAGCTTTTTTTATTCCGTCCACCTGCCATTTCCACTAATAAAAATGAAACAGTTAGTGGCATGACTATGAAGAACGTAATGTTCTGCCTTAAAAAACACTTTAAGAGCTTATAATACCTGCCTAAATGATCTAGTTTGACGTTTTACACCCAGAAGTGCAGCTCGTTCATATCAGAAGCCAAACTGAGCGAGTTTCTGTTTCCATCATCAGGGAAGCTTTTCCAGGATGATGAAGGTTTAGACTCTACACACGATCCTGTAAAATGACCGTAAAAGCTGAGAAAAACTCTCTCTGCTCGTCACCGTTATCCACGAGGACCGCGGCTTTCTCCGCTGCAGCTCCCCTCAGTAACTTCCTGATGACACGGTTTGTTTTGGCCCGAGCGAACCGGGCTCTGGCAGCCTCACAGGGTCTGGCTGGCTGGGTTCCCGCCGCCGGCAGCCTTCAGACCCGCCGGCGTGAGACGGCCGGCTCATTCACGGCGTTCAGGACAGGCTCGGAACGTCTGATCTGGACCCTGGTCTTTGTTCTGGAGCTGACGTGTCACAGAGAGGAAACGGCGAAGGAGCGATCTGGCGTTCATCAGCCGGAGCTCCGTCCACCATCCGTCTCCCTCTCAGACGTCTGTAGCCTTTTACGGTGCCGAGCAGAGCGCCGGATCAAAGCGGGCCGTCAGAAGACGGAGCGTACAGGCTGCGACCCGAGCTGGAAGTGTCGCAATAAGTCCCTGATGTTTATGGAAAGGTGCCGGGGGGGGGGGGAGGCTGAGCGGGGAGGAATACTGCTCCGAGCCCGCCGTGTGAGGGAGGAATGTAAACCTGACCTTCCTATCCCAGCTGCCCTCATTCTGGACGCCTTTCATTCACCAGCCTGAGAGCTGCAGCTCACCCCTGTTGGGTCTGTGGCTCACCGTCAATGGGAGTGATGTAGTCGGCCAGGGGCGCCCCGGGCATGCCGGCCCCCTGCATGAGCAGCTCGCTGTAGGGGCTCCGGTGGCTGGCCATCAGGTGGTAGTACTCAGCCGCAGCGGCCCCTGGAGGCGGAGGAGGAGGAGGAGGGGGAGGAAGACCAAACAGGCCCCGCTCTTTCAAATGTTCATGAGCCACTGTGAGAGGAGACGAGGAAAGGAAGGAGGAGAGGAAGTATTAGTAAACATAGCAGAGGTGGTTCTGCATGAGACCCTGGTGTCTGTGGAGCAGTTTAAGAGACGGGCCGTCTGGAACCGTATGAAATGTAGGGTTTTATAGAAAAACTGAGATTTTCATTCTCATCTCGTTTAAAACGACCAGGAAGGAAAACATTACCACCTGAAGTCAGACCTTTAATGTCAGCAACAATAAGGCCGCGCCTCTGAACCAGCCCTGTGGCTTTACTTCCCCCGGTTCAGACCCTCCTAAAACCGGCCTCAAACTCTCACATGTTGGTCGGATAATCGTGATTCCCTTCCTAATGTATCGTCCAGTCAGAGATCCTAAATGACAGGATGCCTCGCTCTGCTATGTATTGTAAAGATAACGTTCCCCTACATAAGGTCAGCCTGTGCTGCTGCAGGGACCGATTCTTTCTCCCCATCCCGCTGACGTCCTCCCTGCCAGATAACGCTCTGATCTGAGCTGCGGATGCTTATTTAAGTCTCGAAGCATCGCTACATCACGGCTACATATCACGGAGGACAAGATATGTAGCCCATCCTGCTGCTGCGCTCCTATCTGCTGTCGTAGACCAGCCGTGTTCAGGTCCAGAGACGTCTGCCGGAGGTTTTCAGAGCACTTAGTGAACCTCTCTGCAGCGTCATCATTCATCTATCATGCTGCTTAGAAACACGTAAACCCCACCAATAAAAGCGTTAGAAGACAAAAAAGGAAACATCTTCAAATGAAAATGAATAAAAACATTAAAACCCTGCTCCACTGCCAAAAATAAATGAGTTTAATTATTAAAACCTAATTTATTTATTGGATATTGGGTAAGTAGGTAGTAAACTTCTAACATTCAGATAAATAACTTCATGCAGTTGGACACTAAAACACAGACATTAAGGTGGGTTAAAGTTAAAGTCTGGTTAAGCTCTGATGTTTCTGCTGACTTACCTGGTCTACCTGGTCTAACGTGTCTACCTGGTCTAACGTGTCTACCTGGTTTAACTCATCTAATTGTCCTAGCTTGTCTAAGTGGTCTAACGGGTCTACCTGTAGACCCAGTTGACCAGCTAAGTAGTTTAACAGATTTAACATGTCTAGTTGGTCTACTTGGTCTAACGGTCTACCTGGTCTAAAGTGTCTACCTGATCTAAAGTGTCTACCTGGTCTAATGTGTTTACTTGGTTCTCATGTGTTTACTTGGTTCTCATGTGTTTACCTGGTCTAACTGGTCTACCAGGTCTAAAGTGTCTACCTGGTCTAACGTGTCTACCTGGTCTAACGTGTCTACCTGGTCTAACGTGTTTACCTGGTCTAAAGTGTCTACTGGGTCTAAAGTGTCTACGGGGTCTAATGGGTCTACCTAGTCTAAAATGTCTACCTGGTCCAATCTGTTTACCTGGTCTAATGGGTCTACCTGGTCTAAATTGTCTACCTGATCTAATGGGTCATCCTGGTCTAAGGTGTTTACCTGTTCTAGACGGTCTAACTGGTCTAAATTGTCTACCTGGTCTAATGGGTCAACCTGGTCTACCTGGTCTAATGGGTCTACCTGGTCTAATGGGTCTACCTGGTTGAACTGGTCTAGCTAGGGGACTTACAGTCTGCTGGGCTCAGTCCTCTGGCCGCTGAGATCATGGACAGGGTGGGGCTGCCGTGCACTGAGCGCAGGTAGTGCTCCATGTGGGGAGTGACATAGGGGTGAGGCGGGCTGAAGGGAGACTCGCCGGTCGCCATGCCAGCGGGCGAAAGGCGGATCAGGGAGATGTCTGAGATGACGGGGCTGGCCGTCAGTCCTGCAGGACTGGAAGACAAAGATTAGCATTTTAAACAACGATGTCTGCTAAAGAGTTCCACGTGGTTCAGTCCAAACACATGAGCTGCTCTGAGGTCGGGTCGAGCATCAGAACCCCACCACCTCCTACAGCAGCCATGCATCTGCCGAGCTGATCCACCAGGCCGAGGTACTTCCAGGACGGAGGTCCTGGTCTGAGACGGGTTCTATTGGGTACTTGGAGGAGGAAAACATTTAGTTGGGTTTATAGAACCCAGTGGACCTCTCAACATCCCTAAAGTTACTTTTGCTCATCATGTAGTTGCATTAAACTGGTTTGTTCTTGGACCACGTTTCAAAATGTTGGGTTGTTGTCTGGGTTGGTGCGATCGGTTCTGGTCCATCCTATGACACCTGCCAGAGCTCAGCCCGGTACTGCAGTTAACTCTTCTAGGCTCAGGTCTTCTTTTGTCCACTCTGTTGGACTTTGTTTTGCTCTGTTTGGACGCTTGTTGGGTTGTTGGACCTTTAGATCTTGACTGGGTTTGTAGCTTCTTGAAGAACATTTTGTGGTACCCCAGTCTTGGTTGGATTTGAATTTGTTCTTGGTTTAATGTTGGGTTTTATGGTTAAGACCGCTTTGGACTGGGTTGGACTTGTTTCTCATTCCTAGAAATTGGACTTTGAAAGTGTTTCTGCTGGATGCAGCTCTTTATGGGCTGGTTTAATCAGAACCAGCCTTTTATTCTCATTTCAGGCCCAATTTTTCTTGCTTTGTCCAGGTTTCTCATGCAGAAACAGAGATGGTTCTTGTTCTTAATATAGTCTGGTTTGGTGGTGTATTTTTTATAGGTTTTTGGTCCAGGTGATGTTGGTTTTGGACCAGTAAGAACCGGTTTGTACCATTCAAACGGAGTTTAGCTTGGTTTGAGAGCCGGTTTCTTCTCTGTACTGGGTTTGGACCTGTACCTGTTCTGTTCAGACCAAACTCTGTTGAGTTCTGCATAATCACAGCTCTGCTTTGGGTCAGGACTCTTCTACAACTTTCTGTTTTCCGTCATTTTGCTCTGATTTGGACTTTATTGGTACGCTGCCTCGTCCCAGAAGAACAAGTGTTTGGTTCTGGTGGTTTTCTACGGTCGGAACCTGTTTAAAGCTGCCTTTATTGTAGGAATCTGTCTTGTTCTTGCTCGCAGACTTGGTTAAAGAACAATCAAACCTAGCAGATGGTGGATGATGCAGCTGACTTTCTGAGGCCAAATCTTTGTCCTGAATGTCTTGGTTTAACAAATTACTTCTGTGTTACCTCACCACCAGATTAAAAATGCACATCCGCAGTCATCTACAATCCAAGAACGGCTCCATTAACCTGAAAGCAGGCTGTTGGATTGCGTGGCGGATGAGGCAATGTTTTTCTCTCCATGCAGCAGATAAAGATCTGGCGTCTGCACCCAGAAACGTAACGATCCCCCCTGGTCTGTGGGAATTATTCATGCTCTCACCGTGTAACGGCCTGCAGGTCAACCCCATCCCGCTTTGAACCCAATTCACAAAGGGTTGTTTACCGTCATAACGAGTGAATCGTGACAGCAGAACGAATATGTCCTTCTTTACATCCAGCCTGGAAGCTTTGCTTTATGTTTCTTCCATGTCTAGAATCAATAAAACCCTAGAAGTTAAAGTTAAGGTTGCTCTTTCTGTTTTTGAAGGTATTAGTTGAACCCTAAAGCATTCTGAAGTTAGCCACGGCAACATTATTTGAAGATAGGAACAAATTTCTAGTGTTCTGGGCTGTTTATAAGTCCAAGGATAGAAAACTGTGTTTATTACTAAAGGAGACATCATCAAAGGTCACTATTTCAAAAGCAAAAGGTTTGTAACTAAGTAACGGAGAACTTTCTTCACAGCTTCAGCCTTCAGACACGCGACAGTTTGTGCTTTCTTAGTCAGCCCGTCCTCTTCCACCATCCCCCCTACGTCACTAAAACACTCTTCCTCTCCATCCACAACCCGGATAAAAACCTTCCTCGTAGCGCGAGAAGACAGGAATGAATGGCTCCTGGAGCGAGGGTTCAACTTCAATTATTTTTAGGGTTTTCTCAAACGTTCCTTGTTGAAAAGTGGAGCCCAGATCCTGACTCATGTTGGATGTCGGGACTAAAACCCGTTTTCCTCCTAATGATTGAGGCTAAATGAGTTAAGTGGCGTCTGTCACACCTCCTGACAGACGTCGCCTTACCCTCCTGCTGCTAACGGGATGTATACACAGTTCATGAGGGGTTTAACTTTTCTACAGCGATTCATTTAGCAGAGGGACCGAAGATCATTCAAGGCGTCTAAAGACACGGGTCTGGGTAGATCATCTGCTCGTCACATAGGGAGGTGGGTTTACGCCCTTCTTTAATGTATCAATAGGTTTAGATAGGTAAAACTCAGCCCTGAAACTGGCCCTGGATGTAGCCGCTCTATCGCTTCAATAAACAATATTCCACAGTCAGAGTCCTACCTTCATGAACCTGTGCGCACCGGTGAGTATTTTTGTCCATATTTGTGAGCGTGCTGTGTTCTTGTTGACACTCAAGATGAATTACAGCGTGACAGTGACTCCCGTCTCTCCCGTCTCTGGCGTTGGGCTCGGGGAGCGCTCTGATTTAGATAAATCACGCATCCGGCACGCAGCTGAATGAACTCCCACCGTAGGCTTCCAGGTCTGCCGCGTGAAGCAGATCTCTCAACCCCTTCCCTGAAGCCCCCCGAACGCCTCCCCGCCCCGCAGTCTGAAAAATGACCCAGATACAAACAAACACCACGCAGAGCTGCAAATCATCCCCACTCTGCCCAAAAAGTGGGGATTTTCTTCTCATGAATCTTCTTTTCCTACTGATCCAATGAAAGGTACGTTTTTTTGGTGCTGTGGTTGTTTGCAGAGAGAGTTTCTCAAGGCGAGCTCCAAAATCAACTTGTTTTATCAGAATCTAAACAATAAAACAGATACGGTGTCTGAAATATCAGCTAAAACAAGCAACTACATCTCAAACTAAGAACTACAACCAACAGGAAACCGTCCCGGCGTCCTAACAGCGCCGTCAATCTGTCCTTCGCAGTCGGGATTCTCAACTTCCGGGTCGGAAAGTTTAACTGGAACGGCCCCTAAAGTCAGTATTACGAGTCGGAAACTCGATGGTACCCGACATTCACGATGGCAGCGTTGAGTCAAACCTCTTATTTTGTTTGCAGCAGCTTTCTGTTATTTATGTAGCGTTTACTGGTACCGGTGCTGCCTTTCAGTGTTCATCAGAAGGGATGTTTTTATCTGCACAAAATACCGCCTAGAACAGCGTAGGGCTGGACGACACAGACAAAAAGCATATGGATAAAATAGAAATCAGAGTGATCGATATGGATAATCATCAAATAATTCAAAACATGCGTTTTAAGTGCAGCCCTGGCCATTTTATGCTGTTGCTTAGTGATCTATGTTTAAATAAAGAACACTGAAACTCAACTCTTTAGTCAACCAACTTTTTACCAAAACTGTAAGAACGCGTGACCTCTGAACTCTTTGTAGCTTGGTGATGGAGCCTCATTGGGTCTGCGTTGTGATTGGTTGGGAGGATGTAATGACTGTAATATTAACCTACATGATTGGCTAGAATGCTAAAGGAAGGAAAACTGTTATTCTATTGAACTTATTGACCCTTTTTTGTCTGTTGAACCCTGGATCTACCAATCGATTGATATATATTGTTACTGAATTATCGTCCAGCACTACAACAGCTTTACTGTCATTGTTACTGTTTTAACAACAGTGCGATCGTCCAAGATTTTTCCTACTGTCCGACATGATAGAAACCGGGTCTTAAAATGGTGGAGATGACGTAATCTGCGACTTCTTCGCTCTGACCTCCGAGGCTAGAGGAACGCGCCGTTATTCTGAGAGACATTGTTTAAAAATTTCGTTTAACTTCCCACTTGCAGATTGGTCCTAACTTTTAAAAAGGGTTCCTTAAATATGTTTAAGGTCCTCTCCACCAAACGCTACGCTGATAACCAGACGTTCCTCAGCAGGAACCTGTTGTTATCCTTCAGGTGAGCCAGTGAAACCCCCCTGGGTCTACGTTCAGACCTTCATCTGCTCGGCCGGATTCTTTCCAGCCTCCTTTGGTCCAAAGAGAAGCTGCCACAGTGGAAGAGGAGAACGTTCCCCCTCCCCTGTCAGAGAAACAAAGAGGCGTCCCTCCGGCGGCTTTTTATGACAGGCCTGACAAAACAAGCAGCCCTCTCATTACAGTATATGCAAACAATGATAAAGGGGACAGTGCCGGGATGTCATGTTAGACAATCAAGGAGGGGACCTCTGACACGCCGGCACGAGTGGATAATAAAGTGCCGCGCCAGGCGACAAATGACACCGCACTTAATTTGCTGCGCAATGTTCCTGTAATTAGGTGAATTTGGCACAGGCAGGGGGGAGCGACAGCCAGATCAAGGTCTTGATGAATTAGGGGTCCACTGTCAAGATCAAATCACATTAATCAAGGTGGCCGAGTCCACGGACAGCCTCCCCCCGCCCTCCTCTTCCTCAGTCGGGGTGATGAATAGCCCTGCTGCCGCCAGGCGCGAAGTATGCATCACCATCAAATCTGTGAATTTAAATGTAAGAGCACCACTCGCAGGAATCTATTGACTTTTACGTCGCGGCGCCAGTTTTTCTTCTGTGATAAAGTAACTTTGGACCCGGCGCGGGAGCCCTGCTCTCAAAAGTGTGCCACGAGCTCAGCGGCACTCAGGTCTGTTACCGCACCGGACCCCTGCTTCCCACTTTCACGCTTTCTTCCCCCCCCCCCCCACATTTCATACGTCTTAGAACCACAGCAAAAAAAAAAGTTCTGAATGAGCGAAAAGAGAAGATGTGGTGCTCAGCTGCAGCTTTGGGAGCTAAAACCAGACGCCAGGAGTGAAGCTGAAGCGTGAGGTGAAAGGTGCTGGACTCATGATCGGCGCTGCAGCAGCAGCAGCCTGCAGCCCGAGCCGTGACCTCTGCCCTCTGGGAGTTTAATTATGGCGTCCGCCCGGGGGCAGCAACGCCTGCACCGCACAGATTAGCTCCAGCCTGTTAATGAATGCTCAGAGGCGCGGGGGGCGTTACGCCACCAGTGATGGATCCAGAGTCGTCGATCGCTGCAGGTTGATATGAGCCAGCAGAGAGAAGTTATTCTCTGTATTAATGTTGAGTCTGGCTCAAATGGTTAACATCATCGCAGAGGAATCACGCCCGGTCTTCATCAAAAGTGCAGCATTAATATCTGTGAGCTTAGACTCCCACAGAATGCCATTATTGTTTTATTAATAAAGCAGATTTATAATGTTGCTGCAAATGAATCTAACACCCTAACACTCTGTTTCACGTTCTGCGTAAAGGCGGGACACGTCCTGGCTCTTTGGAGACGTTTTATGAGGAAACGTATGGCAGCTCTGGCCCTGAATCCTTCATCACGGACGTTTAAAAAGGAGGCGCCGTCAGCACAAATATCAGCTGTTTATAGGAAGAGGAAGGCTTACTTGGATATTAAACAATGTAAAATTTACTGGATAGAAGTTAAAGCTAGAGTCTGCAACTCTTCAAGAAGTTTCCCCTTTTGAATAACTACGTAAGATCGTCTTTCCTGCTCTTCCGCTCCTCAGGGATCACGTGAAAAAATCTCCCAAATCCTCTCTGGTGTTATTTCTTTCTACTGAGACCTTTCTCTTCTTCTCATAAACATGAACAAGATTCACTTCTTGAGACTCTCAGCCATGTTCAAAGTCTACAGTGAGAGCAGCGGAGCTACAATGAACGGCTAACACCGAAGCTAACCGCTAAGCTAACCGCTAAGCTAACCGCTAGGCTAGCCGGATAAATAAAGACTAGAAGTGTGCGTGTGCAGCCAGCAGGGAGAAACTAACAACGTTCCTGCACACTGGCGTTACGTGAGCGCGTCAGAATGATTAGCATGTGGGACAACCAGTAGATAAAGAGATTCCTTCGGACTAAAACTCTGACCAATCCGAACGGCAGTGATGGGTTTTTACAGGCCTGCAGCTCCCACAGAGGTCTATTTTTTTAACCTCCCTTTTCTGAATACATGGAAGGTCCATTTCACCCAGCATAACAAAAAGAGTCTGAGCAGGATTACCAGCTATAGCTTTAACTTAACGCCTAACTTATCTAATTCTGCTCTTATAGGTTCTACTTTTATCCATTTTACTTCATCCAACCCCAGATGTTGTGCTTTGTGTCCGCCACAGACCGCTGTCGCTGCTTTAGTTTTTGACTCAGAGGGAATTAGCAGGTGGAGCCGCCTCAGAATCTACTTCCTGTGCCGGATGAAGTCAGAACGCCGCGTTGCCGCATCGGTTCGTGTTAGAAGGGTTTTGGAGAAAGAAGCTGGTGAATTTGTGACTCAAGCTGCAGCTGACCTGGGTCACACATATATGCCATTTAGGAAAATCTAATGTTTTTGTTATTTCCAGTCTGTTTACCGTGACGTTCTGGTCCAGGGACGCTCTGAAATTACACGGCCTTCACTGTTTGTGTTGCAAAGCGATTAAAGTGAAGCGCCTGGTAATGAGAGGCTGGGCTGATCTGCCATCACGCGGAGTCTAACCGTGTGTTTAACAAAAAACCTCTCTAACAACCCCTCTGAAAGAGACCAAAGGTGACCCAAACAGCCGTCGCTGGTTATGTCTGAAGTTGACGTCTGTAATCTAGGCTGACTTGAAAAAGTATTGACTGATCTGTTCTGTTTTTGTTGTTTTATAAAGTTTAAAGTCTCAGACCATCCAGAAACTTTAAATATCAGACATAACCTGAGTGAATTAGCTGCTCCGGTCCTACAGTCAAACATGGCGGCGGTGGGATGATGGTGTGGAGCTGACTTGCTGCTTCAGCCTCTGGACAGCATGAAGGACCCGTGGTTGGTGACCTTCAGTTCAGGCCCGGTTGGGTTCTGCAGCAGGATAAGGGTCCAAAGCACGGCACCAGCTCCACCTCTGAATGGGCCGCACAACCCAAAGCACTGAAGGATTTGGCGTGGCCAACTCAAAGTCTCGACTCAAAGCCTTTTGAGGTGCAGTGGCATGACTTTTATGCTGTACTCTTGCTGAATTAAACATTTTTTCACAGAAAAATGGCTAAATATTCTTCCCAGATGATGTAAAGACTCATTTAGTCACTTATTAGCAATGATTGATGGCTGTTTCTCTTAACTAGAAGGCAGCTTTTCCCCTTATGACGTGAAATCATCACTTAAAAAAACGGTATTTTGTATTCACTCCAGTGATCTTTGTCTGATATATTTAGTTTTCTGCTGATTTGAAACATTTAAGTGTTTTTTTTTCCTGGGAAATAAAAACACTCTTGGCCCGAAACGGTTCTTGGGCTCCGTCCGCGGCACCTCAGCGACAGAACGAGACGCGATTTCTTGAGTTCTCTCCCCTCTGACTGGGATCCCTGGAGCCAGACTCATCAAAGCGCGGCAGCGTTTGAACCCCTGACGGATGGAGCCCGCAGCGCAGCGCCCGCATCGGAAACAAGAGCCGCGGAGGAGGAATTCAGAGCCGGCATTGCTTATTCACTTTGGAAGTCGGCGCGTGTCGTCCGCTTTTGATACTGGAGCTGGCAAAACGCTCAAGTCCAATCAGCATCGGCCTCCGGAGTTAAGAGAGAGCAAACAAGCTGTGTTGTGTACAGTAGAGATGAAATATAGATTGGGCTGAGAAGGCTGTGGAGACTTAGAGAGTCCGTCTGCGAGCTGTACCTGTGCATGGCGTGCAGGGCGTGCGGCTCGTAGTGGTACCGTCCTTCGTGGTGGCGGACGTCGATGGGAATCGGCGTGTGGAAGGAGGGGAAGAGGTGCTGGGGCGCTGCAAGGACAAACAGGAAGAGCAGGAGAGTTGAGGGAAAGATGGAGAGGCTTTAAAAGAGGAGTTTCAAAGGCAAGAGGCTACAATAAAGCAGCGCGGATTTCAGAGCAAGCTGAGCACTTTCGTGTAAAGTATTGGCACTATCACACAAGAGAAGTGGAATAAATAAATAATCAAAGTCATGTTAAGAAACCCTACATCTTGGACATAAAAGATCTCCAACCAGGCTTTTGACAAAGACCTGCAGCTAGAAGGGCTTTGAACTAGACAGGATGATGGAGCGTGTGAAGGGAGGCTGCAGCCCGACTCAAACCGGGCCTGACAGCTCTGGGAAAAGCTTTCTTCTGCTTCTCTGCCCAAACAAGTCTGCTCCGGAGAAGCAGCGCCGGGCTGAAAGCTCCACACTGACAGAGAAACGTTCAGAGGCGAGGTCAGACCGAGCGCAGCGGCGCTAACCTCTGGAGCGCTAAACTGCGCTAGCATTGTACTAGCGTAGTTTATTAGAACATTAAGCAGGTTATTGTTGAGGTAAAAGGATTTTACTTCCCAAGCTTTACATATCACTGGACTTTAGAAGGTCCTGAGACAGTGAGGAGTAGCAGGAACCAACAAAGACGAGGTTTAGCCATCTTGGACAACAGCCAGGAGTCCCATACGGGGTTTTTAAGGCCGATTACTGATTATTCTGACTATCGGCAGCACGTATCAGGTATTGGGTATCTAACCGATACCCAATATCCGATACGTGCTGCCGATATGTTTAAAGCCAATATCGCTTTGTCTTCCTCCGTTTACATCATAAAAAATGACATAATCAATCTTTTAAACCAGCTAATATCAGCTTCAGAGCGCAGTTTTAAAGGGACACAGAAGAAACACACGTCACAACTCTTACGGCAGCGCCTTAACATACGTCTCACAGCGAATGGGGGAAGAGGAGAAAAAGCACCAACCACCGGCGCAGAGTACGGACACTATTTTACGTAAAGTCAGATGCTGTAGCGATGGGTCCTTATTTTCACGTACAAACACACAGCGACACAGAGACAGACTTTCTAAGGCCAGATCGGCTAAATTTAAATGTACGCGTGTTGTTGTTAGCATGTCTTATAACATGGCCAGCCGCTTTGTGAGGATTCGTCATCCGTGGAGTTTGGTGATAGAAGACCAAAAGGAGCCAAAAGGAGACATCCGAGCTGAGGCCAAAGCCCCAAGGTGCTGTTCTGCTTTTAATCTAGCGCTGTTTTACTGCTGTTGTGTGGATCTTTGTGCATCCATTTAACGGCCCTTTTTATTTTTTATTGCAGCCCTTTTTTCCTCTCAGGGATTCTTCGCGGATCTGGGAAGCTTACCCAAAGTATCAGGACTAATTAGGCCTGGCCGTGGCACGCAGCCGCCGAAGATGTCCCGTCTTC
The DNA here is from genome assembly GCA_037039145.1 of Fundulus diaphanus. Taxonomy (NCBI): domain Eukaryota; kingdom Metazoa; phylum Chordata; class Actinopteri; order Cyprinodontiformes; family Fundulidae; genus Fundulus; species Fundulus diaphanus. The sequence continues at coordinate 41,953,140 of CM073139.1, read as the reverse complement.
CCTTTTCCCCGCCGCGCGGAGCGAGTCTTCGGGGCGCTTTAATGGACTTTATGGAGTTGTGTTTCTTGTTAACGTGTTTTCTCAGCTTTTTAATCTGGAAAAGCTCCACCAGGGTGTAGTCCTACGCGGCCGTCTTCGCCCACAGTGTTCAGATCCTTTTATCGTAACCTGGCGCGTCTCATCCTCCAGCCGCCTGATTGCTGCAGACGGAGAGGAGGAGGAGGAGAGCCGGCTGATTTCTGGACTGAATTAAAATTCCTCCAGCGCCACACCGATTCCCTCCGGTGGGAATCGCTCAGGGTGACCCGAGATTTAGGAGCAGAGGGGTCAGGGCCACGGATCATTATCTGCGCTCCATCCAGGGAGGGGACGGGGATAACGGGGGCCTCCCGGGTCGCTCCGGGACCCCAGACCCGAGTGAGTCAGCATTCCAGGTCCATTCCTCTCACTCTGCACCTTGACAACGTGACGGACAGGACTGGTCCCAGACGGCGGCGGGAATCGCTCTGCTTGGCTTCACCAGGACCCGCCGGCGTTTTTTTTTTTTTTTTAGCTTGCCACGTCTGGGCGGCGCTCGGCATGAATCATGGGCCGTCTCGCCGGTACCTGCACGTTTGGACCGATTTCAGCCCACGTGCTGCTGCTTCTCTGTACCTCCGCTGGAAAAATGGTCCTTTCCCAGAAGTGCATCGGTTAGTTTTCTATGTTTCAGACGGGGAACGTCCTCCGTGTGGACCGCTGCCCAGAAACGGGCCGGGACTTCTTCACGGTTCTGTGATACGGGTGGAAAACCCGTCACCTAGTAATAATAGTAATAGTAATAGTAATAGTAATAGTAATAGTAATAGACCTCTGGTCTCTTTAGATCACAGGTGTCAAGAGCCAAAAAAAAGGCATATCATCTCATAAGGTAGCGGCATATATCCTTTTAAAGTGTATAAAGTGGCTAAAACTGAGCCCCCTGTAAGTGTAACTCACCCCAATATCAACTTTTTTTGCAGATAAACTGTATAAACTGGGCCTAAGGTGCTACTTTTATGTTACTGTGCATTTTTGAATTTGAAATTATGTAATGAAAAGTCTCATCTATATATGTGCAACCGGCCCTTTTAATGACGCCAAAGTGGCCCCGTATAGAAATGAGTTTGCCAGCCCTGCTTTAGGTTGTTTCCGTTCGCCGGATAAAGTTTAGACTATAACAACTTTATTGCACTCTCACAGTCGTTGGAGGTCGTTTCCATTTAACGGACCGGTTCTGGTAGCGTCAGAACCACTTCTGTTCAACTCGACAGGATTTGAACCTGAGAAGAAAGGGGAACAGAGCGTTGGTTCGACTCCTGAGGGAGGAAGAGTGAACCCGCCGGTCTGAGGCCGGGGGTCTGGACCTGAAAAAACACCGGCTGCTCCTTTAAAGGTCGAAGGTCGTTCTGTGCCTCAGGCGAAGGAGCTGAAGTATCTTGGCGTGCTGCTAATGAGTGATGGAGGGGTGCAGCGGAGGTGGGGGGAGGACTGGCCCGCCGTCCCCACCGCTGTGCTCATGGCGGGGGTCTTCTCTCACCGCTCCATGGTGTTCTGATCTAGACTTCCTGCTCCGTGCTCCTCGGGTCCTCCTCGGTCCTCCTGGTTGTTCCGTGACACTCATGATGTCCTGCGTTGTCAGGGCTCTCTATAACCCCCCCCCCCTCCCCGACCCGAGCCGACCCCCGGACGCACGCGGGAGCTGAAGGGCCCCATTGAGAGAGCAGCTCGAGTTAATGCACCATTCATGACCGTCAGCGGAGAAGTGGGGAGACGAGAGGGGCTCCTTGTGCTGGACGTGGCCCCTGAGAACAAGAGAGGATAGACCCTCTAAAACGTCCGAAGTACGTTTGTTTTGGAACTTTTAAGACAGCGGGCTGAAACACCAAACCCTCGTCTGTTCAGACTTTTAACCCAGATAGCTTCGTTGGGCCGTCAAACGTCGTTTTAGCTGCTGTCCTATCAGGGACCACAGATGCTCTGAAGACTCCTAAAAGCGGGCCAGACCACCAAGCCCCCCCCCCCTCCGTGCGATGTGTTCGCTTCAGCCAGCGGTCGTTAAACTTTCCCTTCCTCCGACACCTGATTGGTGGAGTAAAGCAGGCCGAGCTGTTCTGCTTGTTGAACGTGGAAAACGGGACAAAAACAACTAGAAATCCTCTTTGGGGGGAAGAAGCGAGGAAGCAAAGCAGCAAATCCAGGCTTATAAAGCGGAAGCAGCGCCTTGCAGAGGAGCAGCGGCGCCTCCCGCCTGGATAAAGCGATCCGGGCCGCGCTTCCCTCTGAGGGCCCGCGCCCCCGGATCGGCCCCGGACTGGCCGGTGAGGCTTATTCCATCACCGGGACAGCTCCATTGTTCTGGCGCCACGCGGAGAACAAAAGGCGAGCGCTCAGGAGAGTTCAGGAGCCGTGATCACCTGAATCACAACACCCCCCCCCCCCCCCCCCTCTGCGGGCGCCCCGAGGCCCCGGCCATTTATTAGTCTTTGCTCGATCACATTTTCTCAGGCTCTGCGGCTGTTTTTATGGCGCGGAGACACTGCGAGGAGTCAGACTTCAAACGCAGCTGGTTGTAGGGGCCGTGTTTCCATTTTCAGGACGGAAACGCAGGCTGGCACGTCTCTTCCATTTCTACGGCTTTGATCTGCCTGAAACCTGCCCCCCCCCCCGTCCTTTTTTCATTGCTGGGAGATGCGCTGACCTTCCATGTCAGCAGATCCTCACTAACTGCAGCAGCGTGTTCCCGGCAGAGCTCCTCTGTCTGAGGCGGGAACCGGAGGACAGAGAACCCGGACCCCCGGTGCCAAAACCCCCAGAACGGCACGTAGCCGTGGCTTGGTCACAGAACGGCTCCGTCTTACCCGGTGGTAGCCTCAAACGTGTCTTTCATTCAGTCAGAGAAGTGTCTACCTGACTAAAGAGCTACTTTCTGGATCAGGGCCTCGTCGGGGCCACCTCCGTGCAGCAGCAGCTCAGGGTCTCTGCGTGTCGTCGTGTCGCCTTGTTAGCGTGCCGTTTGTGTAAATTAGCGCTGTAAAAGACTGCCAGGGTCCACAGACGTGGAGCGATCCCCCCTGATTTATCGGCCCGTCCCCTAATAGCGCTGCTTAACACCCGGTTCGTCCAGATTAAGTGATTACCTCAACGCCGAGGTTCATTATCAGCCAACGGGCCGGTGATGAAGGAGAGGGGAGCGCAGCCATAATTAACACGCGGTGGATTAAAGAGCCGCTTCTGGGGCTGTCGCCGCGCTCCCCGGCTAACATCCATATTACCCGCCGCCACGAGGGCTTCGGGGACCTCAGCCGGGCCCCGAGTGCCGCAGACGCTGCGCGGGAAAACGCCGCCGTCTGTAAATTAAACACAGAGCCGGTTTTCCTCCTGAAACGACGGGCTAAGAATAGACGCGGAGGTGAAGAGGTTCCCGCACCGCCTCGGTCTTAACGAGGGAGCGGAGGAGCCGCTTAGGGGACCCGGACCTCCGCATCCGACCCGATCTACCAGAGACGGGGACAGTTCGACAAATCATCCTGAAGGAAAACACGTGGAGGTCCTCAGCAAGCTAGAAAATCAAACCTGAGCACAGACACACGAGAGAAGGGCTCAAAACCTGCAAAACAGATGAGCCGGAAAACCGATTATCTTTGAAATAAATGTGAGGAAAGCCATTAAATAATCACACTTTAGAATTTAGTTTTGCTCTAATCGACACATCTGATGCTCATCCTTTAGTTATGATTAACAACATATTTCTGAAACCTGTAGATTGTTTCTAGATTTGCCTTTGATCCTGTTTGAGATGTAGTTTTTTTCCTTTATAGCAAAGCCACGATGCGTACGGGAGAGCCAACTTAAAGGCGTCTAAATCAGCTGCCTGTACATAAAACAGCAACAAGATGCTAAAACACAGATTAAAAATAAAATTAAATCATCTTCTGCCAGAATTGTTTCTTAAATCATGTATTCTTCGTTTTTTTAATATATATTCACAGGCAGAAAATGTTTCTAAGAACCTAAAGAAATCTGGAATAAAAACATGATTTAAATAAAAAAACACATGTGTGTTTGGTGTTAAAGTATTCACAACTAAAAATCAGTATTTAAAGTCTTAAAGGGACGAGATGGCATCAATATAATTTAGACTGTATTTAAATATTTTTTTTAGAAATCCTACATGTATGAAAACGGTCAAAAATAAATAAATTTCACACAAACAAAAATAGAAAATAAGAACAAATAAGTCAATTCTCTCCAAAACACAGCGTCTACAACAATAATAAATATAAATGCAGTGAAACATTGGTCTTGTGTGTGTAACTTGAATTTAAACCATATTCAGCTGCTTCTCGGCAGATTGCGTCATCACAGAGACCCCGCCCCCTGCGGCCTCAAGATGGCCGCTCCGCTGTGGTTCTAGGCCTCTGGCCGCTTCCCAGCTGACAGTCAATGCTGAGGACGTCTTTAAGGCAGGAGCCTCTGAAACCAGCAGGTTTCCTCAAGCTTTAAGTCCTCTCAGCGCAAAGAAACGAGGATTTGACAGACAGAGCGGACCGAAGGCCTGGTTCCTGCTAGGAGGAGAGGATCCCCCTCTCACCATGAGGCTGCTGGTAATCATGTCTGAAGGGGGCAAAAAACATCTGCAGGACTTTATTTTCTACCTGCGACCACATCAGATAGAGCCTCTGCTCTAAAAGCTCGAATACAAGCCGATTCCCCCCCCCCCGTGGGAGCTGAAGAAGAGTCCAGCCAAGGGAATAAATGAGAGCAGGCCGCCGTGACCTTATTGCGGTCGGTACTCGGTCTGCCTCGGTGGCTCATTAAGTTGAGCAAACGGCACCGATGGGTGCAAGACAGAGCGCGGCGGAGCAACAATTAGTCTCTGGGAGCGATTAGCAGGAGTGGAGCAGCTGCAGGAGGGCAGAAATAAACCTTTTTCCTCAGGACTCCATCAGCGCCGCCTCTTCCTGCGGCGGCGCACAGGTTCTGGGGAGGACAGTGGTCTAGTTTCACCAAACCTCTGAACCACCAGCTTCATCGCCCCGACCGAACACAGACCGGGGACCCTCGATCCAGCCGGCGAGCCCTGATGAGGAAACAAGAGCTCTACTGAAGGGGCTTTGTTGACAGCCTTCCCCCTCCGCCCGGGCGCCGTGGAGCGGGGGGGAGCCGCCGCCTGCCGAGGATGCGTGTCGCCGCCCGTCGTCACTTAGGCTCACGTTACAGCCGGGGCCTGCCGCGCTTTCAGAGCGGGGCCCTGCGGACCTGTCATTACGCCCACATCCTGACAGTTTACACAGATTATGCCGACACTCCAGGAGGCCGAGTGTGCTGCCAGAACACCTGCCGAGGCAATGCTGCGCTCTCCGCTTCCCCTTTAAGCAGTTGTTGCAGCTGCAGGACAGTTGCTGAGGAAAACACGGACATCCTTTTCCATTCATCAACGTCTAATACATCCAGATCCAGAAAAGCTCTGGTGGTGCTGCTGCAGTTAATGTTCAACAAATTAAAGCTGTAGTTGGTAACCCTGTTCAGAAACTCTTTTATATACTGTAATACTGGGTGAAACGGTCCGTTCATCCTGAAAGTAGTCAATACATTATGTATTCGGAAACATTTAGATAAAAATAGACCTCTGTGGGAGCCGCAGGCCTGTAAAAACTCTGACCAATCACTGCTGTTCGGTCCGAAGGGCAGTGATTGGTCCAGGGGTATCTCCTTATCTACTGGTTGTCCCACATGCTAATCATTCTGACGCGCTCACGTAACGCCAGTGTGTGTGAACATTGTTAGTTTATGCCTGCTGGCTGTGCACTTCTAGTGTTTATGTATCCAGTTAGCGTAGCAGTTAGCTTAGTGATTAGCTTAGCGGTTAGCGGTTCATGGTAGCTCCGCTGCTCTCACCATAGACTTTGAACATGGCTGAGAATCTCAACAAGTAAACCACGTTCATGTTTATGAGAAGAAGAGGAAGAACTCAGTAGAAAGAAATGAGACCGGGTGGATTTAGGAGATTTTGTCACGTGAAGAGCTGACGAGCGAGGTAAGCCGGCCTTGCGTATGCGCAGTTATTCAAAAAGGGACTTGGGGAAACTTCCGGAAAAATCACCGACCCAAGCTTTAAGGCACAACGTAACTTCCTTCTGGTGCTGGGGTTATTTTTACCCACAAAAAGGACCATCAAAACATTATCAGGATGGAGAAATGATGTATTTAACTTTATTTTATCATGATCAAAGAGTTTTTGGTATTTTCTTATAAGTGCTGGTTTTCAGGGTTTTTAAAGCAAATAGATACTTTACATTTAGTATTATTATACTATTATATTACTTCACAAATCCTGTCATTTAACTCCCACCTGCTCTATAGACCTCCCCCTACCATTCAGGGGGCGTCTTATTTTAGCTAAGCTGCCCCTTTGTGACTAAAGTTAAATCTAGGAATGTTTTTCTGCAGCTGCAACAGGTCTGTGTCTGACAGTCTAGGTTCTAGAGTCGACTGATCCTCTCTGGACCGGTTCTGTTCAGCAGCATCGACCCTACAGATTATGCTTTTAGTGCTGGAAGTCCAGTAATGTGTCCATACTTCGCAGGAGGCACATACCGCAGCGAGCTGCTTGTTCTTTCCAACCTGTTCTGAGTTTGTTCTCTAAACGTTTGGATGAGACCAAAAGACTCATGGGAAAACCAAAAAGTCTTAAGTTTCCGATGTTTTCCATCAAAGAGGGATTTGGAGCAGAAAGAAACTCGGATTAGCAGCTGCAGCGTTTGTCATGGATTTTGTTTTTCTTCACAGTTAAAAGCTAAAGAACAGAGTTTGTTTCCTTGGCTTCTGGTAAAAACTCTTAACTTAAAAAAATATCTTCTATTTAGAGCAAAAGTTGCAAGAAAGCTACAACAGAAGTTGTGAAGTGCCTCTGAGTCTGTGTGTTATGTTTTTCATTAGCTGTAGCTATTTTACAGCGCTAGCGTCGCGCACCACCTTCGACACGTCGGTGCTAACCGAGATGGAGGCGTTTGGACCTGCGCGACACACCAAGCTCAAAAGAATTGTGGTAGAAATGGTTTCTAACTGCAGCAAAGTGACTCTAACGAGGCTCTAATCACCTCCACCGGCCTGCAGAGGGTTGGCTGGTGGGGGACCGCTGGCTGCAGAGTGTTTACGAGGGAAAATGGTTCTCGCCGCGCCTCGGACCGCGTCGGCACGCCGCCGCCGGACGCTTGGGAGGGAACTGTGTGAAACACAACACGTCGCGCTGGCTTTCAGGCCGGAGCTTTTAAAATCCACGGATGTGATGGAGCTCTGTTAGCGTTTATTACCGGCTGACAGGCAGCGGACTCTGTTTATCCTCACGTGTGAGCTTTGGTTTCCTCTCGCTGAGCGGCTAATTAGCCCTTATTGCTAATCTCCAGCTGCTTTCCGCGACGCTTACAAGGCAATTAGCGTGCCTCTTCTAATTTCACCGTAACTTTGTAGAGAGGCTCTCAGGCGGCAGCTGGGTGGAGGCTGGAGCTGGAGCACCAGGTGAGGAGGCAGCAGGACGGGCCCAAAGACGCCACCAACCCAACCTCGTTATGGTGAAGGACCCGAGGGCTAACGGGAGAGTTTGTTCATCCTCGACCATCAGCGGCGGGTAAAATAAAGCCTTAAAATAAACCCAGCGTTCAGCGCAGCCGCCTGGTCTCACTGCAGGAGTTCAGCCTGGAAAATGACCGCCTCCACATGTGGGAGAAATCAGAGAAAAACTCGCCCTACGTCGCCTTCTTCACTCAAAACGAGTGTAGATGATGTCCTCGGTGCGTCATCTACACTCAAAAGAGCAGAAGGACAAACATCCGGTCCACTCATGACCCGGTTCTGCTCTGATTCTGACCCGGTTCTGGTCTGATTTTGACCCGGTTCTGCTCTGATTCTGACCCGTTCTGCTCTGATTCTGACCCGGTTCTGTTAGTAAAAAAACGGGAAAGATGAGACCAGAGAGCTAGGTAGCTAGGAAACACCAAGCCTCCTTCATGACTGTTGGGCACTTGGTGATCCCTAGAAGGAAACGATGGGAGGAAAATGTGGAAAAGAACCTCATCCATCCATCATTCATCCATCCATCATTCATCCATCCATCCATCATTCATCCATCATTCATCCATCATCCATCCAGCCATCATCCATTCATCTATTCATTCATCCATCCATCCATCCATCCATCATCCATTCATCATCCATCCAATCATCATCCATCCATCCATTCTTCATCCATCCATCCATCCATTAATCCATCCATCATTCATCATCCATCCATCCATCCATTAATCCATCCATCATTCATCATCCATCCATCCATTCATCATCCATTAATCCATCCATCCAGTCATCATCCATCCATCCATCCATCCATCCGTCCATCATTCATCCATCCATCCACACATCCATCCATTCATTTATCCATCCATTCATCATCCATCCATCATCCATCCATCCATCTGTCATTCATCATCCGTCATCCATCATCCATCCATCTATTCATCCATCCATCCATTCATCATCCATCCATCCATCCATCCATCATTCATCCATCCATCATTCATTCATCCATCATTCATTCATCATCCATCCATCCATCCATCCATCCATCCATCCATCCATCCATCTATTCATCATCCATCCATCCATCATCTATCCATCATCCATCCATCCATCATCCATCCAATCATCATCCATCCATCCATTCATCATCCATCCATCCATCCATCCATTAATCCATCCATCATTCATCATCCATCATCCATCCATCCATTCATCATCCATTAATCCATCCATCCAGTCATCATCCATCCATCCGTCCATCATTCATCCATCATCCAGCCATCCATCCACACATCCATCCATTCATTTATCCATCCATTAATCACCCATCCATCATCCATCCATCCATCCATTTATTCATTCATCCATCATCCATCCATCCATCTGTCATCCATCATCCGTCATCCATCATCCATCCATCTATTCATCCATCTGTCATCCATCCATCATCTATCATCCATCCATCCATCCATCCATCTATTCATCCATCCATCCATCCATCCATTCATCATCCATCCATCCATCCATCCATCATTCATCCATCATTCATTCATCCATCATTCATTCATCATCCATCCATCCATCCATCCATCTATTCATCATCCATCCATCCATCCATCTATTCATCATCCATCCATCCATCATCTATCCATCATCCATCCATCCATCATCCATTCATCATCCATCCAATCATCATCCATCCATCCATTCATCATCCATCCATCCATCCATCATCCATCCATCCATCCATCCATCCATTAATCCATCCATCATTCATCATCCATCATCCATCCATCCATTCATCATCCATCCATCCATCCATCCATCCGTCCATCATTCACCCATCATCCATCCATCCATCCATCCACACATCCATCCATTCATTTATCCATCCATTTATTCATTCATCCATCATCCATCCATCCATTTATTCATTCATCCATCATCCATCCATCCATCCATCTGTCATCCATCATCCGTCATCCATCATCCATCCATCTATTCATCCATCTGTCATCCATCCATCATCTATCATCCATCCATCCATCCATCCATCTATTCATCCATCCATCCATTCATCATCCATCCATCCATCCATCCATCCATCATTCATCCATCCATCATTCATCCATCATTCATTCATCCATCATTCATTCATCATACATCCATCCATTAATTCATCCATCCATCTATTCATTCATCCATCCATTCATCATCCATCCATCATCTATCCATCATCCATCCATCCATCATCCATCCAGCCATCATCCATACATCTATTCATTCATCCATCCATCCATCCATCATCCATTCATCATCCATCCAATCATCATCCATTCATCCATCCATTAATCCATCCATCATTCATCCATCATCCATCCATCCATCCATCCACACATCCATCCATTCATTTATCCATCCATTAATCACCTATCCATCATCCATCCATCCATCCATCCATCTGTCATCAATCATCCGTCATCCATCCATCTATTCATCCATCTGTCATCCATCCATCATCTATCATCCATCCATCCATCCATCCATCCATCCATCCATCCATCTCACAGAGGGAATCTCTTCCTCTGGACTAAAGTGAAGCTGTTCTCTACCAAGCAGTCTCTGCAGAACCCCTGCCTAGCATGGCTTCCTTCTATCGGAGGAACGTCTCTTTATCATGACATCAGAGAGTCCGTTCCATCTGCGCCTGCATCAAGCTCAGACTGCTTGGACGGCGTCGCCAGGCTCACCTGGGTCTGTGCTGCACTGCCATCATCGACACCGCCGTTCTTGGCGACTTTTAGAGGCGACGCTTAGTGGCGAGTTTAGAGGTGACGTTTAGAGGCGACGCTTAGTGGCGACTTCAGAGGCGACTTTAGAGGCGACTTTAGAGGCGACGCTTAGAGGTGACTTTAGAGGCGATGTTTAGAGGCGACGCTTAGTGGCGACTTTAGAGGCGACGTTTAGAGGCGACGTTTAGAGGCGACGTTTAAAGGCGACTTTAGAGGCGACGCTTAGAGGCGACTTTAGAGGCGACACTTAGTGGCGACTTTAGAGGTGACGTTTAGAGGCGACTTTAGAGGCGACGCTTAGTGGCGACTTCAACAGGCGATTTTAGAGGCGACTTTAGAGGCGACGCTTAGAGGCGACTTTAGAGGCGACGCTTAGAGGCGACGCTTAGAGGCGACTTTAAAGGCGACGTTTAGAAGCGACTTTAGAGGCAACTTAAGAGGCGACTTTAGAGGCGACGCTTAGAGGCGACGCTTAGAGGCGACGCTTAGAGGCGACGCTTAGAGGCGACTTTAAAGGCGACGTTTAGAAGCGACTTTAGAGGCAACTTAAGAGGCGACTTTAGAGGCGACGCTTAGAGGCGACGCTTAGAGGCGACTTTAAAGGCGACGTTTAGAGGCGACGTTTAGAGGTGACGTTTAGAGGCGACTTTAGAGGCGACGCTTAGAGGCGACTTTAAAGGCGACGTTTAGAGGCGACGCTTAGAGGCGACGCTTAGAGGCGACTTTAAAGGCGACGTTTAGAGGCGACGTTTAGAGGTGACGTTTAGAGGCGACTTTAGAGGCGACGATTAGAGGCGACTTTAAAGGCGACGTTTAGAGGCGACTATGGAGGCGACGTTTAAAGGCGACGTTTAGAGGTGACGTTTAGAGGCGAATTTAAAGGCGACGTTTAGAAGCGACTTAAGAGGCGACTTTAGAGGCGACGCTTAGAGGCGACTTTAAAGGCGACTTTAAAGGCAAGGTTTAAAGGCGACTTTAGAGGCGACGTTTAGAGGTGACGTTTAGAGGCGAATTTAAAGGCGACGTTTAGAAGCGACTTCAGAGGCGACTTAAGAGGCGACTTTAGAGGCGACGCTTAGAGGCAACTTTAAAGGCGACTTTAAAGGCAAGGTTTAAAGGCGACGTTTAGAAGCGACTTTAAAGGCGACGTTTAGAGGCGACTATGGAGGCGACGTTTAGAGGCGACGTTTAGAAGCGAATTTAAAGGCGACGTTTAGAAGCGACTTTAGAGGCGACTTAAGAGGCGACTTTAGAGGCGACGCTTAGAGGCGACTTTAAAGGCGACTTTAAAGGCAAGGTTTAAAGGCGACTTTAGAGGCGACGCTTAGAGGCGACTTTAAAGGCGACGTTTAGAGGCGACTATGGAGGCGACGTTTAGAGGCGACGTTTAGAGGTGACGTTTAGAGGCGAATTTAAAGGCGACGTTTAGAAGCGACTTCAGAGGCGACTTAAGAGGCGACTTTAGAGGCGACGCTTAGAGGCGACTTTAAAGGCGACTTTAAAGGCGACTTTAGAGGCGACTTTAGAGGCGACGTTTAGAGGCGACTTTAGAGGCGCTTCAGGAGATCCAAGCTGCCTAGAACTGATGTGAGGAGCCCCTTTGCTTCCACTACCTTTGAGTTACCGGAGCTCTCTGTCGCCTCGTCGTTTATCTGCGCCCACTTAGCTGGTATGAACCAGAATCAGTGAGGTTGGGGGTCCTGCTGTCAGATAAAATTTGGCCCAGGAGCAACAGAACCGGGGCGCTGCGGTCCGTGGTGGAGGGCTGTCCCTGCAGCCCTGCCAGCGCAGCCAGCAGCTCCCTGCTCTGTTTGCTCAGCGGGTCACAAGTCAAACCAACACACACTCCAACAGCCGCCATCACCGTGTGCTCTGTTTCCCGTCAGACTTCCAGCAGCGTTTAACCTCCTGAGAGATGGCGGTCGGCCGAACCGACCCGACGGGCTTAAAGCTGCAGTCTAGAGACAGTTTTTAACTCCAGACCAGGAGTTCTAGGCAGAACGTTCTGTGCGTTATTCCAGATGAGAATGTGTCAGAGAGGGGAACCTGAGACGTAGCTGTTGTTAATTGTTAAACCTTCTTTTTCTGGTAAAAAGCGGGGGCCCAACCCCCCCCCCCCCCCCCCCCCCCAGAACCTCAGGGGCCACCTCTCTGGGGGCGGAGGTCCAATTAGCGGCCAGGCCGGCCAGCGAAGGAGAGATAGGACGCAGGAGAAGAAGAGGAGGACGAGGAGGGGGAGTTCTTGGCCTAATCCTCAGAAACATGCGTTTATGGCTCCCCGGCGCTGGGCTGTAAATCTCCAGGAATGTTGTTTTTGGATTCAGCGCCGCAAACTTTAATGTCATTAAGAGACGGATGTTAGCAGACGCCGGCTGAGCCTCGGCCAGCAGCGAGGAGCCCGCTGCGTGCCGTGGCCGTTCGGCCGGTCCTGGTGTTCCTGCAGAACCCAGTCCCCATTTCATCTTTGTTTGTGTGATTCATCTGAAATATGTAGGCCATGTTTGCACGAGCTCCTCTAATGACTCAGGCCTGAAAACAACTAACAAGGCAGAGGAATCCGAGCGCTCAAACTCCTCTCATCTAGCAGGCCGCTATAAATAGAGCAAATGTAAGAAAACCAGCGTTTCTGTTTTCACTTAGTCCGTCTAATCTCAGGGTTGGGGGGGGGGGACTTCAGATAAATGAGGATGAGGGCATCTTGGAAAGTCATCAAGCTAAATGTTTACAAAGCGCAGCAGAAAAGCCTGTGTGTGCAGAGAGCCCATTATCCCGGATGATTGTGCCTCACATATGGTCCGTGCTCCTACAGAGAGACGCTGCGATAACGGGGGGGCTGTGGAGGGGCCGCGCGCGGGGGCCACGTTTCACAACCCTCCTTCACAAAGCAAAGCAATTTAAACCCACAAAAGGAAATAAAGAGATGCGAACAAACTGCGGGGTATTTTTCTAAGGCTGTGAAACGTATTCAAGCTGCAGGTACGTCTGAATTCTCCCCACTTTGGGACAACATTCCTCTTTCTAGTCCTCTCAACACAGAGGGCACTTTTTGCAAACTTTGCAGAAGTGTTGTGCTGAACACAACTTATCAAACGGACTAAATGCAAAGATAATAAACCGTGGGGTGGGGGGCAACACAAACTGAGCTAAAACGAGCATCGGGGTTCTGCTTCCACAAAAACCAGGGAAGGTTTGCCTAAATGAAAGGAAGCCATTAAGACGCCAAAACTGAATAGTTTCATGTATTTAAATATGAAAAACATCTTAGATCTAAGTTCTTTTTAATAAGGAAATGTCTTTCCTACATCATAAGGTTTGCCTCCTTTTCTGCCTGAATGTCACCCAAACCATTTAGTTCTGACCATTTCTCCATGAAGACTAACATATATATATATATATATATATATATATATATATATATATATATATATATATATATATATATATATATATATATATACTGTTCAAAAAATTAGGGGAGCACTTAAAATACACAATGTAACTCCAAGTGTTCCCTTTATTTTTTTGAGCTGTCTATATTTCTAGGAGGCATAAATTTAAAGAGTCTCTGATTTTCTCATTCTCATCAAAATTCAGTAAAACTAAATTTGTATTTTTGTAGTTTCAGAGAAAAATGCAGCATACCCGCCGACCAGGAACACGGCCATTTTGGGTCAAAGCTGCCGTTTTAACGTTTAATAAATGATATTTCCATAAACGGGTCTCAGGGATTTTGAGAATGCGGCTTTAAGCGTAGTCGTTTTTCTCTGAAGACAGGGGGCGCTGAAATTACTCCAGAGTTCATCAGAAGGAGTGGGCGTGGCCGCTGACATCACGCTTTGATCCCCCAACGCCGGTGGCGGGTGCTGAAAGCCCCCGCGGGGCTGCGCAGACCCACCGAGGCGCCGTTGGGCTTCCTTTGCTTTATATCACAGCTTTTCTTCCCGGTTATTGCTGCTATTTTACAAATAGAGCAACTCTAAAAGAGTCTGTTTAATTTCTAAATGATAATCTTAAATCTGGTTTTTACTCTGGAAACGGTTTTAAACCCAGAATGCGTGAATTATTCCTTTTTTTTTTCTCAGCGTCGTTTTTATTTCAGCAGCTCATTCTTCCTTTCTGTTAAAATACTGGTATTAAAGTCCAGGAAAGCTTGTGTTCAATGCGTGTGAGGGGAGGGGGGGGGGGGGGGGGTATTTTTCTGCTGCTGCCCCTCTGAGGCCTCCCCGGGCAGGGCCTCATTTAGAGGCAGGAAAAGAGAAAAGAACCAGCGCCACCCCCCTTCTTCATCCTCTCCTTCTCAGGAAGATTAGTGGCCATCCTTTTGGAGCTGGGAGGTGGACGCTGAGCCATTTGTGGCTGCATTTTTCTCTGCCACGGGGCCCTGACCCCCACAGCACACCCTGCGCAGCTCGCTAGCTCGCAGAGAGGGCCCTCCGCACCCAGCCGCCAACAATTACTCACTGTCCACCTGCGTGATAAAGAAATCCGTCCTTATCGCCCATCCACTGCGCCTAAAATACCATTTACAGAGGCAGAGCCCACACCCCCGTCCATCTTAGAACAACTGCCCGCTGTTCCTCGTTACTGCGGCGAGGAGAGGAAACGAGCGGCAGCTCGCTGATTAGCATTGGTAAATTTATAAAACCTTCATTTGCTTAAAATCCTTCCATCCAGAAGAGAAGTTTGAAGCATTTTCCTCTCAGATCAGACGTGCTTTTCTTTCTTTTGATATATATGGGAATGCTGAGCCTGTTTAGGTCTCAACCCCCCACTTATTGTGTCCGGGGACAGCCTAGGAGGTGCTAAGTACTTTGGGTCCTCCCCTGCGAACCAGCGAGACTCAGCAGAAAGACCTGGGAGGCGAGGAGGGAGGGACGGCGGGTCGGGGGAGCGCCGCTCTCATCAATCTCCCTCTCCAACGACAAACTCACTCTCAGCAAGATGTATGTCAAGAGCCACCAAAGCCAGTTAATCAAATCATTAGCTGCAGCCTCCTCTGGCCTAGTTTACAGACACAGACGGAGAGCGG
Source organism: Fundulus diaphanus (assembly GCA_037039145.1). Classification (NCBI taxonomy): domain Eukaryota; kingdom Metazoa; phylum Chordata; class Actinopteri; order Cyprinodontiformes; family Fundulidae; genus Fundulus; species Fundulus diaphanus. The sequence continues at coordinate 41,937,723 of CM073139.1, read as the reverse complement.
AGAGAAGCACACGGCGAGCGCCGGCCCAAAGCTCAGCCCGACAGAAAGAAATTAACTTCCTGTCACATTTTTACGACGAGATCATCTCCATCAGAGCCAGGTTAATTGTCAAATATCTTTCAACGGCCAATCCCCACGAAAACAAAACCTAAACTCGTTTATATTCATTTGGAAGGTTTTAATCCAGTCAGAAATTCTGGAGTTAAATCAAAATATATACTCAGCTCTATTCTGTGAGGCTAAATTTCTGATCAAGCCCTAAAAAGGGTGATTGACTTTGTAGAGGAACGTATATCATTTATTTTAAAGTAGAACACAAAGGCTTGCTTTTTGTTTTGTTCCTTTTTATTTTCTCAATAATCAAAGATCGGAAATTTTGATTAGATATTAATTATAAATTGTTTTGTTTTAAACATAAAATGTCTAAATAAAACTACATTGACTAGTGAAAACCATGAAATGTAGCCTTTAGTTTTAGCTTTTGACTGATTATCAGCCTGTTTAATTATTGATAACTACACAAAGCTACTAAATGAACGCATGAGAATGCATTTATAAACACTGAATTTATCAACATTTAATTGAAACAAGAACATTTATGTGTAAGTGTACAGTGACTGCTAAAAACTGCCAACATTAAGTAGCTAGCTTTTTGTTTTTGTGGCTATTTGCGATATAATTCTGAGAAGTTATTATGAATTCTAAAATTATCAGCATAAAATGTCTAAAAAAAAACACACCAGTGAAAACCATGAAATGTACCCTTTAATTTCTGCATCTTTTCACTAGTTTGACTGATTATGAGCCTTTTTAATTATTAATAAATCTACTAAATGAACTTATGAAAATGCAATGTTTATTTGAACGTTCACAGTGACTGCTGTCAACCGCCAAAGCTAACCAGCTAACTAGTTAGCGTAAAAGATTTTAGGCCTTTTTCTCATGGCTTTATTTAACCAATTTCAGAAATCCATAATAGTCACTAAATAACCCTTGTACAAGGAATTGAATACAATAACCAAAATCATCAAAAATTTATTTTAAACTAGAATTCCATTTTAAGGCCTAAAAAAGCGCTAAAATCCCTCAAGCTAGCTAGGTTTTAATAGTTTTTTGCCTTTTTATCTGTTGGGCTACCAGCCTGTTTTATTATCAAAAGCTCTTGAACAAACTGGTAATGTAGATTTAAGTACTAAAATGATAAAAATTAACTTCAAATAAAAATATTAAATTGATGCAAGAGTGATTAGGAGCCGCTGAAAATTATAAAATGCATTAGCTTAGCATTTATTTTCTGTTACTTTTCATCCATTTATTGAATAATTGTCAAGCAATTCTATAATTTTAAGATACCTAAAAGTAAACCTCTTAAAGGAAAGTGTCTAAATAATAAACGATTATTGTTTATCATAATCTACACAATGCATATTGCTGAGTCAAAGCTAAATTGTTAGGCTTCTGCAGCTGTTAATCTTTTTATTGTGTGTTGTGGTGAAACACCCTTAATTTTATAAACTCAGTTTAAGATTTGATGGTTAATAATTAAGCCGCTAAACTAGAAGCAAAACCCATCAAAACTGTTGATAAAATGGTGTTGCCCTTCTTTATTTTGAGATTACACAGCAGTAGATAACCCAGAAGTCCAATAAGTTCCAGCGTAGTTGAGTTTACAGTTTGTTAACCTAACTTTACTTTCTACTTTCTGCTGCCTTTAAGGATCACCTGTGATGTGTTTCCTGGTGTACTTGAACAAAGAAGGGTTATTTTAAAAAGGCAATAACTCTGAATTTAACTAATCCAAAATAAACCGGATTTGAATCAATCCTCTGAACGCATATGTGTATAAATCAGAGGGAAACTCTTATCCCTGATTCAGAGCGACATCATTCCTCCACGGCCGACGTCTGCAGGCTGACACACACATCAATAAGGGTCGGTGGATTCTTTGTCATTTTCCTGCTTTTCTCAATAATATTTTCCATCTAAATACCCCCAGTTATTGCCAACGGGCCTTCGAATCATAAAGGTCCCGGGCTTGGCGTAAATCAGCGCACTGTGGCATAAGCAGACAGATGCGAGCTGTCAGAGGAAATACAAGCGCTCATTTGAATCTATTAGCAGAGCAGCAGAGCCCCGGGCTCGGTCAGGGGAGGATGGAGGACTTCAGTTGGTGAAAAGCTGCTGCCGCGGGGGTTGATTTCCTGCTAAATGACACCGATCCCGCGTCCAAGAAACCCACCGTGTCACCGTTCGGTTCTAAGCTGGCCGGGAACGTCGGGGGCGGGGGTGCCGGCGAGGAGGAGGATCGGATAGATAGGAACGTCGGGAACACCTGAGTCCCTTCTAATTGACTGGGAGAGCATCGTATCCACGTTTTAAACAACTCTCACTTGAGCTTCATTATATGCGCGGCCCATTTCCATAGGCCTCTGGGAACGGGACCTGGGTGAAATAAATGACCGCTCCATGATAAATGGTTCTATTAGCAATCCAGATTGTTAAACTGCGATAGAGCAGATCGGAGCCCATTCATTTCCCTCCCCGTCTGCACGCATACGCCGCTGCAAATAGCTTGTTGGTGTTTTTTTTTTTACGTGTAAATAACATATTAAAACTCCGCATTAGCCGTGTCCTTTGATAGAGCGGAAATTGCTGGAAATAAATAAAGCCGGACGGGGATATAAAACGGGGCGGGCTGTTATACAGCTGCTGTCGGGGCTCAGAGGTGGGCATGACTTAGGTGACAGGAATCCTGCAGCCAACAGTAAACCAAACCCGGACAATAAAACGGGCCCCGCAACCGCAGCAGCGGCCGTATATCAAAACTGGGGCCTTTTCCCTGGAATAAGCCTTCAGGTTCAAGGACCCCGCTCTCGCCCTGCGCGTTGACTTATCAGGAGCAGGCAACTGGAATAATAATGCGTATTACCGGGATAAGTAATTGCGTTGTCTCAACGCAGTGGCAGACGCTCGCGGGTTTAAGCGCCGGGGCGTCGCTGGTATCTGATTGGCTGGGACAGCGGGGCGGCGTGTTTATTTAAGAGGAAAACACGAGGCGTTTACGCGCCGCTGATAGGGAGGAAGAGTTATGGAGAGGCTCTCGATTTTAGCTCTGGGAAGATTAAAAACCCCCAGCTGCTGATATTGGAGGTATAAATATACAGTATCTGCAGCTTTATTAGAGCTTAGTGAAGTTAGGGTCAGACGTTGACAAACCGTGAGGCAAGTGGTTTTCTGCGGACACGGAGAATGGAGCTCCTATCTCAGACGGAGGCGATACGGTTCATAAAAACCTTTAAACTCGTTACATAAACGATGGCAGTGGTGCAACAGTTTCATAAAGAGGTAACAATAAATACCGGATAAAAACAGCACGACAAGTTGCTTTGAATCGTCAAATTAGCAGTTTTCTTGCCTAAATAATGATGTAGTTTATAGCCTGACGTTACCAAGGAGTCACCAAATTTTCCGGCTCACCTCTTTGATTTTTTGCCGTTTCGTTTGCTGTTTATGACCCTTTCCCTCTGAAGTGACCTGGTTGTAATGGTGGTAATTACGCGTAATTAGCCAGTTTTTACGCCTTCATCGTCAACGTTAGTCTTCGACATGCCGTTTCTGCTCCTAACGAGGAAATCAGAGTTTTTAGGTGGTTTAGACGTTTAGCCTCTCGACCTTGTTGATAGACTCCCAGCACCACGTCAACACTAAAGGAAATAATGTGTCAAAATCCCTGACAAGATGAATGATGAGCTGGTGTGGAGAGGTTTACAGGAGACAACCGTCCTGGTGGAGGTACTTTCTGTCATACCGTCACTCTGTCCCTCCAGGACAGCGTGCTGTGGAGGAAGGGCGCCATTGAAGGCTAGGGGAAGTCTTTTGGTGGGTAGCAGAGCCCAGACCTGGTGGTAAAACCTCCCTGGTGGCTGACGATGAGTAAAGAACAAGCTACATGTCCTATGACGACCCACCGGGCATTAGAAGGCAGTCTCTGTGGGCCTGAGTTGGCCAGTGATGTCGCCACGTTGGTAGATAAGGGGAGACCCAAGTGATTGCTTGGTTGCCTCTCCAGGGGCAACCAAGCAATCACCCCAGACGTCTCCTCTGGTTATACAACCCTCAGCGTCAACTTAGACACTGGGCAAACTGTGAATGAGCTGTCCACAGGTCCAGCGACACAACCCTTGATGAAACCTCTGATTACTCAAGAAGTTCAGCGCCGCTTGTCCTCTTAAACACCAGAGCTTTGAGCTTCCCAACATGGGAGTCATCCCAGAACCTCACTAACCCCTTAAGCCCAGAGGGTTTACATATCCTACATGAATCAGAACAGCTCCAAAGTTATAAAGTGTAAATTTGTGAGGCACTAAGGCATCAAAGAATATTTTTCATTACAAATGTGACTATGGCTGATTCATAGGTGATGAAACGAAGAAAAAAATACATTTTTCAGCCTCGCCTAAAATGTTTTCACAATAAACTTAATGAAAACCCTTTTGAAAATATAGGAGAAGCCTCAGACTTTGTACAACCCCATCTTGTTTATAGCTGCAGCAAATCAGGACTGAATCAGTATTTATTCCACAAAGGTTTTAGTAGGCAGTGTCAGAGACGGACCTCTGATTTTTGCACAATCTATCCAAATGTGCCAAAAATGTGTTTATAACTTTATAAAAGAGCAGCAGGTCAAATAAAAGTGCTGCTTTCCATTGTCGGACCCCTTATGCACATAAAAAGATTTCCCGCCTGTTTCATTAACACATACCACTGTGTGCAGCATAAATCAATGAAATGAAGAGAAAACCCATGAATCATGACTCCTTGGAGGTATTTAGGAAAGAAAAAAACGTCACCATTCTGACCCACTCTTAAAGGCCGATAAAACAGGCGTGGCTCTGATCAGCCTGAAGCCGGGCCCAACGGGCTTAAATGGCTAAACCATCCAATCAACGTAACGACGGACAGTTCATCACAGGACAGAGGTTTCCTGTCTGAACTTTAACAACGGTGAACGTCAGAGTTTATCTCAAAGCTTTGGTCTTCCAGGACCGGCTGGGTGCACAGGTGGAGCACATGGCGACAGTCCGCGGCTCCTCCTGAACAACGTCACCGCCTGCTGGTCCAAGCTGGACCTCCCCGACCTTTTCAGTACCAGGACGCTGAAACTGCCGCGGACACAGTAAAATTTAGCGGCTTCTTTTTGTACCATGAATATAACATTTAACACGCCAGAACATCTGGAAACAGAACCCAATCAGACAGCCGGGTCCGACCACGGAGGCTCTGCGGGAATTATTATCCGGTGCAGGGAAAAGAGTTCGGCTTTGTTCAAATATTGAAGAGCGCCGCGTGAAGAATTGGAGCAACACAAGCGGCAGCTTCAAATGTAAAGAAGTGTCCTACATTGATATTCTCATATGAACAATTAATGTTGGGCTTCTTCATCGTGGCAGGCCACCAAGTTTTTCATTAAAGAGGAGGACTGCCACTGCGCCACTGGCTCTATTTACATTTCAAAAGTGGCCTGTCACTCTGCATCCATGTCAGCACTCTTTACCGCTGTGTCGTCCTCTCCAGCAGCCTCCTCTCTGTTCGCTTTCCAGTAATTCATCCGCTTTTATACTCTGGAGGTAAGAACAAGCTCTTTTAACCTCATTAAACCCAGCTTTCATCACACGCTCGCTGACATCTATGAAACACGCGTCCTCCCTCCCGTGTCATCCTCGCTTCCACTTCTCGGGACGTTCAGCGTTGGCACAACCCCGCCGGGATGCTCCTGAGGCGGGCCGGCGACCGGGGCGGTGCCGCCTCAGAACCGCTGAACCCAGAGTCAGACGTCTCAACCACAACTCCTTCAAATGACCAAAATGTGAACAAAAACGTTGACCCTGACCAGCCTCAACTCACGATTGTGAAAGAAAAATCAGTTTATTAAAAATTAATCTGGGTTCTGAATGGCTTTAATTGGTGAATACGTGTCAGAAACGATGCATTTGACACCGTCTCGTTAAATTCTTAAAGTCTGATGCCAGAAATGATTGTTTGGAAAGACCGGTACCTGGACGATTTTACCAAACTGGCAGAAAACAACGTTTTAGTTAATGTTATAACTGACTCGTTAGGCCTTCAAAGTGATGTAATCATCGTAGCTAAAAGGATCAAAGGTACTCAGGTGCCTGAGTTTCCTGGCTGAGAGGAACACTTGAACAGGTCCATCAGCGTCACATTCACTACGTCCGGTCAGTTGTTGCGTCTTTATGCCGTCTCTACAGAAAATCTGTGTTCTACTGAACCACTCCCATTGTAGGGAATGTTTATTCTGCCATCCGGTGCTAGTGGTACCTGGTGATGAGCCTTTGACTGGCTGTGGAGGGATGCTGACCCGCTCTGCTGAATTATTTTAGCCGGTAGAAGGCCTTACACCCCCGTCAGATTTACGTCCTGACCCTAACCCTCCAGTGGGTCGTGGCAGATGGCTGCTCACACTGAGCCTGGTTCTGGTTCTGCTGGAGGTTTCTAACTGTTAAATGGGAGCTTTCCTCTCCACTGTCGCTACATGCATGTCTGGAGGATTTGGCAGAACTGACGTCCAAATCTCCAGAACCCTCATTTGGTTTAATGCGAGACATTTACTGGTGGACTTGCCGCATAAATAAGTTCTGGAGGTGAAGATCACAAACTGGACCTTCTACTTCAGAATTCCTTCTACTTTAGAATTCACTTACAGGAAGTCGTTTAGGTCCTGAACCAGCAATGTTTCCACCATGGTTGATGTGACGTTTCTCTGCTGAGATGCCGTATTAGTTTTATGCCAGAGGCCGCCGGAGCCACACCTCGGAGAAAAGGTCCGACTCCAGCACACGTTCCCAGATGTTTTGGAGGTCATCCACATGTTGCTCTGGGTTCTTCTCTGACCTCCTGGATGAGCTCATGGTGGGTGAAGGTTCTCCTTCTGGTTCTCTGGCGTTCCAAAGCTTTAGAAATGCCTTATTTAACGCTTTCCAGACATATAGGTCATCTATTCCTGCTTTATCTTTAATTTAGAGCTAGATGGGTTGGTTGTGGAGTTCTTTTAGCAGGCTTCAGGTTCTGTTCAGGTTCTGTTCGGTTCTACAGGTCAGACCATGAACAGAGCTGGCTGTGGGCGGTGAAAAGCGTGCTCAGTCTGAGTTAAGTCATGATGCACCAGCCTTTATTTGCACATTGGTCCTGGTTGGTTTGGATATGTTGTTTCTCTCTTGGTGAATCCCATAACGGTGTAAGCACAGCATTCTGTAAACATTTCTTTTCCATCGTCTCTGCTTTGTATTTAATGACCAGGCAGACCTCGATAGCTGTGATAAAAACATGGAAACGCTGAAGGGTAACATGCTTTTACTTTGCCTGGAATCTTTTTCCTGTGTAATAAAAGTTGACGGCAAAGAGTCCAAGTTGCGCTAAACTCCGACGACGCTTTGTAATCTGGCGCTGTGCCTCGGCTCAGGCCCGTTTCCAGCTTTGTCTCCTCCTTATCAATTAATGAGCGTCTCTTTGTGATGGCAGGCCACCGAGTCCTCCATGAATGAGTAAAAATGTCACTAAATCACACGTTTAATTTGCATGTCAAAGGGGCCCATCAGCTTGCATCTTTGTCAGTTTTTGAAGCCGCGTGTCCTCCTCGGCTCCGTCAGCCTCAGCCACTTTTTAATGTTGTCTCTTCTTTATACTCTGGAGGTAAGAACAAGGTCTTTCAGCCTCATTATACCCGGCTTTCATCACGCGCTGGCTGACATCTTTTAAACATGGGTTCTCTCCCTCCGCCAGCCAATGAGGATCGCTGCTACTCCTCATTCGGTTCAACAACGCTGAACCTCACCTGCTCCGACCCCCCAGCTCTCCCGTCACGCCGTGTTTGCCTCTCGTCGCCATTTACTGGCGCCGGGGATGCCACGGTGCTCGCCTGCACACCCGGAGCCTCGGTGCTGCCCACATCTGGCTTCATGATTCTTTCATGGGTCAGAGCCCATTTAGATTCCTGTCAGACATCTACAGTAAGTCACCTCTGACTGCTGAGGGTACCTTATCAGGCCCGAGGAGAGCGGCTCCCTAGATGGCACTTCTTCTTTGAAATGTATATTTTATCGGTTCTGTTCGCCGCCTGTGAGACCTCGGCTCGTTCTCAAGCAAACCACGGCTGACGGACAGCCGGACGGCGGGTTCACGCCCAGATGTGGCTGCGCGGAAACTTTTAAGCAGCGCCTTACCTCTGCTCTCCGCGGGGGAGGGTTTCTTCGGCAGGTCGCAGAAGCCGCCGCCGTCCATTTTGTCCTTTTTCTCGGTGGCTCTCGGTGACGAGGTCTCCATGGCTGGTAGGGAGCGCTGTGAGGGAAGAGGAGCAGAAAACAGGCGGTTAAAGCTGAGCACTCTCAGGGCTTTGATTTGGGACGAGATGAGGACGCTCTCAGGAGGCACTTAGAAGCTCCTAAGCCGCCCTGAAAAGGACTCGATGGCGGCGCTGTGATCTCGGTGAGGCCTTTACCAATTAAACCGGAGCCCATTTCACTCTCATTAGGTTTGAAAGCATTTAAAGAGCTACTTAACGACCAATCAAAACGTCCTAACCCTTAAAGAGCTTTTACTGTGTTGGCGCAGAAAGGGCCAGCAGGTTTTAGGTCATCGTGACAATAAGTTGTGTACTTTAGGCCAGGAAACAATCCACACACAGATTTACAAAGGAGAAGAAGCGCCTACGGTTGCCAAAAGGGGGCAGTATACCGAGTCCTCAGAGGTTGAGGAGCAAGGATGAAGATTACAGTAGATTTAGGTCGTCTCATGCGGCCACATCCCCGTTACGGCACAACGTGGATGCGTTTTTCTTCACAGGTTTATACAGGAAACAGAAACACGCAGCAAAAAGTCTAAAAAAAGACGATATTTTGGTCGCGTCTGGACAACGTCTCAAAAAAAGCAACAAAATGGTGCAAATACCATTAAAAGTTAAGACAACGTCCCTCTCTGCTGTGCTGCAGCTCTGCGAGTGAAGCCACACCCACAACGTTGCTCCGGCTGCGTGTGATTGGCTGGTTCCACTCAGCCGCTGTGCTGCTAGCATAATAACTTCTTTCATTCTTCTGGTTATTTCCTAACAAAGAAAACGTTTTTCACCGAGTTATCAAACACGGCTTAAAGCCTCAGGTCTCAGGCCGTGGAAGAGTTCAGGCAGTCTACGTCTGTGCCTGCGTTACGGGGGTTGCGGGTTTGAACCCCGGTTGTGTAAAGAAAGACGCCCGACATGTGGAAGTGGTAACAGAGTGGTGACCCCTGCAGAGGAAGGCAGCCAGTTTGTTTTACGGCTGGGGAAGAAGTCGGCCGACGCCTGCAAAGTTTCTCATTGCCCTTAGAGCTCAGTGACAATTTTAGCTTCTAAATCCCCTTCAGGGTTTGTAAAAATGGCTGAAACACCCTAAATAATAGTTTATATCAACTAAAAGACGCAGAACCTGCGAACCAGTCTTTTTTTATTTTGGTTTCCTCCGACAACCAGCGGCCGTCTGTGTAATCCGACACTTTTAAAACACGGAGCGCCTTATTGACCTAAACTCGGTGTGAACTGCAGCGTGAAGCCTCAGAGCTCCGTGTAAATCACGGCCCCCACGGGGTTCCCGGTTGGCGCGCGGCCCGCTGGCACCGCTCCACCCTCCGGGAATCTGGGAGATTATCCTGGAGGGCTGAGCAAACATGTCGGAGGATTTGCTAATAAACCACAACCTTGTTGTGCAGTTTGCTCTCTTCCTGCAAGCTCCCGCCTCTCACAGCTCAATCTGCGCTCTGGCACAGGGAGGACCCGGGGGGGGGGGGGCTCCCGGGGGTCAAAGGGGACGGAGGATAAGGAGGTGGGGGTCCTGGCTGCATGTCATCAAAGTTTATTTGGCTGTTGACCTCTCCACACTGCTATTCAGAGAGGCTCTGGGGCTGAACAGTTAGAACAATACCACTTTATCTTCAAAGCCGGCATGGAAATGAAGACTCTTCAACCGCTTTGCTTCTTCAAAGCTACATCTCTGCCGTCCGTTTCTTCCGCTGGCGCTTTGGTTTCTGAAACCGGCCGGTCGGGCCAGACGTCCTGATTTAACAAAGCATGCTCCTTCTCTTAAAACGGACCGTTCGTTTACCCGAAACATTTTTGGAATTACGGTGTGAAGCAGTTTGAAATCATCGCAGGTATTCATGGAAACATCACGTCCCTTTATTTTAATAACAACGACAACAATAATAATACATTTCAAAAACTTTTTTCTCCTGTTTTGGATTTTCTGACATGTTTCAGATCAAACTCAGGAGAACCACGGTTCTCCAAACCAGCCTGACCCGATCAGATCCGTAGCCTGTAACCTGCCAGCTTTGATTTAATTGGTGCCTCAGTCGATACAATGCAAACGTTTTTATTCAGGAAGGTTTTCGTTTTATTCCAGATTTCTAACTTAGATTTATTCGTTTGTGGTTATGAATGATTTATTGGATTTTCTCGTAAAGCCTTTTGTCTGGCTGGATGTTATAAGAAGCTATATGAATAAATAAATGAAATTAAGATCTGAGTAAAAAAGAAAGCTAAACAGAACCTGCCGGACAACATGAAGCAGACCCAATGATCTCACAGAACAGCTCACTATGCCCCGATCTACAGAAAGAACGGATGACATCTATCAATGTGGAGAGGGCTACAAAGCCATTTCTGAGGCTCTGACTCCACAGAACCACGGTCAGAACCAATTATCCAAGCATGTGGAACAGAGCAGAACCTTCCCGGGAGAGGCTGGCCCACCAGAATCACTCCAGGAGCTCGTCAACGACTCGCCCAGGAGGTCCCAGAAGAACCCAGAACCACATCTGAAGCTCTGCAGGCCTCAATAAGAGAAAGAGCCAGAACCACGGCTGACCCAGAAGAACACAAAGGTCAGTCTCACATTTACCACAAACTATCTAGATCAGGGTTCTTTAAGATGGTCCAACACCCCTGAGTCAGATAATCAGGTCCTCAGCAGGACTCTGGAGACCCTGACTGCAGGCTGAGGAGCTAATTCAGCCTTTTGATCCGGGGACACGTCTAAAAGCTGCAGGACGCCGGACCTCGAGGACCAGAACTGAAGACCCCTGGTCTACATGATCCACCAGACATTAAAGTAAGTGTTCTGTGGACCTTTCAGGAAGGTTTGGATCCCGTTACACCGAGAGTAGGACCAAGAACTTCAGAAACGGAGCATGAAGCCTACAGTCAGACATGGAGGTGTGACGGTATGGGACCCAAAGCTCTGCCTCTGGGTCACTCAAACAGCCCAAAATGATGGTGTAGAAGTGGCCTAGTCAAAGTCAGAACTTAAATCAGACCAAGATGCTGTGTCAAACAGGCTGGAGTAAAACTGTACAAAGCCGCGTGGGTCCAGTTCCTCCACAGTGGAGTTAAAGGCGTCGGCCCTGCAACCTTTTGCCTTTACTCAGGTTATCTGTTTCTGTTATTCACTTGATTACCTGAAACATTTAAGAGCCATAAATTAAAAAAAAGACACCAATCTGTAAGAGATGGAAACGTGAAAACCATCAACCTGTCAAACGATGAGGAGAATCTCTAATGCAGTCAGAACATTTGGGCCGACTCCACCGAGCATGAAGGTTGCAATCTCTGACGGACGACAGGAAGCCGGTTTCACTGCCCCGGTAACAAAGCAAGGCATCTGACTGACAGCTCCGTCTGGGGTCGTCTCTCTGGCTGTGGATGAATCGGCGTAACAGGTGTGAGAGGACGGCCCCGAGGCCTCCTGGGAAGCCCTTCACCACACGCAGACACATTCAAAAGGTGATATACGAGGCGCATGATGGGAGGCTTTCACGCCCACGGCTCTCTGATCTGCCCTCGCAAATCAATATTAGTCAGGCTTAACGTTTGCTGCCGGCGCATGGAGCCCAGCGGCGGCGCCGCGCGTCCTCCTGGAGCTCCGCCGTCTTTGGGAACCGTTGGTTTGCTTAGCAGCTGCTGGAGCTAAGAAGTAATGTTGGGCCGGCTCCAGCATCCGTGGACCGACTGGTGGGAGTGTCTGACGACGAGGTTAGCCAGTCACTAGCTGACCGAGTGGAGTAGTTAACTCATGACAAAGAGAGCCCCACAATAAGGTTATTTAAGGGACTAACAACTTCACAGGGACCCCCCCCCCTTTCTGCTGCCTCATTGTGATGAAGTCAATGACTGTTCTGTTGCCTCCACTTAAGTCACCTCTCCTCTCCTTTCAGTCCGTCTCAGAGGAACTCCCAGCTGTTCATTAATATCTGTGCTTCACCACACGGGTAACTCTGAAGCAGTTCACGCAGTTAGTTACTAAGCAACAAACTCCCAAAAAGTCAACGTAAAACCCTAACGACTCCCCATGACTAAGGGGTGGACCGGTTTCAGTTCAATTTGCATGTTATCTAAGCCATTAAAGGCCTTTTGTTGGGCAGTACTATAAAGCTTGGAGCTCCACACTACTCCAGACATTTAGAATTGAGAAAGCTTTCTGGATGGGAAGCGAAACGTCTTCAAACTACGGAAAAAAAGTCCAGTTGTTTAGTTTTTTTAACTTTTCTGGAATGACCATGACCTGGATGACTGAGAATCTTCACCAGCATGTTACCCAACAAAGCAAATAATGCTCCAAATGCATCTAGTTTACGTCCTGTTGTTGTAGAGCAGTCGACACTGGAAGCCGTTTTACCTTTACGCACAAATAAAAGGTAAAATAACGAGACAAACAGCTTATCTAATTGATTTAAGGTCATTCCTAGAACATTCTTCCTTCCTGTGACGAACAAACGTCACGGTAATGGTGAGTGATTTCGCGTCAGGTCAGTGTGATTCCTCTTCTAGCAGTTACTTCCAATCCCAAACTTTTTGTCTGGAAAGTCTTAAAAATGTCTTTTTACAGCCAGAGGGTGAAACTACTCAACACTCAAAGGTTCTCGGTCTCCTTGCGGTCAAAGACTTGCGGCTGACGCAACTCTTAAGTTTGTCGGCTGTCTCCGATTCTTTTCTCCAAAGCTGAAACAATGTTGCCACTTCTACTGTTGTAGGAGGTAAAAAAAAATGGTCTAAAATGTACGCCGCATTGATCAGAAACCAACAGACGCTCAGCGACGCAACGCCACAGACTCCAGAATTCAGGCGTGCGGGCGTAGGACGCCGTTCCCCCGCGCGTCCAAACAAACACCCGTGCCTCTCAGGTGCGCAAAACCACACTGGGGCTCGTCACCGAGAGCAACCAGCAGCAAGTGTCTGCCTGATTTTTTTAGAACAGCTCTTGTCAGGCAAACAAACGACTCTGTCGAAGCCCGAAAGGTCAGCGCGTAGCAGAGTAAAATCACGGAGCACGCAGTCAATTCCTCGCGGCGGCGCCCCTTACCAAGGGCCACTTGCTGGAATTTATGGCTGGGGCCTCGCACCTATTCTCCCTTTGAATAATAGCTGTGGCGTAAAAGAAGCCTGGGTCGGTGGCGACTCTAAAATAGAATGCAGCTCCGAGCGCAGACGGGGTTGTTTATTGTGCGAGCCAAGAAGGCACAAATAGAGGCTAACGGTGACATCTGAATTTATACCGACCGGTTCCCCTAAACTTCAGGAGAGGCAAATGAGACCCAGAGTCCCCGACGCGCATGCTAAAAACAGAACACAGGGGAAACGGGGAAGCGTTCCCAGAGGAGCGCCGTCCAGCCTGGTGTTTGTAAGGCTGATTTCCACACTTTCCGCGCCCCGCCGCCGCCGCAGAGAGGCTGAGTGATTTTCCTCAGAGGAATGAGCCTGGATGTTCAATATCCTGTGGCTGATCTCCTCCCTGGCCCGGACAACCGCGAACAGATGTCGGCGGCAGGGTTCAGAGGAGGATTCGCCCCCCCCTCCTGACCCGCGTGGGGCCAAATGACTGAGTGCCTCCCACCTGTGTGCCTCGGCAGACCTTGACCTCTCTTTGAGGTAGCGGGAAGCTTCCTGGAGGCCTGCGTGGCTGCGGGAAGGCATTCCAGGCATTCCTTCGTCATTATTAGTGACCTCCTCACGTGGAAACCCCCACCCCCCCTCATACCTAAGCAGTCCAGACACTATAAACTCTCAACCTCGAGCTCAACCCATCTGAAAATACAATCTTCCTGATTGGTAGCACGTCAGATGTGTACGCTTGATGTTTGTGAGATGCTGATAGAGAGGACAGATCTCTTTACTTTCATTGATGCCACAACTACTGGTCAGATGTAGCTCTAGGTTGTCCCAATCCCTCCATGAGGGACCCTAAGCCCCCTCATCCACGCGTTTTATACCTAAACCCTCTGTTCCTCATTAGGAGCTGAAGGGCTTCGGTTCTCTGGACTCTCCACCGCAGCCTCTGGGGTCGGTCCACAGTGTGGAGGCCATGCAGAAGGTGTGGTGACCCAGCAGCTGCTTTGATCCCTGACCCTCAGCCAAATGGCCCAGAAACCACCAGCCGCCTCACTTCCTCGTTTTACAGCCTCACTTTGGACTTGATCACTTCCTTTGCACCTTCGCCTGGACGGACCTGGTAGCTACAACCATAAATCTTCTCCATCAGGCAAATGGTTTAAATCTTGCAGTAACATTGTCCCACCTTACCAGCATGCCAGTCATTTTTGGAAGCTGTTGCTTTTTCAGGAAGAGTTTCTGTAAGCCAGACCTTTGTGAGATGAATGCTGGTCTGTAGCTGATCTATCAGGAAGACCCTCCAGAAGCCAGCATTGCTGGGTTAAGGCCAGCAGGTGTTGTCTTATCATGTCTGGAGGAGTTGAATATTCTCCAGTCTTTAGTTTCTTATTTTCAACTAAATCAGCAACCCTTGATACTGTTGCAGGCTGAAAACGGAGGATGTGATGTTACCACGCAGCTGCAACATCCTGCTTGACAGTTCATAAACGTCTACATTTGCTGGTTAAACAGACTCCATTTCATACTTACATTATGAATTAAAAATAAAATAAAATAAAAAATAACAAAAATGATAGATAAATAAATAAAAATAAATTATAGAAATAATACAAATAAAAAACAACATTATGAACTTTTTTTTAAATAAAAAATAAATAAAGAAAAATAAAATAAAAACTAAAATGTAATAAAGATAAAAGAAATTATAAAAATAATGACAAATAAATAAATAAAATATAAAAAATAATACAAATAAAAAACAAAATAACAACATTATGAACTTTTTTAAACAAAGAACATAAAAAATAAAATAAAAAATAAAATATTAATATAAAAAATGTAATTAAATAAATAAATAAATACAAAATATAAAATAATAATAATAAAAATAATAATAAAAAAAACCATTATGAACTTTCTAATTTTTTGGTCCTTCACAGGCCTTTTCATACACACCAAAGGTCTCTGCTGGGTCCCCTTTAAGACATCCCTGGGATCTCGTCGTCCTTCACTGGGACTGACGATACCAGCCATGGGTCTCTATATAGACTTTTAAATCTTCGTGTATCTCCGTAGCGATCTCGTCCTTCCTTCAATGGGTTTCTTGATACCCGCCATGGTCTCTCTTCCCACATGCCTCGGGGTCTTATTTTACTTGCGACTGGTGTTGTTGTGCCTTCATCCCAGTCTCTTTTTGGCTCCCTTGGGGTATTTGTTTTCCTTTGATGGGTCTATACCTGCCCCCGAGTCTCTTGAACCTAGCCACATATGTCTTTGTACCAACCCTGGAACCTCCTTGCTCTCACCTATGGTGTCTTCTTGTTGCTTGTCTTGGGTTCTCTTTGCTATTTCTACCAATCTATTGGTGCCCACCAATGATCTGTTGGCGGGTAGTTACGGGGCCAAAGCGGTCTTTGTACCTGCTTTGGGGCTCTTTGTAGCTGCCATGAGTATCTTTGTGTAAGTCAAGGTGTCATATGTTTTGCCCGTTCATGTTAGTCTCTTTGTCTGGGGCCTGCCAGAGGTCCTCTTATACAGCTCCCTAAATAACTCTTGGGATTGATTCTTTTCGTGGGTCTCCTAGTTCTGTCAGACCCACTGTGGCGGTCTTCCTATCAGCCTTGGGTTATTGATACCTGCCTCTGGGTCAGTTTGTACTCACCTGTAGTGTCTTTGTCCACCATTTGAGCCTTTCATCGGTTGCTTTGTTCCTTATCTCCAACTTGTTGCACCCAACATGGGTCTGTTGATAGGGTCCACGGGTTCTCTTTGGGTTCTCTTACAGTTCCTGCCTTGTGTCCCTTTGTAGAAGCCGGAGTTTCTTCAGGGTGCTGATTACGTTGGTCTTCAGATAATTCACAAACCTGCAGCATGGTTCTCTTTGTCTCGGACTTGTTTATGGTTTAAAGGAGCCACAGCTCACCTGCTACATCCATGATGTGTTTTATTTGGACTCACCTTGAGAGCCAGAGAACAGTAGGAAGCTTTGACAACATAGTTGACTGTAAGGAAACTAAGTTATTAAGTATTTTGCTTGGATCAGGGACCATAATCTATCATATTTTGTTAAACAACTTTAATTAGGTCTTAAAAACGCATTTGTAATGAGGGTTAATGTAAATTTTTTATTAAAAGGGGAGTTTAACTAAATTGTAATCGAGAAATGAGTATTTAACTCTATTTAATTCATCCAAAAACAAAAAATTAAATCCCTAACGGTGCGTTCAAAGACACATAACGAGTGTTGGGTTGGCACCAAATGGTAAAGCTTGGACCAGGAACAACGCTAGTCTGGGCCGGTTCTGTTAGTAGTCGGTTCTACAGTCTGACAAACTGTGTCTGACCCTTTTTCACGTCACTTTCAAACTTCAGTCCATCAGAGCTACAAACGGCCGTCAGCAGAAAGGCTCTGATGAATATTTGACTTGTTTACGTCGCCCACAAAGACGCGCCGTCTTCTAAGAAAGCGCTGAAGTAGTCGCGTTTCTGGGTGGAAGTAGTAAAAACGATGTGGGAGGTCCCCATGTTTGTTTGTGTTTAGCTTGGCTGAAAAACTTTTTCAGTTTCAAAGTCAAAGACACGACAAGAAGTTAGGACCTTTTTCATGTTTTAGCTCAGTTCTCTGGATAAATGCGGCGCCGAGTCGGGTTTTATCCCGCTAACAGAACGCCTGCCGCCTGGCAGAGGCCTCATTTCCACGTTTCCTGAAATCCGTCGCCGCGGATCAGAAGATCCTCAGGACGACTGAGTGGGATTCCCAGGAGAGGCTCTCTGCTGGAGAAGAACACGGAGAAAGAGAGCCGAGGCCCCGTCCCTGACAGGGTGTCACAGGAGCCCCTGGGGGGGCTGAAGTGTTCCCACCACAGGGACGGACTGGGCCCCCGGCGGATCAGACGAGTCCGGTCAGGTTTTCCTCCCACTGGTCCGATCCACCGGTATCCGGCGCCGCTCTGGGTTCAGCCGTCCTGACGTGTCAGAGCGTGGCGGCCGGCGGCGCTCCTCGCCGCGTGGGGCCCCCTGGCACCCCCGCCCTCACAGGGCGGCTGTCGGGCCTGATGTTGGCGGTCCCGCCGTCCCTTCAGGAGTTAATTAACGGCCCCATCAAAGCTGATCCCAACACAGCTTAGAGGAGGAACTACAGGCCCCCGGCGGAACCCCGGCGGGGGCCCCTGGCAGCCACGCAGCCTTTGATTGCTGCTGTCTGTCGGTCTGCAGGGGCTTTCACTGAACTCAGATCAGTTTTCATGGTGTGTAATTGCTGCTGCCTGACGGCGGATGTTAAAGATCCACTGGAGAAGATCTTCAGAGGGACCCCAGGAACGAACGTCTGCGCGGCCCTCTGAGCGCACAGGGCGAAGGAGGAGAGGCGGCACGGCGGCGCGGCTGTCAAAGGATCGGGTGGCGGAGACGCCGCAGAAGGACCGAGGATCACCCGACCCACCGGTTCAGCTGCCAGCGGAAATCCGCTTTCACCGACTCCAAGGGCCACATTTTAAAATATCCAGAAAATAAACGGCTCATCGGAGCAGAGATGGAGGTAAAATCTGAAGCATTTCCTGCGTTAAGCTTTAAAAAAAAAAAAACACGCTCAGTTTAAATCATTGAGCTGAACCTGAAGACTCAGGTCTGCAGAAACGCATTAATGACACCAGAAAAGGCTAAACGCTAAATAATCCTCATAATCACCGCTAAGTTTTATCCGGTTAAACAAAGCAAAGCAGCCGTTCGGCCTCATCTCGGTGCTGCAGATGTTTTTAAAGTCAAACGAGGCGTTTCTGTCCCTCAGGGGCTTCTGTCCGTCTCTTTTCATGCATAAAGAAACCGATCTTCAGCCACCTGATGGGTTCTTCTCCCGCTTTAATTCAACTCTGAAGGAGATTTTCTGGATGAAGCCTCAATGCTCTGAGGGTCCTCGGTTCTGGGCTCAAACCCAGCCGGAGGAACCGTTTCTGCCCCACAGAGGTCAAAGGTTCTGCAGCAGGAGACCCGCCCGGCCCGGCCTGGAGCCGCTGGGCCGAGCCTGCAGAACCGTTCTGGTTCTGGAGCCAGAGAGGACGTCAGCCTGAGGCCTGACCTGTGTTCTCGTTCCAGCAGGTCCGGGGCCTTCTCTCAGGGCGAAGCCGGCACGCAGCAGCGGCACCCGGGGGCCACGCGGCTCTAATTGCTGCCGACTTGTTGTTTTGTGGGATGAGAGACTTTTGAGTCGTCACAGCGGGGCGTTCTACTCACTTCCAGTCCCCTTCGTCTCCAGACGTCCGTTTCTTCTCGCTCTCATTAAACTCTCCGCGGATTTCACAGAAATTCCCGCCAGGATGTGTGAAAGTGACAGGCGCTGGGGGTTTGGGGGGGGCAGGATGAAAGCGCCATCCCGTCCCAGGTTTGGGAATGTCACGGTGAATAATGTGAAGGGCCCCATTACCTCCCTCCTCCTCCTCCTCCTCCTCCTCCTTTCTGCTCCTGACTGCTGAAACTCTTCATCCCACACAAAAGCAAACGCACTAAAACTTTTCTTCTGATGCAAATGACCGCTGCGGCCTTTCAGGACCAGGAATAACACACACACAAAAAAAAAATCCACTGAGACCAGGAAGGAGAGGGATCTGCATCAGTTTGGGTTTAATTATTGATCAGATCAGGAAAGAGGCCTTTCTCTGCGTCTGGACCCGCAGAAAACTGCTGCTTCATGGGAGAAAAATATGAATTATCGCTTCATTTAACGCTGCCGAATTTAAAATGGAAATAAAGAAAGAGGCCGTGCGTGGATTATTCCCACAGTGGCTTGAAAAATGTGTCCTGAAAACCTAAAACAAGCGGAAATCTGATTCTTTAAAATAGGAAAAATTAAAAAAAAGACATTTGGAAATAGAAAGGAAAATATTTGACGAATGTTGTGGAGAAATTGAAGATGTTTTAAATAATTAAAGGCAGATTAAATCTAACAGAAGAGAAAAAAAAACAGGTTAAAAGGGAAATGCGTGTTTCTAAATTCCCACATGTGGAATAAAACCTAAAAGTAAAAGTTAGGAGCCAAACGGAGGAGAGAGGACAGCTGCTGGGAGCACATGGTCGGACTCACCGGGTCGCTCCTCTCCGCTTCCACTCCCCGGTTCCTCCAAAGCGCCTCAACTTTGTTCTTAGAGAGGAAAAGCGGCTCCAAACACGTGGAATCCCATCTGCAGCGGCGCGGCGCGGCGCGGCACGGCACGGCGCGGCACGGCACTGCGCGGCGCGGCGGAGCGCGGCACGGCACGGCGCGGCACGGCGGAGCGCGGCTCTGGGGAAAGTTTCACCTCCGGGCAGCGCAGACGAAGGCAAAGTGAGGAGAAGTTGAGAGAGGCGCAGCTCCGTCCAGCCTGGGGAGGAGGAGGAGGAGGAGGAAGAGGAGGAGGAGGGAAAGTTTGGAGCCAGAGGAGCAGGGAGGAGGAGAAGTTCACCAGGGGGAGGAGAAAGTTTCACCGGGATGCTGCGGAGCTTCCAGGATGCGCAGCTTCCCCTCTGCGCTCCTCCTCCTCCTCCTGAGATCCATCCACACATCTCATCTCTGAGGTCCAGGCGTCCCTTTTTTTTTTAATAAAACCCAACTCAACAAATGCATCTTTTGGCACAAACGCATCTATTTCCCACAGTTTTTGGCTCTATTTGCCGCTAAACTAATTTTAACTAATTTTTTTTCTAATTTTCTAACTAATAAAGATAAAAAAGATGCATTTAAATCGAAGACTGCCGCAGTTTAGTTGTGGCGCAAACTTGCGCCCATCCAGAGCTGTAAAGCAGCGTTTAAATCAAACCGTCTCTGCCCGCCGCGCCTCGTCAGGCTTGGACAGCTGCGGTCAGAACCGGGTGACCCGCTTTAAGCCATCTGGACGGAACCAGCGCTCAACCTGAGCTGATTCCCTCAATGAAACTCCCTCAGCGCTGTGCAAGCCTGACCTCTAGCGGCGGCGCGCTGGTCCTGCACCCCCCGGTATTATTTTATTTATTGGCCTCTGTTTATTCCCACAGCTACAAGGTTTATTATATGTGCTTTGAAACAACTAAAATCACCGTTTTATCTGTTTTTACAAATGAAAATCAGCAGAGATATCCGGCACAGCTCCAGGGGAGAGAGATGAGTTTATATAATTCAGTTTTTAATGAGCAAAGTAAATCTGACCCAACTGTTTCCACCTTTGACCTGATATCCTGTAAAAATAATCAGTAAACAGCTGGAAGAAGGAATGTATGAGGCGGCTTTAAACTAAAAGATGAAGCTTTCCGCATGAATACCTTCAGCTGAGCAAAAAAAGTAGTTGCTAATCAACTTTGTGAACATTTACAAAGTAATGACCTATTGAGGAGTTTCAGTCAGGCTTCAGAGCTCATCATAGCACTGAAACAGCTCTGGTGAAGGTCACTAATGATATTCTCATGGCCTCAGATAATGGACTTGTGTCTGTACTTGTCCTGCTAGATCTCAGTTCTGCATTTGATACAGTTGATCACATTATTCTCCTACAAAGACTTGAACATACTGTAGGGATTAAGGGGAAAGCATTAGGCTGGTTTAAATCTTATCTGTCGGACAGATTCCAGTTTGTTCATGTTAATAATAAATCTTCCTCAAACTCTAGGGTCACCTGTGGAGTACCACAGGGTTCAGTCCTTGGACCAATTCTCTTTACTATATATATGCTTCCGATCGGCAAAATTATCAGACAGCATGGGATTAATTTCCACTGTTATGCTGATGACACTCAGCTATATCTATCCATAAATCCTGATGAATCCAATCAATTACTTCAATTACAGGCATGTCTTGATGACATCAAAAGCTGGATGACTTTAAATTTCCTGCATCTAAATTCTGCATTTGTTACTTCAAGGCTGGACTATTGTAATTCTTTACTATCAGGAAGTCCACAAAATGCAGTTCAAAGTCTTCAGCTGATCCAAAATGCTGCAGCAAGAGTTCTGATGAAAATCAACAAGAGGGATCATATTTCTCCTATTTTAGCTTCCCTTCATTGGCTTCCTGTTAAATCAAGAATAGAATTTAAAATTCTCCTTCTAACGTATAAAGCCCTTAATAATGAAGCTCCATCATATATCAGAGCTCTGATTACTCCGTATGTTCCTAACAGAGCACTTCGCTCTCAGACTGCAGGTCTGCTGGTGGTTCCTAGAGTCTCTAAAAGTAGAATGGGAGGCAGATCCTTTAGCTATCAGGTTCCTCTCCCAGTTTTGGTCCGTGAGGCAGACACCCCGTCTACTTTTAGGACTAATCTTAAAACTTTCCTTTCTGACAAAGCTTATAGGTAGAGTGGCTCATGTTACTCTGAGCTACCTCTATAGTTATGCTGCTATAGGCTTAGGCTACTGGAGGACATCAGGATCTAATTTTCTCACTCTATAGAGTTCTACTGTTCTTCAATTATGCATTACGTGTTGTCATTTCTGCTTTAACTTTCTGTTCTCTCTCTTTTATCTTCATAGTAGGTACACCTGGTCTGGCGTTTTGTTAACTGTGACATTATCCAGGGAAGACAGATCACCCTCTACTACCATCTAATGTAGAACAGATTACTAGATCAATGTGTGCTTCTGTGCTTTTTTGTCTCTCTTGTTGTGTCTCTGCTCTGTCTTCTGTAACCCCCAGTCGGTCGAGGCAGATGACTGTTCATACTGAGCCCGGTTCTGCTGGAGGTTTTCCTTCCCGTTAATGGGGAGTTTTTCTTCCCACTGTCGCTTCATGCTTGCTCAGTATGAGGGATTGCTGCAAAGCCATGGACAATGCAGACGACTCTCCCTGTGGCTCTACGCTTCTTCAGGAGCGAATGCTGCTTGTCGGGACTTTGATGCAATCAACTGGTTTCCTTATATAGGAAATTTTGACCAATCTGTATAATCTGACCCAATCTGTATAATATGATTGAACTTGACTTTGTAAAGTGCCTTGAGATGACATGTTTCATGATTTGGCGCTATATAAATAAAATTGAATTGAATTGAATTAAAATTCATCTTAAAATTGGTGCAGATTCAGATTAAATTCACTAACAGCTTTCCAACACCTGCTTGTTAGTCTGCTGCAGGTGGAAAAAACAAGAGGTGGTGATATTATGGTGTTTGCCTATTTCCACCAGGTTTCTGCTGGGTTCTGCCGGGTTCTGCTGCTGCTCCCATTCTGGTTCCCAGGTTCTGAGGTTCCTCCATGTTCTCTGTAAGTTCCTATAGGTCCTCAGCAACAACCGTCATGCGTCGCTGATCAGTAAAGCTTATTCTAGCTGCATTTATCAGCTCTCAGAAATGTTTTCTGCCTAAAGGAGAGAATAAAATGCTGAATGTCTTGGTGCCATTAAACTGGGGTTCAGTTGATGCTGTGATGTAACAGGAAGCTGAGATTAGAGCATGAACACCATGAAGGCTTTTAGTGTCTGATTTTGGTCAAAAATAAAACCACATTTGAATCAGAACTGGATTTCATTGGCCCGCCCACGGACCAATCACGTAGCCCGTTGGTCCTCATGTGACACGTGTATCTGCAGCAGAACCAACCCGGTTTAAAGTGGACCAATTAGCCCGAAAAGCTTCTTAAAGTTAAATTTTTTCATGTTTGACAGATCAAGTCGGTCCACTAGATGGAGACAAAGTTCTTCAAAACGTTCCCACCACTGAATCTCATTAGACTTTCTATTATAAGTTTAAGAAAATTGGAGTTATTTAACAGATTTATGACTGAAAACTGTCCTTATAAACTTTGTCTCTACGCATTTTAACAGTTTACTTTGGGATGGATGAAAAGTGGTCATTTTATAGCAGAAGACACTAATATGTTAGACTAATGTATATATATATATATATATATATATATATATATATATATATCCATCCATCCATCCATCCATCCATTTTCTTACTGGCTTTATCCCATATATATATATATATATATATATATATATATATATATATATATATATATATATATATATATAATATGCATTTTTTTTACAAAATCATCATAATATTCATAATCAAGGCCAATTTTCTATTAATATATGCGACGTATCTTACATCTCAGAGACTCTTATCCTAGTAGTGAACATTAAAGCAAAAAAAAATTAATTTTGGGGGGTCACCCAAACAATTTTGTGTTTTCCATGAAAAGTCACACTCTATTCATTTCACCACTATACGTTGTGAAATGAATAGAAAATAGGGTCAAGACATTGACAAAGTTAGAAATAATGATTTGTATTTGAAATAAGATTTTTTTTACATCAAACTTTGCTTTCGTCAAAGAATCCTCCATTTGCAGCAATTACAGCATTGCAGACCTTTGGCATTCTAGCTGTTAATTTGTTGAGGTAATCTGGAGAAATTGCACCCCACGCTTCCAGAAGCAGCTCCCACAAGTTGGATTGGTTGGATGGGCACTTCTTGCGTACCATACGGTCAAGCTGCTCCCACAACAGCTCAATGGGGTTCAGATCTGGTGACTGCGCTGGCCACTCCATTACCGATAGAATACCAGCTGTCTGCTTCTGCTCTAAATAGTTCTTGCACAATTTGGAGGTGTGTTTAGGGTCATTGTCCTGTTGTACGATGAAATTGGCTCCAATCAAGCGCTGTCCACTGGGTATGGCATGGCGTTGCAAAATGGAGTGATAGCCTTCCTTATTCAGAATCCCTTTTACCCTGTACAAATCTCCCACCTTACCAGCACCAAAGCAACCCCAGACCATCACATTACCTCCACCATGCTTAACAGATGGCGTCAGGCATTCTTCCAGCATCTTTTCATTTGTTCTGCGTCTCACAAGCGTTCTTCTTTGTGATCCAAACACCTCAAACTTGGATTCATCCGTCCACAACACTTTTTTCCAGTCTTCCTCTGTCCAATGTCTGTGTTCTTTTGCCCATCTTAATCTTTTTCTTTTATTGGCCAGTCTCAGATATGGCTTTTCTTTGCCACTCTGCCCTGAAGCCCATAATCCCGCAGCCGCCTCTTCACTGTAGATGTTGACACTGGTGTTTTGCGGGTACTATTTAATGAAGATGCCAGTTGGGGACCTGTGAGGCGTCTGTTTCTCAAACTAGAGACTCTAATGTACTTATCTTCTTGCTCAGTTGTGCAACGCGGCCTCCCACTTCTTTTTCTACTCTGGTTAGAGCCTGTTTGTGCTGTCCTCTGAAGGGAGTAGTACACACCGTTGTAGAAAATCTTCAATTTCTTAGCAATTTCTCGCATGGAATAGCCTTGTTTAGTTAAAGACTAAAACAACAACCTTGTTTCTGTTAAAAAGCAGCTCTGATAAATGAGATGACTTGAATGATGGGAAAATAAGTGACCACAGTGAGAAGTTAGAGGAATAAGTTTTGCAGCTGCCATATGGATACCATCGTGGCCTCCAGCAGCAATAATTCTGCGTATCTTTTAAAAGTATTCCATGAGAAAGCTTTTCCCGTCTCGCCATCTGATACTGATGGCTTCCACAGATCTGTGGGCCCTCATTAAACTGCGACTAGGAGGGAAATCGGACTCATCGGGGTGTAAATTCACCCGTGTCAGAGGCAAAGTTCAGCGCTTCAGTCCCTCGTCGGACTGTTAAAGTTGCTCAGCCCAGGCAAAGACAATAAGTCTGTCTGAAGGCGAAGGAATGATTGTCACGTTTCTGACAGTCTGTTTCTCATCTGTAACTGACTGTAAGGGGCGCCTCATAAAGCCGATGTTTCCCTTCTAACCACGATACCCGATGAACTCTGAAATGGTTAAACAGAAACGTTAATTTTAACAGAGAACTGTAAACTAATTTGATATTTTTTACTATTTTTCATTGATGTGTTAACCTTTTTCTAACGCACAGGGATTGTTAATTAGGCCTTTCCTAAGGATAATTAGGATAAGGATAATTTTTTTTAACGCAAAATCTTATTTACAACATTCATTAAACTCTATTTTTAAACGGAGACGAAAATTCGGGTTTCTCCAATTGAAAAAAACAAAACAAATCTTTGGGAATAATAAGAATGTTCTTTTGTTGCAATAATTTGACTTTAACCACTAGAGTAAAATATCAGATTTGTGTTTTTTGCTCAGCACAGGATACCGCTGATGTCAACCAAGTTCAGTTTTTAACCAAATAATTATGGTGCATCACAAGTTAAACTCTTGAAACGATTAAACTCGTCCTGCAAAACGAGGCTCCTCCCAGTTTTGGAGGGGAAAGAAAATGGGCGGGGCTTAACTAGCTCACTGCAGCTGACCAACGGGATGGAACCGGCCATTTAGGGAAGAGGTTTTTAAATCTGAGGCATAGAACTAAAGAAATGTGGATGAGACACCCTACTTTCTTCTTCTTTCCACCATTTATATGAAGACGTTTCTTCTGGGCGGCATGACGGGACAAAAACACATCTAATAATCCATTCTTTGTTTTTATTGGGCGAAATAGGACCTACGTTACTTCCCATACTAATTTGACTCTCACCTAAATATCTAGTTTCTAAATCTAAACTAAAAGAGGACTGATTGAAATAGTCCAATATCAACACATTTCCTACATGACTTAAATATGTTTTGGTTAAATTGATATCGTTGGGGCAGAAGTTTAAGATTTTTCAGACTCCTCGGTGCTTCGAGGTAAAACGGCCACGCATGTTTCTGCTTTCGGCTGCTTCACTCTTCAGCTCGCCTGTCTCAGGGAAACACATGTCCCATGACCCTTTGACCTTTAATATCCTGC
The DNA here is from genome assembly GCA_037039145.1 of Fundulus diaphanus. NCBI lineage: Eukaryota > Metazoa > Chordata > Actinopteri > Cyprinodontiformes > Fundulidae > Fundulus > Fundulus diaphanus. The sequence goes on along the minus strand of CM073139.1, from coordinate 41,911,572 downwards.
TCGGTTTATTTGCTGCACGCCGGGCCCCCCGATCCCCCCCCCCCCCCCGTTCCCCCCGCCCTGATGCGTATTAAATCAGATATGCCGACCGTATGAACAACACCGCCCTACTTAACCCCCAGTGACCTCAGCTTTTCCCCGTAAATTGATTTGGACCCCGGTCTCCTCCGTGTTTGCTGTGACGGCCCGGGAGGCTCTGTGGACCCGATACAGGGGAGCAGATCATTATCCGACCCTCGTCTCATACCGTCGCCATTGTTTTAGACAGGAGTGGAAAACGGAGGAAACAATTTGAGGTCATATCTGTAAAAATCAGCAGCAGGAAGGTTTCTCTTGCTTTAAGCGCCTTGAAACGTCTGAAAGGGCTGACACCAGCATAAAACCTAAAAATAAAAAAGATAAATAAACCAGTCTGCTATTCTGTTGTATTTTAAGGAAGATACAAACTTTTAAACTTTTGCTTTGGCAACAAAAAGCCTCTGAAGCCAAAGCTTCATCAAAACGAGGAAGTGAGTACCATATATGGACGATGACGTGTCATCTGGGCTGCAGGTGGAGAGTTGTTGGACGTAGGACACGGGCGGAGACAAAGGAGAGGAATGTGTTGACTGGAAATGTGGCGACAGAAAAAAAATGATTGAGTGAGCATCCTAGCTACGAAGATCCTCTATCCAGGAAATGTGGGAGAGCGTTTGTGACGTAAACCAGTTCTCCTCATCCAGACATTTGTTTCTTTGCCTCAGGATGTTGAAGTGATTGAAATGTCGGATTTAAGGAGATGGAAACCGCAGACTTTATGGAGGAGGACACGACACGGTTCCTGTTTGGGCCTGGAGTTAACAGCCAGACCACCGAGGCCTCCACAGCGGAGGTTTATCACACAGGGAGAGTCTTTGTTCTCCAGCAGGTCTTCACTGCAAAAAGAGAACTAAAAATAAGCAAACTTTTCCTGAAATGAATGTATTTGCCCTTGATTTGAGCAGGTAAACAAGACTATTTGCCAATGGAATGAGTATTTTTACCCCTAAAATAAGATAATTAGATATACTGCTCTTGAAATAAGATGATGGAGACGAATTTTTCCTATTTTAAGTGCAAAAATCTTATTCCATTGGCAAATAGTCTCATTTACCTGCTCAAATAAAGAAAAATTGCTTTAATCTCAAGAAAGATTTTCTTATTATTATATTATTTCTTATTTTCAGTTCTGTTTTTGCCGTGTTCTTGTTTACGGGTCGTCTGTCAGGAAACAATGTTCAGACGCCATGATTCCTCTGTGTCCGAGCCAAATGAAGGCGACTGAATCTGGTCCTACATCAGTGCTTTAATCCTTAGCCGTAGCTCAAAGGGACTTTTTACAAGCAAATCCCATTTTGGCGAGCTAACCGCAGACATAACGATAGTTTGAGACGACAGACTGAGCTGGAGCGTTGGAGCGGAGTTCTGCAGGGTTCTGTCCCCCCGGGGTCCAGCCCTCATAGAGAAACTTGATTTTATAATTTAAGTTTCTGCATTTACTAAAAAAAAAAAACTTTAATTTTCCCAGAAAACAGGAATGTTTTACACAACATATCTGGATCCTTGGATCAAACATATTTTTTCTCACAGGTTTCTGGATTATTAGAAGAATTAGTTCAGTTTTAGTGAACTGGAGCCGCTCTTCAAACAACATGAATCAAAACTCAAAGTTGATGAGAAGATTTCTGGATTATATAAAATATCTGAATCTCTCAAATTATATTTTTATTATGGTATTTAATTGTAATTGTAAAAAATAGCTAAAACCTGCATTAATGATAATAAATGCAGGTTTTAGCTATTTTTTCTTTGAATAATTGCTTTTAATTTTCACAACACAATGATGCTGAAGGTGCCAGTAATATTTCATTTTGAATCAATATTTTTTCATTATGTTGGAAACAGATTTTTTCTTTTACATAATAATGCATTAATATCAACATCCTGTCCATCCTCTTTTTTTAAACCTCAAAATAGACATAAAAGGGCGTTTCTTTAATGATGACAACATGTTTCCTACTGTTGGCCCCTGTGCAGGTGGAAACATGTCATCAGATCTTTGCGGAAGTTCCTGGATTTTTATTTCGAGCTTCTCAAATTTCAAAAACTTTATAGTTTCACCAATTTGAATATTCTAAACAATAGATTTGCTTCATCTTGCAACACTAAGGCTTTCTGGATCTTAGTAGCAAGTTTACAGATTCTGCCAAACTTCTTCACTTTGAGCTTCTGAACTTTTCATCTAAATTAATGTTTCTGCTGCCGGTTTAAACAAAGTTTTTTTTTTTTTAAGACCAACAACTATTGTTAAAACGAAGTTTTCTGGGTTTCCACAGATTAAAACCGAGGAAACGAGTGAATACCACCTTCAGATCCTCGGCTGGTGCCTGAACGGTCGTCTTCTGCGGTCCGTTCCTGATCTGATTGTCATTTTTCACAATAAAAGCACTTCAAAGCATCAAAGAGGAATAAATGATGGCGCTGTTTGGTGCTCCATTAGCTGGCGGGGGACAGGATTCTGACACTAATAGCTTCCCCGGGCTGCCTGCAGCTTTTCATCGGGACCAGCAGCGCCCAAGGTTCCCATGCTGCGTAGGGTACCGCTCACAGGCAAATGTGTGCGTCCTCTGGCTCGGGGCCAAGGAGATCTGTCAGTCTTTCAGAGGGCCATCAGCGTCTGTCGACAGGACAATGAACGCTGTCTCCGCCCGTCTGACTGCGGGTCGATTAGCAGAGCCCGGGCTGTTTACTGTCCCTCAGAGCAGGAATAATCCGTCCTGACTCCATGTGGAGGCAAAGGGAGCCTACCTGTGTGGTCCAAGTGGACCATCTCTGCTTTGGCCAGTTCCCAGAAAGACCAGAAACTTCTGCTTTGAGGTTTGTTTTTATATGGAAACCCTGGGTGGAGCTGTTTTAGATCAAAGAACCGCTGATATGATGAAGGACTTCTTCTCAGTCCGGTAACCGTCCGTCCATCTAAACCACCTCCGCTCCTTTAGGCTGAACATTCTCCAGAGGAAGCTCATTTCAGACAAGAACTCTCACCCTAAATCCTGTGAAACATAACAGCCAATCAGCTCTGTTTCTCTCAGTTATCGGCCAATGAATGCCGAGCTAACGGGGGCTAGCCTTCGCCTTAGCAGAGCGTGTGGCTTTAGCGTTAGGAATTAGGTTGAGCCAGTCTATGCAGACATGTTTTACGCTGCCCAGAGATGGAGAAACGTGGATTAAACAGAACGAGCTGACAATATTGGACCATCGGGGCTCAAATCACTCATTCAGAGGAAGTTTTAATCACCGACTGTCTCAGCTCAGGCTTGTGCCAGTCCAAGTCTGACCCAAGCATCAAAACAAAGCAAGATACCATGAAATGAACAATATTTAACCGGTTCTCTCTACCCAGACTCAACCTTTTACTGTTCTCTCATTCTGATGAACGGCGGAGGACGTCCAAGGGTGGTGAGTGTCTGCTTGGACTGGCTAGGGGTCAGGGGTCACGGTCTTCAGTCAGAGGCCTCTCTAGAACTAAAGGTCAATCATTGCCTTTAGGCTCCTCCCATATTTGCTGAGTTAAGAAAATGGGCGGAGCTTAAGCTCTCCACTGCTGTCGGACCAAACTTACCCATTTTTAGGACCTTCAGCTGCAGGGTAGCACCAAGAAGTGGACCTGAAACAGGGCCAGTCCTGCAGGAGTCCAGCCCTCACTGGGAATACGTCGAACTGGACATTGAGAGCTCGGCTCTAAGTTTGGCTGCAGAGCGAATGATAGCCTGTAAAGCCTGTAAAGGCGTCCCCAACACCAGCAATGAAGAAATCTAAACTTTATGAGCTTTTCTTTTAATTCTCTCTGAAGATAAAGTTATATATTGCAGCTGAATTCTGTAATTCTCCTACGAAACGGCTTAACGAACAGGGGCCAACCTGCCGGTAACTTCTGGGCAACGTTTGCTCCGCAGATCTTCTGAAGATCAACCGAGCAAACGGCTAAACTCGCTGCATTCAGGGATAATCCTGCAGACGCTTCAGCCTCCAGTGTTTTCCTTGCTCAAGGGTCCTTGAGCAGAACCGGGCTCTGTGTGAGAGCACCCAGCACTTAGCGCGGGGGGGAAAAAATGTTAATTCCTCTGAGAACACCAAGACGTCATCCTGCGCACAAAGCCTCCGCCGGCCTCTAATCTGACTCCCAGATAAGTCTCTTTGTGGGCGCCGGGCGCTGCAGACGGCGGCGTGTTTTTCTCACCGCGCATGGCAGCCCCTGTTTCGGCCGACTGGACGCACGTGGCCCTCTCCAGAACGCGCTGACACGCCAACAATGCATGTCAGCGCCGCCGGCGAGGACCCCCGGGCTCCACGCTGGGCCGAGGCGAGGGAAGAGTCACGGTCAAGTGATCCGAGAGGAGATGAGTGTCAAGAGCGGAGCGGGATCCGCCGGCGGAGGTCCCGACGGGCCGGTCCTGGCTGTATGGGCTCCTGCTGCACGGCGCTCCCCCGGTGGAGCGTCACGTCTCACACGTTTGGCTTTATCTTAGATGGGAATCACGTTCTCCTCGTTCAGCTCTGGGAGAATAACTCTAACTACGCTTTAATTAGAGCCATGTTACGGCGGCCATGTTGTCCGGACGCCAGGCTCCGCCTGCGTTAGCGTAACAAGGGGTAAAATCTGCCGTTTATTTCTGCAGCTTTACAGCTTTCTGTGAGGGAGGCGGCCATGTTGGACTTTAGGGCAAAGGTTGGGTTTTTCCTTCTGAACCAGGAACCCGGATTGTTTCAGAGCTCAGATGAAGTTCTGGATGTTAAAACCTGGTTTCCAGTTGGCTGCGGTGTGCAACAAACCTTTTCTTTTGTTATCTACAGGTCGTTAAATGCATCAGCCACATGTTACAGCGCTTTATCGGCCGGTCTGGCTCAGGAACGGACCTGAAGCAGGAGGGCAGCCGGCCTGGTGAGCTTTAAGACCCAGAAATCTTCTACGGCCGCCTTTAGTTGAGAGTCCAGCCATACTTTGGCTCTTTTCTTAGAATAAAAAGCATTTTTCTTTTCCTTTCTGAGGAATAAATCAACCAATAACCGACAGTCCTCTGAGATTCAGCTTCCCATTGGTTCCTTTCGTTAATTTATTGATTTTTTTTTTAGACCCGGAGTCAGAATTTCTCACCAATTCACATTTATTTTTTAAATTTTTCAGCCTACATGGCCGTATTACTGCACCCTGGTAGTCAAACCATCTTTGGGCGACCATGTTTCCACTGATCTAGTCCTTTGGATTCCCTCCAGGATCAAACCTCCAGCCCTGAGGGGTGAAAAGGGAACAAATGATGTACTAAGCTAAGGTTTTGGGCCGTGATTCAGTCCGGTTCTGGTCCCACAGAGCTCCTGAGCTGCCTCGCGGTGCCTTTAAAGCTGACAGAGCCTCAGTTTCTCCAGTCGGGCATAAATAAGGCTTCTACCTGGAACCGTTGAGCAACGCTGCACTAAATCATCTCCCTAAGTGAGTCTGACCTCCCTCCCGGCGCGGTTCTCCCGCCCTGCTGGTCTGGGTCCACGCTGACAGCGAGTGATGAAGCTCGGTGCATCCCTGCATACCGGGATCACTTCCAGCCCGCTTGGAGAACAGCCGGCTCCACCGAGCGTTTCCTCCTGGTTCTGCGGCTCTTCTGGGTCCGGGGTTCTGCGGCTCAGAGCTCGGCCATATGGGAGGCGACGAGGCCGGGCCAGAGTCAGGCGAGGTCAACCCTGGGATGGTGGCGGAGCTTCACCACTAGAGGTCACTGCTTTGAACTTTCCAGGAAGTCCCTCGGTGGAGAAGGGATTTAAACCTCTAACCTGCGGGGATGAGTCAGGGAAACACCACTGACTGCCGTTTTGCTCCTGGAAGCTCCCAACACCTAGAAACCTGGAAACATTTGGGGTTTTCCCACATTTAAACCAGTCAAAGAAGCATTTTTCACACCTTCATCTTTAACTGCTTGTCTTTTATGCCTGTAACAGTGAAAGCATGAAGCCTGAGAGCCCGACGCCGAGCATTGCTCAGCAGCACAAAGGCAGGAAAAGCCCCAACGTGCTGGGAGCCGCCTCCACCTCCACCCAGGTCTCCACCAACGTTTCTGATGCAGAGGCTGAGCTGCAGCTCGAGGAACCTGGTCCTGGACTTTGACTAGGCCATTCTGGGCTTCTGACCAGGCTGTGACCTGGACCAGGCAGCGTTCTGCTGCCAGAACCAACAGAACCCGGACCAAGAGGCTACCGTAGCCCGGTTCTTACGCCGTTTAGTAGTTTTCCTCAGACCAGACGGTAAAACAGTCAGTTCTAGGCGAAGAAGCAGCCGGTCCTGCAGCACCGACGGTTTGGACCTGAAAGCTCAGCTCTGGTTCCGTCGCTCCACTTCTTTACCCGAGTTCGGACCAACATTAACCACCTTGAGTCGTTCTCCAGGTTCTAAACCTCTCCTACCACCTCCTGCTGTCTGTTTTTACCCGCCGGTTCTGAATGCAGCAGCATCAGCGCAGCATTCGGTCCTGCCAGGAGCCCCAGAACCACCTGACCGGCCGTTTGGACCCACCGGGCCTGACCCGTGGGGACGTTGTCCGACTAAAACCCGTTCTACGTCTGCCCGGCCCCCAATAAAAGGCTTGATGAATCGGTGCTGATGTTCTGACCCGAGCGTCTTCCTTTGAGGTATTTGGCAGAGAGCGAGGACATAAAACGTAAGTGCATTCCCCGCCGCAGCGCAGCGCCTTGTGTACACAGATGCATACTTCGGCCCCCGGGACGCTGCTTTTTGTACACACGGGAATCTGGACGGCGGACAGCGTGGACACCCAAACAGCACACGTGAGTGATGGAGCGGGCCGCTCAGAGGAGGAATGCTCCGCCTCTGAGCTCAAGAGCCCAGGAATCTGCGGCTGTGTTTGTCGGGAAGATGCCACGCTGACACGTAAAGATTACTGTAAGGTGCAGGATGGAAGGGACAGGGGGGACTGAGCGGGGACAGCTTTCCGGGTCAGGACTCGGGTCACGAGGCCGTCTCCTTCATCTGCCACGGAGCTCCTGCCAGAGCGAGCCTCTCGTTTCTGCCCACACGGACGTCTCCTCCACGGCGGGCGGCGATTAATCGCCCGGGGGTCAGGTGTCAGGGGGCGTAACCGGATCCCCCTGCGACCCGGCGCCGGTCGGCCATGATGCGGGAGGCCGAGGACAGAGGAGCAGAAGCAGGAGCGGCTGGCTCGGTCTGTACCTCAGGAGGGTGATTAATTAATTGACGTTCCTCGGTTCTCCGCAGATCTGTCCTCAGCGGAACCTCTGACTGCTCCGTGACTCTCAGGTGATCCATCAGACCTGGGAGGAGATCAGAGCGGCGTTCTGGGGTCAGATCAAACTGTAGAGGAACTTTTATAGAGACAGGCAGAACCAGAACCAGAACCCCCTCATCTGCTCCAACCCAGAACCTGTGACTTCACACGAGTTTCTGCTGCTCTTTTCTCTGTTTTGGGCCTTCAGAAGCTTCAGAACAACATGTCCCCCCCTCCAGAGAGGGGGACGTCCCGTCCAGGCCCTGAGGGGTGAACACGGCGCTCTGCTCTGGGACGCAGCAGAGGAACCAGCAACCCGTTTTTCGTTTGATGTGAATGAAAAATGCTGCTTTTCACTGAAACATCCCCAGAAAATCACTTTGAGTGACTTCAGAGGGGACAGAGGAGGTTAAAGGTCTCCTCTGACCTCAAACGCTCCCTAACGAGCGCAGGAAGCCGATTGGATGATTGGCTCTGGCCCAGCTGTCACCTTCTCAGCGGCTCTGATTGGTCAGGATGAATTCCTCACCTCTCCCTCCTTCAAGTGCTTCCCATAAAGTCGTCTGCTTTCCGAGTAAATGCTTTATTTACACAGCTTTCCCATGATCCTCTCTGTCTGCCTCGCCGTGGATCTTAATCAGAGACTCTTGACCTGCAGCTGCTGCCAGACGCAGGAACCCCAGGAATGTCTCCTTCCATCCCTTCATCCCTCCATTCCTCTGTCCCACCCTCACTCCATCCATTTTTTTTATTAGATCCAATTTTATGTATTTATCCTATTTTATATGTTTTTATTTATGCTATCAGGCAGATGAATTTCCCCTCAATAAAGTAATTATCTATCTATCTATCTATCTATCTATCTATCTATCTATCTATCTATCTATCTATCTATCTATCTATCTATCTATCTATCTATCTATCTATCTATCTATCTATCTATCTATCTATCTATCTATCTATCTATCCACATGTGTCTGAACCATCCCGTCTTTCTTTAAAGATTCGTAAAGCCGGCGTCTGGTTTCCACGGTTCCCATCCCTCCGTCTCCATGGAGAGAGGACTGGTAGAAGGACTGGTGATTAAAAGACCTGGTCCGTCCAGAACCAACGGGCCCGCTGCAGAATCAGCACCCAAAGGAGGTTCTGGATGATCTTGTAGAACCTGCAAAAGATCTTCTTCTGATTTCAGGACACAGAGATAAACCCAAACATATGAAGGCAAACAAGAAATCTGCTTGTCCAGAACCAGCCCAGCAGGTAGAACCAGCGGGTAGGACCAGCAGGAAGAACCAACAGGAAGAACCGGTGGGTAGAACCTGCAGGTAGAACCAACGGGTAGAACCAGCAGGTAGAACCAGCAGGAAGAACCAACAGGTAGAACCAACGGGTAGAACCAACTGGTAGAACCGGTGGGTAGAACCTGCAGGTAGAACCAACAGGTAGAACCAATGGGTAGAACCAGCGGGTAGAACCAGCAGGTAGAACCAACGGGTGGAACCAGCAGGTAGAATCAGCAGGTAGAACCAACAGGTAGAACCAACGGGTAGAACCAACTGGTAGAACCGGTGGGTAGAACCTGCAGGTAGAACCAACAGGTAGAACCAATGGGTAGAACCAGCGGGTAGAACCAGCAGGTAGAACCAACGGGTGGAACCAGCAGGTAGAATCAGCAGGTAGAACCAACAGGTAGAACCAATGGGTAGAACCAGCGGGTAGAACCAGCAGGTAGAACCAACGGGTGGAACCAGCAGGAAGAACCAACAGGTAGAACCAACAGGTAGAACCAACGGGTAGAACCAGCGGGTAGAACCAGCAGGTAGAACCAACGGGTAGAATCAGCGGGTAGAACCAGCAGGTAAAACCAACGGGTAGAACCAACAGGTAGAACCAGCAGATAGAACCAGCAGGTAGAACCAGCAGAAATCTAGGCGTTTTCTGGAACATTTACCTGATCGGGAAACAAACCTGACAATCTATTAACTTTACTGACATGAAACCTTTATATATAATATTATAATAATATAAGAAGAAATATGGAGTTTATTTATGATAAAAATTAAGATTAAACAGCAGAAAGTAAAGATGTAAATTAGAAACCATTAAATTAGAGAACATTAATAGTTTATAAATAGTAAATAAAATAGTTTATTAACTATTTTTTCTGTCTGTACAGCAGGGATAAATTTAATAAATCTGGTTCTCCGTCGGTTTTTGTGCTGAAAGCATTTTTAAAATCTTTTAGGTCTGAAAGTCGTTTATTTATATAAAATATTAAAATGAAACAGCATTAAATGATATTTAAGTTAATAAAAAGTGACGGCTGCAGTTTTAAGAGCTGAAATGATGTTCCTGAACTTTAGAGCCAAAAACCAGCAGAACCGTATAAACGGACCATGAGGCGCGACACCTGGACCCGTGATCTCAGGTGAAGCTGTTCTGACCAATCAGGCGACCTCACCTGGAGCAGATCCAAAATGAGTTGATTGTTTCTAGAACCTTCTAGAACCGGATCCATGACCCGTTCTGTGGTTATTGTTGTTATTGTTCTGTTTCAGGAGACTTGATCAGTTTCCTAACCGGGTTCTTTTGGTTCTTTTCTGCTCCTTTCTTGCCCCTTTTTACACTCACGGCTGTTTCTAATTGTTCTTTAAGCCGAACCGGGGGAACCGAACCCGGTTCCTGGGTGTTCCTAATCAGGCTTTCTGGTCCGTTGTGTGAACGTTCTGAACATCTGATCTCCACAGAACCAGCTGGAGCTCCTCACTGGTCCAGGACGGTCCAAAGGTCAGACAGACAGAGGGGCTCTAACCCAGCAGAACCAGAACCAGGTTCTGGTTCCCCTGCAGGTGTCACATCTCCCTGGAGGACGGTAGCTAGCACCATCCAGACATCCGGACTCGGGTATTTGACCCAAACGTTCCGCCGGTTCCCATCAGAACGTGACGGTACCCAGATCCGATCCCTGCGGACCTCCAGCAGGTGTTGGGTTCTCCGTCTGACGCGTCCTCCTCTCTCTGCTCTGCTTCGCCACCGCTGCCCCCTGGTGGCTGTGTGGGGCCCCTCGGTGCGCCTCCTCTGCTCGTTCTCACGCAGTCAGGCCGAGACTCGGGAACCGGCCGGGTTCTGGTGGACTCCTCGGCAGGTTCTCCTCAGCAGGTTCCCAGCTACTTGTAGCTCCCTGGGAGGAGCTTTGAAGGACGATCAGAGTGAAGAGGCTTCAGAGAGGACTCCTCTGGACGGGGTCAGCAGCCAGGAGGCGGCAGAACCTCCCAGAGGTGCTGCAGATGTTTGAAGCTGTTTGGGGCCCCGCAGCATGATGCTGCCACCACCGTGCCTCACCTCTGGGATAACTGACCAGCAGACTCCATGACCGCTTTTTTAGTTTCTCCTGGAGAACATCTGCTCCATGGGATCCTGACGCACAGATGCAGCTGAAGACAGAGTCCTCCTACCTGTGAGGATCCCCCAGGGAGGCCTGAGGCTTATCTGCCCGGAGGAAGGAGGCGCTGGCTGCAGGAGCTGCCAGAGAGGAGAACAATGAGCTGCTGCGGGCCATGTGTGCCTCTGCAGCAGAGTAGATAAGGAGACGAGGAGCCCAGCTCCACCTCCGTCTGTGAGGCTGCTGGCTCAGGGTGTGCAGACAGCCTCCGTGACGCTGAGATGACTCTGAGGGTCGTTATGGTTCCACATCAGGACTGAAACAGAACCGATAATTAAGTTTTTCAGAGCAGGTCCGACTCCAGAGGTCTGCAGGAGGCTGGGAGCAGCAGAGCTGGTGGTTCCTCTGGGACAAAGCAGAGGAGCTAAAGGCCGGAGGAGCAGCTGCTCCCGTCACCAAGTCCACGTCCAAGGCTGTCTGTGTCTGTGTTTGGGTGCTGGGGGGCGGGGGGGGCTGGGGGGGCGGGGGGTTCAGACACCGAGTAACCCGAGCCCGCTGACCTGGGCGACGCGCCGTATCGCTGCTGATCTCTGCACCTTTTACCTGGGCGTGACCTCTGACCTGCTCACCGCCGCCGTGCGATGGGCAGATAGGAGGCGTGAAGAGCGCGCCTCTGTTCCAGCCGAGCAGGTCGGATCTTTTTCTGCTTGGTTGATGCAGATCAAATGTTTGTCTGGGATGTTTATCCTGCGCTGGATTTACGTGGCTCCTCTTAAGAGCTTTCTGAGATAAATCAGCCGTCCTGGCTCTGCTGCACCTATTTGTCTTAGATTTACTTTAATTTAAATCAGCTTTTTTCCCCCTAAAGCTTCACTGCTCTGCGTTTGGTAATAATTTATGTATTTTATGGTGGACATAACTGTTCCAATGTAAGCCACATTGACTTTTTGAGGAATTTCAACAAAATATGTTGAGCAGAAAATCTCCTTTTGGTGTTTTTCCCCCAGAAATATTTTGTTATTTTCAGTGAGGAATGAAGCTAACATCCTTTTATAAGAAATGTGAATTTAGTGAAAACAAAGCAACATGAACGGACCTCCGGGTCGGTACCAAAGCTCTCCTCCTGGACAAACTGGGCTCAGCTCACAGCTTCCAGCTCTCACTGCAAAAACCAAACAAAAATAAGTAAAATTTTCTTGAAACGAGTGTTTTTGTACTTTATTTGAGTAGGTAAATAACATAATCTGCATATGGAATAAGATTTTTGCACTTAGAAAAGTGCATTATATATAATTATCTTATTTTAGGGGCAAAATTAGTCTTTCCTTTGGCAGATCATCTGATTTACCGGCTCAGATCAAGGACAAATACACTCATTTAAAGGAAATTTGACTTATTTTTAGTTCTGTTTTTGCAGTGTTCGGCTTATTTTCCCCGCCGCCTCCTCCTCACCCGGCGGGTCGCGGAGCGGCAGGTCCAAATATTGGTGCTGTGAGGAGGCCCTGTGTCAGAGGAAAGGGACAAGGTGGTGCAGAGGAGCCGCTGTTCAGGGCTAAAAGCTGCCCTCGTCTTCTATCTGAAGCACTTCAGTCCACAGATCCTGTGGTTTAAACCACGCTGCAGCACAAAACTAAACTCCTGGAGAGCAGATCTGGGCTCCATGAGCGTATTTGTCCTTGATCTGAGCCGCTAAATAAGATTATCTGCCAATGGAAGGAGTCATTTTACCCCTAAAATAAGATAATTACATATAATACACAATTTTAAGTGCAAAAATCTTATTCCATTGGCAGTTTATCTTATTTAGCTACTCAAATAAAGTACAAATAAACTCGTTTCAAGAAAAATGTTCTTATTTTCAGTTTAGTTTTTGCAGTGTGTCCACAACACACTGCAAAAACTAAACTGAAAATAAGAACATTTTTCTTAAAATTAAAGTATTTTTCCTTGATTTGAGCAGGTAAATAGGATTATTTGTCAATGGAATAAGATTTTTGCCCTTAAAATAGGAACAATTGATCTCCATCAACTAACATTAAGTGCATTATATCTAATTATCTTATTTTAGGGGTAAAATGACTCTTTCCATTAGCAGATAATATTTTTTACCTGCTCAAATCAAGGAGCAATTACGCTCATTTTAAGAAAATTTTACTTATTTTTAGTTCTGTTTTTGCAGTGCAATTACAGGGGGAACACGCTGTTTGTTGGTAACGTGGATCCTCATTAGTCTTTATTCTTCCTGGGGTCCACCATCACATGCGTGCTAAATTATAAACCAGAACATCAATTCAGAAACGTGTGTATGAACAACATAAAGTATAAAACATACAGTCAGGCACCAGAGAAAACACGTCGGACTATAAAACGAACAAGTAGACGTTGATGTCAGCGTACTTCTGGCTAAAAACAGATTCATAGACCAGGGGTCAGGAACCGGGGTCAGGGGTCAGGAACCGGGGGTCAGAGGTCAGGAACCGGGGAGCCTGTCACATCCAGCCGAGCCGGAGAGTTCTCCACCTGAACCAGGAAGCACCTGCTTCAGAGAAACCGTTCTAAGGCCAGAGGTGCGTGAGACTTCAGTCTGCCGAGTCCTGCCATGTTTGGCAGAGGGTGGGAGAGCAAACAGAGCTTGGAAGCATGAAATCGGAGATAAAGTGCCGCTGCTCAGATGATCTGCTGAGATTAGGCCTCCATGTTGTTAGTTTTCATTCACAAGCCTCCACCCTGCAGTCGGAGGCCGTTTTGGAGCTCTGAAAGCAAAAGCTGGGATTGCTGGAGGTCCCTTCCTGGGAATGATTCAGCTTAGGAAACTCGATCTTCTACTTTTTGCTCCAATCCTGGATTCGCTGCTGGGATCGATGAACTTTTTTCTGCCAGATTCCACCGTCTCAGTCTGACGGGAAGAGGAATAGATGAAAAGTGAGTGAGATTTAGGCTCCTGGAGGAGCTGCGGGCCGCAGACGGAGGAGCAGGAGCGCTGACGTCTCAACGTGGAAATCAAAGGTTTCTTTACCTGCGCGGAGGTGATGAGAAGGTTCTGGAAAGGCTGAGGTCAAGACCACTTGTGTCTGAGGGTTTGAAGAGGGGAGGGGTGGGGGGGGGGGGATTAAATGAAGAGCCGGGTGTCTGCTGAAGGGGGTGGAGGCGGACTGAGGAGGGAGCATTCCTCCCGCTCCAGCCGTCAGCCGCCACCTCCTAAAAGCAGACAGGACGATGGAGAGCGGCACGCCTGGACCCCGGCCTCCGCTTCCCCCTGCCTGGGCTCAGGGAGGGCCGCTTTGTAGCAGCGCTCACCCCATGGATCACTTTAACGACGGCGCTGTGAGCGCGCCACAGACCGCCGGCACTGATCTGAATCAGGGGATTATGGGAGAGGACGCAGGAGGCGCCTCTTCTCTCCACGCTCTGGGTGCTTTAGTCCCTTCTCTCCTCCTAGAAGGCTCCTCGCTGATGTCAGACTCCCCCGGCGGACGTGATTTACACTTCCTCTTGATGTCGGACGGCCACTTTGAAGCAGTCGTTGTCCAGCTGCTAAAGACCAGCTGCTATCAGAGCAAAGCTGATTTAGACAAACTACTGCTGCAGAACCACAGGCCCATCCCAGACCTCCTTTATCAGTAGATTATAGAAAAAGCTGGGAACTAAACATAAGTAAAATTCTCCTGAAATTAGTGTGTTTGTCCTTGGTCTGAGCAGGTAAATAAGATTATCTGCCAATAGAGTGAGTCATTTTACCCCTAAAATAAGATAATTAGACGTACTGCACTTGAAATAAGACGATGGAGATGAGTTTTTCCTATTTTAAGTGCAAAAATCTTATTCCATTGGCAGATTATCTTATTTAGCTGCTCAAATCAAGGATAAATAAACTCATTTTAAGACATTTTGTGTTATTTTTAGTTCCGTTTTTGCAGTCAGTTAGAGCGCCTGGAGAACTGGGTCGGCCTCTCTGGTACAGCTCTCCACCGGTTATAATCCTACTTAAAGGACTTTTTTGTATCAGTAGGTAACTTTACATCAGAGACGACAAAAATCACATGTGGGGTTCCCCAAGGGTCCATCCTGGGTCCCCTCCTCTTCAATATCTACATTCTCCTCTAGCTCAGATCATAAAAAACAACAACATCAGCTACCATCACTATGCAGACGACACACAGCTCTACATCACCACGTCACCAGGTGACTATGAACCAGTTCAGGCTCTGAGTAAAGAGAAGAAATCAATGCATGGATGAGCCAAAATGGTCTTTAATTAAATAAAAAGAAGCTAATAATATTTGGACCAATAGAGGAGAGATCAGAAGTGCTTCAGCTAGAAACCACTAATCAGGCCTGAGATCTGGGTGTAGTGATGGACTCAGACCTGAACCTCCATCTAAAGACAATTACAAAGTGGACCTTCTAGCACCTGAAGAACATTTCCAGGATTAAAGGACTGACGTCTCAGCAGGATCTGGAAAAACTAATCCATGTTTATCTTTAGTAGAACGGATCACTGTTATTTCAGAAGCCAACATATTGCAGTAGTTGCTTTATTCTAACAAACATTCATGCTGAGTGGTTTGAACTTTGAGTTGTTTGAACTTACTAAAGTATAAAGTTATATTTATCGCTCCTCTTCCTCTTTCACCTTTTCTCCCTTTTAGCATTTCCTCTCATCTGTTTCTCTCCTTTTTTCCTCTTCAACCTGTTTCTGTGTCCATTGAACATGAAATAGTCCCAGAATAAAATCTAATAAAGCTTCTTGCATATATAAATCAAACAGAGCACTATGGTCAAAGCAGCAAGGCTCCACTTGCTACTTTACTAAAGTATTATGATTATTTTATAATCCTAAGGCCATTTGGGTTTTCCAGCTGACTGAACAGTTTATTGCAAACCATTTTCCCAATAGTTCCCTTCCATGTGGTACAGAGAAAATCAAATATCACCTTTATGTGTTAGGAAGGTGTGTTCAGCAGAGCAGCCAATCACAGAGCGGGCTTAAATCACGGACCGGACCTCTCTGAAGTCACAAACTTCAGCTCAAAGCTGCCAAACTGATCAGAGAACAACCCAGCCTTCAGGATTCAGACTGAATGAATCAGCGACTCAGTGAGTCTGCAGCGTAACTGGAGGTGGTTGCTCCGGCGTTTTAGGCCCAGACGCTGTTAAAGGGCTTCATGTGTCCGGACAGGAAGTGGTGAGAACGGTGGCATGGGCTCAGGCTTCCTGCAGGAAGGAGCTCCATCGGGCCTTTCTCCTCCCTCCCTCCCTCCACCTGAAGCCCGTCTCCGTCCGTCTCCATCTGTCTGAGTCTCTTTCTCAAACTGAAAGCATCTCTTCCAGGAACCAGTCCCGCTTCTTCAGAACCACCTTTAAATCTTTCGCCGTCTCTCTTTTTCTGCCCGACTCAAAGACCCGGATTATCGTTTCTAGGAAGGAGTAAGGAGCACATTTTTTCCCCCTCCTACGGTCCTGGAAGAGGCTGCGATGGTTTGGACAGACGGCCCACATGTGCCTTTGGTCTGGATCGCCGAGCTCAGAGGAGGATTTAACAAACCGCAGCAGCTCCAGCGGCTTTAGGCCTCTAATCGCAGTTTGTGTTGCGCAGCGGTGGAGCCGCTCCAGACCCGTGGAGTCCTAACGAGGCTAACGAGGCTAACGAGGTTCCTCGAGATTCAGAGAGTAAGCAAAGGAGGACCGTGGACCCGACCTTTGACCCCTCCTGCGTTCCTGCCTGCAGGCGTCTGAAGCTGGTCAGCAGTTCCTTTGGACTCTGGCTGCTTGTTTTCTGATTTTTACTCATTTTCTGGACCTCCTGGAGAGCAAAGCTTTGCTTGTCAGACCGCTGAGCTCTGATGGTCATCCTGGCCTGTCATGGCGGCCCGAACCAAGACGTCGCCTGAGCTCAGACCCTCCAGGACTGTGACCCGTATGCAGGGAGGGAGCCGGAGGAAAGAGGTTTTACTCTCAGGCTGCAGCAAAGTTTACGTGACCAGCTCAACGCCGTCAGCCACAGGACCGCCGTGTTTATCAGGAGCGTAGGTCAGGATGTTTTGGTGAAGATTCTCAGTCATTCCAAAAAAAGAAGTTAAACAGAGAAAAACCAACCAAGGACTCAGGGTTCAACTTCCAGAAACTTACAACACAGCTATAGGGTTGATTCCTCCCAATCATCACCTCAATCCTCACCTCCATGCAGGTGATCACAGCATCTCCCTGTAAGCCTGGCCGATAACGACCTTAACGACTCCCCATTACTAAGGCCGGACCAGGTCGGGTTAATTTGCATGTTAAATAAGCCAGAACAAGGCCTTTGTTGTCAGGAGTATAAAGCTTGATGCTCCACACTACTCCAGACTTTTTGAATTGAGAAAGCTTCCTGGATGGGAAGCGAAACGTCTTCACACTTCAGAAAAAAACTCCAGTTGTTTTGTTTCTGTAACTTTATTTTTGGAAAGTTATGACGTTTTGCGGCTCGGTGGACGCTGGGAGACGTCGTCCTGTCGGCAGAGCTCCTCCACCTCTGCTTCTTTCCCTTCGCGTCACAGCTGGACGTCCATAGACACGCGGCCAGAGCTCAGGGCTCTAGCTGAGGACGCACGTTCGTCTGGAAGCTTCGTCTGGAGTTGCCCTCCAGCGGCTCGACTTCCCCACAACCTCACCGGCTTCACGGAGGCGTTGGACGCGTGAAGGAAGCGACTCTTGACCCATTTGTCTGCATACCAGGCCGCACAATGGGGCCCTAGGGGAGAGCGCTGACAAATGAAGCTCCCTGACGCCGTGCATCAGTTACCTCCGTCAACTCCTGTTTGCGTGTATTGTTGCCGTTTCGGCACTTTCATCGTTCGGGGGGGGGGGCGGCATTTCAAACACTTGAGAGCAGCCGGAGCGAGAAAACAGCCGAAAGGAGCGCTGGCGGAGTGCACATGCTCCTCTTTACGCGCGGCCTTTCATGTGGCGGGGAGAAAACCGCGGCGCTGCTGGAGCCCGTCCGCGCTAACAGGGTCCAGCTGTGCCGTTCACACAGACAAATCCAATCCCCTTTGTCTCGTAGATCACTCTGGTCCTCTCGGTCTTTGCTGCCGGTCGGCCTCAGGGAATTTTCCACAGCTTTGAAGGGGAAGGGACAGGTTCTCCCCTTTTTTTAACGTCTTAATCAGAAACGTGGCAAAGAGGGACGGTTTTTAAAGTGGTTCCTTAGGGTCAGTGTCTCTCAGTCTCTGCAGCCACAAATACGTCAAATACGTCACCGTAAAGCTTTATTCCTAGACAAAGCCGGGCTGATTTAGGGCAGGTTGGACAGCTGAAGGCGGCGTCAGCAGCAGGATCTCAGCTTGGCGAGAACTTTAAAGATGGAGGCCGACGCCCAGGACGGCGGCATCCTAAGCGCTCTGACAGGAGCCTTCTGGTCGTGCGGCTGATCCCCGGAGTCCAACAGCGTCTCTGCACGGCAGGTTCTGCTGCGACCACGCTCTGAAATGTTTGGTTTACAGTGAAATCATCCCGGCTTTGCATCAGAACGGAGGCCTCAGTAGAAAGCTTCTGGGTTTGGCCTTTCTGCAACGCTGCAGCGCCGTTTCTAAACGCGTCAACGCGTCTGTAAAAGCACTAAATTATGACCCATCATGCCCCAGTGCTGGTCTCTGTATGTGTTTCTGTGAAGCTAGCGTGGAAGTTTGTGGCAATTCACGTAGAAGAGAGGCGTCATAATTACCTAAACGTTGTGTACTTTGCTTTTTTTAAACATAAATGCAGCTCGAAGATCTCTCGACTGTGGGACCTGATTTTGCTTCGGGCGACTAATGTTCGCCCCTTTTTGGGGTCCTTCCTGTTCCCGTTGGTTCCAGGGTTGGACTGCTGGGACATCTGTCCGACCCACATGCCAACCAGCAGCACGATAACCGCCTGCTTTCATGAAACGTCCCACCTGACCCGTATTAAACTCCATCCTGTACTGGTAGTGCAGTCTGAGGAGTCTGAGACCGCCTTGGTGCCCCGGTTAGTGCCTGATGGCAAATACCGCCCTCCAGGTGCTTCGACTCCTTAAAGCATGGCCGCTGTGTGAGCATTTATTCACATTTTCGACTTTAGTTTTAAATGCATCCTGCAGCTCCCAAAGCACAAAGACCCTCCAGTGGAACCAATATGGAGGCTGTGAAGTGACCAACATGATGTCCTTGTAGTTCTGTGTTCACGTGGAGATGAAAAGTAACCGTTCATCAGACGATCCAGCAGCGAAGGGACTCCGTCTCGCCTCCCAAACAGGAGTTTTGAACCAGGAAGCGCCGGCGCCGGGCCCACATGCCTCAGACATGTGGCCGGCGAGCGGCTTGAACTCCGTCTGAACCCGCCTCGCCACCGCGGCTCTGCATGGGAGTCATTAGCCGGCGATCAGAGGCGGCGAGCGGGTGTTTATGTTCCTGCCGCGCCGTCCTGCACCGCGGCGTTGACTGAAGTCGTGTTTGAATGTGGAGAGAACATGAGGGTTTGGGCTGGATCAAAGACATCCAAGCCGTCCGGACTTTTTGTTGTGTCGTCTTGGCCCCGGCGTGCAGTAGCAGCCACTTCAAAACACCCGACTGAGGGGAAAGAGGATCCCTTTGAATTAAGGAATCCAGAAAAGGGGCCTCTTGTTTTATTCCTGTCGTCTTTAAAACAAAGATCACAGGCTTGCAGGTTCACGCTTTCAGCCACGTCAACAGCCGTTAGCACAGGTTGCAAAGAGCGGCGCTGTTGCTGGATTGCTCCTTTCCTGTCAGGGTTCGCATGTGGCCGCTACAGTATGGTCGACATTAGGCAGACAATGTGGTTGCACTTACTGAAACGGGCCTATTAAATGCACGTTTCTGGCAGGGCTTGACCTCTGGTTTCCTGCACAAATGTTGCGCAGGCTTCAGCACATTTACAGGAGTCACAGAGGAGAAGCTCACGGTGTACGCAGCTCACCTAACAGGCCACATCCTGGTGCACTGATGTACGAGTTCAGGTGGAGAGAGGATAGTCTGCATCTCCAGAACAGATGCTTGTGCAGGCCTGATTCTGCAAGTTGAAAGAGAGAACTCGCAGACCTTTATGAGCTGTTGCACCTGCTGATTGACAGGAAACATGTTCGAAGCCAGGAAGCTTTCAAATTAAATGACAGAAAGGACCGTAAAAAAAAAAAAAAAAAAAAAAAAGAAATAACCAAGAGGTGCTGCCTGAAGGTTGCTTGGTGCCATCCCCATTAAACATGTAAAGATGTCTGGAGAAAAGCAGCGATCAAGGGTAGCACCGATTAAAAAGTACGCACATTTGCAGATGATGAAGTCATTTTCCAGATAAAGACGCTTCTGTCTGTTAAAGGGGTTTACTGGAAGTCTGAAAGTTGTGTCAGACAGTTTGGATCAAACCGTTCAGACTTTATCACGAGGAGATGGTGGAGATGTATTGGTTTTGCAGCTTTGGCCAAAGCCTGGGCTGTAGGCTGGTGTGCTTTAACGCTCAACCTGCCTGTAATGAGAACCAGAGCTGTCAGACTGCACCTTTAATCTCAATTATTCGCTGACAATGCATAATGTAGGTTAAGCCTCCATTCAACTTGTTTGTGTTTTTTCTCCACCCCTTAAGGACCCCCTTTTGTTTTCATTTGTGCTGTTAATCGATTTAAGCTAATCAGCTAATGAATGGTTTAAGCCACCAACAGATTACAGGAGCCGGCAGCAGCAGCCGCCTCAGTCGCGGCTCCGTCCGCGATGTTATTTCCTCTGATTGATGGAGCTGATGACTCTCTCAGCCCTGGTTGGACCGTTATCCATCATATCGGGTCACGAAGAACCTCACAACCTTGGCGTGGTTCCTGTCCCTGCAGGACCAGCTGGAAATGTTGGGAGATAAATATCTGGCAACGGCCCGTCCAGAGCAGGAGATATGAAACCCAGCAATAATCATCCTTATAGTGCAGACAGCTGGCATGTCTGATCCCCTCTGATGGGTTTTAGTGGCACAAATAAAGCTGATTAGCAGCAAGTCTGACCTGTCAGACACCGCTGCCTTCATCATACATCAGATAAACAAATATTTAGTATTTTCCCTGGAATCAGCCGTACTCTGGGTTTCATGGAGACCCACGGGGCTGAGCTGCAGCGGAGCGCTGCTACCGCTTTTAGGTTTGATGTTCTTTTAGTAATGTCGTTTCACAAATACAAATAAAAACCAACAAACACAAAAAAAGCAACAGAACAACAATTTAAAAGGAACAGAAACAGAAAAAAAGAAGATCAGTTGTGAAACTGATACCATCCAATATAACAGCAGAGCTAATAAAACTTATCCAGGAGGAGAAACCCTCTGGTACTCTTCAGGACAACGAATTATTACAAGGAATAAAAAATAAAGTACAAAACATGAGCTAAGAGACACCTGAGAATAGCTAGTCGTTCTTCAGTCTGAAAGGTTTTATCTTTTAGAAATAAAATTTGAATAAATGACTAAAATAAAATAAAAAGCTCAAACCAACAGTAAGAGCTGCAGGGAGGTACTGGAAATCATATTTCCTGGTCAGATCCTCTGTGTGAAGTTAACATGTCCTTCTCATAGGTTCTTCTCATCTACTCGGGATTCTTCCTACATAAAAACACGCCTGTTAGAGCATTTAGAGAGGCCAAACTGCACTTAGGTGGATGTTTGACTGTGTGTCCTGACCAGTAATGAAAGTTATTTCTGTTTGGCCAAACTACCAGCAAGACCCAACTGGTTACTGGTTGGTTTAATTTCCGGATAAACTGGTAGTTTAAATTTTAATCCCGCTGAATAAAATGTAGCAATGAAAGATGTTGAGAAAAAATAACGAAGAAGAATGAACTTTTGCCTTTAAAAAGTGATGTTAAAATGGACTGATGGATGAACAAACGGATGGATGGATGAACAGTTGGATGAACTATCAGATGAACAGTTGGATGACCAGACGGATGGATGAACAGTTGGATGAACAGCTGGATGAAGCTTACTGCTGACGGTAAAACATGAAGATGAACAGTTGGATGAACGGTTAGATGAATGGTTGAATGAACAGTTGGATGAACGGACGGATGGATGAACAGTTGGATGAACAGTTGGATGAACAGTTGGATGAACAGCTGGATGAAGCTTACTGCTGACGGTAAAACATGAAGATGAACAGTTGGATGAACGGTTAGATGAATGGTTGGATGAACAGTTGGATGAACGGACGGATGGATGAACAGCTCAATGACCAGACGGTTGGATGAACAGTTGGATGAACAGTTGGATGAACGGTTGGATGAACCGTTGGATGAACAGTTGGATGAACGGACGGATGAACAGCTGAATAACCAGATGGTTGGATGAACAGTTGGATGAACGGTTGGATGACCAGTTGGATGAACGGTTGGATGAACCATTGGATGAACGGTTGGATGAACAGTTGGATGAACCGTTGGATGAACAATTGGATGAACGGACGGATGGATGAACAGCTGAATAACCAGATGGTTGGATGAATAGTTGGATGAACAGTTGGATGACCAGATGGTTGGATGAACAGTTAGATGAACGATTGGATGAGCAGTTGGATGAACAGTTGGATGAATGGACGGATGGATGAACAGCTGAATAATCAGAGGGTTGGATGTACAGTTTGGTGGACAGTTGGATGAACAGTTGGATGGACAGTTGGATGAACAGATGGATGGATGAAAAGATGGATGAGCAGTTGGAGGAACAGTTGGATGGACAGTTGGATGGATGACCGGTTGGATGAACGAATGGATTAGCGGATGGATGAAGCTTAGTGCTGGCGGTAAAACATGAAGATGAAACCTTGGATGAATGGTTGGATGAACGGATGGATGAACGGTTGGATGAACGGTTGGATGAACGGATGGATGAAGCTTACTGCTGGCGGTAAAACATGAAGATGAAACCTTGGATGAACGGTTGGATGAACGGTTGGATGAACGGATGGATGAAGCTTAGTGCTGGCGGTAAAACATGAAGATGAAACCTTGGATGAACGGTTGGATGAACGGTTGGATGAACGGATGGATGAAGCTTAGTGCTGGCGGTAAAACATGAAGATGAAACCTTGGATGAATGGTTGGATGAACGGTTGGATGAACAGTTTGATGAATGGTTGGATGAACAGTTGGATGAACGGTTGGATGAACGGTTGGATGAACGGTTGGATGAACGGATGGATGAAGCTTACTGCTGGCGGTAAAACATGAAGATGAAACCTTGGATGAATGGTTGGATGAACGGTTGGATGAACAGTTTGATGAATGGTTGGATGAACAGTTGGATGAACGGTTGGATGAACCGTTGGATGAACAGTTGGATGAACGTTTGGATGAACCGTTGGATGAACAGTTGGATGAACAGTTGGATGAACGGACGGATGGATGAACAGCTGAATAACCAGATGGTTGGATGAACTGTTGGATGAACGGTTGGATGAACAGTTGGATGAACGGTTGGATGAACGGTTGGATGAACAGTTGGATAGTTCGACGCTGATGCTGAACCTTTCTGGTACCACGGGAGCATGTTCTGGTACCACAGCAGCATGTTCTGGTACCACAGCAGCAAGTTCTGGTACCTCAGCAGCAAGTTCTGGTACCACAGCAGCATGTTCTGGTACCTCAGCAGCACGTTCTGGTACCACAGCAGCATGTTCTGGTACCTCAGCAGCATGTTCTGGTACCACAGCAGCAAGTTCTGGTACCTCAGCAGCAAGTTCTGGTACCACAGCAGCATATTCTGGTACCTCAGCAGTACGTTCTGGTACCTCAGCAGTACGTTCTGGGACCACAGCAGCATGTTCTGGTACCTCAGCAGCATGTTCTGGTACCACAGCAGCATGTTCTGGTACCTCAGCAGCACGTTCTGGTACCACAGCAGCAAGTTCTGGTACCTCAGCAGCAAGTTCTGGTACCACAGCAGCATGTTCTGGTACCTCAGCAGCATGTTCTGGTACCTCAGCAGTACGTTCTGGGACCACAGCAGCAAGTTCTGGTACCACAGCAGCATGTTCTGGTACCTCAGCAGCATGTTCTGGTACCACAGCAGCAAGTTCTGGTACCTCAGCAGTACGTTCTGGTACCTCAGCAGCATGTTCTGGTACCACAGCAGCACGTTCTGGTACCTCAGCAGTACGTTCTGGTACCTCAGCAGTACGTTCTGGGACCACAGCAGCATGTTCTGGTACCTCAGCAGCATGTTCTGGTACCTCAGCAGTACGTTGTGGTACCTCAGCAGCACGTTCTGGGACCACAGCAGCACGTTCTGGGACCACAGCAGCACGTTCTGGTACCTCAGCAGCAAGTTCTGGTACCTCAGCAGCACGTTCTGGTACCTCAGCAGCAAGTTCTGGTACCTCAGCAGCATGTTCTGGTACCTCAGCAGCATGTTCTGGTACCTCAGCAGTACGTTCTGGGACCACAGCAGCAAGTTCTGGTACCTCAGCAGTACGTTCTGGGACCACAGCAGCAAGTTCTGGTACCTCAGCAGCAAGTTCTGGTACCTCAGCAGCAAGTTCTGGTACCTCAGCAGCATGTTCTGGTACCTCAGCAGCATGTTCTGGTACCTCAGCAGTACGTTCTGGGACCTCAGCAGCATGTTCTGGTACCTCAGCAGTACGTTCTGGGACCACAGCAGCAAGTTCTGGTACCACAGCAGCATGTTCTGGTACCACAGCAGCAAGTTCTGGTACCACAGCAGCATGTTCTGGTACCTCAGCAGCATGTTCTGGTACCACAGCAGCAAGTTCTGGTACCTCAGCAGTACGTTCTGGTACCTCAGCAGCACGTTCTGGTACCTCAGCAGCATGTTCTGGTACCTCAGCAGCAAGTTCTGGTACCTCAGCAGCATGTTCTGGTACCTCAGCAGCATGTTCTGGTACCTCAGCAGCATGTTCTGGTACCTCAGCAGTACGTTCTGGGACCACAGCAGCACGTTCTGGTACCTCAGCAGCACGTTCTGGTACCTCAGCAGCATGTTCTGGTACCACAGCAGCAAGTTCTGGTACCTCAGCAGTACGTTCTGGTACCTCAGCAGCACGTTCTGGTACCACAGCAACATGTTCTGGTACCTCAGCAGCACGTTGTGGTACCTCAGCAGCACGTTCTGGTACCACAGCAGCATGTTCTGGTACCGCAGCATGTTCTGGTCCCTCAGCAGTACGTTCTGGGACCACAGCAGCACGTTCTGGTACCTCAGCAGTACGTTCTGGTACCACAGCAGCATGTTCTGGTACCTCAGCAGCATGTTCTGGTACCTCAGCAGCACGTTCTGGTACCTCAGCAGCACGTTGTGGTACCTCAGCAGCACGTTCTGGTACCTCAGCAGTACTTTGTGGTACCTCAGCAGCATGTTCTGGTACCTCAGCAGTACTTTGTGGTACCTCAGCAGCACGTTCTGGGACCACAGCAGCACGTTCTGGTCTCTCAGCAGCACGTTCTGGTACCTCCAGGACTGTGCGGGCCCGGTGCGGTCCGGATGTGCGAGGCCGACCGGCAGCGCCATGAAGCAGCGCTAAAACAAACAGCGGCGTGTTTTCTTAAGCTGCTTTGGCGTTACTGGAGCGCCAAACGTCAGCGAGCAGAACAGCCCGGCTGACTGATGTGCGCTGGACTCTGGCTGTTATTACAAAGGATTAGGAGGAAGAGGCGCCGGCTGACAGAACGTAAAAGAGCCCTTTGAAGATTTCTCTGGTGTTTACGCACGCATTACTAATACTTTTTTTGGTTTTAACTCCAGGGAGAGGACCGGTCTCTGGGGGTCAAACGGAGACGAAATCCCAGAGAGTGGGACATTGTTCTCCTCACATGTAGTCTCCATTCACGCGCCTCGTTTTATCTAAACTAGAATCTGAGATCGTTTAAGGCGACCTCGGTGCGCCCTAACCACATCAGAACCCTGCTGCCAACACTTTGCTCCGTGTTAGCGGGATCAGGTTTCCCAGCTGAGAACGTTCCTGGAGGCCTACGTCCACAAGCCTTAATCCGCCTCCTCGCGGCGTTCCCAGAGCCCAGGAATATGGCCCGGGAGATCCAGATGTATCGGAGCTATGTGCCCGGAGAACACCCAGCCTGACCCTGTGTCATGTTTCCTCGCATGCTCGTGTTCAAAAAAGACCCCAAGAAAGAAAGTTTGTCCTCAAACCAAACACGGAGAAAAGGCGGGTATCCGGTGTCCTCACTTAAAAGGTGAAAATCAACCTCGGTGCCTTCAACAGGGCTCTTCATTGTCTGACGGTTTACAAAAGCCACCTTGCCTAAGATAGGCTTTAAAGCCGGCCGTTCAGATTGAGTTACGATGTATCTGCCGAGCTGCGGCCAACTTTTTTATTGTGTTTCACGTGGGCCGCCGGGGCGGACAAAGGCCGCTACAGTGGAGCGCGGAGCGGAAGGGGACGGCGGAGATGCGCGGCCAGATATTGTTGTTGCACATTCTCCAGGAGTATGAAAGTTATCTCTGTCTAAAGCCACACAATGGCGGCGGGTAATGGGTGTTTATTGGAGCTGGCAGCCCCCGGACATCAACACCACCCACTTACCCGCTGCTGATGTGGGACACACTCGAGGGTTCTTCAAGGGTCAGACTTGGCTGACCCCTCCAGCCATGTCCAGGCATTAAGGAGAACATTAGCTCAGCCAGTAAATATTTGTTTTTAGGGAAAGAGCTCAGCTGAGTCACTTCATTTGCTGCAGCTGTTGTTTTTGTAACGCCTGCAGGATTCAAAATGCCTCCGTGAATATGAAAATGCTCCAGAACCAAAGAGGAGGGCCGGTGTCAGTGTGTTAGCAGGTAAAATATGCGGGGTCGTTCGTTAGGATGTTAGCATATGGTAAAAAAAACTAGCATGCTCAAGAGAGGGTGATTTTCTTCCCCATCCAGACGCCTTTGGGTCAAAGGAAGAAAACTGGGATATTCCCACCTCCTCCTCCTTCTAGGGAATCCCAAGGTTTCCCCTGGTCAGAAGGTCAAACAGTCCATCCAGGGGTCACATGACTCTCCGGGTGTCGTTTGCCAGTAAAAACTCCCTGAAAACCTCCAGACGAAGGTGTTGGAGAGGGATCCTGATTAGATGCACCGCTCTCCTCCGGGCCGTTCCAGGTGACGGATCATCTCCACGAGGCTTCCAAACCAGTGACCTTTCTCACATGAGGACATATCAAGACCTTCCTGTGAACATCCAAAAAGGCAGCCGTGAAAGGGCCCCATCTGTGGCGGACACAAGCCAGACCTCTGGGGAGAATGCGCACGCAGGTCTTGGTTCGATTAGGCAGCAAAGATGCCATTAAATCAATCTCAGCAGCCAGTACGCCCAAACTGACCCTGGGGACGTCGTCGTAGCCTGGAGAGGACGGCAACATGACCCATTCAGGAACCATTCTTAGGTAAAGATCTCTGAGACTGCCTCTTGAATCTAAGGTTTGACATCTGGTTGTAGACTCTGTTCAGAGAGCCAGGTGTACCTCCTTCTAAGGAGGTAGACGAAGGTCATCTCTGGTTGAGTCCCGTCCGGTCCAAGGCTGAAGAGTGGACACGTTAGGGGACGATTATCCGTCGGGGAAACACTTAACCACCAAAGCACCGAAGCTAGGCAGACCATCCCTACCTGGTAAAAGCTGCTTTAATGTGTTTGTTCAACATCAGCCCTGAAAATTTTCCTTATCCCGCCAAGCAAAGTGAACCGTCTGAACACTAGATGCCCCGGACATCTTTGTTTACAAATGTTTAAGGTTTAACGTTATTTATTCCTGAAAAACGTTTTAGAATCACAATTTTTTTTTCACCCATGTGGTCCGTCGCATTTTTAGCCCCAACAAAGACGTTATGCTAAGTCCGTCTGATCCACCTTTCAACCATGTTTAACCCCTCCTCAGAAGGAGGTCCTGTCAGCTTTTACCTCTCAATGAAAATTTCTCATTGTTTCGATGGAAAGCTGTGTTTCTTCTCCGTTCAGAGAACATTCGCTTAGATCAACGTTACCGGCGTTAGCTTATGGAAGATGGCAGCCACGTCTCCAGACATCAGAGTGACCATGGCTCCGCTGGGCTTTTGATCCGGACCAACCTTATCTCTACGGTTGTCCCCTCTGGTCCTATAAAGCCCTTTTCTAGCCTCGTTGAGCTCACAGCTTCCAGCACTATGAGCCACATTTACCGGTTAATGAAGGGCACCGCTTCCCTCTCTCCTAGCCCAACGGCTCCTACTCTCGGTGAGGTCCGTCATGCAGGGCGGAGCCAAATAAACTGCAATCAATTGGCAACCGAGGCATCAACGAACGGAGGAAAAAGTGAGGTTATGCAGACGTATCAGCTCTTTCTAATCCTGTTCCCTGACAGCTGATCAAGTCCATGTGAGCGCATCAGGTGGCTGAATTCACCGTTGATCAGAAAACCACCAATATGACGGTCATCTGTTGGTGTTTCAGGAATTAGTTTCACTTCTCAATGTTTTGGTAATTTTACGGACTGAGTTTAGAAATTGATAAATATTATCCGGCATTTACCCTAAAACATCTCTGATGCTCCAGACCGGCTTCCTGCTGGAGCTAATCAGGACTTAGCTGGATGAAGACGCTCCTTGCTGGATGATTGCTCCGCGGTCAGGTTTTAGTGGCTTAATGTTGCAGCCATTAATCTGGTAATCTTTGCGCTGATTTGACCAGCCTCTGGGACGCCTCGCTTTAATTAATCCCCGGGGCGTTGTTGTTCGGCGACAGCAGCATGCAAGGACGATACGTCAGAGTCCAGAACGAGTCCAGGACGGACGCGGGGCGCTGTTTACTCCGGAGAGGGATCTGTGGGTCTCTCATACATCATTATTGTTCCAGTTGTCTTCAAGAAAAGGAACAAAATGTTCTTGATCAGATCACCCAAAGAGGTTTGGAGCCAAAACAGCAGCTGGTGACGTCTTAGGGTTGTTTAGAGCGTCACGTGATGATGCCCAACGTCAGGTTATTGATCTTTAATCATGCATCGGTCAGTAGGTGCCTGCAGGGTCAGATAAACCTGGAGGTTAGGTCAGACGGCGTCTCTGTAGGCAACGGTTAACCGAGGCTTCATCGTTTGGCAGCAGACGGGTGCAGCGATAATTGACCCTGGTGATAACCCAGCGCATATCTGAGGCCGTAGAGGACGGCTTCCACCCTCCATCCTGATTAGTTCACGATCAAAACACAAAGCTGCGCACACAGGAACGTCATCTGGGCGTCTTCTGAAACCATGGTGGTGGTTGTCGTTGGATCCCACTGGTTCTGGCTGCGCCCTGTGACTGAGACATAGTCACATAAAGCATAACGGCCTCCTGGTTCCTGCAGAGTTCAGGTTAGTTTCACGGCAGGAACATCGCCACGGCAGCACTAGCTTCTCCGTCTGAGCACAGAGGAACCTTAGAGGAACGTCTCGGTGGGTGTTGGAACCCGTTCCTGTTCACTGCTCGCCTGGTTCCTGTTTTCAGGCTCACTTTAACTACGTAAATGAGACGGGGACCCCTTCATTCAGGCATCTACTGTTCCTAATCAGTCACAGAGGAACAACAGTCTGCCTTCACCTGTTGGTGCTTTTGTACACTTTGACACGTTTCCATCCTGAAACAACATGTGGAACAGGAACAGAGCTGGAAGGAAACGGGTTTTATTACGGAAGCTTTCTGTTTAAAGCGAGTGAAAACGGCTCCCAGGGATCTGCAGTCCGCCCGACCGTCTGATCCACGTCAGAAACAAGATTACAGGCTCAACCATCGGTGCTGGTTGCCCAAAGCTGCCGCCAACTTTAGAAAGACAACCGGCTTCAATATCTAAATCTACATAAATCATCAGGATTTAGGGTTTTAGCTCAGTCAGTAAGGTCTTTTTTTACTAATTATGAGAAACAAACAGATAAAAATAGCAGAACTTTGCAAAGCATGCAGCTGAAAGCTGATCGGACTCGGTTCTGACTTCTTCCCGCTCCTGTTTTCTGTCCCCGGCCAATCATCGATTGGCTGAATGACGAGGGGCTGATCAGCCAATTGGATGCAGACTTTGTGGCTGGAGTTGCTTAAGGGTCTGCGCCTGAAATGGTTGTGGGTTCACTTTTCGGAGTATGACACAAAGCTTTGTTGACCTTTTCATGGGCTAACCGGTTTTTAGTGCCGGTTGGACTCCATCGGTACCGACCATCATCTCCAGACCTGTTTGTGGCGTTAATGGGAAGGATCTCAGGGTGGGGCTGCTAAATTCTGGCTGTCTGGTTTGGACTTTGGGGAGATGATGTGACTGTTAGCTGCTCTGAGACCAAGGTCCTCAACCAGAACCGTTGCCTCCAGGTCAGGGAGGAGTCTCTGCCTCAATGGTGTTGAGTAATGGTGGGATGGAAAGGCGGATCAGAGCCTCAGTCTTGGTACAGAAGGAGATGAGCTGAAGTTGTAGGCTGTAGTCAAAAAGTATCGATCATGGCCAAAATGATTGGATCCTAGACCTGGATAAGACTCTGCTGCTTGGCCCGGTTCTCCGGTAGAGATTAGTGGAGCTGCTGCTCCATATAGAGAGGGTTTTCAAACCAGATGAACAGCAGGTCTGCACCAGCGGACCAGAAACCGCTGACTCTGGATTTGGTCAAGCAGTCTTTTCCTGGCTTATGAAGGCTCCAAACTGGGTGAAATGACCTGGAAGCACCTCAATCCTCTTAATCACATATGGACCAAATCAGGCCCAAGGGCCAGGAAGGTCCTTTAAATAATCTCCCTCCAGATCCTCAGTGTCCCGAGACACAAATAAAACAACTCAGGGCAACAAAAGCTAACGGTGTAGGCATTAATCTGGAGAAAAGTGGCATAAAATCAGCTTTGATGCTCAGCTATTTGGATCTAAACTCTGATGGATGTAGAAATGAGACCATTAGCATGTTTCCATGCTCTTAGTTTAGCCACAGTGAGAACAGTAGGAACCCATTTAGAGAACAACAGTTGCAGAAACTGAGCGGATCTCATGTATAGGGACGCGCGCAGCAATCTGGGCCACGCATTAGATGCATTAGATGCGGGAAGGATTATCCGTATAAGGTGAGGCCAATGCTTTCACATACGAGCAGCACAGGCAAACAAACAAACAACGCAAATACGTGAGATTAAGCCTGCATCCGAGGAGGGATTCATTCAGAAATAAAAGCAGAACACCACTTTATATCAATGGAGAGATTAAAACTCTGAGCTCAGCTGCTAACGCCTTTAACTTTTAATTCAAATCCGTCTTCACGTATTTTGGAATAAAAGCTGAAAATCTTTAACCTTAGGGTCAGAACATAAAAACTGGTCAGATTTATGTGGTGTCTACCTATAAAATCAGATATTAGCTCTGAATATGGTCCACAAATACTCATTTAGAAATCTTTCTGGAAATCGTCCTTTCTCTTCTTTTGTTTTCCTAAATTTCCTGAATCTGCGAATGTATGACCTGCGATCATCCCCAAACCCTAAAGGTTAAACGTAACCCCGAGTTCCTGGCATCAAGCCCTTTAGACTCCTCAGAGGACTTCGAACCCCATGAAAAACGTGTCTAAGAGGAAAAATGGCAGCTCCGCTGCAGCTGGGAGGGCTTGTTTGGTCCCCTCCTCTCCGGATAAAGACCCCTTCGTGCCGAGCCACCCGCCTCAGGCCCAACAAAAGCCTCTAATGCAGATTTAGATTTTCAATCCTGTGCCTCAATTCTGCTTGCTTTGACAGGTCAACAGGCATCCGACAATCTGTTCGCCCTCCTTCCACTTAAACCTCTCGTTACCTCTGACTGAGGAGGAGGAGGAGGAGGAGGAGGAAGGATGGATGCGGGTCGGAGAGGGAGATGGTTTTCAGCTGAAAAATGTGGTGGAAGTAGGCGGGGAGGCGAGGACTAAAATCCTAATTACAGGTTGGAAAGATCTGGAAGCAGAAAAGCGTCCAGCTTGGAGACCTCATGTTTGTTGTGGTAATTATTACAGCCCACAGACTGTTGCTAATCCGTAATGCTCCAAGCTGCTTTTTAGGAGCTCTTTCACCAGAGCAAAGCCCAGTTTAAAAGCTGGGCTCTAATCTTAAGGGTTTGACTCCAGCGACAGAAGGAAAAACGAACCTTCTTAGCATGCCGCTAAAATGTAAACAACGCGTAGTACCAAACCCGTCCAGAACCTGATCCAAAACAGAAAGAGACCCAAGGGACGACCATGGTGAAACATCTAATTAAATCTGATGGCAAATTAGGTAATCTGGTTATAATCCAATTAAATGCAATTTGCTACCTGTCAGATCCACGCATACAGTCCAATAACCTCCAATTATAAGCCGACGCAGTCCAGTTAGTTTTATTTTAAATCAATATAATCCAATCGAATCCAAGCATCATCGGGACAACTGTCCAAGCAATTCAGAACTAATTCATAAATCTCCAGTTAAACCAGATTAAATGTAATCTAAGTTGACCCA
Source organism: Fundulus diaphanus (assembly GCA_037039145.1). NCBI lineage: Eukaryota > Metazoa > Chordata > Actinopteri > Cyprinodontiformes > Fundulidae > Fundulus > Fundulus diaphanus. The sequence goes on along the minus strand of CM073139.1, from coordinate 41,879,454 downwards.
ATTCTTGGAAAAGTGTCCCGCAACAGGAGTCATTTTCCAAGACAAAGCCATGGTTAACACTTTTTACGGATGTGGGGTTGTTGAGCTTTGATATTTCTGCTAACTGCAGCTAACATGCACAAAGACTCAACCAACTAATCAAATATCTAAAATATTTCCAGTCAGAATGATTTAAAACGTTTCCTCTTTTGTTTCTGTTTAAGCTTTAAAGGAAGAACTAAAATCCAATTTGCCAATCAAATCCAGCATCTTCAAAATAAACAGAGTGGAAACAGAGAGTATAGTTATAAAATGTGGATCGTTAGGCTAACGGTCCTCCTGGCAGAACCAAACTAAAGTTGAATCCTGCAGAATCAGGCAGGTTCCAGATGCAGATTATGATGACTTTCTCTGAGGGGATTCTCTTTTGGGTGGTATAGACCTTCATGACCAACACAATAGGGTGGAGTTCCACAAGGCTTCATTGTCAGACCCCTTTTATTAAATATCTGTGAGCTCCCTCGGCTCAGAATGAAACCGCATAACGCCTTTTACTGAAGCTTTGCTGATGACGCTCAGCTTTATACCTTTTTGCTGATGACACTCAGCTTTATACCTTTTTGCTGATGACACTCAGCTTTATACCTTTTGCTGATGACGCACTGATGACACTCATCTTTATACCTTTTGCTGATGACACTCAGCTTTATACCTTTTTCCTGATGACACTCAGCTTTATACGTTTTTGCTGATGACACTCAGCTTTATACCTTTTGCTGATGACACGCTGATGACGCTCAGGTTTATACCTTTTGCTGATGACACTCAGCTTCATACCTTTTGCTGATGACGCGCTGATGACGCTCAGGTTTATACCTTTTGCTGATGACACTCAGCTTTATACCTTTTTCCTGATGACACTCAGCTGCATACCTTTTGCTGATGACGCGCTGAAGACGCTCAGGTTTATACCTTTTGCTGATGACGCTCAGCTTTATACCTTTTTCCTGATGACACTCAGCTTTATACCTTTTTGCTGATGACGCGCTGATGACGCTCAGCTTCATACCTTTTTGCTGATGACACTCAGCTTTATACCTTTTGCTGATGACGCGCTGATGACGCTCAGGTTTATACCTTTTGCTGATGACGCGCTGATGATGCTCAGGTTTATACCTTTTGCTGATGACGCTCAGCTTTATACCTTTTTCCTGATGTAACTAAGCTTTATACCTTTTTGCTGATGACGCGCTGATGACGCTCAGCTTCATACCTTTTTGCTGATGACACTCATCTTTATACCTTTTGCTGATGACACTCAGCTTTATACCTTTTTCCTGATGACACTCAGCTTTATACCTTTTTGCTGATGACACTCAGCTTTATACCTTTTGCTGATGACGCGCTGATGATGCTCAGGTTTATACCTTTTGCTGATGACGCTCAGCTTTATACCTTTTTCCTGATGACACTCAGCGTTATACCTTTTTGCTGATGACGCGCTGATGACGCTCAGCTTCATACCTTTTTGCTGATGACACTCAGCTTTATACCTTTTGCTGATGACGCGCTGATGATGCTCAGCTTCATACCTTTTTGCTGATGACACTCATCTTTATACCTTTTGCTGATGACACTCAGCTTTATACCTTTTTGCTGATGACACTCAGCTTTATACCTTTTGCTGATGACGCGCTGATGATGCTAAGGTGTATACCTTTTGCTGATGACGCTCAGCTTTATACCTTTTTGCTGATGACGCGCTGATGACACTCAGCTTTATACCTTTTTGCTGATGACACTCAGCTTCATACCTTTTGCTGATGACGCGCTGATGACGCTCAGCTTCATACCTTTTGCTGATGACGCTCAGCTTTATACCTTTTTGCTGATGACGCGCTGATGACACTCAGCTTTATACCTTTTTGCTGATGACACTCAGTTTTATACCTTTTTCCTGATGACACTCAGCTTTATACCTTTTTCCTGATGACGTGCTGATGACGCTCAGCTTCATACCTTTTTGCTGATGATGCTCAGGGTTATACCTTTTGCTGATGACGCTCAACTTTGTACCTTTTTGCTGATGACGAGCTGTTGACGCTCAGCTTTATACCTTTTTGCTTATGACACTCAGCTTTATACCTTTTTGCTGATGACACTCAGTTTTATACCTTTTTGCTGATGATGCGCTGATGACGCTCAGCTTTATACCTTTTTGCTGATGACGCTCAGCTTTATACCTTTTGGTTGATGACACTCAGCTTTATACCCTTTTTGCTGATGACGCGCTGATGACGCTCAGGTTTATACCTTTTGCTGATGACACTCAACTTTGTACCTTTTTGCTGATGACGAGCTGTTGACGCTCAGCTTTATACCTTTTTGCTGATGACACTCAGCTTTATACCTTTCTGCTAATGACGATCAGCTTTATACCTTTTTGCTAATGACGATCAGCTTTATACCTCTTTGCTGAGGACGATCAGCTTTATACTTCTTTGCTGAGGACGCTTAGCTTTATACCTCAACTTTATACCTTAGTCCCAGACAATCGCTGTGCCAGCTTGTATATATTCAGAATATTTTTTGGTGTCAGCATTACATCCAACCTCCAAGATGTGAGGCCAGAGATCAGCGCTGAACTTAGTGGGAGTGTAGGATGCTTAATGCAAGACAGTTGCAGGACTTTGGAAGAAGATGTGAGTTTTTATTGTTGTTTTAGAGGCAGTTTCATTTCTCTCCTCTACAAGGATGGTTTAGGGTTTAATATATTTTTTATGGAGGGAAAACCTTGTTTTAGAGCTCATGCATTTAGCGTTTATCTTGTTAATTTATCTGTCCAGGGAGTCGTTCAGCCTCAGAAAGACTTTTGAAGTATGTATTGCATGTTTGCTACATGTTTTCTGGGAACTGATGGCCTGCTTTTCCACCTGTTTTGTGTTTGAGATGCTGAAGCTCATCATTTATACTCAAAGTCCCAGACTAAATATGACACAAAGTCAAAGTTTGTTGTCCCGATGGGACTTTTTCCTTTGAAGTGCGAAGCCCAAAGTACATAAAACCTCAGAACCACAACATGCAATGGCTGTTCTCCCAGAGAAGGTCCATGGCGTTCCTACAGTTGACTTCCAGATGACTGTCAGGGACTTGTTTTGCCTTTGAACTTGTAGATCTGACAATTGGTAGCGGCCTGCGTACGCTGACTCATCCTGGACACCTGGAGATATTTGTCTGGACCTCCACATGTACATATGGAGCTCCCTGCTCTGTCGAAGACTGGACGAATGGTTTATACCGTCAAAGTCTTCTCGTCGTACCTCCTCCCATATTGTCTCTCGTAGAGACAGTTTCTTAAGAACTTTAAGGAACACGTTTCCAGGTCATGAGGCCTGCTCTTTGTGGCTGCTTGGTTATCTGCCCCTCTCTAACCTGAAGTGCCCGGGCGTTATGAATGAAAATGAGATTATAGCTCACTAAGCTCCCCCATTTCCCTCCCTGTGTTTCTGCTCAGGGCCGAGGGGCCCCGCGGAGCCCCCGCCATCCCCACCTGGGGAGAACAATATCCTAAGATCATCTTAGTGTGCTTCCCAAAAGCTTTGGTTAACAGATGGTTCCTCAAATCCCCTGGTTTCCTCCCGGCTTCAACATGTGTTGCATGTGATCCTGCCCTAAAAACACCCAGTGAAGGAGATGTGTTTTTCTCCACATCCCTGTGCTTCATGTGTACCTACTGACCTTGCCGGCTTGGGTTCGTGATGCAGTCCGTCGCCCAGGAAGTGTTAAAGAAACCCGGCGATGCTTTCATTGGGGTGTTGTCCCTGAACTTCGGGCTCAGACGAAACCCGTTTGATTGATGGTTACTGAATTGTAAAAGCCATCGATTGCCGAGAAAGTGGGGCGAGTCATCTGTCGTTTCTCATCTCCTCAAACAAAAAGTCAATCGACAACAAAGGAGAGGAAGTCGTTTGCAGATTCGGGCCCTTCTTCCTCTCCTGCCTGACAGTCATGCATAATCACCTCTATTGTTTGTGCGCTCCAGCTTCATAATATCACATTTTGAACTCTGCCCCCCCACACACACACACACACACCACCCCCAACCGGAGGGGCCTCCAATTATGATAATTCAACCTTCCACTTGGTGGAATTTGACTTTCCCACAATTCACCTCTGCTTTCGGGGCCCACAGCTCATTGAGCGTTTGCCGCAGCCGCTGTCAAGTTGCCCGGTCTCACGACTAATGGACGGTTTACAGGAAAACTGATGAGAGACCTCCCGTAATCAACCTAAATCTGAAGCCAATCTTGATCAAACGCTCCTGATTGGTAACAAATAAAGGGTAAAGGGGCCAAACGGTGTTAAAATCCACAATTTATTCCCCTCAAGAAGAAAGCTAAGGTGGAAAATCATGCATTTTTCTTTCAGAAGAAACCCCTCAAGTACTAAAATCTGTTCCCAAACAAGAGCCAGATACCACAGAAATATACAAAACAATCTTTATCCGTTCATAGCCAGAAATATGGACGTGAACATTGCAACCACATGTGATTGTTGCAACACTGGGCACGAGCGCGCCGCCTGCGAGTTTCCACCAGATGTGGATCCTGGCCCTGTCGAGCTGCGGCATCAGCCGGAGATAAGGCCTTTCTTCATCCTCGACGTGACGGCAGTGATTCCTAGAAGGCCTTCCTCCGGGAATGCGGTGAGCGGCACGGATCAGAACCGTGCCGTGCGTGCTGACAGTGACGCTGGGTGATAAGGCCGACCCGGCCCAGCTTTATTCCCGCTGCCCGTCCAGGAAGCAAAGGTTTCCAGGTCGAGTGTTTCCTGCTGGCTTTATCCGTGTTTACTGACGAGGCTCCCCACAACAAAGCCCTGCGACTGTTTGCTCATTATCTCTAGCCTAATGGACTGGCCGTGCCGGGGCGCTGCGTCCCCCCTCCTCCCCTACCCATAATCCCCCCCCCCCCACCTCCTCCTGCAGCCAATTATTGAATTATCAGAGCAGAAGAATGCCGGCCTCATGGTGCTGTTAGTGGTTAGAAGAGGAACAGAAGCAGGGACCGGCCACACAGCACGGCTTTAATTCACCGACTCCAGGAACAGAACGCCCCGACCGGCAGAACCCAAAGACAGCCCGATGCTCCACATTGTTCCCCCAGAACCTGGTCTGACTCAGTGCTCTGAGAATATACCAGCAGCGTGTCGCCAAGACCTCCAAGGCCAACGTCCCTCTGGTCTTTGCACGAGCTCCCAGGAGCAGCAGAACACATGTCGTCGCTCTTTACTTTAGTCATTTTATGCTTTAATGAAGAAAGAAATCCTTTCAGTTTCAGTCAGTGATTTATGTTCCTCTGCTGTTTTATGTTGGTTTCCGTTCTGGACGAGGGGAATTTAAACTATAACAAGAGTGGAAAGTAAGCAGATAAGAGCCGGTCGGATGCCTTCATGTACGTCCAGCCGTGCTGATCCTGTCAGGGTGGATGGAGAAACTAAAACTCCTCAAGCTTGTAGGTTTCCAACCAGCGTGTCTACGCCAGGTCTGTTCTACCCCGATTTCACTCGATTCAGTTCACTTTTATTTATATAGCTGCAACTCACAACACACGTCATCTTAAGGCTCTTTGAAAAGTCAAATTTAATCAAATCCTCCGGACAGATTGGTCAGAAAGTTTCCTCTCCAAGGCAGGAGTCACCAGCCTTTTTCAAACTGAGAGCTACTTCATCGGTGGCATGTCATACCAGTACTGACCTTTGAACTACAAGAGTTCATACTCACCTTAACTTTACATAATATAAATGTTTTTTATGCTTTTTTTCACTTTTAAATTTACATAAATACAAGTGTGATTAAAAAGGAGGAGCAACTGAATAAAATAGCATTTTAAAACAGGCTTGAGGGCCCCACATGTGGTCCTTGGGGGCTACCCGGTGCCTGCGGGCCCCATGTTGGGGACCCCTGATCTAAGGAAACCCAGCAGGTTGCATCAAGTCTCTCCAAGCAGCATTCACTCCTCCTGAAAGAGTGTAGAGCCACAGTGGACAGTCGTCTGAATTGTTGATGGCTTTGCAGCAATCCCTCATACTGAGCATGCATGAAGCGACAGTGGAGAGGAAAACTCCCCTTTAACAGGGAGGAAAACCTCCAGCAGAACCAGAACCAGGCTCAGTGTGAACGCTCATCTGCCTCGACCCACTGGGGCTTAGAGAAGACAGAGCAGAGACACAGAAAGCTCAGAAGCTCACATTGATCCAGGAGTACTTTCTATGTTAGATGGTAATAGAGGATGATCTGCCTCCCCTGATGATGTCACAGCTAACAGAACACCTGACCAGGTGCACCTTCTATGAAGAGAAAAATGACAGAGAACAAAACGTTAAAAGCTGAAATAACAAAAGACAAAGCAGATTAGAGAGTAGTAGGAGCGAAACGAAGTCCTGCTCCTGCTGGACTTTTTCCCAGCTACTGATGGTCTGATAGACGTTAGCTGGCGGCTTTGGGTCAGCGCAGAGTTCTTGTTATTGTTATAATACAGTTTTAAGTGAATTAAACTACATCAACGGGCCCTGACTGAAGCCTAGGTGCCGGTATATGTATCTCAAACCAAAGTGAGACCTCCTGTCCCTAAATATGCGTCCAGGCCGACCTCCCTCTCCGGTCCTGCCCAGCCGAGGAGGCCTCTCCCTCTGACAGCGAGCCGTTATTAATGGCCTGCTCTGAATAGGTGGGCTGCGGCGAACAATGGCTGTTGTCGTGCCGCTGGGGGAGCATCGCGGGGCTTTCAAAGGGCCCCGCTGACAGGTGCTGCTGACAGGAGGGCCCGGGTGCCGGGTGAGCCCACAGGTGCCGAGACGTCAGGGATGACAAAACACCCGCAGCAGACGGACCTCCGCTGGATCGCGTTTCATAAGCATCCGGGATGACAGACGCACACCGGTCCAGTTTGTGACTCCGGCGGGCCGACCCGGACAGAACCGGGTCCTGAACGTCAACGTTAAGCCTCAGGGACCTGTACTGGAAATGTAGAGGAACTCCACCGGTTCTGCCCCCAGGACCGGTCCAAAACCCTGAACGCACCGTCCGGTTGATGAGCTGCGTGCTGGAGAACGTCCAACCACAGAACCGAGGAGAGGACGGCGCATAGGGGGCATTTACGTCAGAAGTAATGTGGAAAAATACATTTTTAGGAGTAAATTCTGAAGAGACGGCGCTCCTCAGTCCTGACTGACAACCGGAGTTGGATCCAACCCAAAAAATGTTTCCAGAGTCGACCCCAGTGTCCATCCTCTAAAAGGTCAGCTCCACCTGGCTGCTGTCTGAGCGCAGATGTGATCCAGATGCAGATGCAGGCCCGTCCATCTGGTCCACCTCATCACCAGATAAGCTGCAGATCTGCAGTCGGACCGCGGCAGGAACCCGACAGCTTCTCCTGTGACTCCCCTCACATCCTGCCCACTGCAAAAACGGAATTAAAAATAAGTAAAATGTTCTTAAAGTTAGTGTATTTGTCCTTGATTTGAGCAGGTAAATAAGACGATCTGCCAATGGAATAAGATTTTTGCACTTAAAATAGGAACAGCTCATCTCCATCGTCTTATTTCAAGTGCAGGATGTCTAATTATCTTATTTTAGGGGTCAAAATACTCGTTCCATTGGCAAATAATCTTATTTACCTGCTCAAATCAAGGACAAATACACTAACTTTAAGAACATTTTACTTATTTTTAATTCCGTTTTTGCAGTGAGGTGATCTGGACCTTTTTCCTCCGCCTGTTTCACACCATCAAGCAGCCGGACCCTCGCTTCTGTTTGTTCACACCTCAACCTTTCAGAATGTGCATTATAATTATGATGATGTGGAAATCTCCTCTGCTAGTCGAGGCCAGGACGGTCCAGTCAAAGTCCAGACCTGAACCCAGACGTCTGACTGAGCTGGAGCCGCTTTGTAACGAACAAAAAGGGTGAAGCTGGATTCTGGGTGTGCAGAAGGAGACGCTCCACAGCACCGGCCCGGGTCGCTGGACGCCTTTCCTTCTGATTTCTAGTTCAAAGGAACAAGAAAACTAATTATGGATCGTTTTCCTCCTGCTTCACACGGAACGTCCTGCTTTCTGTGGGCCTGTCACATAAATCCCGCTGAAATATGTGGAAGAATGCGCCAGGCTCTGGATGCGCGGATGATAAAACCAAACATGTTTGATTTCGTCTGTTTTCCGTCATCCGGACGGCTCCTAATTAGAAGGACTGCAACAAATCTCCTTCAAGCGCTGAACCTCTTCCTCGCGGAGCCGTGAAACGGATGAAGGTGTCGTCTCTGTGGTTCCCGGCGCTGTTGTTGTTTACAGAGGGAATGAAGAATGGACCAAAACCCCAGGGATAAGTGGACCCAGGCAGACCGTTAGCATGAGCCGAAGGCCAACACGCTGAACTGAGCGTGGCCTCACCTTCTCCGGGAAGGAAACCCGTGCTTCTCAGCCCGACGCGTTTAGGAGGGGTTGCATTGTGGGCTTACGGTTCTGCAGGCGCTGCTGCTGCCTGAGCGCGCCGCTTCACCGCTGACGCTGACAGGAGCCCAGCGGGGCGCCACTCCAGCCGGCATGAGTACATTAAAAGAACGACACACACACACACAGGCATTGTTGTCCTGCAACGTCCCGTCCCACAGCGTCGCTGAGTGGCAGTGTGAGGCCCAGCGGGGGGCCGCTGACCCCCCCCCCCCCCCCCGCCTCCTGTTTCTCTCTGAATGGCCGAGGAGCCCAGAGTTTGGCACACATGTGTCTCAGTGTGGGGTGTGTGGCGCTGGTTACGTGACGCCTGCGGATCAAACCGTGTTCGTTTGGTTTCTCCTCGCCGCCTCCGGACGGGCTGATGCTCCCTGGGAGCCTCTGGCGTGTCCTCAGACGGCCTCCCCGTCACTTCTTGGTGACGTCACAAGTCTGGGAAGCGGAAGCGGTGGACAGCTGTTCCTTCCCACCGATGTTCGCTCCATAGATATCATCATATAAGTAGACGCCTGGTTGGGCGGGTTCTGCCTCTGCTGCGATGCGTCAGAGCGTCCGCCATGTTGGATGTGGCAAATCTGCAGTTACTCAGTCATTTAAACAGTATCAGAGGGAGTTTAATCTCAGAATGTACTTTATATTCGTAATATTTTTATTTTTGTAATATTGCAAGTTTATTTTCGTATCCCTTTGGCTTCATTCTCCTGACTTGATTCTCGTAAAGAATAAAAATAATTATAAGAATCTATCCTGGCCCTATTACTCCAGGAGTGAAATAGTTCTGGAAATGTTCCCCCTTAATTGTCATATATTCATATATTGTCATATATTTCCCATAATATTACCACTTTTGTCTTTTTTTACTTTATTCTCCTATGACTTCTCAGATTAGTAATTTTATCTCTTTAATACTCCAAAAAAATACCCCAAAAAGTCTGTTGGTAATCTAGGTCTATACAGGATCTTAAAAGGTTCACATGTGACACGCTTTTATGAAATAATGACCAAATAAATATGAAATAAAGACCACAATGTTTAGATTTAACCAATTGATTTTTTTATTCATAGCACATATACATATATATATTTCTCTCTCTCTTTCTCTCTCTCTCATGTATACATATGTACGTATGTATATATATATATATATATATATATATATATATATATATATATATAATCTGAACATAAACTTATATATAAACACACACCTATTTATTTAGAATACTTCAAAATCTTGGAAACGTGTCACGGCGGGAGCTTTAACATGTTTTCACGTGCAGAAAAACCCTAAATAACATTCTTGAACGACAATAAAGGCGTCTAAATCAAGCCGTTAGATCTGGAGACTGGAGAGGAGCTTTGTGGCTTTCATCCTCGCCGTGGAACGGGAATCCGACCTTTACCCGGTTAGCGTGTGTCTTATGGATCCAGAGGACGGAGCCGGCCCGTTCCCAGCGCTCCGCCAGGGTCGGCTGCCCCGTTTGTGGGGCTCATGAGCAGCATGTCGGGTTTAAGGGGAGGAGGGAGTCTGATTTGGGACCTGAAGATCTCATCTCTTTGCAGACGATGTGGTGCTGTGAGCTTCTTTGGACCTCCAGCGTGCGCTGAAGCTGGAGCTGTTCAGTGTGAAGCAGCAGGACTGAGATGAAGGTGTTTTCACAGCAGGAAAGTCCTGCGGTCCGCTTGTTTGGTCCGGACCCAAACGGGCTTTATTTTTTTTTTATTTGGTGAGGTTTGCCTTCACATTGTGCTTTCTGTAAGTGAACTATGACTTGTAGAAGATCCAGGTGTGCTCCCACTGGACAGAAGTGACAGACCCGGAAACGGAGGGCAATTATCTATGGAAATCCTGCAGGCGGCGCCTCTGTTTAGCCTCTATTCCTGCTGTTGTGCAGGTTTCCAGGTATTTCACTTCCAACTTTGAAACAGCATCAGAGAAAGCATCCTGCAAGCGGCCGTCAGCAGCAACAGAAGCCAGCTAGTACAAGTGCTACATCACTGGCAGGTTATGAGCAGCTCCTGCCTGGAGACGTCCAGCGTTTTTTCCTCTGGTCTCCATGTTTCTGTGCGCTGGATTCTCCTCGTCTGACCTCTGACCTCCTCGTTGATCCGTCTTCCTGCAGAAACACAGAATAACTCAGCGGGTCTGTGAAAACTGTAAAAGTGCTGAAAGCCTGAGTTCCTTTAACACATTTTTTCAGGATTGCCTTCGACTGTTTTAATTAAACTGTTTTACTGAAACATCAGTAGTTCCGCTTTGTAGTCCAACTGTTTTTAATGTTTGCTTTTAGTTTCTATTTTCCCATGTTCTATTTAGTTTCTACATTTTATTCCTACTTGCTTTCATTCTGTTTTATTTCCTATATTTAATCATGTAAAGCACTTTGTGTTGTCTTTGTACTCAAACGTGCTCTACGGATAAATCTGACTCACCTTTCCACCAGGAACCACAAAGCTGCCAGCGTTGGACGGGCATCTGTTACATCGCATCAATAATGAGACTGAGCCCAGACATTCGAAGGAAATCACCAGGAAACCTGCTGTTATGACGTCCTCTGAAGAGATCCAAGACATTTACCCGATCTGTCCAAAGTACCCGCGAAGCAGCGTGAACTGTGAGAGATTTCCACCTTATACAGAAACGTCTTTACCCTGTCACTCTTCTTTACAAGGAAAATTACAAAGATCAAGAAGAACTTAGGGGATTCTGAGCAGAACGTACGTTTTATGAGACTGGGCTTAAGATTTGAGGGTTGAATGGAGGCCTGGTGCTGGAGTAGAGATCAAGGTGGTGGTTGGCGGTGAAGACGTGAGGAAGGTTTGACTTCCAGGAAGGGTTCATGGAGAATGGAGCAGGTGAGTTCCCAGAGCCTCTGGGCTGAGTAGACATAGAGCGGGTGGGCGGACAGAAGTGTCAAAGTAGCCCAATCGATCGTTCCTGAATCTGGTTGGTTGGCGGTCAGCCAGCTCGGTCCGGATACAGAGGTCAGGGAGGCCCGCCACAGACCGGCTGTTCGTTCCAGACCTCCTGTTAACACAGGTACTTAGTTTTTGGTACAATTATCTTATTTTTTCATCCAGGTCTTAATAAGATGCAGTTGCTGGTCCAGGCTCAGTTATGGAGGCCTATCATCGTTAGCTATACCGAGGAACGTTAGTGTTCCCGGTCCAAACCATCTTACTGACCACCAGGTGGATTCCTCAACCACTTCCTGTCCCTTCTCGTCCCTGGTCTCACCTCTCCATGGACTTCAACATAGAGGTTTTCCCTCTCCAATGGTCACTCTACCTTTCTGACTGTTGCTGGCTGATTTTCTAAGATGGTTCATCTTGTTTCCATGAAGAAGAAAAAACCTCAACTCAAGACTTTGGAGAGATCCTGGTTCAAGAAGTTTTCCTTTTGTTCTGACACGGTCTCCGGTGGGGGTTCTGGAGGAAGTTCTCCTATGTCTGTCTTCTGGTTTTAACCTAAAGACCAGTGAACAATCAGGTTGGGTAAAACAAGACCATCCATCAACCAACTTGTGTTCCCCAGCGCGTTGCACGTCTTTAACTGCCTCCCGTCCAATGCCAGCCGCCAACGTTGACGTTGTCTATGGACAGCGGCCACCAGTGTCCACCATCCAGCAGTGAGATGCCAGGGTTCTCAGATGCCAGTGTGTTTGGAGAAAGTGAGAAAGGCTCCTGTGAAGATGAGGACAGTCTGTTCTCAGGTAACAATGATCCACTATACCAAGTTGACCAAGTCTTGGTTGTCCACTGAAGACCTCTCTGTCCGTTTCTAGTGCTAAACCTGCTCCATGCTTTGCTGGGCCATTCTCTGCCTCAGGGCCGATGAAGGCGGTGGCTGTTTGCTGTGAAGGGAAGGCCATGCTCCCAGTTCTGTGCAGCTCTTTGTCTGAATGAGTAAGTCCACCTGGTTGACTGTTGGGTCTGTTGCTTGCTGTCCTCTGGCTGTAGCAGCTGCAGTTCTCTCCGTTAGCATCAACAGCTTTGTTCCGTACTCTTGCTGCTGATGTTGTCGCCGTTCTTCTGAGGGTTTTATTGTAAGTTTTCACTTTGCAGGTGTTCATGGTCGTCTTTGAACGGCAGGACGGGTTTGTAACCTTTGTTTTTTTAAATCTCTGTGTTTTCTTTTTTCTCTTACTCTATTCTTGTTGTCCTTCTCCCTCTATCATGTTGCCATCGGTTTGTACCTGAACTGAATTGAAATGAAGCGCTTTATTGTCCCTGAGGGGCAAATCATTTGAGTCCAGAACGTCTACACACCCCATCAACATTCACTGGAACACCCTGACGAGAGAACAATAAAAACACATTTAGAAGACTGTATCAGGACCGCAGGCAGCACCGGCCGTCCAGAATTATTACAAACCCAACAGCTGAAGGAATAAAAGGAGACAGAAGCCTGACCTCGGTGTGTAGAGGAGGTGGAGGGGCTGTAGGGATCCATGTTGTCGGTAACTCTTGTTCTGAAGAACCGATTAAGGTCTCTCAGCCGGTACCAGACCAGTTCTATACGTGTTGGAAGGGAGGCTTTATGACTGAATTGGACTTTCTGTGTGAGCGTGTTGCCCTTTAGGGAGAAAACTCTAAAGGTTTCCATTACGTCCGTTGTGTCTGGTCTCCAGAATTATGTAATCTAGAACCAGCAGGGGACCATGGAGGTGGCAGGGTCATGGGAAGCGCCACCTAAAGCCAGTTTATCCGTTCCACACATGAAAAACACCCGTTTGCTGCTTATAGGCTCTGTTATGACAAACGTGCAGAAACGGTCCTTTTGTGCTCAACAGGAAGCTTTTCCTTTGGGAATGACGCGTTGGTTTTTAATTTGGAGATGTTCCTTCTTTTTGCTCAACAAACGGTGGATCTATCCACATGCAGAGCACTAAGAATATTTTGAATCATGTAAATTCATGTGCAGATTACAGAGCCCGTAGTTCCTGTAACATCATTTCCTGGAAAGTGGTAAATGAAAAGCGTTTCCTCAGCCTCATTTCTGTTGAATTTCCCTGACGCTGCGTGTCCAGACATCTCCACTAAATCATATATATCACATTTCCGTATAACATGTTCCTCCCTGAAGACATCTCAGCATCCAGATCAGTTTGTTCTTCTGCTTTGTTCATCGGGACGACGCTCCTGGTGTTCAAAGCGTCCGACGGGGGACTTTTCCAGCACAGGACGCCTGGGACGTCACATTAAAGAGACGTTTGTTTCATTTCTGCAGCTTTTCTGACGTTAGCGTGCGAGGATGCGACGTCAGGGATGGCCGCGGGGAGACCGGCCTTTGTTCTTCCCTCATTGTCGCGCTGCGTGCACGCTTGTTTCCCTCTTTGTCCCGCCAATCGCTTATGGAAATTGGCTCATTTTCTCCGCACAAAGACGAGCTGCGCCGGGTGAAAGGCGCGCACAGTGCCAGCGCCGTTTGGTCTGTTGGGTCCGGCCTCCGAGGGCCGCAGGAGCAGAGGTGGGGAGAAGTGGTTTCTGGGTGCATCTTTTCGTCTCCCATGCCCTCGCTGCGGCGCTCCTTTCCTCCCCCGTTTCACCAATAAATCAGCCGCTAACGGCCGTGACCGCCGCCCTTTGTTTCTCCCGGCTAAACGCTTTCAAATGAAATGTAACCGGCCTGGGAATGCTCCTCATATCCTGCGCGTACGGCAGCCGTTAGGCATGCGTGCTCCGCAGTCGTCCCGGTTAGGATGGGCCGCCTGGGGGAGGTGGCGGGACCGATTCAGTTTGGGTTTACCCTTCACTGTCGGATGGAGCTGGATCTGCTGAAGACCGGGGTGGAGGTTCACCCTCCCTGAACGCCCATCCAGAGCAGATCCCTGGGTTAGAACGGCCTAGTCAAAGTCCAGACCTGAATCCAGCTGTGGAGAGCGGATGTCCACAGATGTTCTGCACGCGGTCTTTCTTCTACAGAGGAGAGAGTGAGCCTGTAGTAGTAATAGTAATATCATCTTTATTGTCATTGAAACATACATTACAATGAAATTTGTTTTCTGCTTTTAACCCATCCCCTTGGGGAGCAGTGGGCTGCCATGTGCGGCGCCCGGGGAGCAATCTGGGGTTAAGGGTCTTGCTGAGGGACCCAGAGTGCAGGCGCTGGGGATCGAACCGGGTACTTGCATCCTTCTCTGAGTGCAGCGTGCTGCTTTAACCACTAGGCCAACACTCGTCCCCCACGACGTGGAATCGTCTCTGGGGGGAGCTTCTGAGAACCCAGCAGAACCACGATCCGTTTACAGCAAAACGTGGGATAAAAACGTCTAAAAGTAACGGCAGGATTCTGTCCTGTCCAACGTTTGAACCGTTCATGATTCTACACAACTTAAAGTTGAGCTAACAGGGGTGTGCTCGTTCAGACTCTTTGAAAAAAAAAAAGACTACTTTAAAAATGTTCATTAAAGGCAGCGAACAAGAGTAAAATCTCCACTTTTTGAAAAAATCCCCAGAACCAAACTGGAAACCGCAGGAGAAACGGTTCAGATAACAGAGCCGTCTCAAGAAAAGGCTGAAGCTTTAAAGTCTCTGCCTCCAGGTTCATCTGAGGCTTCGGGTGGTGTGTGTTCCTTTCAGGGTTCCTCTCCTCAACCGGAGGGAAAGAAACACACAAATCTATAGACAACAGCTGAGGAAGAACGGCTGTGTTTGGAGGAAGAGGGCAGGAAATGGAGCTTAGACTCATCACTAGACTCTGTTAGAGAAACGGTGCTGCTGCTGAGCTCAGGGAGTCACAACAGCGCAGGAATGCCCCGCTGACAGCGGGTAGTTTACAAACCGGGGGACGGCGTGTCAAGGACAGAACCTGGAGACGACGCGCTGCAGCCCGTGGGCTTCAAGGCCGCACGCTTTCCAGACGACCTTCTTCAGAGGGTTTGCTGCACCCTGTCATGGTTTAGAAGCCACGGATCCAGCTGCTTCCAGCTGCTTCCAGCACATGTGGCATGGCCGGACCCAGGTGATCTGCACCGGTCGCATAAACAAGAAGAAGCAGCCCTCCGTGACCGGCCCAGACAGCCTAACGCGCTGTTTGGCGGCTGCAGGTGTCGGTTTAACAGCGGGACAAACAGCATTCCCCTAAAAGCCACTACAAAGACGGACGTTCGTCAGAGCTGCAGACCCCCCCCCCCCACCCCCGGGGGTCTGGGTGTTTACACAAGCAGATGTTGGGCAACAAGTCCGACTCCGTCCGGGGAGCTGCTGCCTGTCCTGGAGCCGTAATGAGGCGTCGCACGGCAAACAGGACATGAAAGGAGGCCGTAAAGCAGCCGCTGAATGGCTCGTCCGTCTTCCTTACGGGACGTTTGACAAACGAGGGCTGTAGAGGTTTACTGCGCCCCCCGCGCCCCCGGCCTCAGGAGGGGGGCCCCGCCTCGTGGCCCTCACGCAGGAGTGTCATCAACCACACGTTTCAGAGCTGGAGGAACGGCGGCGAGGGTTCATCAGCACCGCCGGCCTAATTGGCAGAGACGGCGCTTTTCCCATGACCTCCCTGCACCCGCTATTAGCCTCATTGTTCTGGAGGGCCCGGGTGTACCGTAAGCTGCGCAAACACCGCAATTAGGGTGGTTCAGGGCCAAATAAGTGGCGCAGCAGGTGGTCGGAGCCGCCGCTGGTCCGGCGCTGGTCTCCGGCGCAGGAAACGGCGCTGGTTGAGCCGGAGGAGCTAACAGAGAGCTGGGTCGCTGCCAGCACGCCTTCTTAGTGCAACGTTTCTCTGCAGACCGCAGCAATGGCTCCGCGCGTCGACACAGAAAGGTTCTGGCTCACAGCTGCTTTCAGAAAGGAAGGTGACCTGGTTTCCAACCACAACGCGGCGCCGATCACTGCACTCGGTGCCGGTGGTCGTTCCTTCGTGGGTTAGGGTCCGTTTTAAGGCACCCGGGACTTTCCGTAGCCTCTCTGACACCCACAGCTGCTTTCAGGAGCCCTGGTGGCTTCTCTCAGGTACTTTCCAGAACCAGGCGGTGGCCTTTTTGGACACTTCCTGTGTTCCTTTAGTTGTTGGCTCCCGTCGTCTTTTGTTCTTTCTTTGGTTGTGCTGTATTAAAATATTACTTGTTTGTTGGGTTTTCTCTTTCTTTTAGTGTCCTCAGATCATCTGGGTTTAATGTTCAATACTTTGTTTTTTTGTTCAGTTGTGTTGTCTGGTTGATCGTTTTCTAGTTTTATTGCTGTTTCTGTCTTTTTAAACGTTTCTGTTGTTGTGTTCTTGCTTTTATTGCTTTGTTTCTCGGTTTTTGTTTTGTTGACATGCTTTACGTTTTTCTTTTTTTTGCTGTTGTTTTTGGTTTATTTGCTGCATTTCAGGTTTTGTTTCTGCATTTAACTTGTTATTGCTTTGTTTCTGTTTTCTTTCTGGGTTTAATCGATGTGCTTGATGTCTTTTTAAATGTTTCTGTGTTTTGTTGTCGTCTTTTGGTTTCTGTGTTTTGGGTTTATAAGGGTTGCTGGATTTCAGTTTTTTGTTGTGATTCTGGTTTTGTTTCCTTTTTTAAGCCAAGTTTCTGGTTGTAATTGTGTTTCTGTTTTTTTTTTTGTTTCTGTTGTTTTTGGTTTATTTGCTGCATTTCGGGCTTTGTTTCTTTGTATGACTTTTTATTGCTTTGTTTATGTTTTGTTGCTGTGTTTCTGGGTTTTATCGATGTTCTTCATCTCTTTTTAAATTTTTCTGTTTTTTGCTGATGTCTTTTTAAATGTATCTGGCCTTGTTGCTTCGTTTCAGGGTTCATTGCTGTGTTTCTGGGTCCGTGTATCTTTTGGTCATTGGATTTTCGTTTCAGACACAGGAATTGAAAAAAACAAAAACAAATGGCCGTTTGATTTTTGTTTTAAAATACGAAAAAGAAAATCGAAATACAAAGCGTTTCTCTTTTTCATTGTCAATCAGGGCAAAGTGAAATTTGAAAAATGATTTGAATTTCATTTTCCATTTCGGGTAAGAAAAAACAAAAATGGTTTAAAACATAAACGAAAAATAGGCTAATTTGTTCATATTCTGAGACCGGAAGTGGTCACTTATGCGTTGCAAAAGCACCACATTTTTCAGAATAAAATGTCTTAAGAACCTTACGCAGATATGATTTTAGACACGACAAAACAAGGCTTGTCATCCATACAAATCTCAGTGCAGATATCCCAGGTGAGAGGGGGAGTAAGACGATATTCTCTAAGAAAAGTGAGGCGATTTTCCAATGAACATAACTGAGTTTACTGAGGTCAAGCCAGCCGCCACTGGGGACACGGCAGTCATGCCAGCCCTCCCTTGGTTTTGTAGATCATGCAAGCACCGTGCATTACGGTAGTAATGCCTGAGACTACTTTCCAAAATAAAAGCAATGTGTTTGACGTGTATCAACCTGTTCTATTCTTTGTTTTGTTGCACATATGGACTTCAGTTAGTTGAAGTAATTTCTTACAGCTTTATGTAATATTTCTTTATTATTCAGGCCTGCTGGTGAATATGGAAATATATATTTTGGTCATAGTCACTGTTTGGCCTGAATAATTACTAAAAAAAATAGCAGACAGCCTTAAACAGGCTTGCTGTTGCGATGACTCGGATAACTGAGAATTTGCACATATTATTATATATTATATTATATTAAAACAATTGTTTTTTCCAAGTGACTACTTTCACTTACAGACGACAGATTAATATTTTGAGATGTTACTCATCAAAATCCGTATACATGATGTGGAATTTCTAAATGAAAGCCCTCCGAAATCTCTACATTAAGTCAATTTCACCTAAGTTGCTGACAATGTCGCTACTAAACGGTACATTTTCAGGGAATACTGTCACTTCAGCCTGACAGTATAACACCTCCAGATGTTGCTCAACAAATTTCATCCACATCTGATGTGGAATTTCAAAGTGAAAGCCCTTCACAATCTCTCTATATATTCACTTTGACCTAGGTTGCTGATCATGTTGCTACTAACCCGTATGTTTTAAGTGAAAATTTTTGATTCAGCATAACAGTAGAACACCTCCAGAGGCTGCTCAACAAAGCTCATTAAGATTAGATGTGGAATTTCAAAATAAAAGACTGTTCCAACATACAATATAGTGTTCCAATACACTATATTGCAAAAGTATTCGCTCCGCCATCCAAATTATTGGAATCAGGTGTTCCTATCACTTCCATGGTCACAGGTGTATAAAACCTATGCATGCAGAATGTTTTCACAAACATTTGTGAAAGAATGGGTCGCTCTCAGGAGCTCGTGAAGCTGTGATAGAATGTTTCGAGACTTATCGGCCCGTTCCTGTCACTGCGGCCCGTCTCATTCATCCCATTTCGGACATTTGGCAAGAAGAGAAGAGAGTGAATTCAGAGGCAAAAAAACAGTTTAACATATATTTATTACAATTTGGAATTCCAAAAAGGGAGACATTTACAAGTTTTATCACCGACGCAGATATTCTAACCTTATCCCGAAAATGCTGTCCATGAGTTGTAAAGATGTCTCAGCGCGTACACCTAGAACAAGCCTTTTTACCCCATGGGTGGCTCCAGAAGGGGGCCGGACCAAACCCCCTCCCCAAATCTAAGTGCAGCCTCTAAGTCTGGCTACAACCTGTGTTTCCTGACATTTGATCGTTAAATGTAATCTATTGCCTAGTGCAGTTCCTGGGAGTTAGCTAAGATAACATGAGACCTTGAGAAAGGAATGATAAAACATTATCTGCTTTAAAAACACTATCTGCTCTGCTTCCTAAGGCTCTCATAAATGACCGTTCAGCACTGTGGCTGGTACACGCTCGCTGAAGTCTAAGGGCCTTTTGTGTTCTGCACAGATGTTCATCCCAAGGTTTACTGGGTTTAAAGTTAATATCTGCATAACTGTAAAATACACTATTATCATATAAGTGAATATATATTTCCATAACAATTGCCAGCTGACAAAAAATCCAGTTGTCAACTTTCCTCGCTCCTAAATTTTCTTGAGTCAACTGCTGTATCATAAGAAAATGGAAGTTGTAATGACTACTTGTCTATGGAAGAAATTAAAAGTAAACGAACAAAAATTAAATGTAAATCAAATAGTTACTTGATGAATAGTGGGTTTCCGGGTTTACGCAGTACAAAAAATTCTCAAAATACGTCAAAAAATGCAGTTCTGAGAGTTTATTCCAGGCCTCTTCAGGGAAAAAATAAACATGATACAAACAGAAAACCTACTTGCTGCCTTGGCTGCCCTGGTTTCAGCCTTTGTGCTCGCTTCACCTGCTACTCACTGACTAACCAGGCTGAGTGACTTGCTTCCTGAAAGGACTGGTAGACTGCCCTGGTTGCAGCACTGGAAGACTGGTAAAAAACCATAAGCCCACCCACTTTTCATCCTGAGCTACCTGGAGTCCATGTATTTATACACCAGACACACCCAAAACCCACACAAAATCAATTAACTAATTAAACAATTTACTAAGAAATAATTGTATTCTAAACAACTGTATTCTAAATGCAACAAATAACCAAATAAATACAAATGAACTAAATAATCTGAGTTCTAAAACAAAATAGAGAAATGGCTCCTACAGAAGTGTTTGGGAACGACAGCAACTCAGCCATGTAAACTGTCAGAGCGGGGTCAGTGGATACTGAAGTTCATAGAGCGTAGAGGTTGCCAACTTTCTGCAGAGTCAAACACTACACACCTCCAAACTTCATGTGGCCTTGAGATTAGCTCAAGAACAGTGCAGAGACCTTCATGGAATGGGTTTCCATGGCTGAGCAGCTGCATCTCAGCCATACATCACCAAGTGCAATGCAAAGCGTTGGAGACACGTTCTTTGGAGTGACAAATCACGCTTCTCCATCTGGAAATCTGATGGACGAGTCTGGGTTTGGCGGTTGCCAGGAGAACGGTGCTTGTCTGACTTCATTGTGCCAAGTGTAAAGTTTGGCAGAGGGGGGATTATGGTGTGGGGTGTTTTTTCAGGAGCTGGGCTTGGCCCCTTAGTTCCAGTTAAAGGAGCTCTGAGTGATTCCACAGACTAAGACATCTTGGACAATTCCATGTTCTCAATTTTGTGGGAACAGTTTGAAGCTGGCCCCTGCCTCCTCCAACAGGTCCATAAGGACATGGATGGAAGAGTTTGGTGTGGATGAACTTCACTGGCCTATACAGAGCCCTGACCTTAACCCGATAGAACACCTTTGGGATGAAATAGAGTGGAGACTGAGAGCCAGGTCTTGTCGTACAACATCAGTATGTGACCTCACAAATGCGTTTCTGGAAGAATGGTCAAAAATTCCCATAAACACACTCCTAAACCTTGTGGACAGCCTTCCCAGAAGAGTCGAAGGCAGGTGAGTGAATACTTATACAATACAATATAGTGTATTTTAGGTTTCTCAATGCATTGGAAATGAAATACTTTTTGCCATACACAGAGAAAAATAATCATTAATAATAATTTAAAAAATTCCTAGCCAGTCTAAGAAGAAAGTACACAGAACATTTTTGTTGTTGTTGTGATCTTTCTTATAATTTGGACAAAAGAGACTCTCAGTGGAACTTTGTCTTATTTGTTATTGGCTGAATGAATGTATCGCTTAAAGCCTTGTTTTCTGGGAAAGAAGGATGTCCAAGAATCAGCGAGGGTAAGTAGGCCTATGTCTTTAAGATAATACAACAGTTAGATTCTGTGTCTTATTTTCAATATGAGAAGCCATATCACAAATGATGACCAAATTTTTATGAATACCGGGCTTGTTGAACTACAACATAAGAACATCGTCCAGCTATTTTGTATATTTGTGATATACACAAATATTACACACACACACACACACACACACACACACACACACACACACACACACACACACACACACACACACACACACACACACATCACACACACACACACACACACACACACACACATACTTTATGGTTGTTTTATGTTTTTAATCCAATTTCAAATTTTTAAAAGTATCAAATCTGTTATCAAAAGAAAAGTATTTATTGAACCTGAATGTTAAGGTGTGTTTTACATTGATCGCATTCTTCTTCAACAATAGCTGCATGCTACCCTTTCAGAATTAACAGTGGCAACATCAGATGTGGATGATATTTGTTGAGTAACATCTGGAGGTGTTCTACTGTCATGTTGCAGTAACAGTATACACTGAAACTTAGGTCAAACTGACTTAACATATAGATTTTGGAGGGCTTTTATTTTTGAAATTCCACATCATGTAGATGGATTTCGATGAGTAACATCTCGAGATCTTAATCTGCCATCTGTAAGTGAAAGTAGTTACTTGGGCAAACAAATGGTTTTAGTATCCCTGTGCAAATTCCTATTTATCAAGGTAATTGCAACAGCAAGCATGTTTAAGATTGTATGCTATTGTTTTAGTAGTTATTTAGGCTAAACAGTGACTCTGACCAGAATATATATTTCCATATTCACCATAAAGTTGAAAGAAATTATATAAACTAACTGTAGTCGACATGTGTAAAAAAAAAAAAAAAAAAAAAAAAAAAATAGGCTGATGTGGGCCAAACATATAGCTTTTATTTTGGAAAGTAGTCTCAGGCAGCAGGAACCACTTCCGGTTTCCGGAATATGAACAAACGAGCCGTTTTTCCGTTTCTGTTTTAAAGCATTTTTGTTTTTTGTTACCCAAAATAGAGAATTAAATTCAAATAATTTTTCAAATTTTACTCTTCCCTTTTTGACAATGAAAAAGATAAACGCTTTGTATTTCGATTTTATTTTTTGTATTTTAAAACAAAAATCAAACGGCCATTTGTTTTTGTTTTTTCAATTCCTATGTCTGAAACGAAAATCCAATGACCAAAAGATACACGGACCTTTCTGGGTTCTGTTGTCGTATTTTTGATTTTGTTTCTGTGTTTTCGGTTTAGAGTTAGGGATGGGGTTGCTGGATTTCAGTTTTTTGTTTTGTTTCTGGGTTTTTTAGTCAAGTTTCTGGTTTTAATCATGTTTCAGTTTTTTTAGTCGTGTTTCTATATTTATTTTGTTTCTGGTTTTTGTTTCCGGTGCTTTTTGGTTTATTTGTTGCATTTCATGTTTAGTTTTTTCATAAAATTTTTCGTTGCTTTGCTTCAGTTTTTTTGTTGTGTTTCTGGTTTTGTTGTTTCGTTTCTGGATTTTTTAGTCAAGTTTCTGGTTTTAATCGTGTTTCTGTTGTCATTTTGTCTTTTGGTTTTTGTTATGTTTCTGGTTTTTGTTTCTTCATTTCATTTTTATTGCTGTGTTTCTGTGTTTTCGGTTTATTGGGGTTAGGGATGGGGTTGCTGGATTTCAGTATTTTGTTGTGTTTCTGGTTTTGTTGTTTCGTTTCTGTTTTTTTTTAGTCAAGTTTCTGGTTTTAATCGTGTTTCTGTTGTCATTTTGTCTTTTGGTTTTTGTTTCTTCATTTCATTTTTATTGCTGTGTTTCATTTTTATTGCTGTGTTTCTGTGTTTTCGGTTTATTGGGGTTAGGGATGGGGTTGCTGGATTTCAGTTTTTTGTTGTGTTTCTGGTTTTGTTGTTTTGTTTCTGGGTTTTTTCGTCAAGTTTCTGGTTTTAATCGTGTTTCTGTTGTCGTTTTTTTAGTCATGTTTCTGGTTTTTGCTCTGTTTAGGTTCTGTTTTTGCGTTTCTCGTCTGCATGCGGCGTTTTTGGTTTCTTCCCTCACCTCCAGGTTGCTGCCAACCCGATCGTCCCCAGTCTTTAGTCCGAGCTCGTTGACCTGAGGACAGTCCCGTTCAGAGGGGACAGGTGAGGTCAGGTAAGACACTTTGTCTCCATTCAGCCAGGCGATAAAGGCCACCGTGTAAACGGAGAAAGGCTATCAGATAGTTGTGGCCAGCCACCGTGGCAGAAGCCGAGCCGTCTGAAAAGGCTCCGGGCTCCAGCGTGAGAAGAGCCGGCCGGACCGAGATGGTTTTTAAAAAGAGCCCAGATTACAGCCGTCTTCCCTTCCCCGTCTGTCTCGCTTTCTGCAGAGGTTTTCCAAGCGTCGCCGGGCTCTTCCGTGCTCCGGCTTGTCAGATCCTCTATAGCTTTTGTTTCCAGTGAGATGTGCAGCCTTTGACTCTTCTGTCCCTGGACAAATATTCGTCCCTGACAAATGGATGGAAACAAGTGCAGGGTTTTAGAGCCGGAGACAGAAGGAGACCTAAATGCGTGAATTTGCATGGCCTGAAATCTCTGTGCGCTCAGATTGATCCACTATAAAGCCAAGTTAAAACAACTCTGTGAACAAAGCTGCCTTTCAGCGCCGCTTCCCTAATGAGTGATGGCATAAAAGAAAGGAGGCATCACTTTATTTTTACTGCACATCAAACGCTTTGATATTTCAAAGGCCATACATCAATAATCCTCCTCTCTCAACAGCTACAGGAGCAGAGAAAAGTCCTCTGAAAACTAAAGTGCTCTGCACCCTGACCCAGGATAATACGCCGGTTTGATCTGCAGGAGCTGCAGCGGCTCCCAGGTGCCTCGGCGAGGAGCGACGCGGCCAGGTGATGCCTGCATCAGAGACAGGTGTGCTTACCCAGGATCAAGAGACTTAAAGCAGCTGGAAACGGCGAGGCTTTGTTCGGGGAGAGGCTGGAAGTCAGAACAAACCCACAGAGAGCGCCGTCCGCCCAGTGAACCGTCAGCGTCCGGGCCGGGAGAACCTGCTCAGAAACGCCGACGCTTTGCTCTGAGATGCTGCAGCGATGTGGCCAAAATACACAAAATTAACACATTTTTCTAAGTGTTTTAATATTCAAACGCTCAATTTAAAAATGCCAATAACCATGTCATAAGTATACAACTAAATATAAGGAGGAACGTGTGAATTAAAGGAATTACGGTAAAAAATGTTAATTTATGTTTTGTTTTTTGTCACTTTTTCAGGAAGTTTAAAGGTATTTTCTGTTCAATTGTTTTTGTTCTATAACTTTTCTGTAAAATGACTTGCTTGTTTTCTAAGAGGGTTTTCAGTTGTTTGTGTTCCTGGTTTTTAAATGGTTTTGTTCCTTTTCACTTGTTTTCTTAAACGTTAACCTCGTCTGTTTTGTCTGCTGTTCCACTCGTTTTTCTTTTTCTTTCTTTAATTAAGAACAAATGTAAAACTTTTAGTTTAACCAGATTTTATGAGGTTCTGTGGATTTCTTGTGCTTTTATCTCCCGCTTTACAGAATATTCTTGAATTATGTTTGAACCCAAAGAGCCCCTGAAACAAAATCTCCAACAACTTTTTATTCTTTTAATTCTGTTTGCTGCTGTTTTGTCATAAGCTGATATTATGTTCTCTCCATTCCATACATTTCTCCCATTTTCTGCTTCTTTTTTATTTTTACTGCCTTTTCTTCTCTGTTTTTATGCTGATGAACTATTCTTTCATTTTTATTTTATTTTCCACTTGTTTTTGTTTGTCTTTTCCCTACCTTTAAAACATTTTTATTGTTTTAATCATTAAAAGGCCTTATTCTGTTTAAACTGAGCTCTTTGTGAGCCTCGTTTTTCCTGCCGCTGTAACAAGAGTCCAGCTCTGCGACCCGACCGGTTTTCCTGGCTTAGTTTCCACCCGAGCAGCGGCTGGTGCAGCACCGCTGCAGCACGTCGGGGCGAGAGCTGGATGGTAATAATAAAGGAAGTGAGAGACGCAGCAGCAGGTTAAAACGTCCAGAAAGGACGGTTTGGTCCTCCTGGTGGATTCTGCAGGTGGCTTCATTAAATCTGAGGTATGTCCACAGAGCATGATGCTGCCACCGCCATGCTTCACCATAGGGCTGTTCAGGGTGAAGAGCTCGTTTTCCACCTTAAGTTACTTTTAATGTGTTGTTTCCGGTTCTTTAATGACACGTGATTTTATTTAGGGGGCGCCGAACACCAAAGGACTTTCAATTCAATTCAATTCAATTTTATTTATATAGCACCAATTCATGAAACATGTCATCTCAAGGCACTTTACAAAGTTAAGTTCAATCATATTATACAATGTGACTTCACATGTTGAAGATAAAAAATGTAATTTTCCTTCCTCTTCACCACTCAGTGCCATCTTGAGTTGGTTTGTCACATAAAATGAGATAAAAACCCGTTGATGTTTGCCCTTTTAACACCTCGCGCCATGAATGCGCGTTGAAACGTCAGAAAATGAGCCGTCTCAGACGAGAAGAAAAGGTAGAAAAGTTATCTCTCTGTCAAACTCCTGGATGAAAACCTGGAGACAAATAAAACCTGAAATTAAAGTTTTATCTCTTCAAACTTTATCTCATCAAAAGCTGCCGGTCAAAACATGAGAGAAACCTGTCAGATTATGAATCCAGAGAATCCAGGATCTTCTGTAATGGTGCTGAAGCAAACAACAACCACAGAAAACCATCTGGGGCTCGAACCGTCAACCCCACACTCTGGGGAGCTTCTGGAGATGACGGGCCCAGGATAGCCGTGTGACTCCACGGCCTCCCAGGCTTCGTCTTTTGAGGGTTTTCATTTCACACCTCTGTTTTCTCTGCGGTGCCGGTTTGATCCGGGAGCCGGGTCTGCGCCGAGGCCGCCTCTGCAAACCCCAACAGAGCATTCGTCACGCGGCGTCGCCTTTCACGGCAGCGTTCGTGGCTGGATACGGATATCTGAGGAAAAACACGGCGGGTCAGCCGTGTCGGGGTGAAGCTCAGACTTTGCAGACAGACAGCTGTGTACCCTGTGTAAACTTTTGAAGAACAGCTCAAACATTTTTCTCCCAGTTCGTGGCAAACCGACAAAGACGAGAGATTGGTTTATAAGTGGAGGTCGGGTGTTTGTCTCCAGTTTTGCTTAATGGAAAAAACAAACGTTTCCATTGTGCTTGGACATGTCCCTGTTTGCAACGCGTTATGAGATGGATTTGCTGAAAGTTCAGCAACAAATAAAGTTTTGTATTTCAAATCAAGTCAAATCTTGTCGAGTCAGCAGATATTTTTGTTTTCAATCTGTTGATTCGTCCTTAAATTTCTTCTAAGCAGGCCAAGAGACCTGGTATGAGTCTAATCAAACCAATGCAAACCTGTATATACCCTATTGCTTTACCATTGAAATATATTTAATTAAGCCTAAAATGGCGGGTTAATTCAAGTTTTAAATGAGGTCCTCGTTTGACAAAGCGTTTCACTTTGTCTTCTATATTTTGTCTTTAGGTCAGTTATTTGGCCCTTTGTCCTTTTAAAGAAATCAATGAAGTGTTTTAATATGTTCAGAGTTCCTGAAGTTGTGTTATCATCTTCTAACGTGGAGCCATTATTGGCCCTTCACGGCAAGGTAAGTTTATCTATAAAGCACTTTTCAGTAAGAAGACGATTCAAAGCGCTGAAACAGATAAACGCTACAGACAGAGGAAAAACAGAAAGCATCATGTCGTAGTCTGCCGACCCTTCAACCTGCAGCTAATTTCGTTCTGAACCAGCGGTAGTTCTTTGCTCCATATCGCTACAACGTGGGCACTGACACCCATCAGGACTCTATACGTATACTTTATTTAAACCAGACACACACTGGCTCATGCGTTTAAATTGGGGATATTTAGCAATACTGATGCTAACATTCACATTATTAGCCCTAACGTCTAAAACAACAATGCTGACATAACAACAAATACTTGGTTCGGCATGAATGCTAATCATTTACATCGTTACCTTTAGCAATACCAAATCATTAGCATTAACAGCAAACTGAATATTGTCGTTGATGCTAATAATTTAGCATCGTTCCCGTTAGCCATAGCAAATTATTAGAATTAACAGAAAACTGAATATTGCTGTTGATGCTAATAATTTAGCATCGTTCCCGTTAGCCATAGCAAATTATTAGCATTAACAGAAAACTGAATATTGTCGTTGATGCTAATAATTTAGCATCGTTCCCTTTAGCGATGCCAAATCGTTTGCATAGGTAGCAAACTGAATATTGTCGTTGATGCTAATAATTTAGCATCATTCCCGTTAGCGATGCCAAATGATTAGGACTAAAAGAAAACTGAATATTGTTGTTGATGCTAATAATTTAGCATCGTTCCCATTAGCGATGCCAAATGATTAGGACTAACAGAAAACTGAATATTGTTGTTGATGCTAATAATTTAGCATCGTTCCCGTTAGCGACGCCAAATGATTAGCATTAACAGAAAACTGAATATTGTTGTTGATGCTAATAATTTAGCATTGTTCCCTTTAGAGATGCCAATTCATTAGCATATAAAGCAAACTGAATATTGTCGTTGATGCTAATAATTTAGCATCATTCCCGTTAGCGATGCCAAATGATTAGAATTAGCAGCAAACTGAATATTGTTGTTGATGCCAATTATTTTTGCGCAGCTAAGGTTAGCCTAGCCTACAATACGCCTGACTGGCTACATCCTGCTGAGGTTATGACCAAGTTAACTCTGAAACGAATCCATAACTGCTCTCCCTTCACTGACTTTAAGTTTTATCGTTGTTAACATTATGGGTTCTCCTTTCTGTTTCAGCCCTAAATCATCTAAAAAGCTTATAAACTAGAAGCGCTTTTGGCTGTAGAAGCGAATCACTACAGAAGTAAACGAATCTCTGACTTTTAAGGGTCTAAGCCGTGGGAATGAGGTTTTATGAATATTAATAGAGCATAAAGGAGAGAAGCAAAACCTGTTATGATAAATGTTCTGGGAGTGAAAGTCGAGCCTTAAAATCTCCCGTCTGGACTGTTTTCAGCCACTGACATGAACCACCTGGAAAACACCTGGAAAGCTGCCGCTGGAGGTGTTGACTCGGATCAAGCTGAGATTATCCAGAACCCGTGGACCTCAGGTTTGTTTTCCTTCGTTCCGGTTTGGGACCAGGTCCCCTGGAATGAAAGCAGGCAGCTGTAGATCCCTCCTAGTGTCTGCACAGCCCGGTCCTTTTTTTAAAAAGCCTACATTTAATCCACCCATCTTCATTCTGGGACGTTTTAAACACAGATTTATTCATTTATTATCTCTGTGACGTCGCTTTGCACCTGATGACCTCCATCCTGCAGCCGTCCTCGCTTCCTGCTTCTTGCCAGCTGAGTTTGATGCAGATTGACGTAATGTGGCCGGATCCCCCCCGACACCCCCTCTCTGTTGCTCTAATTTAAGGCAGGGGGGTGGGGTGGGGGGTTAGGGGGGTGCTGCACGCTGCTTGTAGGAGAAAAAGAAAACCCCTGAGGGGCTCCATCAACCTCGCAGCTCCTCCCCCATCAGCCCCCCTCCTTCCCTCCACCACCCTGCATTTAGAGGAGGCTGAGGACATCATCCTGCGCACACGGATCGTTTCTTCCCCTAATTTATGAAAATCTCTTCCACGGCAAAGTATTTCAAACATGCAACACATCCACCCCACTGTGGGGGCCGTGGAGGTCGTCCGACCACGCAGAGACATAGCAGGCCTCTGTGGGAGAGCTGCAGGAACGCTGATCTGCACTCCTGTTTGCTCCCGTCTACTCATAAACAAAAGCAGGCCGGTGGAGACGTCGCACCCTGAGCAGACCGACCTCCGCAGAGAAGCATGGCGGTGGCAGCATTGTGCTGTGGGACGGGGAAGCTACGTCCTGAGGGGGGGGAGAACCCGTTGGAGGCCCGTAGGGATGGTACCGCCTGGACATTTCTGTCCAAGTTTCCAATTTCACCTTTTATTCAGCCGATTCCCCGCCCCACGCCGCTGCCAACGCCGCAGAGCCTCCCTCAAACCTCCGGCGTCCCATCTCCAGCCTTCAGAGCTGAATTGACTCGTTACATCTGCCCTCGCCCCGGCGCCCCCGGTGCACAGGATCAGCGAGGAGCCCTCCTAACGCGGGGGCGGAGCTTCAGGGCCTAGCGGGGCTCCATTCATCGGGCTGAGGCCTGCCTTTGTCCCGATGGCAGGTGCTTCTAATCCTGCTGTCAGAATAAGCCTGGACAAGATGTTTGGACAAGCCTGTGCTGAGAAGCCCCTATTCCACGTCATGCAACACAGCCTCCACACATGCACCCAGCCCCCCCTGAGCTCAGACAGGAGACATGAGCCACGCTGCATGGGGAAGAGACCTCGACCTTCACGCCTTTACATCCTGCAGAAAATGACGTTTAGCTTTGTTGGGCACAGAGCCAAACGTGCCGTGAATATCTCGTTCCTGGCTAAACGCTGCTGGGCCCAGTGGGTCCAAAACAGAGAGACGTCGTTTGCTTCGTTAAAACGCTGGCAGCAGACAAACGTCTCCTGGTGGTTTTTGTTTGGTCCGCACACGCTGACAGTAGAGGTTTCATTCTGATTTTAACCTGTTTCCTGTCTTCAAGCGGAGATTTGGTCGTAAAGTTACGTAATGCTGAGTTACATGTTGACTTCCTGGGTTGACTCGCAGAATTTGGGTGAAGTCTGCTCCTCGGCTGTCGGCTTGAAGCAACAATGAGCTCCCCGTCTCCTTTCAGCGCGTCCTCACCTTCCCTCGGGCTCCGTGTGGACAGCCCGGCCGTCCGGCCTCCATCCCATTGACGGCTGTCTAAAGGCACTTTTACCTCCACTTCCTCTTCCCCTCCTTGTTCCTGCTAATAATAATCCATTGATTTTGCCCCCGGGGGTCAAGCACTGGCCTCTAAAGCGTCCTCCTTTGTTTGCTCGGTGCGGTTGGAGGGCTCGCCCCTCAATGTGCGGCCCTGCGGACCGGACCGGTGGGGTCCTGGAGGTCAGGAGGAGACGGCGAGGACCCGTGAAAAGCCCCGTGACGTTCTTCCTCGGCACTAACCTGGTTTCCGCCTGCCGACGGTGATCTATTTTTGGGTGGGGGAGGCAGAAGGAGACCGGCGCTGCGTTTTGGATTCCTGGTGGCCCGGCTGCGCCGCCCGAGGTCTCCGCTAACCCAATTTGAGTTGACTTTGCCCGTTGAGGGAGAGAAGTGGCCCGGGGCTACGCGCTGTCATAATTCAAGCAACACAATGGAGTCAGGCCTATCTGCTCCACGCACGCACCCTCCACACGTCGGCCCGGCTCGCTCAGCTCCTCTGCAGCTGGAGGGTTCTGGTTTCAGCCCGGCTTTGGACTTTTTACTGCAAATGTATTCAAGAGGTCCCTCAACCTTAACTTTTAGACGCTCCAGCTTCAGATTGATGTCCTTTAAATGCCTTAAACCCGAGCAGAAATCCCCAAAGCCAAACGTTATTGATGCAAACTCCCCAGATGCCCTCGCAAGAGCTGCAATTAGCCTGATTGGGTTAAAGTTTGGGTCAGAGCTGCCGTCCGTTTATAAAAAGGCCGACTGAAATGTCCGTAAACAGCAAAATGAAGCCTCTAGATCAGCGGTGTCCAAAGTGTGGCCCGGGGGCCATTTGTGGCCCCTCTGCTGATTTTGTGTGGCCCTCCAACTGAACTGACCTATTTAATTAAATGAATTCCAGTCAGATTCTAATGCACCAAAGTCTGCATTGGAGTAAAAGTTGCCTTACAATGAAATTAAAGTGTAAAGAGTGTTATTAAAAGACAAATGTTCTGTGTTCTACCAAACATTGGATTAAAGATTGTAAGATTTGAACTAGTCTATATTAGATTTTCTCTAATTAAAAATAAAAATTTTCCATCTGCATAAAGCCACCAGCGCTAAATACAGTTTAATATGTTTTGTTAAAATGATCATAT
Source organism: Fundulus diaphanus (assembly GCA_037039145.1). NCBI lineage: Eukaryota > Metazoa > Chordata > Actinopteri > Cyprinodontiformes > Fundulidae > Fundulus > Fundulus diaphanus. The sequence continues at coordinate 41,848,351 of CM073139.1, read as the reverse complement.
GTTTTTGGGCGTAACCATATTTTTGGTTGTGTTATTTATTTTTATTCATTTTTTTGGCCCTTGAGCGGTTTAGATTTAACGATTTTGGCCCAATAGCCGAACAGTTTGGACACGGCTGCTCTAGATGATGGTTATTTCATGAGAACATATAATAAAGTGCTTTACAACGAGCGTTTCCAGCAGATTGTTGTCTAACATCCAGCTGCTCGTTGACTTTGACCCAAATTATCAAACCAAAGCTGTAGCTTGAAAAATAACAGGATGACCTAAATGTTAAGAATATTGTCAAAGATGGATGATTATAAGGATTTACTGTAAAAAAAAAAAGCATTAAATTAATGATTAATGGTTTAACCTAATTTGGGCCTGATTGAAGGAGGACATTAACAGATAATAAGGTAAAATTAGACATAGAGTGTAAAAACACTCTTAGACCTCGTTCCTCTTTCACCAAACTCAACCATGAACGTTGTTAATTCTGCGTTTATCGCTGACTAATCCCAACCCAGTAGTTTTATCTCTTTTTTTATAATCAGATTTGTTAGATTTTTGATTAGCGGATTAGATCACATCGTTTTCGTTCCTTAAAACAAACCATTGAGGTTTTCTGTTACTAAACCCAAGTTGGTAAAAAACGGCAACAGCCGCCCGTGTGTTTGTTAGCCTAAAGTCTTTGTGCCAATTTTACTCCCAGTGATCCAATCAGACTCTTTCTGCTTTCGGTTCTGCGGGTTCTGCCCGGTCCGTGCGGGTCGGCACCGTAATGCTTGGAGGCCCGGGATGTGCTCGCTCGGACCAATGAGCCATTGTTGGACTTGGCACGGCTCGGGTCTGCGCCGTGAAAGGCTTTCTGTTGGATGCCCAAGTGCTCATTGTTGGAGGAATTGTCCCCCCCCCCTTCTAAAAAATGGCATAGAAGAACCCAAAATGCACAATGTTCTGCAAATGACAGCTGCTTAGCTGAAACAAAGGGAGCAAAATGGCTTTTGGTTGCGCTGCCCTTGTTATGCTAATCGCCCCCCCTGCCTGCTCCAAACAAATCAGGAATTCCTTCTTCATTTGGCATTGTTGCCCCCGTGTTCTTCATCACGGCGCTGAAAGTAGCAATGTGGTCCAGTTTGTGGCCCCCCCCCCCTCCTCCTCCTCCTCCTCCTCCCCCCTCACAGAGACAATCTCTCGTTTTATTTAACAAACCAGAACCTGTTCTCTACACCTGAGAAACCTTTTTAAATCTCTCCCTTTCACACGTTTGAGGCTTTATTTTGGCCCCCAGAGGAGGGAGGTGTTCCAGCGCCTCAGCCGCCCGTATTTAGTATGCTAATGTATTCCTGCAGCTAATTCAGCACCAGAACGGACAAACAAAACCCAGCGATGAGTGAAAAGGATCGGGTTTGGGCGCAGACTAATGACCAGCAGATTAATCAGAGGGACACGTGGACGGGGACCGCGTCAGGACGGAAGCTGTCCGCGGCGCCGAGGAGGCCGATCCGTCCACTCTGAATCAGAACCGATGCAGACCACAAAACGCGGGTTCACGCCGGTCCAGTTGGACCAGGATGTGCCTGCCTTCGCTGTGCCGGGAGCGTTAAAGCATGGAGCGGCGCTGCTGGGCTGACCCGGGCCTGCCAGCAGGGTTCTGGAGACGTTTGGAGAACCGTTTCAGCCTTAAACATGGAAACATACAGAGATTAGTTAATGAAGCTCCAGATTAGGTTTCATTCATTTAGTTCTGGTTTATCAGATGTTGTGACGGGTGTAGTTTAGTTTTAATCATAATCTGAAACGTGTCTATTTAAAGCAAGCGGTTCTGAGCTGTGATTGGTTAATTAAAGCTGAGCCACGTGCTTGAACTCATATTTGAGCCTCAGAACACAAAATGATTGTTACTTCATCTGAATAAAGGCTTCTTTATGCTTGACACACATCCGTTTCACGTCAAAATCAGACGTGCGGACGCGTCTACAGCGTTTATGCTCCATGAGGCTTTTCCTCCGAAACGGCTCCATCCTCCTGGACTCTAGAGGGCAGCGTTGCGCTCCTACGCCAAGCGTACCACACCCCACCAACAGCAGAAGTGGAGAACATTTGCTGTTTCCAACATTTTGGAGCTTTCTTCCAGGAGTGAAGGCCATTTCTGTCCAATTTGTTGATCACGGCGATCTTTTTAGGGCCGAATCATAAAGATGTTTATATTTACAAGCCTCGGCCAGAAACAGCACGTGCTCGTCGGCCATGTTTTTCTGCGCGGGACTGCACGCGTAATTTACCTGGGTGTGCGGAGCAGAAACCTTTGGCCAAAATGACGTAATATGGCAGCGCGGCGCCTTTAAAAGTCACCTGAACTGGACCGAACCAGAACTCAGACCGGACGCTGAATGCTATCAAGCGGGCTGTGGTTAGCTTGAACTGGTTCGGGTCGTACCGGGATGAACGGTACGTTGATCAAGACGTTTATCTGACATAAACGGGAACAAAATTCTCACTTTTTGACAAATGATAATGAATTGAGTCGTAGTAACTTGAACTGGGCTCTTAAATGGGAATCTCAACCCTGACCTCTGACCCTGACCTCTGACCCCATCGTGAAGCTAAACTGATTGGAATGAATGAATTGGGTTGAATTGGACAATGTTTGGTTGAAATGAATAAAACAAAGTAACCGGGAGCAAGTGGAGCGGACTGAAACGGGTTTGCTTCAACCGGACCGGATATATCTAAGTGATTGAGTCCGGTAATCGCCTTTCAGTCCGTCGTTGATCTGAATCTCCCCCGCTCGCCGCTCCTGCCCGGGTTTCTGATTAAACGAGCTCCTTCAGACCAGAGATTGGGTCCAGGGGACTCTCTGAGCTAAAATCGCTTGGCCCGGCTCCCTGCTCATCATCACTCTCCTCCAGTCGGTCGGAGCCAACATTTTCTGTTGGTTTTTTTGTTCCGAGGTGCGTTTTTTTTTTTTTTTTTTGTGAAAGTTTGAGTTTCACTTTGTCCCCGGTCTGTTTTCAGGCCATTTAGGCTCGTTGCTGAGCACTGAAAGAGATGGACAGCACTCGCCCCTCGCTCAGGGAAAATTAAGCTGCCGCAGCACGCCCGTCGCCCCATTGTTGGCCGCCCGGGGAACCGGCCGCTTGGTATTCCCGGCACAGATTGGCTCTAAACTTTGCTGTGTGCAGTAGGAACCCGGCCCACTGCCATTGCAATTCTCCCCCTTGCCTTTCTAACTCAATCTTCGCACTGTGCCCTCACCACCCGCTCCCCTTCCTTCATGTCTGTGCCTTTCCGCTGGCTCCGGCCCCAGAGAACATCTTGTTCTTGTTACTCTGAGATACAGGAACGATCCCTGATGTTTCGTGAAACACGCCGACTACTGTGCATGTGAGCCAGAGCAAGGTGGAAATCAGTCATCTGGAGGCCAATGCCGGCGCTGACGCACCGCCGCAGACCCGGTGGCATTTCCTTCATGCCGCTGACCGGACTGTATATTTGTTTAGGTCCTCGTGATCATCAAAGGCGGCGCAGAGCCGTCTCACCTGCTTTCTCATGAAGCGCTGCCTTTCATACGAGTGCTGCAGCTGGTTTGTGTCCCGGCTTTCGGGCTTGATTAGAAGGCGGCGGAGAGGAGGCCCGCTGCTGCGACGTGATTGGGAGAGTCACCTCTGATGGAGATTTATTCCCCCGACGGGACGTGGCCGCGGCGCTGTTTGGGCTTCAGCTCCTTTGCCCTTCGTCATGTGGAGAGACAGGACAACTTTTCACAAGATGAACTGCTTTTCTCTAAATGCTGTCCGAATAGGAAAAGGACTTTTTGTTAATAATGCCGACATTAAAGCAAAAACAGTAAAGCCAGCATCATTAATCTTTATGAGATTAAACGTGACTCTAACGGAGTTAATTTCAGGTTAAATTCATTTCTTGCTGTGTCCTAACTCCAAACAGCCCATGGTTACCCAAAGTAAATATCCAGAAGAAATGATCTGTAAGGCGATCTTAAAGCTTCCTGAATTTCATTAGATTTCCTAACGAGCCCTCCCCAGAGCAAGGATGCTCTGATTTAGAGCCTATACTCAAGGAGACATCGAGAAGGGTCACATTTAAAGATTCAGCCTCACTTAGTCTTTACCCTAAGTTTCTACAGATGTTCTGAGGGGCTCGCATCATGCATGTCCCTCCTCTGAAAGGAGAAAAAGCTGCGGTTTTGTCTCCATTCATCCTCCATTCATCCTCAAACTGTAGAAAAAGTGCTTGTGACCAAACTTTTGGAGCAGTTTTGCCGTGTCTGATGTGCTCGTCTGTAGTGGTTCTCTAACTCTGGTACGTGTCGTTCCCCAGACTCCCCGCTGGTGCTCAGAGCAAATATCACTGTCAGCTGTTTACAAGTTAAACACAGAGCCGAGCTACCACCGCTGGGACGACCACTAGAGACTGAAACGGGTCAAAAGGAACAAGGAAGATCTCCCTGTGAGGCGTGTGCCGCGGGAACCTTTATGCCACCATGTTGGAGGAGCGTTTGCAGGTTCATTTCAGCAGACAAACGGGACTTTATGCTGGCAAACCCAGAGAAAAAAGCTCAACATTTAGACATGTCAATGCCAGGTACCGATAAACTAAGAACATTCCCCCTAACCTTTAAAGAAAACCCATGAAAGGCCTGTAAAAAGATTCGTCCTGACACCACGCTGTATGTAAGGATGTCAGCTGCACATTCACACGGCACACTGGAGAGAAACGTTGTCGTGAAGCTCAGAGTAACAACAGGAGACAAAAGAGTATTCAGCATCGGACAGGGGTGTGGCAGCAAACCAAAAAGGCCTGTTATACGTACAGAAAAGTTCTGTGTGAGACGATATGAACCGTATATGTAGCAGCAGGATGCACTGCAGCGCTGAACGGTCCGTATGATGGTGCAGATGGTAGCTACCCAGACCTATAGAGTTCACAGGGGCGTGTAAAGTGGCTTTTTTGTCTTAGGACGTGTGGAAGGAAGCTGTTGGGGAATCTGGTTGTTCTGCATTTGAAGCAGTGTGGACAGTCAAGGTTGGTTGTCTGAGCCCTGGTCAGGCAGTGCCTGCCAGCAGCGTCATGGATGGAGGGAAGCGTCTGAGGCGTTGCAGGCCCCAAACCGGACAGCGATGCAGCTGGTCAGTGCGCTCTCTACGATACGAGTCAGAGAGCAGATGCTGCTGTGCTTGCTTCTCAGGAACAGAGGTGTGGAGGGACCAGGTCAAAGTGCCTGGGATCTACACCTGACTCGCTCCACTGCAGCGTCGTTGGTGAGGCCTGTTCGCTGTTGTCCCTGATAAGACGCTCCACTGTCACGGCGTCTGCATACTTAGCAATGTGGTTCGTGCTGATCCTGGCACGGCAGTCCGGGGTCATCAGGGTGAAGAGCGGTGGGCTCAGTACGACGCCCTGGGGGACGCCGGTACTGAGCGGGACGACCCTGGAGGCGTCTGGGGTCCGTCTGAGAGGAAATCCAGCAGCCAGCTGCACAGGGCGGTGTGAGCGTTCTCCTGGTGTTCTAGGCTCAGATGGAGAGGAAATGTCATCCTCTGTGGAGCGGTGAGCAAACTGGAGCAGCAATACCACCAGGGTAAGCATTGGTTTCCACATGCAAACATCTGAGCCAGACGTAGATGTTTGTCAGATACTCCTGTGGAAAGACAGAAAGCTGCACTGATTTAGGAAAAGCAGTCAAAAACACCCGTGGTGGTAGCCTCAGTCAGAGTCAATTCTCAGAATAACAAAGGCTAACGACTGAAAGGAAGGAGCGTCTCTGGAGAGGGTCCAGAGTCCTGGATCTTCTCTGATGCTCCCGTCTCTCCAGCTCAGTCCACAGCTTTTCTACCAGGCTGGTGTTAGAAGAAGGTTCTCTTAGTGTCTGACAATCCATGTCAGTCATGATCAGGCTGCTCTCAGATGTTCTGGCATTTCAGCGAGGCCATGCTCTCTAAGGAGGTTTCCAGGACCTTTGGGAGAGAAGGAGGCTCAGAGCGTCACAGATCCTCCTCCTCAGTTTTACAGCAGACCCACCTGGAGTCACTCTTAGTCTCATCCGACCAAAGCTTAAAAGTCCTGAACTGTCTGTGAATGACCCGTCCTCTTTTAGTTTTAAAATATAAATGTCAAATGTTGGATTTCGACCGTTTTTCGGTGCATTAAACATGAAACGACAGCATTAAAAGACGGACTGGTTGTGTTGGACGTCTCTGTTAGTCTGCTGATACCAGACGTTGTTGGTATTTCCTGCTGGCTGTGAAGGGTTTACGGTGTAGATTAGTCGCCCGGCGCTGCAGTGAAACCTGCAGCTGGTTTCCAGGTTGCCGCTGAACGCCGTTACAGGAGGAATCCGCCTCTCTTTGCCTCTTATTCATCCACCCGGGGGGACTCTGATCGACGGTCTGAGTGATGGACGGAGCCCGAGGCGGAGACACTGCCTCAGTGTTTGGAGCACAGCCGCTCTGTTCAGGCCCCACAGGGGGCCACCCGGGCCCCCAGAGCCCCGCAACAAATCTCCCAATTGTGTTCCCAACGCTCACCAGAAACATGCCACATGATCCTTATCGGGCTGCCTTTAAAGTAAATATACACCCTGACCATATATTACCATAAATTACAGCGGTGTATCGGGCCTGATGGTGATTGCAGCTAAACGCTTTCTCCTGGAAAACACTCGCTGCGTCTGTGTTTCTGTGTGTGTGTGTGTGTGTGTGTGTGTGTGTGTGTGTGTGTGTGTGTGTGTGTGTGTGTGTGTGTGTGTGTGTGTGTGTGTGGAAAAGGAGTTAAAGGGCCGCTGTCTTTGCCAGTATTTGTTCAACTTGCCTCCAATGAGATCTCATGGTCCGGGTGGGATTTGTATGAACACAAGCTGTGAGTGATGTCATTCATTCAGCGGCGACTCGGCGCTTTAATAGCCGCCGTCTTGAAACGCTGCCATCCCTCCTGGAGAATACTGTGACACTGTGTGTGTGTGAGAGAGAGAGAGAGGCTTTCTTTATTTCCCCTAATGTTAGCACGTGCTATTACCGGGTCAGTTAGTAATTAAAAAATGCCCAGAAACAATTAGCCCGCTGCTCTCTGGCTCAGCTTGGGGTTGGCCACGATTCGTTGTGGAAGTATTTCCATGCAGTCGTGGCATGAGGCGTAGCCGCGTCCCAGTGGGAAATATAAGCGTCATATAAAGCAATAAGGCTTTATTTTTTTTAAAAGCTAGTCTGCCGCTGCTTTGCATTATTGTTATTAGACATTCAGGAACGGGTGAAACTTTGAAAGTCAAATGCTGAAAGAGTCCATAACCTTTTCTGTTGTGTGTTTGCTGTGAGAAACTGTCTAAAGCGTTTGGTTAGGTTTAAACAGCAAACTACTGGGTGAATTTTATTGGCTCGGTATAAACAAACATCAGAGGGATACCTCAGGGCTCAGTGTTGGCGCCCGTTTTCTTCACATTGTGTCTTCAGTGTTTCGTAGTTTTCCTTTTATTTGACAAACTGCGTCGTGTCCACGGCGTTCTGTACAACTTTAAGCATTTTGTTTGGTTTGCTCCTGACTGTTGAAGTGAGAGTGAACCAGGGATTTACCGAGGTATCGTAAACGTGTCCAGACAAGTGGAGGACATTCAAAACATCTGCCAAGTTCACCCTGAAAACAGACCAAAAGATGCTAGAAGTAGGTGTCCGCCAACCCTAAAATGTCTCGATGGGCTCTAGAACATGCTACTGTCGACATGAAAGAAGGAAACCGTCGCTTTCTAACAAAGGCATTTGCTAGAAAGCGACAGTCATCATTAGAAAGCTGTTGAGCAACGGGAGCCGACAATATTAAGATTAATTGAGCGTTCAGACTGCGGACGCTGTGAAAAAAGTCCGATACGCATCCGAATCACTAGCACATGTGGAAGTGGGACAAATCAGATGGTTTTAGGAGTGAAAAGATGGGAGTTGGGTCGTTCACACTGCCATGAAAAAGACGGATGTGGCTCTCATTTGGACCAAAAGATCGGATTTGGGTCAACGTAGCGTAAATCCGTAGATACCAGAGTACCGACCACCGACCGTGGGAACAAGGAAGTGTCCATCACGAGTTGGACCAATCACCAGAGGCTGTTTGAAGACCCTCTGTAGAAAACAGTGAAAGCTGAAGCAGAACCGGACCCTGAAACTTGACGATGACCCAGAGCGTACCGTACCAGGTAAATCGACCAAGAACCCACTGAGAATCAGGAGCTAGCTACCCATGGGCCTAGTCAAAGGCCAGACCCTGATCTTCCTGAGATGCTCTGGGGTGACCTGAGAACGGCTTTCACCCCCGCCGTCTGAACGCTGAACGTTCGGAGCGGCGCAAACGTTCCTCAAACTGCTAAACGGCTACAGGAAGCGTCTCTCTGGACCACATTTTGAGAGTTTACCCGTAATTAAATCACTTTCTCACCCAGAGACAAACAGAAACAAACAGTTAGACGATGATGTGGTATAAATGTATCTGGTATGTGAACACTTCTTGAGGATAGGACAATATTTAATGGTGTTTATCCGGCCTTCCTCGCAGGCTTTAATTGTTTCCTAAAGTCTCCTAAACGTCTAGAAACACTTTAAAACTCATTTATTAACGTCTAACCTGTCATTCCCATTCAGATCTGGTAAAGCAGCTGAAATAGTCCCAGTACAGACCGACGGTGGCTGTAAGGAGCTCAGATTCGTCTGTTTTCTGCTGAACTAAGCCTCTTCGTACGTCTTACACGTCTTATCATCGTGACCTGAGTCATTTGTGGAAAAACAGCCGCGCACATCAATCTTTCAGCGGCTCTTCCTATAGCTGGGTCCTGTGAGGCGAGCTGAGACATCCACCTCGCTGCTTTCCAGCTAATAATCTACCAAGTGTGCGGTCATAAAGAAATGATTCAGCTCCAAATCCCCCGTTAAGACGATAATGAGGCTTTTTACTCCTGCACAAATTCAGCTAAGCCTCTTAATTACACCAGCGGCGCATTCTTGGGCCGACCAGCTTCTTAACCGATGAAGTAACTCATACCAGGAGATTAAGCGACTGGGAGGCCTTGACCTCCAGCGGGACGGTTTGTGGGTGACCTCTGATGAGGCGCGGTGGCTTCGCAGGCCAACACACCCTGATCCCGGCCAGGCTGAGACAGATGTGCGCTCCATCCGGCGTTAACGAGCGCAGCGTTGATTAAGAACGCAGGAAGCCGGCGGGAAGCTGCGGTGGAGTAACCTTTCCAGGCTCTGACAGGTTGACAGGAGGAGGACTGAGGAGAAGCAAACGGCGCCTAGCGGCCCTGAACCTCTCATGGTTATTAGTCTCTGGTGTTAGACTTTGGGCCAGGGCTTTTATTTTGCCGTTCGGTAGGCGACAGACGACTGTTGCTCAGGCCTTTTAACCAGCTGTAGGTCTGGACTTTGACTAGGCCATGTTGGAGCTGGGCTGTGGTTTACAGAGCAGCCCCCGACCATCACTCCTCCACCACCATGCTCGACCCTTTGAACGAGGGGCTTCTGCTCCTGTCCTGTCTGCTCTGGCCGGTATGGTCCGGCGTCTTGACCTTTAACCTTTAACCTGTTGAGGCCTGTAGAGTCTGAGGTGGAGCTCCTGGTTTCTGGTCATTTCTCTGGGCTTCCCGCTCTGACGTCGGGCTGAACCTGCTGCGACGTCCATCTTGGGAAGGTTGGCAGCCGGCTGAGATGACCTTTGAACCCTTCCTGAAGTCGATGGGCAGTAGCAGCTCATCACAGCCCGCTATGGTTTTAATAAAGACATTTTTACCCTGCTGGTGGCGCTCCAGGCGCCGTCACCACTGAGAAACGCTGATGTTTGCCTTTTGTCCCGTTTTCAAACCAGCTACAGCCTCTGCTGCTCTTTACGGTGAAGAATCTTCATGACACACAGAGACAGATATAAACCAAAATGATCTAATCTATAATGTACCTGCAAACAGAGGCAGCAGCACTCTGTGCTGATAAAGGACAAAAGCGGGTAAAATGTGTTATTTTAAGTGGAAACTGCTGCTTTCATCAACAGCTTTGACTTTGATGACTGGGACAGCTGTCGGGTCGGACCGGTTCGCCCAGATTTCCAGGTCCTGATTGTTTTCTTTCTCATCCTTATCTTTTGTTCGGGAGAAGCTCTGCGCCAGAGGAGGAAAAGTTAGAGCGGAGCAGAAGAGTCTGAGCTCTTAGCGGCTCCCGGCTGATTTTGCCCAGCCTCTTTTGTCCGCCGCTGTTCTCTCGCTGATGAGGACCTTCTCCCGTCGGCTCGCACCGTTAAATTCCTGCGGTCCTCCGGTTCGAGGCCCCCTCGGGGGAGACGAGCGTGCCGCGGCCCCCCTGCCTCCCCGTCCTGCGGCGCCCGTCCATCAGACCGGGCCTGACACCGGCACCGCAGCAGGCAATCAGGGACTCAATCAGCGAGGGACCTGCGGAGAAAAGAGGGAGCCGGCACCCTAAAAGAGACCGAAAAATAAGGTAAAAGCCACTCCTGGAACAAAGCTATCAGCCTTTATTCAGAGGGCTTAGCCTGGAAACAAGACCCAACCTGCAGCCCCTGCACAACATCTGCCAAGGCCCGGTTACTCTCTCACATGACAGCTCTTGGAAAATTATTGATGTAAGCCTGAAGAGACATGTGGCCTGATTTAGATAATAGACGTGCTTTTTCCCCTTTTAAATCCTGCTCAATTATTCAAACATTTGGAGTGAGAACAATGCCTAATTGGGAGTTACCAAGAAAAGCAAACTGTGCCCCATTGTGCCTTTTTTGCAACTTGCTCTGTCCCACTTTTCTGAGGCACAACAGCGAACAAAAAGGCAGAGAGAATGGAGACGGGGGGGTAGGGGGGTGGGGGATGAATGCAGGGACAAACAGGTGTGAAAACCTGAACGACCGTGTTGCTGTGTTTTCGTCCCTGAACCATGATTCCCGGCGCTCCGGTGCTGGTGGTGCGCCCGTCCCTGACCTAGAAAAGGGGATCAGCATCAGGCTTAATCAGCCAACAAAAATGGCAGCCGGCTCCCTGTAACGCTGTGAATGAGCCAAACGCTGCGTCTTCAGCCATTAGATTAGCGCCATGAATAGTCATGACCGCCCTTCTGCGGGAGGCGTATTCTAATGAGGCCGCGGCTCCTGAATATTCATGACGGGAGGGAGCCGGATCGGGGCGGTGGCGCCGGGCACGGGGCGGCTGGACACCCGTCGGACTCAGCCGGCCATCTGGAGCGTTTAGGGAGCACAATGCCGCCGCGGCCCCGGACCAATAATGAAGTACAAGATGAGCTCCATGTTGTGGCGCCGCTCCGTTTCCCCTCCGTGGAGTCGGAGCCGGACCTACCGCTGGGCCCGCAGGCTTTCACTTGTTGAACCCCAGTGAGCACGAAGGTCAAAGGTTCCTGAACTAATGGACATCGTTTCAGATTGAGTTGATATTTTTGCTCAGTTTTGCCGACAGAAATGTAGAGGACAGGCTTTCCGTTTGACCGCTGGTTAAAAACTGGACTTGGACATTTTTCTGTTTGTAAACCGGACCGACTTTTAGAAGTTAGCTTCTACTGTTAGCCGCTGAAAGGCGTCTGGAGCGTCTGAGCCGAGTGGCTCCTGTCGGCTAACCGAGCCGACATCGCTCAGGTCAGAACCGGACCGGACCTCCAAGCTGGAGCAACCCAACCAGAGCCGAACATTATGTTGCTTCTTTGTTTTCTTTCAGGCCTAATTTTGCGTCTGAACACGTTGGTTCTGTTTGACTCGCAGTTCTTCGTGGTTAGTGGATCCTCTGCAGAACTGGGTCATCCCTGCTACTCTGTGGCCTCCCTGGGTCAGTCCTTCATTCCTTAGAAACCAGGCAGCGGAAAACACCTCAGCCGCGTGTCCATGAGTCGCGTTTCCACTGACCAACACATTGAGCCAATTCTAGTTACAAAAATAAATTTGCTTAATGGAAACACAGCATTTTTGAAAACACTCATACTTTTCGATAAAGGTTTTTTGTGCTGAGATGAGGTGGTTTTTCAGCCAAGTCCACATTGGTATATTTCACAAAACTGCAATGGAAACAGTTTTTTTCCGCGTCACACGAGTCACGTGATCAACAACCGGATGTTACTAAAGGTGAAATAGACGAAGAAGACGACAGGAAGTAGCAGCGGCATGCGTGTTTTTACGTTTAGTTTGTGACATTATTCTAATTACCAACATGTTAGATTCTAAACAGCGAAGAAATGCGAGCGTTTACCGAGATCTTGAAGCGGCCATGACGGTTCCACAAACGTACGTTCAAAATGGAAAACGCTGAAACACAAATAAGATGGCGGAAAAGATAAAACTTGTTTCAAACACCTCACGAATGAGATAATCGCGTGAATAAAAGGCAGCAGAAACGTGTCTGTAGCTTTGGATCAGTCAGGGTGGGCAGAACTGCATCTGGATGGTTAAAGAAGTGTGTTAGTCTAGAATCTATAGATCTAGAATATATAGATCTATGATGAGGTATTTAATGGGGTTTCTACTGTAATGCCCGCGGGGTCGGACAGATTCCTGTCGGGAAATATCTACATCCTCGCATTTAGTCTTATGTTCGGGACTTTTGCTGTTACCAAACTTTGTTTGGGATCATTCTGGCTGTTTTGACTAATCCGGTGGCAGCGGTTGTTGTGACTGCGGCTTCTCCTGGAGTGGTGGAAACATTCCCATGTGACTCAGCTCCTAAACTTAGCCCGGCCATGAAGTATGGGGCTCTTGATGCAGGACGCCCGCGCTGAGAGCCGGCGTCTCGGAGATCTGAGGAGCTGTGGGTGAAGTGGAATGCCTGAGGCGTGAGTCAGGAGGCGTCGGGCCGTGGGACGCTGAGGTGTGGACCAACACCTGGGTCCTCCCAGAGGAGATGATTCAATGGGGAGATGTGAAAGAAGCTCTAATACCGGGCCCTGAAGTCCACGCTTCCAGCTTAGTGTTCCTGGTCCATTTAATCAGCCAGACTAGACACATTCAGGTCACTTCAGTTCAGTTTCTGAGGCCAATTCACTAATTTTAAATTATAACATGCTTAAATTTAAGCCTTTCGCTGTCAGAGTCCAATTCAGTCCCACTTATTCCCCACAGTACAATCTGACCCGGTAGAGTCACGGTCCAGTTCAGTTAAGTCGGGTTTATTCCTCCGGTTTTTATTTTAAATCAATCACAAACGCTCCGAGTGAGAAAAAACACACCACGGTTCAATCCAGTTCAGTTTATTATTTCCATTTAAATCTAATTTGAGGTTGATCCGGTCCCACACACACACAGAGCTCAGTTCAAATCCAGTCCGCTTCATTTTAGACCGTCCAGTTCAATTTGACTAGTCTGACATGTCTGAAATGATTTCAGTTGAAATATATTACATTTTATACATTACAATTCAGTCGTTTCCAATTCAACCTGACAGAAACAACTCTATTCATTTACTATTTTTTACAGTTCAGTTCATTTTTACTGGTCCTTTAAAATCCAACTTGTGTGACATGGTCCAATTCAATCTGGTTCGTTACAAGCGGTCCAGTTCAAGTAAATTAATTTTATTCAGTTCATAGCATAAATCAAACACAGTACACTGAGATTCAATAAACAGAACACGATTCAATCTGGTCTCTACTGTATGGCCCAGGTCCAATTCATTTAATATTTTATAATTCGTCCCATTAATTCCAATTCACTGCTTCTAATTCAGTCCAGTGCCTTCAGACTCAGAAACAAACCCAACGGCATACAGTCCAATTCAATACAATTCATTTTTTTTTTGGTCCAGTTCAGTCCGATTCGTACCACGTGTTCCGATTTAAAGGCTCATATCAGTGCAGTGGCTTTAATTTGGTCCATTTAGATCCAAATAATTTTGTATTGTTTGGTTTAACCCAAAATATTCCAGACAATCCAGTTTACTCCAATTCATTTCATCCTGGTCCTCTCAGAATCAAACCCAGAAGAGTTCAGTTCAATCCAGTTATCCAGCTTAATGACATTTAATACAATGTAAGAAAACATATTCAAATTAAAAACAGTATGAATATTCAGGTTTAGCTCCACGCAAAAAAGCCCGGTGCGTTTCTGAGCCGGTCCGATCTGATTTAGTAGGTTTTTAACCAGAATATTGGACTTCATCAACTTGTCTAGTGCAGAAAACCGAGTTTTAAAGTTGGGAGCTACTGGAATTTCATGGTTCATGTCAACCCAGAGATGAAAACTGCAGACATTCTGTTCTGAGGCTCTGATCCCTGCAGAGCTTCGTAATATCAGAACAGTCCAGACATGTCTGCTTTTATTTTGTTCCTGTCAAGCAGCGAACCCACCACCCAGGGAACCTGGAGACTCCTCAGCTCTTAAAAACACCCGGAGGGGAGGGGAAGGCGGCATTTAAAGCTCCCTGGAAGCGTCTCCTCCCTCTATGAGGTGCTGAGTGTGTCTCCGCTGTCACTTTACGACATGCTGCAGAAAACCACAAGCAGCTGATCGGGGATGACAAGGCTCCCAGCGCCAACCTGGAGATGCAACGAGCCTCTAATGATAGGTGTGGTGAACGTTCCTGGCATTCCCCTCTGGAGACGGGAAACGCCCTGCCTGCAGAACTGCTTCCTGCCTGCAGACCTGCTTCCTTCCAGCAGACCTGCTTCCTTCCTGCAGACCTGCTTCCTGTCTGCAGACCTGCTTCCTTCCTGCAGACCTGCTTCCTGTCTGCAGACCTGCTTCCTTCCTGCAGACCTGCTTCCTGTCTGCAGACCTTCTTCCTTCCTGCAGACCTGCTTCCTGTCTGCAGACCTGCTTCCTTCCTGCAGACCTGCTTCCTGTCTGCAGACCTTCTTCCTGCAGACCTGCTTGCTCCTTGCAGACTGCCTTCCTGCCTGCAGACCTGCTTCCTTCCCGCAGACCTGCTTCCAGCCTGCAGACCGCCTTCCTCCCTGCAGCCCACCTTCCTGCTTCCTGCCTTCAGAACTGCTTCCTGTCTGCAGACCTACTTCCTGCCTGCAGAACTGCTTCCTGCTTCCTTCCTGCAGACCTCCTTCCTGCCTGCAGACCTGCTTCCTGTCTGCAGACCTCCTTCCTGCCTGCAGACCTGCTTCCTGCCTGCAGACCTGCTTCCTGTCTGCAGACCTCCTTCCTGCCTGCAGACCTGCTTCCTGCCTGCAGACCTGCTTCCTGTCTGCAGACCTCCTTCCTGCCTGCAGACCTGCTTCCTGTCTGCAGACCTCCTTCCTGCCTGCAGACCTGCTTACTGCCTGCAGACCTGCTTCCTGTCTGCAGACCTCCTTCCTGCCTGAAGACCTGCTTCCTGTCTGCAGACCTCCTTCCTGCCTGCAGACCTGCTTCCTTCCCGCATACCTGCTTCCAGCCTGCAGACCGCCTTCCTCCCTGCAGCCCACCTTCCTGCTTCCTGCCTGCAGACCTGCTTCCTTCGAGCAGACCTGCTTCCTTCCTGCAGACCTGCTTCCTGTCTGCAGACCTGCTTCCTTCCTGCAGACCTGCTTCCTGTCTGCAGACCTTCTTCCTGCAGACCTGCTTGCTCCTTGCAGACTGCCTTCCTGCCTGCAGACTTCCTTCCTGCCTGCAGACCTGCTTCCTTCCCGCAGACCTGCTTCCAGCCTGCAGACCGCCTTCCTCCCTGCAGCCCACCTTCCTGCTTCCTGCCTGCAGAACTGCTTCCTGTCTGCAGACCTACTTCCTGCCTGCAGAACTGCTTCCTGCTTCCTTCCTGCAGACCTCCTTCCTGCCTGCAGACCTCATTCCTGCCTGCAGACCTGCTTCCTGTCTGCAGACCTCCTTCCTGCCTGCAGACCTGCTTCCTGTCTGCAGACCTCCTTCCTGCCTGCAGACCTGCTTCCTGCCTGCAGACCTGCTTCCTGTCTGCAGACCTCCTTCCTGCCTGCAGACCTGCTTCCTGTCTGCAGACCTCCTTCCTGACTGCAGGCCTGCTTACTGCCTGCAGACCTGCTTCCTGTCTGCAGACCTCCTTCCTGCCTGCAGACCTGCTTCCTGCCTGCAGACCTGCTTCCTGTCTGCAGACCTACTTCCTGCCTGCAGTCCTGCTTCCTGCCTGCAGCCTGCCTTCCTGCCTGCAGACCTGCTTCCTGCCTGCAGACCTGCTTCCTGTCTGCAGACCTACTTCCTGCCTGCAGTCCTGCTTCCTGCCTGCAGCCTGCCTTCCTGTCTGCAGACCTCCTTCCTGCCTGCAGACCTCATTCCTGCCTGTAGACCTGCTTCCTGTATGCAGATCTACTTCCTGCCTGCAGACCTCCTTCCTGCCTGCAGACCTGCTTCCTGCCTGCAGACCTGCTTCCTGTCTGCAGACCTCCTTCCTGCCTGCAGACCTGCTTCCTGTCTGCAGACCTCCTTCCTGACTGCAGGCCTGCTTACTGCCTGCAGACCTGCTTCCTGTCTGCAGACCTCCTTCCTGCCTGCAGACCTGCTTCCTGCCTGCAGACCTGCTTCCTGTCTGCAGACCTACTTCCTGCCTGCAGTCCTGCTTCCTGCCTGCAGCCTGCCTTCCTGCCTGCAGACCTGCTTCCTGCCTGCAGACCTGCTTCCTGTCTGCAGACCTACTTCCTGCCTGCAGTCCTGCTTCCTGCCTGCAGCCTGCCTTCCTGTCTGCAGACCTCCTTCCTGCCTGCAGACCTCATTCCTGCCTGTAGACCTGCTTCCTGTATGCAGATCTACTTCCTGCCTGCAGACCTCATTCCTGCCTGTAGACCTGCTTCCTGTCTGCAGACCTCATTCCTGCCTGTAGACCTGCTTCCTGTCTGCAGACCTCCTTCCTGCCTGCAGACCTGCTTCCTGCCTGCAGACCTACTTCCTGCCTGCAGACCTGATTCCTGTCTGCAGACCCACTTCCTGCCTGAAGACCTGCTTCCTGTCTGCAGACCTCCTTCCTGCCTGCAGACCTGCTTCCTTCCCGCAGACCTGCTTCCAGCCTGCAGACCTGCTGCCTGCCTGCAGACCTGCTTCCTGTCTGCAGACCTACTTCCTGCCTGCAGACCTACCTCCTGCCTGCAGACCTACCTCCTCCTTGCAGACCTGCTTCCTGTCTGCAGACCTGCTTCCTGCCTGCAGACCGCCTTCCTGCCTGCAGACCTACTTTCTGCCTGCAGACCGCCTTCCTGCTTCCTGCCTGCGGAACTACTTCCTGCTTCCTGCCTGCAGACAGACCTCCTTCCTTCCATCCATCCATCCATCCATCCATCCATCCATCCATCCAACCATCCATCCATTCATCCATCCATCCACACATCCATCCGCCCATCCACGCATCCATCCATCCATCCATCCATCCATCATCCACACATCCATTCATCTATCATCCATCCGTCCATCCAACCATCCATCCATCCACACATCCATCCGCCCGTCCGTCCATCCGTCTGTCCATCCAACCATCCACCATCCACACATCCATCCGCCCGTCCGTCCGTCCATCCATCCATCCACCCATCCATTCATCCATCCGTCCATCCGTCCATTAATCCATCCATCTATCCGTCTGTCCTTCCGTCCTGCCATCCATCCAACCAACCATCCAATCATCCATCCATCCATCCATCATTCATCCATCCATCCATCCATCCATCCATCCATCCATCCATCTATCCATCATCCATTCATCCATCTGTCATCCATCCGTCCTTTCATCTGTCTGTCCATTAAAACCATGGCTCATTTCCTCCCACTTCACAGTCATGTAGTACTTTGTGTTACTTTGTCAAGTAAAAGAACTTTGAGTTTTATGGTTATAACACATCGCCCTGAACATGTACGACACGGGTCCATCAACTTTAAAAGGCAAGGAAAATTTATTTGTACAGCACATTTCAATACAAGACAGCAGAAAGAAATAACTAAGATTTTTAAACATGTCACAACATACCTCTATTTTCCTCATGATATATGAGTTTATATCTTACATGTTTTTACACGTATGTGTGATGATATGTGGACTAATCAGCAATAGAAATCCTAATCCTGAGGCAAAATACCTGATTTAACAAACACATTAAACTGATCTGAGAGCTGCTCATTAGCCCCACACAGCTGGTTGAAGACTTTGTTATTAAGGGATGTGTTATCTCCATTATCTCTGCTGTCCTGTGGCACATTCCTCCAACCACTAATGTAGCTGTGAACACTCAACTTTGTCTTGGAAAGAAAATATACCTCCCAACCACAGAAAACTTGACAACTGAGGGGAACGTACAGCCAGTTGTTAAATTTAATCACGTATAATAAAAAAAGAAAGATCCAAATGTGAAAAATTTCCTTCTGGAAGTGTTTTTATATCATATTTTCACGTCTTGAATTCTGCTTCCAGCACGTAAAAAAGTAACATTTGATCTCAGGTATCCATCTGTGGCCTCAAAATACCACAATTTACCAGAAAGCTTTCTCCTGCAATGGAAAACCAGCACAATAGTTCCAATATTGTGCTGGAACTAGAAAGGGTTGGAGACGCTTCAGACTTCAGACTTTGTGTTGTCAGTAATGAAACTGCTCTGCTGTTTTCCTGTCTAAGCTTTCCCAGAAATAAGCTCAGCCCCTCAGATAATTTGTTCAAACTGCCCCACAAAGCTGAAAGGCTAATCCACAAGAAATGTCACCTCAAGGTACTTCAAGGTACAAGACAAATGGGTCGATTCACATCCATGTCCACTTGGTCCAAACTCCAGTCCGCCGACTGGTAAAACGCTATCTATCTGAGGAAGGCCAGAAAACTGCAGCAATCCCTCCTCCTGAGCCAGAAAGGAAGCAATCCTGTCAGGATGTAACCTCCAGCAGAACCTGGGTCAGTATGTAATTCTGCCACATCCGGCTGGAGGTTGAGAAGATAAGAAGATGGAAAAAAAAAACAGACCAAAGCACTGAACCAGGAGGGCTTTCTGTACGAGCATATCATTTATTTTTACTTTACCTTTATTTTACCAGCAAGTCCCTTGAGATAAAATCTCTTTTCCAAGGGAGACCGGACCAAGAGGCACCAGAAACCTTTCATATAAAAATATCTAAGCACAGATGCAACAATTTACAGTTTAGCTGAAGATTAACATTTAAGCTCTTCAGTCAAGCCCCTGTTGCTTTAACTCAGGGGAATGTGACCCTGACGCTTCAGAGAACTTTGAACATTGTTCCACGCCCGTGAGGCAGCAATAGAAAAATAAGTTTTGCCCAGATCTGTGAGGAGAAGTCGATGAGAAGAGCGTGAGTTTTAACCACAGACAGGAGAAGACTCAGGTAGGAGGGCAGTTTGCCCAAAATGGCCGTATAAATGAACGATGGCCGGTGCTTCTCTCTCCTCAGGTGGAGTGAAGGCCATGAGAGCACAGCTCACAGTAAGGCCTCCTGTATGAGGAGGTGATGAAGCGTAGTGCACTAAAGTGTGTCCCAGCAGAGGAGGGCCGAAGAGGGTTCAAATACAGGATACCTCCATAGTCCAGGACCTGGAGGACGGTGGGCATCGGGTATAAAGCTTGAGTTATTTCTGTAGCAAAAGCCTATTAAAGCGTTCAGCTTCTTCTGCTGATGTTCAGTGTGTGCTTTTTAAGGACCGTTTATCATCAATCCACACACCCAGATATCTATAAGAGCAGACTTTACCGACGTTTGCTCCGGCTAATGTTTGGAGACCATCATACAGGCCAGTCTGACTGCGAGCTCTACTGAACGTCATATACTTAATTTTGTTTAGGACCAGCTTCAGGTGCAGAAGTGAAATCTGGAGTCGTTGGAAGGCAGTCTGACGTTCAGTCGGTGCTTGGCAGATGGAAGACGCAGTTGAAGAGATGAGGGTATCATCTGCATAGAGATGAGTTTTAACATTTGTCAGATGACCACACGGGTTGTTTATAAAAACTGTGAAGAGGACAGGCTCCACAATAGATCTGTACGGGACTCCTTTGCTGATGTTCAGAAAGTCCAACTTCACAACTAACACGCAGCTGAGATATAGTCTCTAAAACATTCAATGGCAGAATCACACACCGATGTCCTTCAGTTTGTATAGCAGATGATAACAGTATAAGCTCCGTTCTTGGTTACATTCAGGAAAGAACTGAACAAACAAGCGCTCATCAGTGACTTTTTATGGTAAAAGAAAATACAAAATGAAAGAGTACATTACAGTGTATTAATGGCAGCAACAGCAAAGTGACACAGGTCAACATAAAAGCAGTGGGTTCTCTGGAAAATCAATCCTAAAGGAGTAAACCCAATATATAGAAGCTATTGCGCCAATAATAGGTCCATCCAGGAAAGAGGCACGGCTGATTAAAGAAGCACTAGGCCAGAAGCACTTACTGTGGAAAAGGAAAAAAATGGTGGGGACCTGAAAGGTGACGGCAGCAAGAGGTCAGTTAATGGTTCTATACCTGGAAAGAGACACGGCTAAACACAGGAGACTGAGCCATGCGTACTTTCTGTGAACACACAAATCTAACAGCTGGAGATAATGTGTAAGAGATAATCAATAAACAGCAGAGTAAGGAAAAGGGTCTCCCAAGGTCTCTGAAGGTCTCCGACCATTAGTGTGTGTCTCCTATGAAAATTGTCCCCAGGTCAGGTAGAACAACCAGTTAAATGTCCTCAGGCTACAACGCCACATGATTGGTCTATATATACACTGTGCTTTATTCTGAGAGCTCGAGGCTTCACGAACAATAAAGTAAAATACCCCTGGTACTGGAACACAATCGTTTCTGATTGGCGGACATTTCTACTGTGGCGTGCATCAGTCCGAACGCCCTGAGCTGCTTTACCTCTTCTTCTTTTAGACTTTATTTGGTCCCTTGAAGAGCACTGTTGTCACATGAATGGATCCCTTCCCCGGACGTGTCCACCGCGGGGAAACATGATAGAAAAACATAAAGACAGGCAAACAAGACAGCCTCCACCCTCCGGCCTTTTGTTCAGCAGGACACTGTTAATATTGACATTAAACCATCATTCATTGTTAAATTTCTCCTTTCTAGGTGCTTCTCTCACTACTTTCAAGGCGCCAGCTGTTTGCGGCTATGCCTGATGTTACATCGTGCTGTTGCTTAGTTGTTTTGTTGGCTTTGCTAATTGTTAAAGAAGTGAACCCACGTTTGGTTTTACTTTTGTGGAAAACACTGGAACTTCCTTGGTTGAAGCTGGGTTTCAGCTCCATTCCTTTCAGGGGAGTATTGACTTCGTCCTAACTGCTTCCAGCTGTTCAGCACTAACAAACCCAAAAAGGTACAGCGCCAGACACGAGACTGGTGGATTCTGTCCACTTCTCTCCACCTTCATCGGCAACATAAACGAGTTTCGTGTTTGAGGTGGTCCTCCGGGCCGCCGGCTCCCAACGTCTGCAGTTTCTCATCTCCGGGCGACAGGTACAACCTGGTTGGACGCTCGTGATTCACCGCCTCTCCCTGCCCTGAAACAAATTGCCTCTGCTCCTTGTAGGCCGTAAATCATCGGGATAAGCACATTGAGTCCCGCTGGGCTCTGTCAAAGCTCCCCGCGCTGCTGGAGCTGTTTACCCGAAGTAAACACGCGCTGCCGAGCCAGGCCCCGCGGCTCTCTTCATTAACATTCCTGTGTTCTGCGGCGTACCGATGTCGAGCAGCATGACCAAACAGCTCTGGCGTGTCACCTGACATCACCGCCGCGCTGACTCTATAATCCACACGGGTTTCAGCACACGCCTTTGGGACTCTAAATAGCTCTGCCTCTGGCTTCGTCCGGAGGAACCTCTGGGTTTTTGCCAGGCTGTTTGTTCGCGCTGCAGTTCCATCAGGGGCCACCAGATGGTGCATCCCCATGAAGCAAAGACTCATACGATTTACCCCCTTTTATCCGTAAGATCCTTCAGGTTAAACTTCTCCCACAGATGACAGCCGTCACATACGGAGTTGAGAGTGCAGAAGCGACACTTCCCTGCTCTCGTTTGTGCCGTTCTCGTTCCGAGAGCTGCCTCGTCCGCTCGTCACCTGTCAGATTAGGAGGCGCCTGCTTTCTCCCCGACATATACCGGTTCTCACCAATCCTGGCCTCGACTTGCACTCCCAGGATTGCACTCAGGAGTAATTAGAGACTGACGGGTGTCAGGGCAACACTCCTCGCATTGTCTCGTAGGTTGGCGCTTTATTTCCCACATTTTACGGCTGTGGACACGAGATCTGTGGTGGAGCCGTGAGTCTCTACGGTTACTAATTGCTGACAATTCCTTACAATCATGACAGTGTGACCCTGCTGCCACTGCTCAGCCACAATTAGGCCTGTTTGGAGGCTTGTTCTCACGCAACAACCACCGAGTCAGAGGTGTTTTCACGCTGAAGCACCAACTGGGAGGCTGTCATTGTTGGGGGTCTCTCCATGGCTGCATTATGTGCTGGAAGCATCATGCTAGGGCCTGATTCACTGCCAGCAGTACTTCTCACTGGGTTAATGAAGGACGACTACCTGCAAATTCTTCAGCTTCACCTCAAATCAGCAGCTGGATGGTTGAGAACCGGACACCCCGACACAAAGACGGTCCTGAGACTCATCCCTACTGGTTCTGGGAGGGATAAACTAGGCCGACATTCTGGACCAGCTTCCCGGATCTCAAAGCTCACCAATGCCTGGTCTGTGCCAAGTCGTTTAGAAAACCAGCCAGAAAGCTGCCAGATGCTCGTCCGTGGGTACAAACGGTGGGGGACCATGACGCCTCCTGCTAAGGAGCATTTATCCAGATATTGTGCCTTTAAAAGCCAAATATTTACTTTTCAGGAACCCGGCCATGATTTTCACTGTCTTATGCCAATGACGAGTGAACGGAACCTGCAGACCCAGACGAGGCACCTGCTGGTTTCATCTCTGGTGCCAGATCTTAGCCTGGACCCTGATCCTTCTTTCAGTGTGAGGAAGATGACAACGACAGCCGCACGTTGTTACAAGTAATAAGAAATTTATTTTCCCAACAATTACAAATGACAAAATATCTCAAAAGCATATTCATATGTTACATGAACTGTACAGGGATCGGATGGCGTGTGCTTCAGTCTAAACAATTCAAGAGCTAACAAAAACCCAACTAGGAATATTTAAGTACTCTGATGAAAAAATAGGACATATTTAATGTCTAAGTAAAAAATAGAAAAGAGTTTGTCTGCCTACGGACTGATCGTATACCCTGAAACAGTGTTTAGGCCTCTTTTAACTGTCACAAAGTCATTTACAACACAAACATGACGGCCTCTTTGGTTCCACGATTACATCTGAACACAACTCACTTTGCTCCCATAAAAATAGCTTTTTTTCTTCTTTTTTTTTTGTTTAGATTTAAACCCATGGCAGTTTCTATGCATTGGATCCCATCACTAGTCATGCTACTGCTCAGTGCAAATATTCTAACAACAAGTGGCTTTGACTGGGGGGGTGGAGAGTAAAGTGGCAGGAGAGGCGGGCGTCGGCCAGGAGGCGTGAGAGGAGCGGATAATAAGCAGGATGTGGAGCTCAGGTATCGCCGAATAAGGCCTGAGAAAAACCCGTCGCTCTAACTGTGTCGTAAAGTGTGTTAGCGTGCTCCGCCGGGCTTTAGACGTCCCTGTTCAGGCGCCACATCTGGGTCGCAGCTAGCCTCGGGTTCTCGTCTTTCACATCTTATGTGGCCAGGAACGTGTTATTTATAGCTAGGTCAGTCTTTGAAAAGCTGCCATGTCTCACCTGTTTCATGAATGAATGCCGGTTCTGATTGGATTTAAAGTGTGCCTCTTTTTACACACACCATGGCCTGAAGTCCCAAAGCTGGTTGATGAACTGTAAACGGTGATGTTTTCTGCCAGGACTTCGCAAGACTGGAGTCCAGAGACTGTTTCACCTTGAAATAAACCATACAATAATCTCTACTTCATGTTAAAAGTAAACCAAGCCCAACAAATGACACGGATGTTACATGTACTGTCCCTGTGGAGCACCTCAGGGCCTTGTTTTAGTGCCACTGCCCACTTTGATTGTCATTCCTCCAAACACGGCGTTCTTTAATAAAAATGGCAGGACAGGAAGGCGTTGAACTTCTTCACCTTTGTCCCCAGGACCTTTTAAACAGGCCGTCTAAGGCCAGTTAGTCCATTTCTCCTGAGGGTTCAGAGTAATTATAGTTAAGGAACAATCAAATCCAGAGAAATGTTGTTTTTTTGCCTAAATAATGGGAGAAAATGTCCTAATTCTAAGCAATGGCACCGCTGCTGTGACTAGCATGTTGCTGGATCAACCACACAGGAACACATTATGATTTTAGTCATTAAACCTGCAGACAGTTCAACGCTGACGTGAATTAAGTAAACGGTGGAGAAGGTTGTTATTTTCATTTAACAAAGAAGTTTTGTTTGGTTTTTTAGATCCGGGTTCTGCGCCAGTGGAGCTTTCCGGGTCAGGTTGATTAGTTTAAATCTGGACTTATCAACAAATGTTTGTCAAAAGCTTATATAGATGTGCACAGATCATCTTTTTTATCTGAATCATCGTAAAAATGTCAAGAGGAACCCAATAAAAGTTGGGAAGAGGTTGGAACGTGTGTAAAGTTAGTTTGGTTGACTGATTTGGATTGATGATGTCACACACGACGGACAACGAGTCCTCTATTCCGGCTTTATTTGAATAATGCAAATAAATGGATCACTTTCTAAACTTTCTTTCTTAAACCTAAAAGTAAATTAGTTGTGGATGCACAAGTCTGCCGGTTAATGACTTTGACGTAGTAGGAAAGGTCTCGCGCCGCCTGGGAACGTCCCTCCAACAGGAAACCCTCCAACATGTCGTTTCCCATGAGAGGAAACCATCAGATCCCGCCTTTTTAGACCTGGAGCCCGACCCGCCTCTGCCTGCCACTCCCACATTTCAAGTAAAGGTTGTTCGTTCGCTCGGTTTGCAGGGGCACCTTCTACATTTTGCATAGCTCATGCGGCACTTTCGAAGGGACTGTGGTCGGGGCTTATTAAAGGCAAATCAATCTGCAAGTGCTTTAAAAGTGTGCATCGGGGGGGGGGGGGGGGGGGGGTTGCAGAGCTGCACCGGACTGGATATGGCAACTTCTAAGGAGGCTTGAGAAGAAAGACAGCCAGGATGTTCCCCTGATGCCTCTAAGTGCTGCTGGATGAGGTTTGTGGCATTAAGGGTCGGTGTTTTCAGCGCCGACCTTCTGCTTTGCGTTGCTAAGTGCAAGAAAACGCCCTCGTTCTTCCAGCCGTTGACTGATGGGTGACTCGGTTCCACAAAGTCATCGCCTCCAAGGACTCGCGCCCCAGTCTGCCTGACTTAGAGTCAGCGGCAGGCCAGAGGAGGGTTCATCAGAGGGCAAAGGTTCGGTTAGAGGGTGGCCAGGTAGGCGGACAATGCCAGTGTTGGCGAGTGAGATTACATCTAAAAATGATTGATTTCAGAGAAATAAAATACACATTTCTCCCAAACTCGGAGGCTTGGAGCAACTTTCAGGTGCCTAGAAAGCTCTGGATTGTCGGCGAATGATTCAGGCATGGGTTCAGACCTCTGCTTGTACCGTCCCTCCTGTCGCTCTTTGGAGGATGAATTTGTGGACTGGAACTTAAGGCCAGAAGTGCTGTAGGTTGGCAGAACTTGCACCATTGGAGTTTGTTCCAACGTGTGGCGTAGAGGAGAAGGTCTCCGCAGACGCTTTGCTTTCTAATGATTATACTGCTGTGTAAAAGGCTGGGTCTACCAATGCCGTCCTCACAATCTTAGAGACGTCTACCGAGGGGCAGCAGGAGCCGATTGTTTGCCGAGTGGATCAGATTTGGAAGATTGGACAGAAAACATAGCAACAAACATAAATATATATACAAGGTTTTTGTGCAGGCATACATGCGAGTGTGTGGATCTGTGTGGACGCGTTCTCCCCCCGTTCATAAATATTCTGTTTTATATTCATTCCCCGCCGTGGAAGCGTCGATCTGCAGAGTCCCGGAGTTAAATAAACAGCGAGCAGAGAGTCAAGCGCAGCCGCACTCGTCCACGATCATGTTGGGGACGTCCCGCTTCACGATGTTGTACTCGTCGTCGAAGTACAGCATGGACATGGTGCTGAGCTTGGTGGGGATGCAGCAGGAGTTCATGGAGCCGGGGCTCATGCCCCGCATGCGGTACTGGTTCACCACCGCCGTGTGGAAGGACGAGGCCGAGCCGGGGACGCCCGCCATGTAGGCCGGGCAGTTCCCCTCGCAGTAGTTCCCAAAGTACCCCGACGGCGCGATGATCCAGTCGTTCCAGCCGATGAGCCGGAAGTCTATGTAGAACTGCTGCCGGCAGCACAGGGTGCTGCTGCCGTCGCACTCCAGGCCGCGCTTCCGGATGCGGTGCTTGCTGTCGGCCTGCCTCGCCCGCACCACCAGGAAGGGCCGGTGGGCCTCGTCGTCGGGGTTCATCAGCGCCGGCACCACGCCCTCCGCCTCGCAGCCCTCGCAGCGCACGTCCAGGTTCTGCCGCCGGTCGCCGCTCCTCTCGAACGCCAGCCGCACGGCGTCCGTCAGCGAGAAGGTGTGCCAGCCGCTGCGCCGCAGCTCCACCCTCTTCTCCACCAGGTCCCAGCGGCTGCCCAGGCCCGGCTCCTGGTAGTACACCTTCACCGTCACCTTCCGCTTCCCGCGCGGCTCGCCGGCGGACGGCAGCAGCTTGAAGTAGAGCCAGAGGGTGGCCTGGGTCACGCGGAGGTTCTGGTTGCCCTCGTTGGAGATCAGGAAGAACAGGCTGGATCTGGACATGACCAGATCATCTGTGGAGGCAAAGGAGGACAGGTGAGCGAGGTTTGGGACCAGGCGGCAGGACAGAGGAACGTCAGAAACGTGTCCTGATTCATCATGGCCACTTTGTCTCTTTAAGAGGCTGGAAGGTCGTTTTAGCGCCATGTTTCACAATAAAACCTCGTTAACGTCATAAACCTGAGACGTAAAAATGGAAATTAAAGTCTAAAGTTGTCTTTAAACCCGCAATGGTCCAGCCTGTAGGTGGCACTGCTGGCTGACTGGCAGCTGACCTCCTGACCTCCTTCCATCTAGAAGGGACTCACGGCAGCGCTGCATCTCCCCAGGAACCGGCCCCAGGCCCCGGGGAGCTGGTTGCAGGTTGCAACAGAAGCCAGATGTTTGGGAGTCGAACCTGCGCACCGATCAGATCATGAGTAAGTTAGTCTGCAGGTGTCTGCTGGGAGCGGGCAGAGAAGAGCTGCTGCCTGGAATGATGAGGATCTGAGGCTGTCCCACGCTTCCTCGCTGCCTTTATTACCTACTAGAACCGTCTCAGAACCACGCTGCTGCCTTTATTACCTACTAGAACCGTCTCAGAACCACGCTGCAGCCATTATTACCTACTAGAACCATATCAGAACCACGCTGCAGCCATTATTACCTATTAGAACCGTCTCAGAACAACGCCGCTGCCTTTATGACCTACTAGAACCATCAGAGAACCACGCCGCTGCCTTTATGACCTACTAGAACCATCTCAGAACCACGCCGCTGCCTTTATTACCTACTAGAACCATCAGAGAACCACGCCGCTGCCTTTATTACCTACTAGAACCGTCTCAGAACCACGCCGCTGCATTTATTACCTACTAGAACCGTCTCAGAACCACGCCGCTGCCTTTATGACCTACTAGAACCATCTCAGAACCACGCCGCTGCCTTTATGACCTACTAGAACCATCAGAGAACCACGCCGCTGCCTTTATTACCTACTAGAACCGTCTCAGAACCACGCCGCTGCCTTTATTACCATGTATTACCTACTAGAACCGTCTCAGAACCACGCCGCTGCCTTTATTACCATGTATTACCTACTAGAACCATCTCAGAACCACACTGCTGCCTTTATTACCTACTAGAACCGCCGCTGCATTTATTACCTACTAGAACCGTCTCAGAACCACGCCACTGCATTTATTACCTACTAGAACCGTCTCAGAACCACGTCGCTGCCTTTATTACCTACTAGAACCGTCTCAGAACCACGCTGCAGCCTTTATTACCTACTAGAACCGTCTCAGAACAACGCCACTGCCTTTATCACCTACTAGAACCGTCTGAGAACCACGCCGCTGCCTTTATTACCTACTAGAACCGTCTCAGAACCACGCCGCTGCCTTTATGACCTACTAGAACCATCTCAGAACCACGCTGCAGCCATTATTACCTATTAGAACCGTCTCAGAACAACGCCGCTGCCTTTATGACCTACTAGAACCATCAGAGAACCACGCCGCTGCCTTTATTACCTACTAGAACCGTCTCAGAACCACGCCGCTGCCTTTATTACCATGTATTACCTACTAGAACCATCTCAGAACCACACTGCTGCCTTTATTACCTACTAGAACCGCCGCTGCATTTATTACCTACTAGAACCGTCTCAGAACCACGCCACTGCATTTATTACCTACTAGAACCGTCTCAGAACCACGTGGCTGCCTTTATTACCTACTAGAACCGTCTCAGAACCACGCTGCAGCCTTTATTACCTACTAGAACCGTCTCAGAACAACGCCACTGCCTTTATCACCTACTAGAACCGTCTGAGAACCACGCCGCTGCCTTTATTACCTACTAGAACCGTCTCAGAACCACGCTGCAGCCTTTATGACCTACTAGAACCATCTCAGAACCACGCTGCAGCCATTATTACCTATTAGAACCGTCTCAGAACAACGCCGCTGCCTTTATGACCTACTAGAACCATCAGAGAACCACGCCGCTGCCTTTATTACCTACTAGAACCGTCTCAGAACCACGCCGCTGCCTTTATTACCATATATTACCTACTAGAACCGTCTCAGAACCACGCCGCTGCCTTTATTACCATGTATTACCTACTAGAACCGTCTCAGAACAACGCCGCTGCCTTTATGACCTACTAGAACCATCTCAGAACCACGCTGCAGCCTTTATTACCTACTAGAACCGTCTCAGAACCACGCTGCAGCCTTTATGACCTACTAGAACCATCTCAGAACCACGCTGCAGCCTTTATTACCTACTAGAACCGTCTCAGAACAACACCGCTGCCTTTATGACCTACTAGAACCATCTCAGAACCACGCTGCAGCCATTATTACCTATTAGAACCGTCTCAGAACAACGCCGCTGCCTTTATGACCTACTAGAACCATCAGAGAACCACGCCGCTGCCTTTATTACCTACTAGAACCGTCTCAGAACCACGCCGCTGCCTTTATTACCATGTATTACCTACTAGAACCGTCTCAGAACCACGCCGCTGCCTTTATTACCATGTATTACCTACTAGAACCATCTCAGAACCACACTGCTGCCTTTATTACCTACTAGAACCGCCGCTGCATTTATTACCTACTAGAACCGTCTCAGAACCACGCCACTGCATTTATTACCTACTAGAACCGTCTCAGAACCACGTCGCTGCCTTTATTACCTACTAGAACCGTCTCAGAACCACGCTGCAGCCTTTATTACCTACTAGAACCGTCTCAGAACAACGCCACTGCCTTTATCACCTACTAGAACCGTCTGAGAACCACGCCGCTGCCTTTATTACCTACTAGAACCGTCTCAGAACCACGCTGCAGCCTTTATTACCTACTAGAACCGTCTCAGAACAACGCCACTGCCTTTATCACCTACTAGAACCGTCTGAGAACCACGCCGCTGCCTTTATCACCTACTAGAACCGTCTGAGAACCACGCCACTGCATTTATTACCTACTAGAACCGTCTCAGAACCACGCCGCTGCCTTTATTACCTACTAGAACCGTCTCAGAACCACGCTGCAGCCTTTATTACCTACTAGAACCGTCTCAGAACAACGCCACTGCCTTTATTACCTACTAGAACCGTCTCAGAACCACGCTGCAGCCTTTATTACCTACTAGAACCGTCTCAGAACAACGCCACTGCCTTTATCACCTACTAGAACCGTCTGAGAACCACGCCGCTGCCTTTATCACCTACTAGAACCGTCTGACAACCACGCCGCTGCCTTTATTACCTACTAGGACCATCTCAGAACCACGCCGCTGCATTTATTACCTACTAGAACCATCTCAGAACCACGCCGCTTCAGCCTTTATTACCTACTAGAACATCTCAGAACCACAACGCTGCCGTTATTACCTACTAGAACCGTCTCAGAACCACACTGCTGCCTTTATTACCTACTACAACCGTCTCAGAACCACACCGCTTCAGCCTTTATTACCTACTAGAACCATCTCAGAAGCACGTCACTGCAGCCTTTATTACCTACTAGAACCATCTCAGAACCACGCCGCTTCAGCCTTTATTACCTACTAGAACATCTCAGAACCACAACGCTGCCGTTATTACCTACTAGAACCGTCTCAGAACCACGCCGCTGCCTTCATTACCTACTAGAACCGTCTCAGAACCACGCCGCTGCCTTTATTACCTACTAGAACCATCTCAGAAGCACGTCACTGCAGCCTTTATTACCTACTAGAACCGTCTCAGAACCACACTGCAGCCTTTATTACCTACTAGAACCGTCTCAGAACCATGCTGCAGCCTTTATTACCTACTAGAACCGTCTCAGAACCACGCCGCAGCCTTTATTACCTACTAGAACCGTCTCAGAACCATGTCGTTGCCTTTATTACCTACTAGAACAGTCTCAGAACCACGCCGCTGCCTTTATTACCTACTAGAACCATCTCAGAAGCACGTCACTGCAGCCTTTATTACCTACTAGAACCGTCTCAGAACCACACTGCAGCCTTTATTACCTACTAGAACCGTCTCAGAACCATGCTGCAGCCTTTATTACCTACTAGAACCGTCTCAGAACCACGCTGCTGCAGCCTTTATTACCTACTAGAACCGTCTCAGAACCACACCGCTGCAGCCTTTATTACCTACTAGAACCGTCTCAGAACCACACTGCAGCCTTTATTACCTACTAGAACCGTCTCAGAACCACGCTGCTGCAGCCTTTATTACCTACTAGAACTGTCTCAGAACCACGCCGCTGCCTTTATTACCTACTAGAACCGTCTCAGAACCACACTGCAGCCTTTATTACCTACTAGAACCGTCTCAGAACCACACTGCAGCCTTTATTACCTACTAGAACCGTCTCAGAACCACGCCGCTGCATTTATTACCTACTAGAACCATCTCAGAACCACGCCGCTTCAGCCTTTATTACCTACTAGAACATCTCAGAACCACACTGCAGCCTTTATTACCTACTAGAACCGTCTCAGAACCACGCTGCAGCCTTTATTACCTACTAGAACCGTCTCAGAACCACGTCACTGCAGCCTTTATTACCTACTAGAACCGTCTCAGAACCACACTGCAGCCTTTATTACCTACTAGAACTGTCTCAGAACCACCCCGCTGCAGCCTTTATTACCTACTAGAACCGTCTCAGAACCACACTGCAGCCTTTATTACCTACTAGAACCGTCTCAGAACCACACTGCAGCCTTTATTACCTACTAGAACTGTCTCAGAACCACGTCGCTGCAGCCTTTATTACCTACTAGAACCGTCTCAGAACCACGTCGCTGCAGCCTTTATTACCTACTAGAACCGTCTCAGAACCACGTCACTGCAGCCTTTATTACCTACTAGAACCGTCTCAGAACCACGCTGCAGCCTTTATTACCTACTAAAACCGTCTCAGAACCACGCTGCAGCCTTTATTACCTACTAGAACCGTCTCAGAACCACGCTGCAGCCTTTACTGCCTACCAGAACCGTCTCAGAACCACCCCAAAGCCTTAATTACCTACTAGAACCGTCTCAGAACCACGCCGTTGCAGCCTTTACTACCTACTAGAACCGTCTCAGAACCACGCCGCAGCCTTAATTACCTACTAGAACCGTCTCAGAACCACGCCGTTGCAGCCTTTACTACCTACTAGAACCGTCTCAGAACCACGCTGCAGCCTTAATTACCTACTAGAACCGCACCACTGGCCTCCATTAAACCTGCTTAACCACTGCTGGTTCGTTTCTTTAGAGATGAATAAATGAAAATGAATCTGTTCTAAGGAGAAATAGAACCAGAATGACGGCCTCATCGTCCAGAACCAGCGTTTAAGGGCTTAAGATGTTAGGAGATGCTTTAAAATGAGCCACTGTGACGTTTATAGGGTCATATTTACGTCCAGGAGACGCAGAGAGTTTCTCTAGAACCTGCAGCTGAAAGAGAAACAGATTCCTGCAGCCGGTGCCGTTCAGGCCAAGGAAAAGTCTTTGTTCTGCCCCACAGAACGGACCGGGCCCTGCAGCAGAACCACCAGGAGAGCCAGAAAAAGCTGCAGGTCTCCTCAGTATTAAAACAGCAGGTTCTGGCAGCAGAACTCAGAGGATAAGATAAGATAGGCTTTATTGATCTCACATTGGAGAAATTCACATCTCCTCCTCTGCCCATCGGGTCATTAATGGAGCAGCTCTGCTGAGAACCCAGACGGATGTAGGAGGTTGCGGGTTTGCTTCCCTGACCTTGAGGCGCACCTGACCCGGCAACAGGCTGCAGGATCAGCCTCTGCATTCAGGCAGCACAGCCGGCCCGGGTCAGGGGTCAGACCCACAGACCCAGGAAGGTGATCAGTTCAAGCTTCTCGGTGGGTGGGGGGGGGGGGGGGTCCGCTGGCAGCAGCACCGGGCCTGCCTGCCAGCTGGCAAGTCTCGGAGGTGGAAGGTCCTCAGAGAGAAACGTCTGAGGCTGGAAGGCTCCCAGCGGACTGCAGCCAGGAGCGGCTCGGTTCCTGACCTCCTGAGTGGCCCTGAACGCACCGTGCCGAGAAACCCCCTGACCGGGTTTCTGTCCGCAGCGCATGAACGCAACAGAACCCCTGAGGTGACCTCAGGGTTAGAGCCACGGACTGATTTACCAGCTTCACCGGGTTTTAGCGCTAAAACTAAAGTTCTGCAGAGGTTAAAACCTGGAAGCCTCGTGCTGAGGGACAGCAACCCCTGGACGCTGCGTTTCTCCTCTGGATCCAACACAAGCGCACAGACTGCACTCCTGGAGGAGAAAACTGTCCTGCTGGGCACCAGAGAGCAATCTTTATCAACCTGAGGCGTTTATCGGCTACGGGCTTTATTTGTGACGCTGCTGAGGGTTCCTGGAGGCAGAGAGCACAGCAGCTCCTGGGGAACCGTAAACCAGAGCCCAGGGTGGAAATAATTCCCATTCTGGACCCCGGCTGGGCTCCTGGCTGACCTGCTGTGCAGAAGAACCAGGATGACGGAGCTCCTGTCAGTGTTTGAGACCAGAGGCTCCGATTTCTCCGATTTCAGCCGCTTTGCTTGGGGTCTGATGCGCGGAGGCTCCAGCCAGCCAGCGTCGGGATTACGGGCATGCCCAGGGTCCCTAATCCTCTTTGTCTCAGACACAACAAAATGCCTCCCCGGAGGAGGTGCAAAACGCAGCGCTGACCTTTCTCTGCAAAGCTGATGATCTCGGAGCTCTCCTCCAGCACCTCGTTGCTCATCGGGTGCCCGTCCAGGTTGGGGATCTCCACCCGGCCGTCGTCGCGCAGCTTGCCGGCGTGCAGTTTGCGCAGCGCCGTCACCATGGCCGCCCTGGGCACCGGGTGCGTGATGTTGGGCCGCTGCCGCAGCTGCAGGCGGCTCAGGATGTGCCTCTTCACCGCCTCCAGGAAGTCCCCGTCCACGCGTCCGGGCTCCGGCTCCTCCAGGCGGGCGGACGCGGCGCAGGACGCGCAGGACTCCGGGTGCGCCGCCGCCGCCGCCTCGGCCTCGGGCGCGGTGCCGCAGCGGGCGGAGAGGACGCAAGCCAGGAGCAGAGCCAGTCGGAGGAGACAGTTTGTCATTTTCTGAGTGAGTGGAACCAGTGGGAGGGGGGGAATCGGTGCCGGCTTCTCTTCCAATCACATCCTACACAGGTCCTCTGGAGCCGGACGCAAACGGGACCCCGCTCTGATGGCGCCTCTGGAGTCAGCCCGAACCCGCTTCCAGGCGTCCCGTCAACATGTTCCTCACAGGGAGCGGAGCCGCGTCCCGCCGGGGCATCCTCTCAGCCCAGAACCGAAGAGCCGCCTCTAGACGTTCACACTGGGTCCGCCGGGGAGCTGCGGGCTGCTGCTGCTGCGGAGAAGAAGGTCGGCGCGAGCGGGAGGAAGAGCGGGGAGCGCACCGAGGAGGCTTTCCATCCTGGCGTGCGTAAAACTGGAGACTCAACAAGCTGAAAACTTTTATATGGCTGAAGGGAGGAGGAGGAGGGGGGTTCGTGGGAGGGCCAATCAGAAAAGAGAGAGACAGACAGAGAGAGAGAGAGAGACAGAGAGAGACAGAGAGAGAGGTCAGATCCACGGAGCCTTAAAGAAGTCTCACATCACAGCCAGGAGCTTATCATTCACACCTGGTCCGCTTCAAACGGACCAGGTGTGAATGCAGAACCCGGTCCGGACCAGCCAGACCTATTCCGGTCCGCTAACGGACTCTGAAACGGCCTCGGCCCGGGCCGACCACAGAGAGCACAGCCGTGAGTGGCACCGGAACCACAGCTGAGCAACGCGTTCAGCCTCCAGGACGAGTTCTGTGACGCCGGTCCGGAGTCCGAGCGACGAGGCGATGGGGCGCGGCGCTGACCGACTGCCAGCAGCCGTGACTTACATGGAGTATTTATAACAGATATGCAAAAGCAGGATTTCCATAAATGCTTCGCCTCCATTTCCGGCTCTGGCTCGGTCCGGTCACGCCCCGTTGGGCTGCTGCAGGTTCTGGTTTGCCTGCTGAAAGTACCATGAAAGCAAACTGCACCAAGCAAGCGGTCCAAAGGACTTTCCTGGGGTGGCTCCAGGCTTAGAGACCCTGCAGGTGAACTTTGACCCCAGTCTCCAGCCTCTTCAAGCCCTAACGGCTCCAGGAACCAAAGCGTGCCCACAGCATGACGCTGCCGCCACCATGCCCCCAACCAGAACCAGAACCAGGGGCGTGTCGCGTTTCAAAGTGCTCAGACTGAGTGGTGGTTTTGTGTCTGCAGGTTTATGATCACATCTTTAGATTTAAAGAGAATAAGTCAATAAAATGAGCTAAGTTGACCCTTTGAAAGCAGAGGCTCGGGTTTAAACTGTGTTCTCTGATTCAGCCTGTTTCTCTGGTTTCTCTCAGTCCAGGCTGAAAACACCCACGGAGGTTCTGAAC
Organism: Fundulus diaphanus; assembly: GCA_037039145.1. Classification (NCBI taxonomy): domain Eukaryota; kingdom Metazoa; phylum Chordata; class Actinopteri; order Cyprinodontiformes; family Fundulidae; genus Fundulus; species Fundulus diaphanus. The sequence continues at coordinate 41,813,221 of CM073139.1, read as the reverse complement.
CCACTTCAAACATCAGCTGATCCACTTCCAGTGGCGCGCCCAGACATTTGTTAGTGAAAACTGTGAATCATATCAGCTCTGGGTTTGTTTTGCGGCTCCTGCAGCCACTGAGCATGCGCACGGCCGGCGCTCTGAACCAGGCAGCGCTCAGGCTCAGCAGGCAGGGACATGGCGCCATCTTTGGTCCGCCAGCTGGTGCTACACGAGAACCTGCGGAGCGAAGCGGAACCAGTGGGTTCTGCTGCGTTAGTTAATGGGTCCGTAGGAGCTGAAGCTTCAGAGGGACCAGAACCCGTCCTAGTTGGCTTTGTGTTGGTCCATTGTCCCGGTTCTGTTAGAAAAATGCAGAATAACATAAAATCTACCCATTATGTACATTAATATTTGCTATATTTGAACTGAATTAACTTTATTTTTATTATTTATTATTTTATTACATTATTTTATTCAAGTTGATTTAATTATATTTGGGCATTTCTGCGAAATCTTTTTTTTTTTTATTTCTTCCTTGCAATTATTTTATTGTATTTTTTTTCCTATCTGCTTATACTTTTAAACGGATGAGATGAAAATAAGAATGTAGGGTTAAAGTTATAGTTATGTGGTGTTATATTCAATTCAGTTTGATTTCACTTTGTTTTATTTAATGCGTTTTACTTTCATTAATATTTAGCTTATTTTACATGTTTGATGTTGTTTTATTGCATTGTATGATGTATTATTTTCTTCTTCGTAAACCTAAGTTTGAATAAGTTCCTTTTATTTGTGTTTTACGTGGTTTTATTACACTTTATTCGTTTTCGACTCGAAGGAATTCCGCGACGTCACTTCCTGTTACTGTTATCTGCGTCTATCAGAGAGTGGCCACAGCGCGAGATGCCTCACTACACTTTGAATTGTGTTGCTTGTAGGTCCAAAACCTGAGTTTGATTTTGGGTTTTTACATTTCTGCGTGGTCTGAGCGACGCTGCAGGGAATATTGCTTTATTTCGGGTAGGGTAGACTAGTTTGAAGCCTCGGTGACAGCGGAAGAACCGAGTCCCGCTGGCGGCCACGTTCTTCCGTCAGAGGACTCATCTGCTCCCATATAGACAATCTGTGCAGGTCCGGGTAGAAGGTGGGGCGCGCAGTCTGATGATCAACTTGTAAAAGTTTTCTGAGGTGGATTCCTGAGAGGACGGCAGGGAAACGCGTCGGCAGGTGAGTTAGCCGAGCTGGTCCGGTCCGTTTGGGTCGCCGTCCGGCTGTCGGTGCCGCAGCAAGCGGCGTCTAACGGCCCGTTTTCCCTTAAGTGCCCCCTGAGGGAACAGCTCTTATCTGTTGCTGCCTAACTGCCTAGCCAGCGCAGCCTAACTGACGGCGGCAGCAGCCAATAGGAGCCTCCGGAGGGGAGTTCCGCTGGCATGGTTAGCAAATCAGAGGTGCCGTTGCGGCGCAAGGCGGGAATGAGCGGCAGAGCGTTCAGTGTGCCGTAGGACGGCGTCCAGCTGTCAGCCGGCGGCTCGGAGAGGAAGCGGAGTGTCGACACGGTGGCCGGTAGTTCCTGCTTCTGCTCCTCCGGCCCAAACGGCCGGTTACAGCCGCCCCGGTCCTGGAGGGCCTCACCGACACCTGATTAGGTCAAGTGGGTCATTCCACAGCCGCTCTGTGTCCCAGATCAGCCAGACTGGACCAGAACCACGGTACCAGAACCTTTGACTGGCCCTGAAGACACGCAACTACAACTGGGAACTTTTCTAGAAGTTCTGACAGACCAGTTCCTGGTCCAGTTCCTGCTGGTGCTGTTCCAGTTCCTGGTCTAGTTCTTGGCCCAGTTCCTGGTGCTGTTCCTGGTCCGGTTCCTGGTCTAGTTTCTGGTGCTGTTCCAGTTCCTGGTGCTGATATTTGTCCAGTTCTTGACCCAGTTCCTGGTCCAGTTCCAGTTCCTGGTGCTGTTCCTGGCCCAGTTCCTGGTCCTATTTCCAGGTCCAGTTCCTGGCTCAGGTCCAGTTCCTGGCTCAGGTCCAGTTCCTGGTCCTATTTCCAGGTCCAGTTCCTGGCTCAGGTCCAGTTCCTGGTCCAGTTCCTGGTCCTATTTCCAGCTTCAGTTCCTGGTCCAGTTCCTGGCTCAGTTCCAGGTCCAGTTCCAGTTCCTGGCTCAGGTCCAGTTCCTGGCTCAGTTCCAGGTCCAGTTCCTGGTCCTGTTCCAGGTCCAGTTCCAGTTCCTGGTCCAGTTCCTGGCTCAGTTCCTAGCTCAGGTCCAGTTCCTGGTGCTGTTCCAGTTCCAGTTCCTGGTCCTAGTTCCTGGTCCAGTTCCTGGTCCAGTTCCTGGCTCAGGTCCAGTTCCTGGTGCTGTTCCAGGTCCAGTTCCTGGTCCTGTTCCAGTTCCAGTTCCAGTTCCTGGTCCTAGTTCCTGGTCCAGTTCCTGGCTCAGGTCCAGTTCCTGGTCCTGTTCCAGGTCCAGTTCCAGTTCCTGGTCCTAGTTCCTGGTCCAGTTCCTGGCTCAGGTCCAGTTCCTGGTCCAGGTCCAGTTCCAGTTCCTGGTCCAGGTCCTGGGAGGGCCGGTTTAGTTCCTTTCCCAGGACCCCTGCGACCATAGTTCCCTGTGAGGCCCGGTTCCCTTAGAACTGTTAGAAGAACCGACCCGGTCCACGCGACCCACCTGGTGGATGTTTACCGTGTCTGTGTTTGTCTCTGACCTCTGACCCGGTGGACCACCAGAACCTCCAGGACTCGGGGCAGAGCTGTGCGGCGCTGGTCCGACACCGACGACGGCCATGTCCTCTGCTAAGAACAAGAACCAGACGTCGCTGGTGCTGCACAAGGTCATCATGGTGGGCAGCGGCGGCGTGGGCAAGTCGGCGCTGACCCTGCAGTTCATGTACGACGAGGTGAGGAAGCCGGACCGCGTCCCCCATAATGCCTCTGGGCGTCCCCCATAATACCTCTGGGCGTCCCCTCACGGTGTCTGTGTGCAGTTCGTGGAGGACTACGAGCCCACCAAGGCGGACAGCTACAGGAAGAAGGTGGTTCTGGACGGCGAGGACGTCCAGATCGACATCCTGGACACGGCGGGTCAGGAGGACTACGCCGCCATCAGGGACAACTACTTCAGGAGCGGCGAGGGCTTCCTGCTCGTCTTCTCCATCACCGAGAGCGAGTCCTTCAGCGCCACCGCAGAGTTCAGGTCAGCTCAGCTTCTGCTTCTGCTTCTGGTTCTGGAGGGTCCGGCTCACTCGTCGGTTCAGGGTTAAAAAGGTTACCGCTCAGTAGGGTTCTGCTGGGGGGTCTGACCCGGCTGGTACCTTCAGAACGTCGGCTGGTACCATCAGAACGCCGGTGGTACCATCAGAACGCCGGCTGGTACCATCGGAACGCCGGCTGGTACCATCAGAACGCCGGTGGTACCATCGGAACGTCGGCTGGGATCTTCAGAACGCCGGCTGGTACCATCTGGTACAGTCAGAACGTCGGCTGGTACCATCAGAACGTCGGCTGGTACCATCAGAACGCCTACTGGTACCATCAGAACGCCTACTGGTACCATCAGAACGCCTACTGGTACCATTAGAACGCCGGCTGGTACCATCTGGTACCATCAGAACGCCGGCTGGTACCATCAGAACGTCGGCTGGTACCATCAGAACGTCGGCTGGTACCATCAGAACGCCTACTGGTACCATCAGAACGCCGGCTGGTACCATCTGGTACCATCAGAACGCCGGCTGGTACCATCTGGTACCATCAGAACGTCGGCTGGTACCATCTGGTACCATCAGAACGTCGGCTGGTACCATCTGGTACCATCAGAACGCCGGCTGGTACCATCAGAACGTCGGCTGGTACCATCAGAACGTCGGCTGGTACCATCAGAACGCCTACTGGTACCATCAGAACGCCGGCTGGTACCATCTGGTACCATCAGAACGCCGGCTGGTACCATCTGGTACCATCAGAACGTCGGCTGGTACCATCAGAACGCCGACTGGTACCATCAGAACGCCTACTGGTACCATCAGAACGCCTACTGGTACCATCAGAACGCCGACTGGTACCATCAGAATGCCGGCTGGTACCATCAGAACGCCTACTGGTACCATCAGAACGCCGGCTGGTACCGTCAGAACGCCGGCTGGTACCATCAGAACACCTGTGGTACCATCAGATACCATCAGAACGTCTGCTGGTACCATCGGAACGTCTGCTGGTACCATCGGAACACCTGTGGTACCATCGGAACACCTGTGGTACCATCAGAACACCTGTGGTACCATCAGAACGCCGGCTGGTACCATCAGGTACCATTAGAACGCCGGCTGGTACCATCTGGTACCATCAGAACGCCGGCTGGTACCATCAGAACGTCGGCTGGTACCATCAGAACGTCGGCTGGTACCATCAGAACGCCTACTGGTACCATCAGAACGCCGGCTGGTACCATCTGGTACCATCAGAACGCCGGCTGGTACCATCTGGTACCATCAGAACGCCGGCTGGTACCATCTGGTACCATCAGAACGCCGGCTGGTACCATCTGGTACCATCAGAACGTCGGCTGGTACCATCAGAACGCCTACTGGTACCGTCAGAACGCCTACTGGTACCATCAGAATGCCGGCTGGTACCGTCAGAACGCCGGCTGGTACCATCAGAACACCTGTGGTACCATCAGATACCATCAGAACGTCTGCTGGTACCATCGGAACACCTGTGGTACCATCAGAACACCTGTGGTACCATCAGAACGCCGGCTGGTACCATCAGGTACCATCAGAACGCCGGCTGGTACCATCAGGTACCATCAGAACGCCGGCTGGTACCATCAGGTACCATAAGAACGCTGGCTGGTACCATCAGAACGCCGGCTGGTACCATCAGAACATCGGCTGGTACCATCAGAACGCCGGCTGGTACCATCAGGTACCATCAGAACGCTGGCTGGTACCATCAGGTACCATCAGGTACCATCAGAACGCCGGCTGGTACCATCAGAACATCGGCTGGTACCATCAGAACGCCGGCTGGTACCATCAGAACGCCGGCTGGTACCATCAGAACGCCAGCTGGTACCATAAGAACGCCGGCTGGTACCATCAGGCTGGTTCTGGCTGTAGGGTGGGGGAGATGAAACCCAGGTCCAGAACCCGTAGTGATCCATCGGGCCTGAGCACCAGAACCACCCCAACAGAACCGAAGGGACTGCCTGACTGGGTCCCACCTGTGGTCCATTTCTGTTGATGGTTCTGGTTCTGGTCCAGATGGCTTAGGCAGCTCATCAGCTGCTCCGCTTCTGTAATCACCTGCAGAATCTCTCTGAAGAGGTTCTGGAGCTGGTTCTGGTTCCAGACAGAACTCATGCAGAGAACCTGTGTCCTAAAGTTCTGTGGACCACAGGTGGCCCAAAGCTGGACAGGAGGACGACCCGGTCTCACAGTTCTGCAGAACTTTACGTAAAAACCCAGAACCGGAGCGCAGAGAGGGAACAGGAGCCCGGTTAAAACTCCTGGATGTCCAGAACCGGGTCGGCCGGGTCCGACCCAGCCGCCGGGTTCTGCTGTGGTTCTGAGCCGTGTGCTGTGTGGGTCTCAGGGAGCAGATCCTGCGGGTCAAGGAGGAGGAGGCGGTGCCGCACCTGGTGGTGGGGAACAAGTCGGACCTGGAGGACAAGCGGCAGGTGACCCAGGAGGAGGCGGCGGCCAAGGCGGACGAGTGGGGGGTGCAGTACGTGGAGACGTCGGCCAAGACCCGGGCCAACGTGGACAAGGTGAGCGGCGTCGGGTCGGGTCGGAACCGGGGCGTGCCCGGCGCTCTCTGACGTGTCCTCCTCCGCCCCGCAGGTGTTCTTCGACCTCATGAGGGAGGTCCGCAAGAAGAAGATGGCGGAGAGCAAGGAGAAGAACGGGCCGAGCGGCGGCAGGAAGAAGAGGAGGTGCTGCGTGCTGTAGGAGGTTCTGAGCGCGCTCAGACGGACTCACTCCCTGCTCCTCCTCCCTATTTATCTGTGCTCACATTCCTCACCTGGAGACACTGGTGTGCAGCTCCTCCAATCATGTAAAGGCACCTGTAATCACCCCCCCCCCCCCCCCCCCAGCTGGACTCTAAAGGGAAATCCGGGTTCTAAGCTTTTCTGGGAAAAAGGACTCATTGTTGTTCTGCTCACTTCTCAGCTTCTTATTGTTTTGGTTATTAAAGAAGAATCTGATCAAATCTGCCAGAACGCTGCTTCTCTCCTCGCTTTCTCCTCAGCTTCACTAAAATATTCACATGTCTACGCTTTAAAGCATTCAGCATACATTTACTCAGCAGGGAGGTTAAAAATAGATATAAATATTTATGTTTAAGGCTAAATAAACTGGAATTTCCCTATAGAAAATACCTAAATTAATTAAAAACCTGATGAATAAGTCCATATAAAATAAACTGAAAGTAATATATAATATAGTAGATATATAAATACATTTTAACTGTTTCCTTTCAGAGTTCGCCACAAGGATTGAGTTGTCAATACAAAATACAAATATATGCAAACTAGAACTTATTAATAAAATGTATTTTACGTCAAACAGGAAAATACATTAAGAAAAGTAAGAACTCTGCCTCAATAAATATAAAAACAATTATTTAAGTTGTGAATAAACAGGAATAGTATTAAAAATTAGTAATAATCTCCATTAAATAAAAGGTTTAATTGGTTAAACAAAGCTTAATTTCATCCAGCTAAATAACACAATAATTATAAATGGAAAGGAAAACTGTTTTATGATAGTTTTGATTATTTAAGGAACTTCCAGCTTCCAGAATTCCTTTTTTTTATTGAGTCAGGTTTGTTTATTTATTCCTGTTTTGTTGGTCAGACATCTTTCTTTGGGTCAGATTGAACGCATCAGATGAATTAGCATCTAGAATAAATAATAAAATGTTCCCTGCCAGTCTTAAAAAATGGTTAAAGACGAACCAAAACTGCTTGTTTTTATCAGAAATAAGAGTTTTACAATTTGATCAGGTTTTTATTTTTTAAATTGAAGTAGCGTAGTATGTAGATTATATTTACTCCTCTCCCAACCAGGGAGAAGAGTTGAAATTTAGCATTAGCTTTAAACTTTATATGCAGCACTTCCTGCCTTCTTCTGTCGTTATGTTTGTTTGCATTGTCCCTGTCAAATCATAGATGAACTGAATATAAAATATAAACTAAAGGTAAAACCAAATTGAATCAAAGACGGACTGAATATAAAATAGAAAGTAAAGGTAAAAACCAGATTAAATCAAAGATGAACTGAATATAAAATATAAACTAAAGGTAAAAACAGATTAAATCAAAGACGGACTGAATATAAAATAGAAAGTAAAGGTAAAAACAGATTAAATCAAAGATGGACTGAATATAAAATAGAAACTAAAGGTAAAAACCAGATTAAATCAAAGATGAACTGAATATAAAATATAAACTAAAGGTAAAAACAGATTAAATCAAAGACGGACTGAATATAAAATAGAAAGTAAAGGTAAAAACAGATTAAATCAAAGATGGACTGAATATAAAATAGAAACTAAAGGTAAAAACCAGATTAAATGAAATAAAGATTAATTTAATGGACTATAAAATAGAAACTAAAGGTAAAAACCAGATTAAATCAAAGACGGACTGAATATAAAATAGAAACTAAAGGTAAAAACCAGATTAAATCAAAGACGGACTGAATATAAAATAGAAACTAAAGGTAAAAACCAAATTGAATCAAAGACGGACTGAATATAAAATAGAAAGTAAAGGTAAAAACCAGATTAAATTAAATAAAGATCAATTTAATGGAATATAAAGTAGAAAGTAAAGGTAAAAAAACAGATTAAATGAAATAAAGATCAATTTAATGGAATATAAAATATAAACTAAAGGTAAAAACCCTCCTTCTCCCTGTCAGACTGCGCTGCAGGCTGCTGCCAGCAGAGGGCGCTGTGGCTCCAGGTGACTCCAGGTGTTCCGAAGCTGCTTCCGCCGCGCAGGGCGGCTGAGGAGCCGCTGACCGCACTAAGCCGCTTACTGTAATGCGTCTGCTGCTGAGGCGGCAGGACCCGGTTCCCTTTGCCTCCTCAGAACCGGCCCAGCGGCGCCCGGAGCTCCACGCTCGGTCCTCGGGTCCAGGATGCTGGGAGGAGACGCGGTGGCCGTGTGGGAGGTGGCGCTGAGCGACGGCGTCTACAGGGTGGAGTTCGCCCACGGCACCACCACGGGGAAGCGGGTGGTGTGCGTCAACGGGACGGTGAGAGCTGCACCTGGTACTGGTGCCACTTTGCAGGCTGGTGGGTTCTGCTCGGTTCTGGGGGATCTGGGTTTGGGTCCAGTCCCTCCAGTGTAGTTCGGCAGGTTCCACTTTGAGCATCTTCAGTTGGCAGGAGGCTGGTACTGGACCAGAAGGTCTGCAGCAGAACCGGCGCTGGCCCTGGAGCAGGTTCTGGAAGACCAACAGGACATTCAGAACGAGGGGAACCAGGATATCGTCCGGTGGGGGGTGTAGAACCTTCAGATTCTGCTGGGCCCGGTCCCCATGTCCTCCATGGAGGTCATCTGAGGTGTTTGGTCCACTGAGAGGTTCTGTTTGGACCCTGCAGGTACAGCAGGTACCCAGGATGATGTGGAGCCGAGACGTTCAGCTCCACCAGAAGCGGGTCCGACCAGGACGCGGTGAGAAACGGGTCGCACCCCCTGATCCAGGCAGACGGGGCGCAGGAGCTTAGAGCAGCTGCTCCTCCACACCGAAGGGCGCCGGTTAAGGCGGTGCCTCCTGGACCTGGTCCTGGACCTGGTCCTGGTTCTGGAACGACGGGGACCCTCCGGCTGAGTAGTGTTCAGGTCAGAAGGTCGTGATGTGGGGACGCGACTTTTATTGTGACGGGTAATAAAACGGTCAGGTGAAGAGAAAGAAGCATTTTAAGGAGAATAAATGGTGATTATCTGAGACAGGAGATTAAAATCTGGATATGGAGCTACGTTTATGTTCAGGAAAAGTATTTTTATCCTTTTATCGTCACTGCATCCCTCATGTCTCCACCAGAACCACTGACACCACCGCTGGAGGTGTCCCTCAGGGCTCTGCTCGGGGCTCCTGGTATTTCTGTACCGTCCCTTTAAGAAGGCTGGTGTCTCTGGTGGCGCCTTGTTGCCTTTAGGGTCTGTAATTAGGCTAAAACCTGGATTTATTGTTGACCTCTGGGCAAAGATGGCAGGTTTCTGCAGACGCGGGTGGACCTCTGACGCGGTGTCCCCCCTGCAGGAGGTGCTCAGGAAGGACTGGATGTTCAAGCTGGTGGGGAAGGAGACGTTCGCGGTGGGCGGCGCCGGCACCAAGGCCACCATCAGCATCGAGGCCGTCGGCGGCTTCGCCTACGAGTACTCGCTGAGCGTGGACGGCAAGAGCCTGCAGAGGTTCACCGACAACCGGGCCAAGACCACCAAGACCTGGACGGTCCAGGTGGACGGGACCGACTACCGGATCGTGCTGGGTGAGTCCGCCGGGGGGTCGGAGGTCAGAGGTCGGGGGACGGCTTCACCCGTGACCTGTCCTCATGGACTGTGTTGTGTCCCGCAGAGAAGGACACCATGGACGTGTGGTGCAACGGGCAGCGGATGGACACAAGGGTGAGAACCGCCAACCTGGACCGGGTTCTGCGTGTCTGAGCGGTGGTCAATGCGCGGCCCGTGGGCCGTCCACGGCCCCTGGACTGGTTATCTGCGGCCCCACAACGGCATTTTGGCTCCAGCAGCGCCGGTTTTTAACTAGAAAAGTTATTACAGACGAGTTAAAACCTTCTTTATATTAAAATATAAAGTATCTTTTAATAACTACACTTTTTATGTTGCCTTTTATTTCACAGCAAACGGGACCACAGCTGTCCAGAGACTTTGGTGCTCAGACTCTGCTGTTATTGGTTTATTAGTTTTTTATTTATTATTGTGGAGCAGGTCACATTTTTTTTCTTTTAATATGCAGCATCTATATTCTGTCTTTACTATTTAGGCCCATGTGTCGGAAAGTTTGCACACCCCTGCTCTGCGTCCACCTTCAGGACCCTGAGTGTGTCTCTGCTCCACAGGGCGAGTTTGTGGACGACGGCACCGAGACCCACTTCCCGGTGGGGGGGCACGCCTGCTGCATCAAGGCCACCGGCGGCGGGGGGAAGAAGGCCATAGTGCACTGCCTGCTGCTGGACGGAGAGAAGCTGCCTGGTACCGCGCAGTAGAGGACGACCAGAACCACTGGCCCGGTTCGGCTGTCCTCCTCTTACTGGTTGTTCATGTAGACGCAGCAAATAAAGCGAAACGCTGTGGGCTTTTATTTTGAAAAGGTGGTGACGGGTCGCTTTTTCACGGCAGAGGTGGTCTCTGCGCATACTCCGTGTGCTTGAATGCAGCTGTTTACCAGGAGGCAGCCAGGAAGCGCAGGAAAACCGGAACCCGACAGCTCGGTCTTTCAAAATAAAAGCGCGCAGTGCAGAAAACGTTCACCTCAGCTGGCGACTACATTTTGAATGTGAGTTAAAGCAGATTCTGTTTGAGATTACACCACAAAGTACGTTTTAGGCACTGGGTAAGTAACAAATTATAAAGGAAATAGACTAATTCAGACTGAGCTGGACCGTTAAACCAAAACTAAAAAGGTTTAACCTCGTTAAAACTTAATTAAATTAGTGATCCGTCTTTAACCAAAGGAGACAAACTGAACTGAACCCAGATGTGGTAGTAACTAGTTACATTTACTCAGTTACATGTACTTCAGTAACTTTCTGAACAAAATGTACTTTTAGGAGTAGTTTTACTGCGCTGTACTTTTACTTTTGTCATATTATTACTCATGTATCGCTACTTTTGAGTAAATTTCTGGCTGCTCTTCCTGCTGTGAGTAACTTTATGAATAAAGAACATATACTTGTTTTAATAAAAAATGCACCAGAGACAAAAACCTAGTTTATGTTAAAGTGAGACTTCCTATTTGTTCGCAGGCTTTATTATTTTAATGTTATTTTCTATCTGCTGAGCTCATTGAGACATTTGGAGGTCAGATGAACATACGGATTGTTATTAGAAGTACTTTGCATTGTTCTAACATACTGTATATACATTAACTGATGTAAGTGTTGCTTTCTAGTTTAATGTTGAAAAGAATGATATATAAAACTGTTTCTCCTGCCTAAATTTGCCTGAATTCTGTTTTTCTTTGTATACTTTTTAATTTTTTTGTCTTTAAAACACCAGAGTTTGCTCATAAACTTATATTTTTGTCTGTCCGATTACGTAATCTTTAAATATTAAATCATCAGCGGTTATTAGTTACTCAGTGCTTACTGAATACTTTTTTACTCTTACCTGAGTAATGTCCTGGCTGACTACTTTTTACTTTTACTTCAATAAAAACATGTTTAAGTAGCGCTACTCTTTGGTTACTCTACCCACGTCTGGCTGAACCACAACATTTTGTATCAGATAAGCTGAACTGAAACTAATTGAAAATAGGGAAGCTGAAATGAATTTATATTGAATGAAGTTGGAAGCTTTAACAAGGTAAACTGGGTCATAGTGAGTTGATTTCAGCTGAAATGGTTTGAGTCGGGCTTAAATTTCAACCGAACTGAGTTGAAACGGAGTACATTTAAACAGTTTGTGTTTATTTTAATGGGAAACATTAATCCGGACTGAAACGAAATAATACATTTAAAACAAATTAATTCAACTGAAAACAAACTTCAACTGGATTAAGCTGGGCCGTATTTGGTTAAAAAAAGTGCTTCTTAAACTAATATGATATGTAGAAAGTTGTGATCAAATAAATTTTAATTAATTAAATTTAGAAACTAAACTGGACCGATTTTTTTGTCGAATTCGTCAGAAGCGAATCAAGATTAAAAAAAACAAAACAAAACAAAAAAAACTTTATTTTGAAAGTTGCACCGGATGTCCTTTTATGGTCATGCGCAGCTTGACGGTCCTGGAGGAAATCCCGGTCGGGATCCGATGGATCCGGTGGATTCGGTGAGTCCGTGACGGAGCCACCGCGCAGCAACAGCGGGTCAGAATCACTGTCTCAGGTTCTCCTAGCGGGTCGGTACCGCCGTTCAGACCCGGTTCGGCTGTCCCGGATCGTCCGGTACCTGCTGCCAGCTCCCTCCGCCGAGGTCGGAACCGAGCCGAGGACGTTTTTTTTCCCGGAGCTCCTCGGCACCGAGGAGACAAAACAAGGAGCGGGGACCGCAGCTAGCGCCGCGGGCTGTGTTCCGAGCCCGGACCCGCGGCTCGTCCTCCGCGCCCGACCCGCCGATCAGCCCCGCTCCCCGGGCCGACGTGCGGCCGCGTCGCTCCCCTGGAGCTCGGCGACGCCTCCCGGTTTTCCCCAGCCCGGCTGCCGGGAGCTAGTTAGCTTTAGCCGGCTAGCTTCCAGCAGGCCGTGCGGCGGCCCCCCTCCGCCGGCCAGTGATGAGGCCAGCTTCCGCCGAGAGCTCCGCGTAATCCGGCCGCAGCGCCCCCGGCGTCCCGCTCTCCCAGCCCGGCCGTCCTGGAAGGATATGGGGCAGCGGAGCCCCGCCGCCTGCCGCACACCTGTCACCGCAGCGGAGCCCCGGGGAGCAGCAGCCCTGCCCGGACTGTAGCCGCCGCCCGGACCGGACCCCCCGGCGGCCCGAGCCATGAACTACCAGCTGCACCTGGCCAACTCGGCCGCCATCCGGGCCGAGATCCAGAGGTTCGAGTCGGTGCACCCGAACATCTACTCCATCTACGAGCTGCTGGAGCGGGTGGAGGAGCCGCTGCTGCAGAACCAGATCCGGGAACATGTGATCGCCATCGAAGGTAGGAGCTGGGGGGGTTCGGTCCGGTTCGGTCCGTCCGCATCTAGGTCCTGGGCTGCTGCCCTGGTTCTGATGGTGGAGTCTGCCGGGGTCAGCTGCTCTGACCTCTGACCTCTGGGGTCAGAAGTGACCAAATCCAGGAAGCATGGGAGCCGGGTCCGGTTCTGCTGGTTCTGGTCCCTGCTTTAGAACCTTTCAGTGCTGATCTGTTCAGGGCCCCGCCAGAACCAGCCGCACCGCCAGCAGAACCACGACTGATGGGACGGACGGATGCCGGTTCCGTTCTGGTCCGCCTGTCGATTCCCTGCCTCCGCTAACCGCCTAGCTTAGCCTCGTTAGCCTCAAAACAGAACCATGGACCCCTGTCCAGTAAAGTTCCCCTCAGAGGTATCCAGGGAAGTACCCGGTACCGCCAGGTCACCATAACCTGGCGGTACCGGGTACTTGAGTTGGACCGGAACCATTTAGCAGGGGAAGTCCAGCCGTGAAGGTCCAGAAGGAACGGAGCGGTACCGGACCTGCTGCCATTGACCCACATTCCCACCAAAGGTTCCCGGTTCCTTTTTCTGACTGCCGGGAACCGTTCTGGACCAGAGGTTCTGGACCAGAGGTTCTGGACCAGAGGTTCTGGACCAGAGGTTCCGAGTGTTCAGTTCTCCAGCTGCTGAGGGTCCAGCCTGCTGTGGGATAACGAGAACCCAACCGGACCAAAGAACCGGGCCCAGAACTGAAGGTGCATGGAGTTCAGGATGGAATCTGAAACGAGACCGGACCGACCCAGCTGGAGCTCAGCTGATGAGTTTGACCCGGTTGGCGGTCCACTGGGCCCGGTTCTGGCCCGGCTGTGGTGGGCAGAACCTCAGCAGCAGCTGCAGCTTCCTCCACAGGAACCCATCATTGTTCTGTTCCTTCGTCTCCCGTCCGTCCTGAACCGGGCCTTTCCTGTGTAAGCGCTGCGGTGCCGGACCTGGGGAGGTTCCGGCCCGGGTTGCGGTGGATCGGACCTTTGTTGCCCTGGTCTCTTGTTACACGGCGGTGCTGTGTGACCCGGTTGGGCCGGCTCCTGTTTGCTCACCTTTGTTTCCTCTCACCGCGTCGCCGTCTCAGGTTTCTGTCCTAACCGGGCCACAGACAAAGGCCCAGAACCCGGCGGCTGTCGGGTCCCAAGCACACTGTGGTGCCGGCTGGTTCCGGAGCTGGTTCCGGATGGTTCTGTTCTGGGTTCTGAGCGTTCCTCAGACGGCTCCAGAACCCGAAGCTGTGGAACATCGACCGTGTTTGTTGTTTATTACAAACCGTGAGGTTAGCTGATACTCTAGGGCGGTTCTGACCCGTAGAACCCTGCCTGTAGACGGCAGACCTGCTAGTTAGGGAACAGCCGACAGCAACCGGGTCAGAATATCCGACCAGAACCACCGATGTGGGTCAGAACACTCCCTAAATGTTGGACCATAACGGGATTGTTTCAGGTTTTCCCAGAATATTACTATTATTATAGTGTGACGGTGGTTCTGACCCGGTGAGAGAGGCAGAACCGTTTGGATCTAAACTCCGTGTGGACCCTCGGCCCGGTTCCTGTGGTCACAGCAGTGCCTCTAAAGCTGCTTTCCGCTGTGATGTAACGGCCGTCCCTGAGCAGGCCTCCTCCAGATGACCTCTCCTCAGCAGAACCGGCCCGGCGCCGACCCGCGTGAGTCAGCGGCGGGCCGGAGAGCGCTGAGAGGCGGCGCGCGGGCGGCAGGTTTCCTCTCCCATGGGGATTATGGCAGCAGCTGGCGCCGACCGTGGAGCGGTCCAATCTGAGCCCGGCAGAAACATCTGGACCGTTATGTAAACAGCACAGCTGGGACGCCCGGGCCGGGCTCAGGTCCGAGAGCCCGGGTCGGTTCCTGCAGCAGCGAGATTAGGTTAACTGGGATCCTGGGATTAGCCGGGGATCAGGACTCTTCCTGCTTCTTTTAATCTGCAGCAACGCAGATTAATCCTCAGATTGAGCAGAGAAACCAGAGAGTCCTCACCAAGAGCAGCCGCCCCATCGGGTTGGTTCCAGAGGCTTCACCCTAACGAGCCTCTGACCCTAACGAGCCTCTGACCCTAACGAGCCTCTGACCCTAACGAGAATCTGACCCTAACGAGCCTCTGACCCTAACGAGCTTCTGACCATAACGAGAATCTGAACATAACGAGCCTCTGACCCTAACGAGCATCTAACCCTAATGAGAATCTGACCCTGGAGAGAGAGGTGTTGACCTTAACGAGGCAACCAGCTGGTCCTGCTGCCCTGTGATTGGTCGGCTGCGATGTTAAATCTTATTTATTTTATTATGTTAAATGTTATTTATGTTAATTAATCCTTGTTCAGGTAATTTAAACCTGCTTCCCTCGTCTGCATGGAGACAAGCGCAGAAAGGTGGATTGTTCTGTTTGATCCGAGTTAAACTGGTTTATGAGGACCAGGTGGAAGTTTAACTACTCTGACTCTGGCCACCGTCCCCCCACCTGCAGATTTATTTATTTTAATATATATTAATATAATATTATATATTAAAACTCATAAAAACTAAACTGACGACCTTTTAGGTCCATAACTGCATCAGGCAACAGGACGCTGCTCGTTAGTGTCAGAGGCTCGTTAGAGTCAGAGGCTCGTTAGGGTTAACATGGACTGGGTAAAGGGGCGTGGCTTAAATTGATAAATATTTAGTTTCTAACCCGACTTTAAAGAAAACAGGAAGTATTAGCCAGGGGATGACATGAAGGATCCAGAACCTTGTGGACTGGACCACAGGTCCGGTTCCTCCCACCAGACAGAGGACTTCCTGTTTTCTGTCCAATCAGCAGCGAGCCCAGGGAGCCACGCCCATTCCGTCGTTAACGGCAGATCTCCTGCAGCAGAACGGTGAAGTCTGGCACCGGAAGGTTCTGGTGAGCCCGGTTCTGGAACTGTTCTGGTATTTCCCACGGCGGCCGTCTGCTGGAGGGTTTGGGCTGCTGCTTGTTCCCTGATCTGGGTCATACTAGAACCTCTGTTCTGGTACTACAACCCCCAGGGAGTGTTTCTGTCTGAGCCATCTGGGTTCACACCGTGAGATGAGAACCTTGGCTTGGTTCTTCCCGGGCCGGATCTTCCGGAGGCACGACTGGTTTCTCTGTGCGGCGGGTGGTACCGCTGGTTCCCACGCTGTGGAAAGGGCCCAGCATCGGGTCCAGTTGGACCCAGAGGAAACTGAGGAAATGTTCGGTACTGGTGCTGTGGCCCCGTTTCTGCCTCCAGTTGTTTGGCTTGGCGCCGAAACTCACCGGTCCGGTTTTTCAGGCCAGAACCGCCTCAGGGAGGCCGCGGCGGCCCGTCTGAGGATGCAGTTGGACCCGTAGAACCGGGACTCCTTCCTGCCTGTCTACCTGAAGTCCCACGGCACCGCGTCGCATCGGGTCGGCGGGAACACACCGCCGCGGGCCCGGAGCTGGCTTCTGCCTCAGTGGACCGCCCACCTCACCAGAGGTCAAAGGTCACGGCGAGTCACTGCAGGAAGTCGAGGGGAAAGTTTGTAAAGCACAAAAAGATTGCATCAAAAACAGGCTGGGCTGCTGGACCGGGTCAGAACCGGGTTAGAACCGGGTTAGAACCTGATGAAATCCACTACGATTCCCGAGGAATGCAACGGCTGGTGTTATAAATAAAATAAGATCCATGTGAATAAATACTGAGGAAGATTAGAGAAAATGGAGGAGAGATACTGTGTTGAACTAATTACAATTAAAATGTTAAATTTAAAACATCTGTAGATCTAAAAAGTTAAAAAATCACAAAATTATTAAAAACGTAAAAATAAAGATGTCGATGAAATGGAAGACATAATCCAGAGGTTCCAAAAAAGAAAAGGGGATCAACTAAAGAGCTAGATGCAACTTTTAGTGATTTAAAGTGAAGCAAATACTTTTAAAATCTGTAAATGTTTCACATTTAAAGTGATTTTAAAAGAGGAATGACAGAAAAGTAAAAATTAAAGCATTTCATAGAACCTTTCATAGAACATGGAAGCTTTTATTGTGGAAGCTAATGCCGTCTTTTTCAGACTATAACTCACACTTTTTTTTCATAGTTTGGCCGATCCTGTGATTTATAGTCAGGTGTAACTTATATATCAGATTTAAATAGTTAATTTTGAGCAGCACGTTATTCTGAAATGCGCTGGAAATTACCGCATTCATCCTCCCAGGTATGTTCCATGTTATTCAGCCGGTTGAGGATGCAGTTGAGTGATTTAATACGTTGCCTTTACCAGATTAAATTGCAGTTTTCAGTCTTGGATTGTGTGAAATAAGTTTCTAAATAAATGCCACTTAAAAAGAGGAAGAAAAACATATATAAGTCGCACTGGACTATGACGCATTTTTGGACTGATGCGACTGAAATCCGGTAGTTTGAGACGTTTGTGGCAGTTTTAGCAACATGAGCTGGTTAGTTTTAAATTGGATAAAGCTATAAATGTTGAAATGTGAGGAAGTGACGCGTGTTCAGAGCTCAGAGCTGCAGGACTGTATGGAGCTAAAACAGCGACACTGAAGAGAGATTTGGCATTAAACTTTGTAAAATAAACATTTCAAAATCAGACATAGTAAAATCAGACATTTTAAAATCAAACATAAAACATACATTGTAAAATCAAACATTGAATAATTAAACATTGTGAAATAAACATTGTAAAATCAAACATTATAAAATCAGACATTCAAGAATTAAACATTGAAAAATCACTTGCAATGACATTGAAAAAGATACTTGGCATTGACATATTCAACGTTGTAAAATTAAACTTTGTAAAATTAGACATTGTAAAGTCAAACATTGTTAGAAAGTAAAATCTTATAAAGATTTTCTCATTTTATGCTGTATGGAGCTAAAACAGTGACAGCTTGCAGTGACATTGAAAAGAGATTTGACATTGTAAAAATCAAACATTGAAGAACACTGTAAAGTTAAGCTTTGAAGAATCAAACTTTGAAAAAATCAAACATTGTAAAATTAAGCTTTGAAGAATCAAACATTGAAAAATCAAACACTGAAAAATCAAACATTATAAAATCAGACATTGAATAATTAAACATTGTAAAATAAACATTGTAAAATCAGACATTATAAAATCAGACATTGTGAAATCAGACATTGAATAATTAAACATAGTAAAATAAATATTGTAAAATCAAACATTATAAAATCAGACATTGAATAATTAAACATTGTAAAATTAACATTGTAAAATCAGACATTTTAGAATTAAACATTATAAAATCTGACATTGAAAAATCACTTGCAATGACACTGAAAAAGATACTTGGCATTGAAATATTCAACATTGTAAAATTAAACATTGTAAAATCAGACATTGAAGAATTAATCATTGTTAAACTGTCGCTTCATGCTTGCTCGGTATGAGCGATTGCTCCCTATTATAAAAGAATAATTAAACACTGAAAAATCACTTGCAATGACATTGAAAAAGATACTTGGCATTGAAAAATTAGACATTGTAAAAATAAACATTGTGAAATTAGACATTTAAAAGTCAAACATTGTTAGAAAGTAAAAACTTATGATCATATTCTCATTTTATGCTGCAGCTTTTTTTCAATGAGATGTTTTCAGTGTCAATGCAGAGCTCCTTCAGCTACCATGTCACTACAAGCTGGCACTGTTTTGCCGTCGGGGGCGGAGCTAAATTGAAGACCCTTTCATGGACCCTCCGTTTTTTTGTACTCCTCATCTAACTGCAGCGAACTTATGGAAAGCTCCGGTCAAGTACCGCTGCTCAACCACAAGAAAGGGTTTTATTTTCATTAATATTATCTTCATTAGCTTATACAGCTAATGATTGTAGTCACATGGAGCTAAACCAGTGACAGCAGGTAGATGATGAGGAGTACAGTAAAAACGGAGGGTCCATGAAGGGGCCTTCAATTTACATGAAAACTTCTCTCACTGGAAAATGCTGCAGTATAAAATGAGAATATCATAAATTTTTACTATATTTGACTTTTAAATGTGTAATTTTTCAATGCCGGATCTCTTTTTCAATGTCGTTGCAAGTGATTTTTCAATGTTTGATTCTTCAAAGTTTAATTCTTCAAGGTTTAATTTTTCAATGTTCAATTCTTCAAGGTTTAATTTTTCAATGTTTGATTCTTCAAAGTTTGATTCTTCAAAGTTTAATTTTACAATGTTTATTTTATAATGTTTCATTCTTCAAAGTTTAATTGTACAAAGTTTAATTTACAATGTTTGCTTCTCCAAAGCTTAATTTTACAAAGTTTAATTTTACAATGTTTATTTTACAATGTTTGATTCTTCAAAGTTTAATTTACAATGTTTGCTTCTCCAAAGTTTAATTTTACAAAGTTTAATTTACAATGTTTGATTCTTCAAAGTTTGATTTTACAATGTTTAATTTTACAATGTTTGATTCTTCAAAGTTCCATTTTTCAATGCCAGATCTCTGTAAGTTGTCGCTGTTCTAGCGCCGTACAGGAGCTCTTCTCCTTTCTCGCTCAACGTGTCTCTGATCCGCTGAGTGAAGCCCGGCCCGCTGTGGCCAGACAGAACCTCTGCCGCACGGCCTAGATCCTGGTTCTGATCCGCCTCCTGCCACTCGCAGGAGGAAGTGCTCGGTTCTCTAAGGGCAGACAGACCACAGCACGCTGCCAGGAAACGGGATCCGTCTCCACGTGGGTCAGAACCGACGGGTCGCTGTGGTTGGGTCGGACCCAGTCAGGCTCACTTCTGCTCAGGCAGATGTGGCAGCCTAGGCTGCTGCTGCAGAAACGCGATGTAATTAATGAGGAAGACCTCCACCCTCAGGCCCGCTTTAACCAGGAATCCATTAATTAGCCAATAAATGATTCATCTGAGAGCCTGCGGGGCCCACAGAGCATCTGCTGCTGCCGCCGCTCCTCGCTCCACGGCGCAGGAAGTGACATCAGCCTCTCCTGGGAGCCGTGGAGATGGATGGAGGTGTCCCCCTCCTCTGTAACTCCATCTAACGAGCCTTATTGTGTTAGTGGGACACCGAGACGAAGCAGGAAGCCTATTTTTATACCTGGACGGAGCGCAGCTGCAGCAGCAGCAGCAGCAGCCATTGTTTTGGTGCCGCTTCCTCTCGTGTGAAGAGGCGACGCTGAACCGTGTCCAAGTGTCTGCGTCCGCTGGGACAGCAAGGCAGACCCCATGCCAGAGGAAAGGCCTGCCAGCAGCGGTTATTCCATCCAGCCATCCCAGAACAACAGGCCAGCGGATCAGGAGATCCGGCCGTGGTTCCTAATCAGACTAACGGCAGCAACAGGGTGACGGGGAAGAAGATGGTGGGTTTGTTCTAACCCCTGTCCAGTGGATTGGCAGGTGTACCTGTCAGGTACCTGCCTGGTGAACCTTTAGTACCTGCCTGGTGAACCTTTGGTACCTGCCTGGTGAACCTTTGGTACCTGCCTGGTGAACCTTTGGTACCTGACTAGTGAACCTTTTGGTACCTGCCTGGTGAACCTTTGGTACCTGACTAGTGAACCTTTGGTACCTGCCTGGTGAACCTTTGGTACCTGACTAGTGAACCTTTGGTACCTGACTGATGAACCGTTGGTACCCTACTGGTTAACCTTTGGTACCTGACTAGTGAACCTTTGGTACCTGCCTGGTGAACCTTTGGTACCTGACTAGTGAACCTTTGGTACCTGACTGATGAACCGTTGGTACCCTACTGGTTAACCTTTGGTACCTGACTAGTGAACCTTTGGTACCTGACTGATGAACCGTTGGTACCCTACTGGTTAACCTTTGGTACCTGACTAGTGAACCTTTGGTACCTGACTGATGAACCGTTGGTACCCTACTGGTTAACCTTTGGTACCTGACTAGTAACCTTTGGTACCTGATGGAGAACCTTTGGTACCTGATGGAGAACCTTTGGTACCTGACTGGTGAACCTTTGGTACCTGCCTGGTGAACCTTTGGTACCTGCCTGGTGAACCTTTGGTACCTGCCTGGGGAACCTTTGGTACCTGCCTGGGGAACCTTTGGTTCCTGCCTGGTGAACCTTTGGTACCTGCCTGGTGAACCGTTGGTACCTGATGGAGAACCTTTGGTACCTGCTTCATGGATGTTTTCCATCATTGTTCCTGTTTGTCTGTATGTTTAATCTCTACATTTATGATCTTTACAGTCTCTAAGAAATCTTGTAATCTTGGTACTAACTCTAACAGCTTGGCAGTAAAACCGGATGCAGGGACAAAGGAGTCCAGACATTCAGATGCTACTTTCTCTGAGTCTGTGCAGATCTACCTGGAGCTAACCTGTCCTGGTTCTGGTGGCCTCGGCCTCCAATGTGGACCGCCGAGGAGCTCAGGGAACCAGAACCTGCTCCGTGTTCCCCGATGATATCAGGACGTGTGAGGTTCTGGTTCCTGGTTGGAACAAAACGGGCCTTTTGTTGCTGCTTCAGTCACCGAGGACACGATCCTCCACAACAACGTCATCAGGTCGATTGATTCTGGGGGGAAGCGGCGCTGCCTCCTCCTGGGACGCCGGGCCGTCCTTCAGGACCCATAAACTCCGGGTCGGGTCATAAACCGGTGCTGAACGTCACCGGGTCAGCACACCCCATCCCCCATCTGTGCTCAGAACAGAAAATCAATCCCCTCCGTGTCTGCGAGGTCACCTCCGTCTGGCCCCAGACTCTCTGGTTCCGAACCGGCCGGGTTCTGCTCCGGTTCTGGTCTGCTGGAAACACGCTGCCACGCCCCGGCGGTGCAGAACCAGGGAGAGAAGCGGTCCTTTGTGAGGACGCGTGGGCAGGCCCGACGCATTCCTGAGGAACACAGAGCTCACAGAGCACGGCGTCTCTGTGAGGACGGGTCCAGACTGTCCTCAGAACCCAGCAGAACCGCAGAGCTCGTCTAGAGCCCGGACCTCTGACCCGACTGAGTCAGAACCCAGTTCTGCTCTGGACAGGAAGCACTGAGTTCTGAGGGGATCAGGCCCACATTGGGTTCTGTGGGTTTGGACCGGGTGGTTCTGTTTCAGGGGTTGTCCAATGCGTGCACCACTAAACCAGAAACTGGGTCGCCTTGTCTATGATCACCTACATTTGGGTCATGAGCTGAGCCCGGTTCTGGCTGGAGTGAAACCAGACTGAAGTCCGGTCCAGACAATTAGAACATCGACCCTGGTTCCTCACGGACCTGCTCAGGGCTGGTTCTGCTGCGTTTAATCCTGCGGGCCCGGTACGGTTCAGTTCTAATCGGTTCTGTTCAGTTCTAATCGGTTCAGTTCTAATCAGTTGAGTTCTGCCCAGTTCTGTTCAGTTCTAATCGGTTCTGATCAGTTCTAATCAGTTCAGTTCTGATCAGTTCTGATCGGTTCTGTTCAGTTCTAATCGGTTCTGTTCAGTTCTAATCTGTTCAGTTCTAATCAGTTGAGTTCTGCCCAGTTCTGCCCAGTTCTGTTCAGTTCTGATCGGTTCTGTTCAGTTCTGATCAGTTCTGCTCGGTTCTGTTCAGTTCTAATCAGTTCTGCTCGGTTCTGTTCAGTTCTAATCAGATCAGTTCTGATTAGTTCTGCTCGGTTCTGTTCAGTTCTAATCGGTTCTGTTCTGATCGGTTCTGATTGGTTCTCAGTCCCGTCTCAGTCAGCAGCTGCTGGACCTAACTGGACCCAGTTCCGGTTCCTCCTCAGAACCGGAGCTCACCGACTGCTTCTGACAGTTCAGGCCGGCAGAAAGGAATTGTGGGAAATGTAGGCAGCAGCTAGAACGCTTCCAGCTGCATTTCTGGGCTCTGGTTTCATAATTTGACCCAGAAACTCACTTTCTGAACCACGGCGCCCCCTGGCGGTGCAGCCGGTCACTTCTCATAAATTACTAGACGTGTTTGGGGACAATTTGGCCCTGAAAAGCATTTTTACCCACGTATTTAGTGAAAGCATTTTAAAAGAGTCTTAACTGCTTATTTTATTTAATGTCAACCCTAAAATCTGTTCCAGTCCAGACCGTTCTACCATTACTACTGAGCGGGAGGCTGCAGAACCAAGAGGGAACGTCATGGTTCCAGTTCTCTGCTGGGTGCCAGCGGGTCAGCACCGGCGCCGCCGGCTGGAACCGCTGCAGGAAATGGGCCACAAAGAACCTCCAGGAGATCCGGGCGTGCCGCTCCGTGCAGAGCAGCAGGGGGCAGCAGAGAGCTGCAGAGGGACCCATCAGGGGGACCCAATGAACGTGTTATTTTGCTGCAGGCCTGAATACAGATGTAAAAACAGGTCGTCTCTTCCAGAGAAGACCAGGCGGTAAATCAGCTGCTGCTTCCAGAGAGTAAAACAGGCAGTTCACCAGCAGAGGCCCCTGAGGCTGGGGGGAGAGCCACATGGACGTAGGAAGCCTAGCTCCACCCAGCTACACATCAAGTGCCTTAAAACAAACACAGTTCAGCTGGACTGCTGGTTCTCAGCCATGTGGGGCTGATGGGTATGGCAAGCTGTTTTAGTCAATAGTTAATCAGACAGGAAGCGCCAATCTGAGGTAGTTTGTGGGGTGATGGGATGCCGTAGAGATCAGTTTAAGAGTCTGGGCTTCACCTCCTTATCTCCTCCCTCCTTCCTCCCTGCGTCCTCTGGTGGTGGCCTTCTCTGCTGCTGAAGGTCAGGACCTGCACCTTTAACACGGAGGAGAAGTACCGCTGGAAGTCTGAAACTGGAGAAGTCTGGGTCGTCCACGTGGCTTCATGTGCAGGTTCTACCTGCCGGGTCCCACCGCTGGGCGCTAGGCTCCGTGCGTCTGTCATATTTGACACCAGAGAGAAAACGAATATATTAGAGCTGCATCCGTACGGCAAACAATAGATGTAGTCCTGACGTCTGTTTCACTGCTGAAGACGATAACATCCCTCAACCTGCACGAGTTTAGCTAAAGAATAACTGATGTAGATGTTTAATTTTAACTAAAATGTGCTAAACAGGCTTCCATATTTCACAAATATGACGTTATTGTGGAAACAAACATGAAAATTATATATTTTGACATTTTAAAGACATAATTTTAGTGATTTTTGGTGAATTTTCTAATTTATTCTGAGCTGTATGACTGACTAAATGACCTAAAGTAGGTCAGAGTTGTTGGTTAAACTCCGGGTTGAGCCTCGGGCCGGTGGCTGGATGTATTGTCGCAGGATTAAAGCGGGACAGGGGGCTCTCCTGGGAGTTTAACCGTCAGCTGCGTGCTCTCGGCGCGTTTCTGACTCCATTTTTTTTATTTAAACCTCCGTCCATGAATGCGTAATGAGCTCAGCTCCATCTGCGCTGCAGCTGCCGGCAGAAACCCAGACCGTCTCTGGCTGTCCTCCCCTTTGTTTGCCTCCACGTTTTACGGAGCGGCTCTGCCCGTCCTCTTTGTCTCGCTCGGCGCTGCCTTTAGCGTCGGTTTGCAGCTACAGGCGGGCTACGGCGTCCCTGAAGGCTCACAAATCAAAGCCGAGAAACATCAAAGCAGACCAAGTTTAGAAAAGATCTGCAGCAAAGTCAAAGGAGAAACGGTTTCTGCACGCGCTCGGTAGGCAGAAACTCCCCTGCCGGTGGTCTCCATGGCAACAGACCAGCGCCTGCATGCCTTGCTGCCTTGCTGCCTTGCTCGTGGTCCTTGTCGGCCCTGACTGATGTCTCTGACACCCCTCTCCTCCTCCCCTGACTGATTTCTCCTCCTCTTCTCTCCACGTGCCGCCGTCGCTCCTGAACCTGCCGCCTGCCCCCACAGGTGAGAAACGACCCCACCCACCCCCCGACCCCCCGGAGTTTATTTAGGGGTGCAGAAGGTTCAAATCGCCCCCCCCCCCCTACCCCCCCGGCGGCTTTGTTTGGTCCAGTTTTCATTACCTGCCGTTTTCTTCGAGCTTCTTCAGCAGGGTTGTGCACGCTGATGAAGCTGCCAGCAGGGGGCCCCGTCCTCCCCGCCTCCCGTCCTCCCCCTCCCTCAGCCGGTTGACCCATTTTCCTGTCTCTGGGGGGGTGAGGCAGAGCGTGGGAGGAAGCTGCACCTTCTGATGCTCCTGCAGGAGGAAGATGCTGCTGGAGCGTTTGAACGTGACGCTCCTGGTTTGGCTTTCACCTGCAGAGCCACACCTGGACGTCCTCTGTCCCTAATGTTACCTGCAGGCTCTGGTTCTGGGATCAACGCGGTGAAATCCTGCTCTGACAGCGTCTTGTTGCGTTCCTGGATCACTCTGTGCCCCGAATGCTGATTTCTTTCTCCTCCGCTTTGATTCAGTGCCGTTATTAGCCTGAAATAATGTCGGCTCGGCTTAAAGGAGCGGGGATCCGCTCACCGTGTCATGCATGCTCCAGTGGGCTCTATACATATTTCATAGGATGGAGAGATGGAGCACCACCACGGTGGATGGATATTTGGGGGGGTCAGACACCACATAAACTCTTCCTGCAGATTTATCGGACCTTAAACGACTCAGATATCAGGTTAATTAGCTCTTTATTGACCTCGGGTCAGGTACATGTACACATATACACTACTTTCACCTAAACTCATGAGGTTTTTTTGTTTGTTTTAAACACATATTTTTGCTTTAATCTTTGTGTCTGGGTCACCGTGGACCCGGAATCAGATATTGGTGGTTTTAGAGGCAAACCAATTAAGTTTAGGAGCCATTCTGGAACTCTTGTGTTAAAGTTTCTAACCAAATATGAAATGATGCATAGTTAGTCTGTGTGAAGGACATAAATCATCAGTAGAAATACTTTGTTAAAAGTTACGTTTCACTAGACATGTCAGCATTATGAATATAAAGATCAGTTAAAGATGATTTAGCTGGTAAATCCAGCAGCTGATTACTATTTATGCTTTGGGCAAACTGAAGATCTTAGCAGGAATTTAATTTATGTGTAGTTATCGTCAGACTCCACCGACCCGGGCTAAAGGCTCATGTGAAGTGTTTGAAGCTGCTGATTAACACGTCCAACACGTCCACCATGTCCTCCTGCGTAATGAAACAGTGAACGCTACACGGTTTTATCAGTTCATCGGAGCACTGAGGACTTTTTACGGCGTTTTAAGCTGCTGTTTCAGCTTCTGTTTTTTATCCACCCGACAGATTAGCTTCCCCTTAACAGCGGGGTTCACTACTGAGGGGATAATAAAGCCACGGCAGCCGAGGGTCTGCTGGAGAAACCAGCAGATAAGAGCTGGAGCTCTAGGAGTGATGGTGTGGATTACGCTCTATGCAGATGACACATTAGTGATTTAATACGCGCGTCAGAGCAGTCGGTCAATGATGGGAGGAAACGTACGCCTCGGGCCTGTCATGTTGGGTCGAGCCGCGTCCAGCTCTGTCTTCTGGCTTCCTCCATGGCTCCTCCAAGCTCGTGTGATGGTGCTCAGCTCCGTTCCCGGTTCTTCCTCAGGTTCTCGGGATGCTCCCCTTTCTCATGATGAGACAGTCCGCGGTCTGTAAAATCTAACCTTCGGCTTCGGTTAAACGTATGAAAATGCTGAATCTGATAACCTGATAACCTCTCCTGCGTGGAGGTCGGAGGTCAGCGGGGTTTTTTGTGGATACGGGGCGTTCTGTCGCACTAGAACCTCCAGAGGTCATGTTCGGTTTTGTCTTTGATCCAAGAACCATTCAGGTGCAGACCGACACTCACTCCTACGAGCTCGCTGATGTTTTATTGATAATTAAGCTTATAGAGCTTTAATTTGGTGGCTTGTGAGGGTCTTTCTCTCTGTGGGAGAACTGGTTAAAAAACGGCCGGCGTTTCAGGAGCCCTGGCCTTATTCAAAGTCCTGTGAAGGAGGAGTTCTGGTTGGTAGGGAATGTTTTCCTCTCACTAAAACAGAGCCGGCGCTTCATGACGATCATGGCTGTGACAATAACTTCCTGCTGCTGATGGCGCTCAATAAGCATCCCATTGATGGAGCTCCTCTGTCCGCATGGTTGGGAGATCCAGGAAAGGGAGCAAGGAATTACAGAGAAAGGGAGGAAGAACAGATAAATTACAGAGAAAATTAGGAAGAACGGAGGAATTACAGAGAAAAGCAGGAAGAACGAATGGCTGGAAGACAAGAAAAGCAAGGAATGCACGAGTGAAAGGAGTAGAAAAGGTAGGAAACAATAAATGGAAGTGAGAAGAAGAAGGAAGCAAGGAAGGGCGGTGCATCTTTTGCAGTGTTACATAAAAAAACGAAAGGAAAAAGAGGAGGATGGAAGAGGATAAAAGAAAGGAAGTAAAGGCTTGTTAAGGAAGCAAGGAATAGAGTCAAGACTAGAGGAAGGAAGGATGGAAACGATGGAGAGTAAGTAAGTAAGGGAGAAAGTCTAAATGGAAGAAAGGAAAGGAAGCAAGGAAGTACAGTGCATCTTTTGCAGTGTAACATAAAAGTCGACGAATGAAAGGAAAAAAAGGGAGGAAGGAAGGCTGGAAGAAGATAAAATAAAGGAAAGGAAGTAAAGGCTTGATTGAAGGAAGCAAGGAATAGAGTCAAGACCAGAGGAGGGAAGGATGGAAAGGATGAAGGGAGAGAGAGACTGAATGGAAGGAAAGAAAGGAAGCAAGGAAATGATCAGAGAAGGAAAGGAGGTAGGAAGGACGAATAAAAAGATGTGGAGTGAAAGAAATGGTAAAAAATGAAAACCAGGTCCTGATTTCTCTGAAGAACGACGGCAGCAGAAACAGAGAGCGAGGGAGGAGCGGTGAGGAGAATCTGAGGGGAGGAAGGAGGGATGAAAACGGAGGGCTGAAAGCCTCAGGAGGTGCGTTTGATGTCGGCTCGCTGCGTCGGACTGTAAATCACCTTCTCGACACGCGTGTCCGTGTCGGGCCGTCAGGGTGGAGGCGTTTGATCTCGGACCATCAAAGGTTCAGAACCGACGGAGGAGGAGGAGGAGGGATCCTTCCTCCATGAACCCTCCGCAGGAGCTCTTCACCTCCGCCTGCTCCTCCTGATGACCAAGGAGGAACGCCAGGCGGCTTCAGTGCTGCAGAACCCTCTCTCCGGTTCTGGTTCTGATGGCGGCGGGGCTTCACTTCAGACACTTCTTAAAGGGTCCAGAAGGTCAAAGGTCATCCTGTTCTCTGTCTTTCCTCACGGTATCTGCAATCAGAGGAAGCTGCTGGACTGGTTGCAATGGCAAGTCCTGCGTGAGAACCGTGAGCTGCGTCAGCGAAGCCTTTGAGCGTCAGAACCCTCAGACGGGCCGAGCTGCACGGTTCTGCCGGTTTCACTGCAGGAGATCCGACGGCTTGAAGAGAACCTCTGGTTAACGGCCGTAGTACAACGGCAGCGATTCTGATTGGACAGAAAACAGGAAGTGTTCCGGCAGCCGGAGACCACCTGGCTGGAGCGCCGGGGGTGAAGCTGTGGCCGTGAGGTTCTGGATGTTCCACAGGGGCGTTCTGCTGTAGAATCAGGGAGGAACAAGGTGAGTCCAGCAGTCCAGAACCGTGGTTCTGCTGGTTCACTTTGCTCACAGCAAACTAAGCAGCCGCTAAAGGTCCGAGTCTGCCTCTGCCTGAGGTTTCCAGCCGGCTGGAGGTTCCTCTGAACCTGAAGGGACTTTGTATGTTTGTCCTGAGAACCCGTTTCGGATCAGGAAGGATCAGCAGACGTGTTGCAGCTGACGCTTCCTGGCAGATCCTCCTCTAGGGCTTCTTTAGAAAGCTCCTTGTGTGCCGCGCTGCCTGAGCCTGCATGGCTGCAGGGAGCTTTCCAGGGGTTTGACCGACAAACAGGAGGAGGAGGAGGAGGCTCCACCCGGCTCATTGGGAGGAGGAAAACCCGGCCTGGAGCTCCACTTCCTGCTTAGAGATCTTGTTTCAGTTCAGCTCAACCTACAGCTCATCCACTGTGAGGCAGTCGGTGGGATTAGTTTCTGCTCCGCTCCAGGTTTCCCTCCTCTCTCCTCCCTCCTCCTCCCTCCAGGCTCTGTGTCTGTGTGGGTGTCAGTGAGCAGGCAGAGCAGCTCAGACGGCAGCAGGACTCCGGAGCTCCTCAACGGCCCGCTCCTGTGTTTGCTGAAAGCGGTCCGAGCCGTGGAGCGTAGGCGTCAGGTGAAGCCGGGGGGGAGGAGGAGGAGGTGCGGCTGCGTCTCTGCAGGAGGCGAGGAGCGTGCACAATGGGAGCTGGAGAGCCGGGCGGCTGCTCTGCGACTGCCGGGTCAGAGGCTGATGGAAGTTTTTCCTCTGAGAGGAACCGGGAATGTGCTTCCTGTGAGGAACATCTGGAACGCTGAGAGGCTTGTCTGAGGAGCGCAGGAGGACCAGGCGTGTGGGGGGGGGGGATGTACCTGCTGGAGCGGATGGAGAGGGGAACTCCTCAGAGGAAGACCGTCTACAGGATCTCCCTCACGCTGGTGAAGAGAGAGAGCGTGGATGAAGCTCGGGGGGAGGCCGAGGCCCCCCCGCCAGGCGCCGCCAGGAGGGAGGGCCCCGCGGAGTCGCAGAGGGCCAGCTTGTTGGAGCAGCTGAAGGAGGTGGAGGACGAGTCGGAGGAGCTGTGCGCGTCTCGCGGGTTCAGAAGAAGGTTCAGGACGTTCAGCACGGGTCAGCTGGAGCTGGGCCGACTCAGGGTGTCCCGCCGGCCCCCGAAGGAGGATCCCGTCAAGACGGAGACCGCTGCTGCCAAGGTGAAGCGCTTGCTCAAGGCCAGGAGCGTGGAGGAGAGGAGCCCCTGCTCGGGACCTAACGGGACCCCCGCCGCCCCCCTGAAGCCGGGCCTTCTGCAGCGCAGCTTCAGCTTCAGGAACCGCATCGGGGGAGAGCTGCTGCGTCTGCGGGCGCTCTCCAGGGACCGGCACCACAGCAGCTCCAGCTGCATCGCCCCGGCCCCCGCCGAGCCCCCGGCCCCCCGGCCCCGGCTCCCCGACAGGGAGAAGAGCCGCACCCTGGAGGTGGGTGCCGTCCTCAGCCGTACCGACTCCCTGACGGAGCTGAGCCGCCAGGAGAGGGCCCGAGGAGCCAAGAACCGGACCCTGGACAACAGCGACCTTCTGCAGCTGGCCGCCGAGGGAGAGGGCGCCGTAGAGGGCTCCCTGCTGCGGGGGGGCGGGGGCCGCTCCAGCGAACGGCGCCTGGGTCGCATCCTCAGCGGGATCTTCTCCAGGAGGGACGGCACATCCAGTCCAGTCGGGAGCCCCGGCTTCGGGAGGTCCCTGCGGCGCAGCCGGAGGACGGTGACGTCGCAGTCCAGCACGGAGAGCGTGAACGGAGGCGGCGCTGATGGTAAGCACACCGCACGGGGGGTCAGGAGCCCGTCTGATCCACATCTCCAGCACCGTCTCGGTCCTCCCCTGAGGCCCGGGCCGCAGAGCTGAAGCGTAGCAGCAGCCAGGCGTCGTGTCTGAGCAAACATCCTGTTTCCAGCCAGGCTGGAAAACATTCAGGTTTTACTGCTTCTTCAGCAAACTCAGCTGTGTTTCCTCTGGGTCCGTCCACTGGACCCCTGGCACAGGCTCGGGTCCGGGGATCGCCGCTGTGAGGAACTCCTGTTTCTGCTGATGCTGCTGATCCGCTGTTCCTCGTTTCTGTTGCCGTTTATTAAGAGAATCGACCCAATAGGTAGAAGAGCAGAGTTCTCCTTTTGGCAGCCGTGGTGCAGGACTTTCTGAGTGGCTGTGGGAGGGTTTAGAGTCATGAAACGGTCATCTTTTTCTGGATTTACGCCGTAGATGTCATGAAACGTAGCAGCTGCGACCTGTCCCGGGTTTGATACATGGAGCTGTTCTGACCAGGCTACAGTTTTAGCTGCTTCAGGTGACGTGTGGCTCACATCGCCTCTGGTCCAGATTTAAACCTGTTTGTCTTCAGCAGACCGAGAAGTGCAGAACCAAACGAGTTGATGGGTATCAGGAAACCCGATAACACTCCTGATCTCTGTCCGCTTTAGAGCTGAAGCTAAATCACCGAGCTGGGAGCTAAAGCCGGCGGGTCGGAGCGCTCCTCCTCTGGACCGGTTCTGGTGGGCTCCTAGCCTTCGGGCGGAGGCTCTAGAGGTGGACTAACAGGTCTCAGGGAGGCACACCAGGAGGTCCTTCACATTTTTGGGATTCCTGGGCGGCTCTGAGCCCAGACACCTGGGTGGGGGTGGGTCAGTGGGGGAATGTGTGTGACCTACATCCACAGCCAAGCAGAAGTAATGTCCTCCCGTCCTCGGTCTGTCTCAGACGCTCTGAGGACGGGAGCCAACCGAGACTCTGTCTGTATTTAAAAGGTTCTGGTGCTTCTCCGCCTCGTCCTGGAGCTGCAGGTAGCGTCCGGTGGCTCTCTGAGAGTTTATTAGGCGTCTCACTTGGATGCCAGAGGTCGCCCTGAGGTCACAGAGCTGCTGTGTGAGGCCGGGGTGTGTTCCTCCTCCTCCTCACCAACCCTAATTGCTCCCTGGTCTGGAGCAGAGTGCTGCTGTGTTTGAGCAGTGGAGCGCAGCGTTTTAGTCTCCCCCAAACCGACGGACTCACGTCCCGGTAATCCACCGGGGGATGATCAGCCTCGCTGTCCTGCGGTCATAGAGGGGTCTGAGCCACCTCTAGGTCGTGGCGTTACGTTGAAGGAGCTGCTGGCCTCCAGGAAAGCGCCGGCGCTCTACGTAATCGTTCTGTATGCACTCTGTTCATACAAAATGACAATAAAGTTGTCTAAGTGTACATAACGGGACTGGAAGCTCCGCGTCTGAACCGGGGAGGTCAGCTGGGACCTTAATGTCCCACGACAGTCGGTGGTTTAAGCTAATTAACTCTGAGCAGCTCGTTATCCTGAGAAACCAGACCAGGTGGGTTTCCTTCAAATAAAGCAGGTTCCTCACAGAGAATGTGGCTCAGCAACCACGGCACAGAGTGGAAACGGGAAGTGACGCCTGGGGATGACACAGATCTGTGGTTAAAAATACAGAAGCATGAGGGTGAGTCAGGACAGGGACACCGGTTGATGGACAGATAGCAGACTGGCTGCTGGTCTCAGAAAGAGCTCTGCTGGTTTATCTGGGTCTAAACCTCTGCTGTCTGACTCAGGAAGACTGTACCAGGACTGGGAGACTGGGAGACTGGTTCTGCTTCGTCTGGGCTTTTATGGGTCAGAGGGGACTTTAGACAGACCACCTGAACCCACTCTGGAACCACAGGCTTACTACTTCACCATGAACTTCACCGTGAACATACGAGGAACTTACCGAACAAACCAGTAATGACCTTACCAGGAACATTTTCAGGAACTTCACTATGACAAACAAGGAACCTACCAAGAACTTCACCAGGAACCTTTTCAGGAACCTTACCATAAACAAACAAGGAACCTACCAAGAACTTCACCAGGAACTTTTTCAGGAACCTTACTATGAACAAATAAGGAACCTACTAAGATCTTCACCAGAAACCTCACCATAAACAAACAAGGAACCTGCTAGGAACTTCACCAGGAACTTTTACAGGAACCTCACTATGAACAAACAAGGAACCTACTAAGAACTTCAATTCAATTCAATTTTATTTATATAGCGCCAATTCATGAAACATGTCATCTCGAGGCACTTTACAAAGTCAAATTCAATCAGATTATACAGATTGGTCAAAAATTTCCTATATAAGGGAACCAGCTTCAAATTCCCGACAAGCAGCATTCACTCCTGGAGAAGCGTAGAGCCACAGGGAGAGTCGTCTGCATTGTACATGGCTTTGCAGCAATCCCTCATACTGAGCAAGCATGAAGCGACAGTGGAAAGAAAAACCACCCATTAGCGGGAAGGAAAAACCTCCAGCAGAACCGGGCTCAGTATGAACGGTCATCTGCCTCGACCGACTGGGGGTTACAGAAGACAGAGCAGAGACACAACAAGAGAGACAAACAAGCACAGAAGCACACATTGATCCAGTAATCTGTTCTACATTAGATGGTAATAGCAGGTGATCTGTCCTCCCTGGATGATTTCACAGTTAACAGAACGCCAGATCAGGTGTACCTACTATGAAGAAAAAAAAGAGAGAGAACAAAGGAACCTTTTCAGGAACCTCACCATAAACATAAAAGGAACCTACCAAGAACTTCACCAGGAACCTTTTCAGGAACCTCACTATGAACAAACAAGGAACCTACTAAGAACTTCACCAGAAACCTCACCATAAACAAACAAGAAACCTACTAAGAACTTCACCAGGAACCTTTTCAGAAACCTCACCATAAACAAACAAGGAACCTACTAAGAACTTCACCAGGAACTTTTTCCGGAACCTCACCATAAACAAACAAGGAACCTACTAGGAACTTCACCAGGAACTTTTACAGGAACCTCACTATGAACAAACAAGGAACCTACTAAGAACTTCACCAGGAACCTTTTCAGGAACCTCACCATAAACATAAAAGGAACCTACTAGGAACTTCACCAGAAACCTCACCATAAACAAACAAGGAACCTACTAAGAACTTCACCAGGACACTGATGGTAAACATACCATCAGTGTCTCCATTTGTTGAAGCTGAACAGTACAGAATATAAATCTGAAATAGTTCCTCAGCACAAAGTCAACTTCTCCAGAGTCCTGCTAGGGACCTGACTATTTGACTCAGGTGTGTTGGACCGGGGATACATTAAGGCTGCCGGACTCCGGCCCTCGAGAACCGGAGTTTGACACTCCTGACTTAGAGTGTACGGGGAAATAAGAGCCCTCTTCCCCGGAGAAGGTTCTCATGAAGGAGACACATAGGTTCCCTTTAAAATGCTGATGAGCAAGAACTACCTGATGTCTAAGAGGACTTTGGACGCTGAGTTTGGCTTCATGTGCTTAGAACGGGCTGAGGACTGGGAACTCTGGCTGGAGCTAATGATTTAAGTTAAGTTCGATGTCGAGTTCATTAAGAAGTTAGAACCTGAGCCCAAGATTGAGACGTAGTTCCTTGGAAGGTTCCCAGGGGGAAAAGGTTCTGGCATCTTTGCTTAACATTTGGGCTGAAAGGACGAATCCAACAGGAGGTTCTCTGGATCAGGAAGTACCCAGAACCTCTGGTTGAAATGGGTCTTTTGGTAGAGATGGTAGCGTTTTCTGGTATCTAAGTGTTTTCTGCTTGGTGCTAGAACCATGCAGCGCTTCCCTCAGGCTGACAGATAACAGCCGACATACTCAGACATGTTGATGGAGGCGCAGTAACGTCAGCCGGCGTCTGAGTGAAGCTGTGAGTAATTTGGAGCTAATCTGCTGCGACTCCAAACTCGTTGTTCCAGCTCGTTTCAGGTGGACGCCCACTCTGACGGTTTCACGGTTCTCCTGTCGGCTCCTGAGCGCTTCAGTCCAACAGGTTCTGGCCGAGGATTCGGGGCGTTTGACCCTCTTGGCTCGGCCTTCTCTCCAAACCTTCAGCCCCCGCCATGATGGTCCTCCTGCCTGAGGACCACTAGATCAGGAGCAGCCTGCTGGACTCCAGGAGGCTCCTGTGTGGAGGCTCTGAGTGCTGCTGTTTGGGGCCGTGCTGGTGTGACGGCGGCTTTATTTGATTTGGGAGGAGGATGAAAGCATCCGGCACGCTGCCAACCCACCAGCAGAGTGTGTTGGTGTCGGTGGGGGATGGTTGGACTGATTAAAAGGCTGATATTTAGGTCAGAGTGTGTGTGTGTGTGGAGCCAGTGATAGCATATCAGTGGTTTCCTGCACCCTGACCTCCCCTTCATGTTGCTGTGGATCATTTATGGATCTCAGCGTGTTGCTGCTCCGCTCATGGCCTGATTTAGCCGATTTCTTCCCGATTAGACCGTCGATGGCATCGTCAGCTCTGGCCCCGAACGCTGCTCCTCTTGTTTGGACTTGTTTAACTGGATGATTTAGAGGCTTAAAGAGGCGTTTTGATACCGAGGCAGGGTGTCACTCCAGCGAGCTATGCAGGCATGCATGCATGCACGATGTTATCTGTCACCTGTAACCACCTCACAGTCCTCAACACACTGGAATGAGTGTTAGTTAGATATCTGCTCATCGGGCTTTTGTTAGGGCCTGAGAAGAACCCTCGGAGGAACTAGGAACCTTTTAGGTAGAAAGATTCCCACAGTATTTCTGATGGAAAGCAAAATAATCATAAATAATGTTTGACAAGTGGACTAGGACCCTAGGAACTTTCCTAAGGAACTAGGAACTCTGAAACAGGTTGGATCCTTTAACATTTAATTAGGAACCTTTAAACCAGCAGTTCTTCTGACACCCTCTTATAAATCAAGTCACACGGATATTTGTAGATAATGCATAAAGATTACTTTGAAAGTAACTGGGAACTATGAACCTTTTAGGAGAAAGATTCCCACATTATTTCTGATGGAAAGCAAAATAGTCATCATAAATAATGTTTCAAAAGTGGACTTGGACCCTAGGAACTTTCATAAGGAACTAGGAAACTCTGAAACAGGTTGGATCTTCTAACATTTAATTAGAAAACTTTAAACTTTACTTTGAAAGTAACTGGGAACTAGAGGAACTAGGAACCTTTTAGGAGAAAGATTCCCACAGTATTTCTGGTGGAATATATTTGTAGATAATGCATAAAGATTTTTTTGAAAGTAACTGGGAACTAGAGGAACTAGGAACCTTTAAATCAGTAGTTCCTCTGATACGTTCTTATATATAAATGAAGTCACATGGATACTTGTAGATAATGCATAAAGATTACTTTCAAAGTAACTGGGAACTAGAGGAACTTGGAACCTTTTCGGAGAAAGATTCCCACAGTATTTCTGGTTGAAAGCAAAATAATTTATTTGTAGATAATGCATAAAGATTACTTTGAAAGTAACTAGGAACCTTTAAACCAGAAGATCTTACGACATGCTCTTATATGTGAAAGAAGTCACATGGATATTTGTAGATAATGCATAAATAGTTCTTTGAAGGTAACTGGGAACCAGAGGAACTAGGAACCTTTAAAGCAGTAGTTCCTCTAATGCACCAGTCTTTGTGACAGAAATAAAGGATTGTTCATGAATGAGCTAAGAACTGATGAGGAACCAGGAACCTTTGCAGGTCTCTGACAGTCCAACAGAAAACACCCAGGAAGTCAGGAAGCGGTTCTGTGTTTGGTTCCTGTTGGCTTCATTTCAGATAAAGGAACTTGTCCCATATCACAGCTCTGTGTTCACTGCAGGAACTGGGGGCCACATCTAGATCCAGAAGAACCATGAATGTGTTCTTCTCACCGCCTGGTTCTTTTGCGGCTCTCGTCTCTGAAGCGGAAATCTGCTGCAATAGTTCAGGAAACCAAACTTTTGCCTAAACAAAGTTAGTAGAACTGATTTAGTGGCGCTTCCTTAGATTTCTGGGTGAAAACCTTAAGCCCCGGGCAGAGAAAGAAACCCTGGGCTTGTGGGGTTCTTGGTTGTTTTGGTGGAAATGTGCCTTTATGGTGGTCTGAGCTGCCTGTGGGGCCCTTCAGAGAGCGGCGCTGGGAGTAGAAGCGGACCTGCAGCGCCGGTTCCTGCTTTGCATAACCGACCTGCTGCCCCAGTGCCAGCGGGCCAAGAATCAAACCCGCCACCCCCCCAGTCTCTGGAGGTGAAGCTGCCCAAATCTGTTCTGCTAATTGGACCCAGACCCGAACTTCTCGCCGCTGCTCATGTGGTGACCTCTGACCTCCGAGGGGGGCCTCTGCCTTTGTTCAACGTGTGCGTGACATGTACGCCGAGCCGATTGGCTGTCGGGGTCAAAGGTCAGCTCCTTCTCAGCCTCCGTGCTCTCAGCAGCGTGTCTGCGGCGTTCTGAACTGAACAGGACCGTATCGGGCCAGCCCCGGTCGGCCAATCACAGCGCCGCCTCTCTGCCCCCCACTTCCTGCCTTTAATCGCAGCTTCTGGGCCATGAAGGAGGTTTGGGTCCTGCTGGTGCTGACCGGGACGTGCTTGGCGGTTCTGCTCAGCTTTCACCTCTGAACGTGACTTCCAGGAAGCTGGCGCTCTGACAGGCCAGGTGCGGCGCCACCTGTCCGACAGGTTTGATCAGCTGCATGACGGCCCGGCACGACCCGCTGGGGAGGGCGGTCCGAACACCCGGAACCACGAGGGCATTCCTCTCCATGCGAAGCGGCTTTAATTTAATTTTCATTATGAAAAACGGCTTAAAATAAATCAAATAAAGCTTAGATGAGATGGTTTATGGCGGAACAACATAAAAATACACATTAGTGAATTTTTATCATTAAAATAATAAAAACAAATTATAAAATAATCAGATGAAACAAAAGAAAGGTCAGAAAAATAAAATAAATGTTTTTAAATAAAATAAAGAAACAACATGAAAAGTAAATGTAAGGAACAAATTAAAAACTTATTAAAGTAATGTACTTAAGAATAATAAACACAGGAAAAAGCTTCCTGTGTTGTTTAGCACATTTTTATCATTAAAATAATAAAAAAATTATATAATAATCACGTGTAACAATATAGATAAGCTGCATATAGGTAAGATGTTACAATTAATGCTATAGTAGGAAAAATTATAATTTTAAAATTTAAAATACACACATATATATTCAGAATGTGTACTTTATTAGTCTATTTTCCTTTAATATTTTTTATTTATTGACATTTTCTGGTCCCTGCTGGCTGGGTTCTCCTGTTTCCGGTCCCCCAGGAGTCCGGTGAGCGGTTCTGACGCGGCCCGGATGTTCTTGGTGCTTAGCTCCCTGTTCCAGAACCGACCCAGCAGGCGTGCCTGGTGCTGCCTGCTGGCTCTGCCCCTCCTCTGCAGGGTTACCCATAATTCCTTCTGCTGGGGACCCGTTTGCTCTCCTAGCAGAACTGAGCCTTCGGATTTGGTCCACATATATGTTCTACTGATCCACACAGCCTGGTTCCTGAACGCGACAGCCTAACGCTGCTTTTTTACAGAACTTCTGTTTTGTTGGCCCAAAAGAACTTTTCCCCCTGCTGGATTCAGAACATCTCTCGGCTCACTCTGGGCTCCAACAGAACCGGGTCAGCTTCAGCTAGTGGTAGCACACGTTCTTCAGTTCAAGGACTCAGATGCACCTCCCAAGGTTCTGGTTGGTCCTGGGTTCTGCACACGGTCCTGACCGATGGGTTATCTACTGGGTCGAATGGTTCTGACCCAATGAGCCAGAGGTTCCGGCGACTTTTATATCTGGCTCATCTGGACTTTCCCTGCTGGTTCTGTCCGGTCAGCGGTTCCGGTGTGTTGTCGGGTTTTCCTGTAGACGTCGGCTGCAGCAGCAGAACCCGGGTTCTGGACTCCCAGCAGCTGGCGGTCCATCACCAGGGGAACCGGAGCAGGAAGCAGCTGGGTCAACATCCTGCCCGGCGCTGTGGGCCGGGTCGTCCCGCCGTACAGACCCGCCTCTGTCCAGAACCCCAACAATGGCCGCCTCTGTGAGCCCGCCGGCCAATCAGGACGCTGGGTTCCTCCCTCACAGGCGCTGCGGTTTGGGTCAGAACCGGCCCGGGTCCATTCTGACCGGGGTTGTGATTCCCAATAAAAACGAATCAGTCCCGGTTCTGAACGCGCTGTGTTCTGATCCAGAATGGTTCTGTAGCTTTTCTCTATCAGAACCATCGTGCACATGAATCCTTCTGTGGCCCGCTCGCTCAGAACCGGGTCTTGGTTGACCCGAACCAGCGCACCAGAACATGCCTAAAGACTAAGAACCCCAGTTTGGTTCCGACGTTAAAGGATCCAGTTCTGTGAATTCCTCCCGGATGGTTCTGGATGAGAGACCCGGTTCTGCTCATGAATTCTGGCGGTGAGAGGACGCGGTGCCGTGTTCACGTGTGGCCCAGTTGGCGGTGTGCCGCTGGTTCTGGTAGTTCAGCTCCGGGCCGCGTGGAACCGGGTCTGCGCAGATTGTTGCTGATGAATTAGTCAAATCGGGCCGGAGGCGCCGAGCGGAGGCGACCCAGTGGCCCAGTTCTGATAGTAACCAGAACCCTGAGGGAACATTACTGGACTTTGATCGTTTTAGGAGTTTATTACATTTTATTTTCTCTGATTAAATAATTTCTGAGAATTTAACTTTTTTTAATCACTTTTGTTAAAAAATGTGAATTTTTAGAACTTTTACTGTAATTTAATGTATTAATTTTATGTTTTATTTAACTTTTTGTTCCTAAAATGCTTTGATGTTATTTTTTCTATATTTGTTATAAATTACAGAATAAAATCACAGAATTATTATAAATTATTATCAAACTGTTTTTTTTTTTTTTTTACTTTTTTTAGTTTCGTTATTAGATTTTCCGCTGATGTGGCTGAACCGGGTCGACTGGTTCTGAGGATAAAAAAATGTTCTCTAGAATTTTAAAGAAAAGTTTAAAAAGCTGCTTTTATTTACTATCACCTCATCAGAACCTTTTGGGTTTTTATGACCCAGAATTCACCAGAACTGATGAACTTCATTGCTAAGGTTCTGGTTCTGGTTCTGGACTAACCGCTGGTCTCTCTCGGTTCCAGATGCCTTCGTGAACAGCCAGGAGTGGACGCTCAGCCGGACGGTACCAGAACTGAAAGTGGTGAGTCCCCCGGTTCCGGTGAGTCCAGTCTGCTGCGCGGTGCCGTCAGAACTAAGCGGTTCCTTCTGCCTCCCCGCAGGGCATCGTGGGTAATCTGGCCAGCGGTAAGTCGGCGCTGGTCCACCGGTACCTGACGGGGACGTACGTCCAGGAAGAGTCTCCTGAAGGTGAGAAAGGTTCTGGTGTCAGAATGGAGCCCGGATCAGAGTTTGGACTTGCCGCCACTTTAAATCCACTTTGGTTCTGGTGCGGACCGTCACCAGAACCTAAACGTTTCTGGACCGGATTTTTATGGCAGAACATCGAGTTGAACCGGATCAAATCAAACCCGAGCAGCAGAACCATTCAGAACCGGGCCGTTTGTATAGAGACACCGGCCCACAGACCGGTTCTGTCTGCAGCGGGAACCCGGAGCGCCGCTCGGCCCCCCGGGTCCATATTGGAGGCTGGCTGCAGACCGGATCAGAGCTTGCGCCAGCATCGGCGCCGATCCGATCGCTCGGTTCCCGCCGCCCGTCAGGTTCTGGTCCGGTTCAGCCCGAAACAAAACGTCTGAAGTCCCTGAGAAACAGAAGCGGCTGAAGGGGAAGAAACTCCAGCAGGAAGCAAATTCCTGGTGTCTAAAAATACGCCGGCGCTGCCCGGGTTCCCACAGCGGCACCGCCGGACCACAAACCAGAACTATTCTGGTTCTGGAGCGCACACGAGCTCGCCCTGAAGCTGCAGCCCGGCCCTAC
Source organism: Fundulus diaphanus (assembly GCA_037039145.1). Classification (NCBI taxonomy): domain Eukaryota; kingdom Metazoa; phylum Chordata; class Actinopteri; order Cyprinodontiformes; family Fundulidae; genus Fundulus; species Fundulus diaphanus. Next base: position 41,773,152 of record CM073139.1, on the reverse strand, counting down.
GGTGCATTTAAGGGCCGTCGGACACATCCAGCTCCAGCGGAGCCGGGCTTTCCCAGCAACACCTGGGACCCATTAGCAGAACCAGCAGCCCAGTTGGGAAACCCCCCCAGCTGCTCAGAACCGCTGCGGTCAGTTCTGTTGCTTCAGTGGCAGCAGGGGAAACAGACGCCGCTCTCATGTTTCCATCCTCCATCTGGGCTCCAGAACCAAACCATGCCCCCCCCCCCCCCGTGACCTTTGACCTTTGAAGGTCACGGTCCTCTGGATTCCGGGTTTGTTGCTCCAGAACCAGGATCTTGGTGACGAAGAGAAGCTAAGCATCTGGGGCTGTGTGTTGCTCTGCCGACCCGTTTCTCCTGGTTCTGCCTCTGGCCCGGTCCGAACGGGTTCTAACTCTGCTTTCTGTCTCTCTTCTCTTCCTGCTTTCTGGGACGCGGCGCTTTAATAGCCGACGTGGACGCAGGTAACTACCGCTCCGCTAGCCCCTCCATCCCGTCACCCTCCATCGGGTCGGTTCTGTCCGCAGCTCCCTGAGAACAGCTCGGTTCTGCTCTGCAGTAGAGACGCAGCCATGATAGAAAAAGGCTCTTTGGAGGCCTAACGAATCAGACTTTTTTAAAAAAAAATTGGCAAAAATTCAGATTTCAGCCTCGGTTTGGGCCGGAAATTAAAATTCTCGGTTCTGCAGAACCTGAAGCTGAGCTCAACCAGCTGCTGCCATCCAACCATTAGCTCCGCCTCCTCTCCTGTTATTCCTCTCCTCCTGTAGCGCACCAGGCAGAAAATGTAGACACGTACTAACTGCGCCGCACGCGGATCGGATCTCTCTAGCGGACGATTTCCGTGTTAGCATGGCAGAACCGCTGTGGGTCCGGTCCAACGCGTCCCCACAGCGTGAGGACGACTCGCCGACGGGAAGTGGTATAAAACGGTTGTGTGGGTCACATTCCAGGTCAGAAACAAGTTTATCCAGCTGAACAGCGCCACCTGCAGGCTAGGGGTCAAAGACTAAACATTACATCTCTTCCTGGAGAAATAAAACCAGTTAATTTGAACTAAATGTTGAAAATGTTTTGACTTTAGATGATATAAGAGCATTAAAGGTGCATAGCCACGTTATCTGACTTTATTTATACGTCAGTAGCTCACTCTGATTGCATACATTTTTTTATGAAAGATGTTTTTTATGCTTTGTTTTTGTTCAGTTTGTCAGTAAAGAAAGCCTTTCGTGTTTATTTCCGATTTTCACGGAAGTACATAAAGCGCATGCTCAGCAGGGGTTAAAACAAGGAAGCGGCTAACGGCTATTAGCATCTCCAGTTGAAACAAGGAAGCGGCTAACGGCTATTAGCATCTCCAGTTGAAACAAGGAAGCGGCTAACGGCTATTAGCATCTCCAGTTGAAACAAGGAAGCGGCTAACGGCTATTAGCATCTCCAGGCGAAACAAGGAAGCGGCTAACGGCTATTAGCATCTCCAGGCGAAACAAGGAAGCTCCTAACAGCTATTAGCATCTCCAGGCGAAACAAGGGAGTGGTTAGCGGCTGTTAGCATCTCCAGGCGAAACAAGGGAGTGGTTAGCGGCTGTGAGCATCTCCAGGCGAAACAAGGGAGTGGTTAGCGGCTGTTAGCATCTCCAGGCGAAACAAGGAAGCGGTTAGTGGCTATTAGCATCTCCAGGCGAAACGAGTAAGCGGCTAACGGCTATTAGCATCTCCCAGAGAAAATATAAAGAAAGGTCAAAGATCCAGTGGAAAAAAAACGCAAAAATAAATGTGATTCCAAGGGAAAAGACTGGAATGTCACTGGGAATACAGTCTGAACGTTGGTGCTCACTGAAGCGGACGCTAAACCTGCCGAGGCACAGATGTGACTGACTTGAGTAAATGTTTTGAGGCTCTTAACGTTGCTGTAGATCGGTTTATGTAATTAATAACGTTGGTCTTTAATCATGCCGAAGTGATAATAAATAAAAATTCACTGAAAATCAACCAATGAAAATCAGACTTTGCGGCTATTAGCATCTCCAGGCGAAATGAGGAAGCGACTTATGGCTATTAGCATCTCCCAGAGAAAATATAAAGAAAAGTCAAAGATCCAGTGGGAAAAAAACGCAAAAATAAATGTGATTCCTAGAGGGAAAAGCCTGGAATGTCTCTGCAAATCCAGTCTGAACGTTGGTGTTCACTGAAGCGGACGCTTAACCTGCCGGGGCTCAGATGTGACCACAGAGGTGATTGACGTGAGTAAATGTTCTGAGGCTCTTAACGTTGCTGTAGATCGTTTTATCTAATTAATAACGTTCGTAGCCCAGGCTCTCTGTAACCTCCTCAGGTCGCCTTCATCTCCAGACCTCCGCTCCAGGTTTCCACACGACTGCCACCTTGTTTACCGTCGACCCAAACAAGCTCGGCTCACAGATACACAAACTGCAGTCGGGCGTCAACAGAACCAGAACCCACAGCAGCTCATGTTCTGATCCGACAGCAACAGCAGCGCCTGGTTTCCACAACAGCCCCGGGGACGGAGCGTGTTGTCCTCGGTCCTGGTACCGACCCACCAGCTGCTGCTGTTCTGGCGCTGATCAGTGAACCCAGTGTGGGTCAGCGTAGCCGGGGCACAGCGGCCCCTAAGGAGCCTCCAACGGGCCCCTGGGAACGAATAAAGAGAACCCAGGAAGCAGGCTCTAGAACCTCCTCTGTTTTATCGACCCTCCTGCAGGTTCATAGCTGGTACCAAACAGAACCAAAACAGAACCAAACCCAATCATCGTTTGATTGACTTCTGTACCATCTAAGGATGTGACCCCCGCCCTTTTATTAAGTTTTTAAACATTTTATCACACATCTCCCTCTGCTTTCTAAAGCCACTGATTCGGGTTTTGAACAGAACCGCTGACCTAACAGAACCTAAAAGAACCTCACCAGAACAGATTTCCAGGTTCTTTTAAAGCCAAACTCCCAGACTTCCTGGTTATTTTCTAGCGGCCAATCAGGGGCTCCGTCTTCCTGTGTGATTCAGCAGAGAAAGCCGTCGGCTCCTTAAAGGTTCTGTTGTACGCCTGAGGCAGAAAAGCCCGGCCCACATGGTGCTGGGTCAGCTGGTACCGGCCAGGCGGGCCCAGAATAAGCGCTCAGGGCCCCCCACTTCCCCCCGGCGAGCCGTGCTGCTGCTGCTGCAGGGAGCAGAACATCTGCTCACGCCTTCATCTTGAAACCAGAGCCAGTCGTAGAACAGGCCCAGTTGGTTCCGGTCCGGTCCGGTCCGCTGACACGGCCTCACCTCTGCTCGTCTCCCGCAGGAGGACGCTTCAAGAAGGAGATCGTGGTGGACGGCCAGAGTCACCTGCTGCTCATCAGAGACGAAGGAGGCCCCCCGGAGGCCCAGGTGGGTTCTGGTCCCCCCCGGGTTCTCCTGGAGACCCGACGGTACCAGCCGTCTGGAGAGAACCGTGTCGGTCCAGCCCGGTCCCGGTAGGTTCTGATGGTTCTGTTGGGCTGTGTGTGCAGTTCGCTCTGTGGGTCGACGCCGTCATCTTCGTCTTCAGCCTGGAGGACAAGGTCAGCTTCCAGACGGTGTCCCACTACTACAGCCGCCTGGCCTCCTACAGGAACACCGCCGACCTGCCGCTGGTGCTGGTCGGAACCCAAGGTCCGTCAGAACCGCTCACTCACACACACACACACACAGGTTCTGACCTGCTCTCAGTCTCTCTGCAGCTGGCTTGGCTGAGGCTCTGCTGCCATCTAGTGGAGGGAGACGTGACGGCAGGTGGAGGCGCAGCCTGCAGTCCTATGGTCCTGGTTCTGGTTCTGGTTCTGGTCTCCTAGTCCAGGGCTCAGCAACCTTTACACAGAGCCATTTCTGCCATCGGTCCAGCTAAACTAGTTCTGTTTATAGCCACAAAAGTTACACATCTCTTTGAAACCAGAGCTTGTTTTTATGGTGTACTATAGTAAATTTGTTTACATTTATTTAATTAAAGATCAGTTTTTATTATTTAACCAACAGTATTTTTATGTTTAGGTTTAACACATTTTCCTTAATTGGACATTTGATTTTTATAGCAAATGGCATCAGAATGATGAAAAAGCAACCTGTTGACAAAAAGATGCTTCATTTAGCTACAGTAAAATATTCTATACACCATTAGTTTCTTTCTTTCTGCAAATATTATGCATATGTTGCAGAAATAATGGATCCTAATGCTAGTAAGTATAAATTACCTTTACATTTAGGAACATTTTAAGAGCCAGAGTTGAGCCCTGGCCTGGTGGGTCTCCAGGCGGCAGCTTTTCAGCTTTTCATGGTTCTGAGGCTCCTTTCTCTGCTCCTGGGTAGGAACTGCTGTCCTCTGGGCAAGGAGACGCTTAGAATGCGTCACTTAGACAAAGTTTTATTTATACAGCGCCACTTCAGGGTAGAAAAAAAGCAGGTTTTTAGCTCAGCTGCCCAGCCTGGGGGCAAGTTTTACTGACTTTTTGCACTTTCTACGTAATTTAACCCAACTGGTTTTCCTCAAGTTGTCAACTGTGCAGCAAGATTGTGGCGACAGTGGAGAGGAAAACTGCGGCGCAGTGGTTCTCTGCCCTATTAAACCTGATTTAAACGGCTGCAGGTGCTGCAGAAGCCTGTTGTCCACCACGTCTGAGTCAGGTGTAGCAGAGAAACAGCCGAAACAGGACAGAGGAAGCCGAGAACCCGTGTTCACAAACACTTCTCTAGCAGTCAGACACACGAAGGCACAGAACCTTCAGGAGGTTTAAACAGTAAAACACTTAAACCCTTTAAAACTTTAAAACTACCGTATGTTTCAGACCATAAGGCGCATTAAATATTCTTCCTAAGTGTGTAACATCACTCCTCCACGTCCACAGCTCTCTATCCGTCTCTGTGGGGAGGACAGAGTAGCTGGACTACACTGCCCTGTTTCTAACATTAGGCTAAAATAAACTTTTATATTTAACTTACTAGGTTTATTGTTGCTAGCGCGTACTCATAACACATGAATGCACTTCTAGTTTAGACATTACAGTCAGGCAGTCTTGTAGAGAGCTCAGGGGTCCTCAGGTAGTGACACAGTGTACCGTAATGCTCTTAATATCCATTGAGGTGAGCTTTGTTGCTAACCAAAGTCATACTTTACACATTTTAACAGGTTTTTGAGCGCATCGTACCACATGAAATCAGTCAGTAAGCACAACGGTGATTATAGATAAGGAGCACCGTCAATTTTTGAGAAGATTTAAGGATTTGAAGTGCCCCTTATAGTCTGAAATATACGGTATATTTTATTGATATATTATTTTATTATATTTTCAGCTCTTTGGCCTGTCAGAGTAAAATACCCGTAACAGACCCACAGCTGTAGTTTTCTCAGCAACGACCATGTTTGTGCTGAGGCCTCTGAAATAAAACCGTAGGAACAAATCTGTGTAGGATGAACGTCTCGGTCACTTTGCCCCCACAGCAACACCAGCTGGGCTCCAGCCACACAGTTGACGGGGTTTAATACCCAGTAAATGAACACCGTGATGTTAGATAAACGGATTCAGGCTGAAGCAGAGTCAGAACGTCTCCAGACGGCCAGCAGAGGGCGCCAAAGCTCCACTCAAGCTGCTGCCTGGCCCTGGTGGGATCAGAACCGGGGAGCGTGGGGGGTCCGGACGCCCCGTGCTGCCGCGGCGGCTGCTCCCTGCTGACGGCGCCTCTCTCCTGTCTCCTGCCAGACGCCATCGGGCCGACAAACCCCCGGGTGATCGACGACAGCCTCGCCAGGAAGCTCTCCAACGACCTGAAGCGCTGCACCTACTATGAGACCTGCGCCACCTACGGCCTCAACGTGGAGCGGGTCTTCCAGGACGGTAAGGGGGGGCGGGGGGAGGGGGTGCTCCTCCGGGAAGGTGACATTCACCGGCGCTCTTAATCACACGTCAATTAGGAGCTGAATGGAGCCGTTTAGCTCCAACAGAACCAATTAAGGGGGATTAATAAGAGCCTCGGACATTAAGGGGGGGGGGGGGTGCCACCAGGTGACCGCGGTCATCAGCGTCCTCACTGACCCGGACTCAAACTCCAGCTCTGGTTCTGATCCAGTCTCCGCTCCCTCAGTACGTACAGTTAAAGTCGTGCCAGAACTTCTTGCGTCACTGCCGGTGTTCTGTCAGGTCAGCATACCCCGTCAGACCAGCATACCCATAGTCAATACGCATATGCGCGTGACGTCAGATTTTCGTACGGGGTATGTTAGGCTGACATGTAAGTGTCAGATCAGCACCTCAATGCGCGAGTATCCCTTTAGTTTTGTACGAAAAATACACTGTAAACTACCTCAACAGGCGTGTAATTCTTTTGTTATGTACAAAAAATTTAATTACTTAATTTTTGGTTTTGTTTGGGTGGTATTGCGATCTGACGGCTTCTCCAACTGTTCGCAACTTTGTGCAGTAATACGCATGCGCAACCATGTTCGCGCGTGCGTAACACTATGGGTATGCTGGTCTGACGGGGTATGCTGACCTGACAGAACACCGGCCCAGACAGCCGTGGTGCTGGTTGTAGTCCCACTAGTAGTGCTACGGTAGCAGTTCTATGCAGAAAAGGTAAAAAACTAAACAACTGGACTTTTTTTTTCTGAAGTCTGAAGACGTTTCGCTTCCCATCCAGGAAGCTTTCTCAATTCAAAAGTCTGGAGTAATGTGGAGGTCCAAGCTCTATACTACTGCCTAACAAAGGCCTTGTAAAGGCTTAGATGACATGAAAATTAAACTGAAACCGGTCCACCCCTCAGTAGTGGGGAGTCGTTAAGGTCCTAGTAGAAGAATAAACACATAAAAAACATTGTCTTCTCATATGTTGCTGGAGTCTCTGAAAAACTCAAGAGGATTTTCTCCAAACACAAAATCGCCGCCGTGCTTTAGCGCTACTGTAGCAGTTTTAGCTAACAGCAGACTGGTTAGCAGCTACAGGTGCTAGTTAGCAGGGTCTGGTTAGTAGTTTAGCTGCATTTTCATTAACCTAAACAACATTTCTGCTGCAGACAACATAAAAGTGTTAGTCTGCAGGGTCCAGGGCGCATCATAACGCCTTAGAGCACGGTAGGAAGAGGAGCAGCAGAGACGCTGATGAAGCTGCGGCGGCTGGTCGGCGGGGCAGGCGCAGGGTCAGCGGCTGAAGTTAGCGACAAATGGACGACCCGCAGGCTAATCAGCTGCTCTGCTGCCACGCCACGTCCACCTGGGAGAATTCTCACCTACAGCTTGTTGCTTTAACCGTTTCTGCAGCTAGAAGTTTAATTTCTGACACACCAGCAGCTAAATTGAAGCAGCAGGGCTAGCAGCATTGAACCTTTCTGAAGTCACCAAACAAGGCTGAAATGAATGATCGTTCGCTGCTTTAAAGAGCGAGGTCCCAGAAACAGCCGCTCGGCATTGTGGGAGGACAATCCCTCCCGTCTGCAGCTACGCTGACGGCCCCGGGGTCCGGCTGCTGCTGCCCCATCTGTCCTGCAGGGGGCAGCGCTGCACCACCGCTGTGTGCAGCAGAGAGCGAGGCAGAGCAGAGCCTCAGGAGGAAAATATCCCCACTAAACGCTGCCTTGTTATCCTCTTAATTATCCCACAGTGAGTGTGTGTGTGGCCTCCTGTGTGTCTCATCGTTATCTCACATTAATCAGCGTTCTAATCATCCGGCAGCAGGGCGAGCTGGATGTTTTCAGCCCGCATCAGCAGCCTGCAGCTCTCCGTGGGTTCTGTGCGGTACTGTCGGCCAGCTCAGTTCTGTTTCTGCCCCGTTTGTTGGTTAGATTCATGCGTCCGCTGCTGTTTGTGCAGCAGACGCAGACAGACGGAGACATCATCTCCTAACAGGAGTCAGGGGTGACGATGCGGGCTTGCAGAAACAAGATGGCTGCCGCATAACAGAAGAAACCAACAGGTTGTTTTTGTTTCTGAACTACCTTCAAATCAACTTTATTCATATAGCGCCAGCATGTCATCTCAAGGCTCTTTCCAACGTTAAATTTCATCAGATCCTCCAGGTTGGTCAGAACGTTTCCTCTCTAAGGAAACCCAGCAGGTTGCATCAAGTCTCTCCAAGCAGCATTCACTCCTCCTGAAAGAGCGTAGAGCCACAGTGGGCAGTCGTCTGCATTGTTGATGGCTTTGCAGCAATCCCTCATACTGAGCATGCATGAAGTGACAGTGGAGAGGAAAACTCCCCTTTAACAGGGAGGAGAACCTCCAGCAGAACCAGAACCAGGCTCAGTGTGAACGCTCATCTGCCTCGACCCACTGGGGCTTAGAGAAGACAGAGCAGAAACACAGAAAGCACAGAAGCTCACATTGATCCAGGAGTACTTTCTATATTAGATGGTAATAGTGGATGATCTGCCTCCCCTGATGATGTCACAGCTAACAGGACGGCAGACCAGGTGTACCTTCTATGAAGAGAAAAATGACAGAACAAAAAGCTTAAAGATGAAATAACAACAAACAATTCAGATTGGAGAGCAGTAGGAGAATTCAGCAGAGTGAGAGAAACTACTTAGAGGTGAAAGCAGGCGTGTTGGGATGGTTTGTGCTCGGCTGGGCGGGTTACTGTTGCTGTGAGCGCCACCAGGTGGAGAGGAAATTATTAGCTGAATTAATCAGAAGGGTTTCCTCTCTGGAGTATTTTGACGCCCTGGATTGGTTAAAAAAAATCTTGATTTTCCTAAATTAAATGTTCAGGAGCTGCAAATATCGATGAAATGGATTTACGGGCCAAGTGGCGAGCTAATTGTTAGCTGAATGAATCAGGAAGCAGGTTGGGCCGCCAGGTTCTGGGTTTACCTGCCCAGAGCGCCGCTGCATCAGATGATAACGGCTACATTGTAGCGTGGTGCTGGAGCGTTATTTGGTGCATCTTCACACATTATCAGACCGCGAGGTTAACAGAGGGCTGTAATATTACATAATATATACATAAATACACATAATATACACATTATTAGACCACGAGGTGAACTTTAAGGCTGTAATATTACATAATATATACATAAATACACATAATATACGCATTATTAGACCGTGAGGTGAACTTAAAGCCTGTAATATTACATAATATATACATAAATACACATAATATACACATTATTAGACCGTGAGGTGAACTTAAAGGCTGTAATATTACATTACATATACATAAATACACATAATATACACATTATTAGACCGTGAGGTGAACTTAAAGGCTGTAATATTACATTACATATACATAAATACACGTAATATACACATTATTAGACCGCAAGTTGAACTTTAAGGCTGTAATATTACATAATATATACATAAATACACATAATATACACATTATTAGACCGCGAGGTGAACTTTAAGGCTGTAATATTACATAATATATACATAAATACACATAATATACACATTATTAGACCGCGAGGTGAACTTTAAGGCTGTAATATTACGTAATATATACATAAATACACATAATATACACATTATTAGACCGCGAGGTAAACATAAAGGCTGTAATATTACATAATATATACATAAATACACGTAATATACACATTATTAGACCGCGAGGTGAACTTAAAGGCTGTAATATATACATAAATACACGTAATATACACATTATTAGACCGTGAAGTAAACATAAAGGCTGTAATATTACATAATATATACATAAATACACATAATATACACATTATTAGACCGTGAGGTCAACTTAAAGGCTGTAATATTACATAATATATACATAAATACACATAATATACGCATTATTAGACCATGAGGTGAACTTAAAGGCTGTAATATTACATAATATATACATAAATACACGTAATATACACATTATTAGACCGCGAGGTGAACTTAAAGGCTGTAATATATACATAAATACACGTAATATACACATTATTAGACCGTGAAGTAAACATAAAGGCTGTAATATTACATAATATATACATAAATACACATAATATACACATTATTAGACCGTGAGGTCAACTTAAAGGCTGTAATATTACATAATATATACATAAATACACATAATATACGCATTATTAGACCATGAGGTGAACTTAAAGGCTGTAATATTACATAATATATACATAAATACACGTAATATACACATTATTAGACCGTGAGGTCAACTTAAAGGCTGTAATATTACATAATATATACATAAATACACATAATATACGCATTATTAGACCGTGAAGTAAACATAAAGGCTGTAATATTACATAATATATACATAAATACACGTAATATACACATTATTAGACCGTGAGGTCAACTTAAAGGCTGTAATATTACATAATATATACATAAATACACATAATATACGCATTATTAGACCATGAGGTGAACTTAAAGGCTGTAATATTACATAATATATACATAAATACACGTAATATACACATTATTAGACCGTGAGGTCAACTTAAAGGCTGTAATATTACATAATATATACATAAATACACATAATATACGCATTATTAGACCATGAGGTGAACTTAAAGGCTGTAATATTACATAATATATACATAAATACACGTAATATACACATTATTAGACCGCGAGGTGAACTTTAAGGCTGTAATATTACATAATATATACATAAATACACATAATATACACATTATTAGACCGTGAGGTGAACTTAAAGGCTGTAATATTACATAAATACACATAAATCGTGTGCAGCTTCAGAACTTTTAGTAATTAAAACCCTCAGCAGCCACTAAACAAAGTGTCCAGGCTTGTTTACGACTTCCTGGTTTGTGAATCTCATTTAAATAAGTTCTTTAGCGCTCGGAGTAATGACTCTGAGCTTCTGGTTCTGATCCAGAGTCAGATTACTGCTTATCTGTGGGATCTAAGCAGCGCCAGCAGAGCCTGGATGGCGTTTCTGTGACCTCCAGCGACGGACCGTAGGGCGGCGTGAGGGGGCGGGGCCTCCTGCAGCTGAAACGGCGTTGCGGTAGACGGAGGGAGTTGGTTACGGCTGTGGCTGTGAGGCTCGGCGCAGGGAGGGTGACCTCCGTGTGAGGGATTCAGGGGGGTGACAGCGCCGGGCCTGTCGTCCATCAGCGCCCTAATTTAATTAGCTTAATTACAGCGACACCACTCTCCCTCTCCTCTTTATAACGCGTGTCAGAGTGCAGACTCTGGCTGCTTCGTTAGCGCTCATTAACGCGCCGTAATGACCACACGTGCATAAATACGGCCCAGGAAGCACCGAGAGGGCGCATCCGTGTGTAAATATCCACACACTGCAGCGAGAGAGGACTAGGTTCAACGCTGACATCTGGTTCCTTCAAAATTAAAAGACAAAAATTGAAATTGTGGGTATAGTTTAGCTTTATTTCTTATTTTTTTCTTATTTAATCAGTCTTACACTGCAAAAAGGGAACTAAATCAAGTAAAATCCTGTTGAGATGAGTGTATTTATCCTTGGTCTGAGCAGGTAAATGAGTGGAAGGAGAATTTAGACCATTAAAATAAGATAATTAGGAAAACTGCAGCGGAAATAAGATGATGGGGATGAATTGTTCTTATTTTAAGTGCAAAAATCTTACTCCACTGGCAGATCATCTCATTTATCTGCTCAAATCAAGTCATTTCTAATAAAACTTGACTTGCTTTTAGTTCCTTTCTGCAGTGCAGACGTGTTCACCTTCAGTTTAGCGCTTTTAAATCTTGATTTTTGTATTAAGCTGTTTTATATACACCAATAATAAACAATAAAGGAGCAACACATCCAGGTTTTTCCCCCTAAAACCACGATTTATTCGTTTCTCCAGCTGGAAGCAAAGGTCCCCGGCTCAGAGCCCTGAGGAACGCCGGTGTCAGGCAGCCCTCCGGTACCGCCTGTCCGTTTTCCTCCGTCCTGAGGCTGCGGACCCGACCGGCGCCTCTCTGCAGCGTTCACGCCGCCTGTCTGGTCCTTCTGGCTCCTCTCCGTGTCCTAATCAAGCAGAGTCGCTCCTCTGCCTCGTCACGCCTCAGCCGGGCGGCGCCGCCATAAATCTGATCAGCGGGGAGACGTTTCCATTAGGGGGAACGGCAGCTTCTCGGCGCTCAGCCCAGATTGATGGACAAAGTTAAATTGCATTAGCCGCGTAGTTTAAATATTTAGCACAACCTTATCATAACTGCGCTCGGCACTTAAAATACGGCCTGCCAGGTGCGGGGCGGCCATGCCGGGGTGTGATGGCGGGAGGTGCGTCCTCGCCGGGGCTCCGCGGTGCCGGCGGCTCGCTGGCCCCTCGCCTCCTTTCACGGTCTGTTTTTGTTCTGAACGGCCTCTCGGCGCCGCAGAGGCTTCTTTAAAGAGCGCCGAGGCCGGCCTGTGCTCCCGCTGCCCTTGGCCCCGCCCGCCGTCACCTGCGGCGGAACGTTTACGACCGGCCGCTCGTTAACGGAGCCCCGGGCTTTAACGAGCCCAATTAAAGCCGCGGCTTTATTGCAGCGGGGGTAATGGAGTCCCTGTGAGTGTGAGCGGCCGGGCCAGGTCCGGTCCGGTCCGGTTCTAACTGTGTGTCTCTGCTTGTCGTTTGCGCCGCAGTGGCCCAGAAGGTGGTGGCCGTCAGGAAGAAGCAGCAGCTCTCCATCGGACCCTGCAAGTCGCTCCCCAACTCCCCGAGCCACACGTCCGTCTGCGCGGCGCCGGTGTCCGCCGTCCATGTGGGCCAGGTACGACCCGGGCTCCCCGCAGGTTCTCCTCCAGCCGGGCGCCGTCCAGAACCCCTGACCCGTCTGTTTCTCCCCGCAGACGAGCAACGGCGGCGGCGGCGGCGGCGGCAGCCTGAGCGACTACTCGTCGTCGGTGCCGTCCACGCCGAGCACCAGCCAGAAGGAGCTGCGCATCGACGCGCCGCAGGCCGCCAACACCCCCACGCCCGTCAGGAAGCAGTCCAAGCGGCGCTCCAACCTCTTCACCGTGAGTCTGCTCCCAGATCTCTGCCGGGCTTCACGCTGACGACCAGAACCCGGTTCTGGGCCTCACCTGATGACGTGTTGTTGCTCTGCTCCACAGTCGAGGAAGGCCAGCGACCCGGACAAAGAGAAGAAGGGCCTGGAGAGCCGGGCCGACAGCATCGGCAGCGGGCGGGCCATCCCCATCAAGCAGGTGAGCCGCTCTGATCACAGCGCCGCAGACATCAGAGCGCCGGGTCGTTAAGAGCCGGGCCGCCGGTGAGCCGGACCGGCGGATCAGGCAATTACGGCGGCGCCGCCGCCGCCTCGTCTGTGATCTGAGCGGGGGATCACGTTCCGCCGCCGTTTAAGGGGGGGGGAGAGGCGGGGGGGAAACCCTCCTCCAGCTGCCGGCGGCTTCAAACGCTCCTCTTCTTCTGTGGTGCTGCCTCAGAGTCTCATTACGGACTCGGCCGCTCCACATGAAACGCGGCAGGGTCTGCTGCTCGCCGCCGCTTTGCTGGCTCTGTCGATAAAGTTTTAAACTGCGGAGCGACAGCAGAGCCCATCAGACGTCTGCTTCTCCTGCTTTTACACCTTCATCCCTCCGCTGAGGGAGAGGTTTGAGTCTCACAGGTCAGAGAAACGGTTTGATGTCTTTGCAGGCGGAAATAATTATGGACCGGCACCGGAAATACAGACTCTTCTCCCTAATTTGAGGCTTATAGGTAAAGAAAACCTGTAAGACGTGTGAAAATGTGAACATTAGGAAACTACAAACATGGCGGCGCAGCAGGAAGGCGTGGGTACCATCCAGGAACCGTCGCCCAGGTTCTGTTGGACCGGGCTTAGAGCCGAAGAGCCGCTGATATCAGAGCGTTTCATCTGGGTCTCTGTACGCAGATAAAAACATGAAGCCGGACCAAGTTCTGGTCCGAATTCTGGCTTAGGATACATGTTCAGACCCGGGTCAGAACAAAAGCATGTTTTCTGGTCCGGTTCCATCCAAAATGGTCCAAGTGGACCTGACGGCGGATTAGCGTCGGGGCAGAGAGGCCGGCGGACAGAAAACGCTGAGTCACTGGTCGCCACGGTGATTCCCGCCTCGCCTGGGAAGGCGGGAATCACCGTGGCGACCGGATAAAACGGCTGGGAGCTCCAGAGCCCTCAGGGGGACTCACCGGTACCAGTTTGTGTCTGCAGACGGGTCAAACAGAACCTCCAGGTTTCTACAGAACCATTCAGAGGTGAGACCAAACAGGGAGCACTCTGGCCTCTGATTGGACAGGAAGCAGGAAGTCCTCTGACCGTGGGGTGCTGGAAGGAGACGTCGACATGCAACCAATGGGAGGACGGCCTATGGACAGCAGGAGACGCAGCTTTAATGAGCAGAACTTTCTGATCCGGTTGCTCTTTCCAGCTCTTTCCTGAGGTTCTGGCTTCGGCTCTCGATCCCGGTGCAGTTCTGTGCTGAGGTCCAATTAAGCCGCAGAGCACTTCCAGGCTCTTCCTCGGTGGAAATCGGCCTCGTTTAGTGTTAAAGTGTTGCTGTAAAAGCCGTCAGATCTCCTAATATGTCCTCTCCTCCGTGTGTGTGTGTGTTTGTCCTGCCTGCCGGTGTGTCTGGACCTCGTCCCCCTCGTCTCATTAGAGCCCCTCTCAGCGCGCCTCTCCACATCTCCAGGTGCCGGCGCCTCTCTGCGCCTTTTGTTAAGGCGGGAACGCCCTCGTTAGGAGAGCCGGCGCTCATTAAAACCACTCACACACACCGGGGGTTCAGAGCGGGGCTGCTCTGATCCGCCACTCTGACTCAATTAGACGCAGAAATGAACACAAACACACCCCGAGACACGAGGACAAGACCTGCCGCTTGTTTCCCCCCCCCCCCCCCCCCCCCCCGTCTCTGGCGTCGGGGCCACAGATTACAGCTAATTATCATTCATGGAGCCGGAGCGGTTCTCCTTTTGAGGCGCTGTTCAGCTCCCTGAACGTCTGAGGGCTGGACTTTGACTAGGCCGTCCCACAACTTTGGTTGTCCTAAAATGTCTTTGTTGGAGCTTAATTATCAAAGAGGCTGTTTTTTACCTAAAGTTTGAACCTAAGCGGTGATTTTTAATTGGCTTAAAGTCGCCGCTGTGCTTCTCGTAACCCGGGATTCTGTCTTTTTAGAGGCGTTTGATCAGTTTAAAACGGGAGTAAAGGGTGATCGGTGCCACCAGAGGCGGCCTGAAGTGAACCGGCCCGTTAGGCGGCCGCCAGCTGGGAGGCTTTCTGCTCCCAGAGGTCCAGATCCAAGCCCAGCAGCAGAGGAAACCCTCAAAGGCAGCCAGGGTTCAGGAGAGACGTCCGCCTCCGACCCCGAGATCCCGGCTCTGAAGGTCCGTTTGAAGCCGGTTCCCCCGTCTGGAGGAGGGGGGGGGGGGAACCGGGTCGGGCCTCCAGCTGAAGGGCAGCTTTGTTTGCGGCGCGGGGAGCCTCGACATCTGCTCGGCACCGCTAATTAACCGATAATTACAGGAAGCAGCGAGCTGACAGATTAATTTCCTGTAAAAACAGCAGCTGGGCCGCCGGGACCGGCCGGTCCGGGTTCTGCTGCGGCCGGGGGGGGGGATTTCAGAACCGGACCCGCAGTAGCTGAGCCCGTCTGTTTGTGAGAGCTGTGCTGCTCGTTGTGTTCTTCTGGGTCCAGACGGTTCTGCTCCGGTGGGCTTTCAGAACTGCTTTCTTCTTCCGCTTCGTCTGATCCGACCCAACTTGGAGGCCCAGAACCGCTCTTCCCGTCCACAAGCTTCATGCTGACGGGTTCTCTCGCCTCAGCTGGAGAACCGACGCGCCAGAACCCGACGTGAAGCCCGGTACAACGTCTGATAAACCGCTCGTTCTGACCCGCAGATCGGGTTCTGCTCCCAGACCCGGGTCTGCATGCGTCTGGGTCGGTTCCTGCGTGAATCGGGTCCGAGGCGCCGGTTGTTTCCCACGGTTCTGAATTCAGGGTTCGCTCCGGAGCCGCCAGTTTTCTCCCGGCACCGTTAGTCGGAGTGGAATAGCTCGACCCGTTTAGTTGGTTCTGGTCCGGTGTGGCCCGGCTGTTTTGGAGTTTGATGGCTTTCTTCGTTTTGGGTTCGACACATCGACCCGCACCGGTTTCAGGAAGTTCTGTTGAAGTTCTGCGAGCCGGACTCCTGAAGACCTCCAGCACCTTCTTTACTCTCCAGAACCCGCCGTTGGCTCCGGGGAACCAGCAGCTTGTCCCGTTTGGACCCAGACCAGAACCTCCACTCTGACTGGGTCCTGGAGCGGCCGTCTCTGGGCCGGGTGGTTCTGCCGACCCCCCCCCCCACCCCCCACCCTGGGCGGGCGGCGGGCCCGTTCTGCGGCGGTGCGCGGGGCGCTCTGTGATTCATGAGGGCGGCGGCGGCGCCACTGGCAGCGGCAGGCTGTAATTTCACGCTCGGCAGTAAAAGATGTCTCATAATCTGCTTCATTTAGCAGCCGAGGAATTTAATGAAATTAACCGCAGCCCTAATTAAGACGGTGAATATTAAAGAGCCGCTATCAGGGCCGTAATGAGGCCGGCGCGGCCCGCCCTCCGCCGGATTGGAAAAATATCATTTTCCCGACAACGGCTGTCGGCGCTGGGAGCCATGTTGGCTGTGATGACATTGCTGTCACCAGCAGATGAGCCTTTTCGGGGGGGGCGGGGATAATTAAGAGAAGGAACACAGGCGTCAATCAGAACCGGCCCGTTGCAAGGGGGTCCCGGCGCTCGGGCCGCGCGGCGGCGGCGAGGACGGCGGCCTCCTCGGCGCTAATGAATGGAGACTGTTGAAGGAAGGTTTGGATAATTGAGTTTCTAATTAATTACCCAGAACTCTTAGCAGATAAACCCTCTCCAGCCCCTCCCGCTGCTGTCTGCTGCTCTTTGATGCGGTGGCGTGCGGCTCCCCTGGGCTCGCCCTTCGCTGTCGCCTCGTCAGCGCCGACCTTGGCGTGGAGACGGATGCGGCTCCGCGGCGGCGCCGTTCTCCTGCCGCCGCTCGGTTCCGCCGCGCCAGGTGACAAAAGCTGCGCTCTCGTCAGTCCATCATCCGGCGCCGGGTCAGGAGTCTCCTGGGAGGAAGAGGAGGAGCGGTTCTGCCGCGGTTTCACTGACGGGGCAGAACCGAGCCGGGGAAGACGGTTCTGGAACCTGCAGGAGAACCATGAAGGGTTCTGCTCGTCATAAAGAGAAGACGGCGAGGTAGATCGGGTCCGGTCGGCCACTAAGCACCAGAACCAAGGTTCTGCTGAACAGACGTTGCATGTGAAGCCAGGGTCGCATCATCTACCCCTGCATCAGGTGTCATTAAGGTCCGGTTCCCGGTTCTGCTCACTCTGATCTCAGGTTTAGTCCAATAAGCAGTTCTGGATCCATTTAAACTCGCTGATTGGATGTTTTAGAACCGGACCTTTAACAGAACTTAGTCACTCATCCTGACGCTGAGCGCCAGTTTATGGCCGGTCCGTCCCAAAGGTTCTGGTTCTGGTGAAATGGTGCCGGGGTTCAGCGACCAGAACCGGTAAGTTTCACCCTAAAGTTTGTGTCTGGATGCGATCAGGCGGTCCAGAACCTGCGGTACCGAGTAGAGAGAGGATCTGACGGCCGGCCCAGTCAGAATAGTCGTGGTTCTGTTGGTTTTAGTCTCGCTTCGTAGATGAACTTTACAGAACCGGTCCAGAAACACGGGTTCTGCAGGTCGTTATCGGCTGCCATCGGCGCTGTTGGGTCAGAGAGGTGATGTTGTCTCAGAGCGGGTCAGAACCCCCCCCCCCCCCCCCCCCCCTCGTTTTGTCCGTCTGTAATCAGCGCCTCACACTCTCGGCCCGTCTCGACCGTGATGGATGAGCCCGGGTCGGATCTCGGGTCGGATCAGACGGCAGAATCCCACCTTCCTCTAATTTACCGTCCTGCTCCGCGGGGACAAAAGGGGGTCGGCCCCCCCGTCCTGCGCTGAGGGCCGCTGTCAGCGCTGTCAGGCCCGGGAAGAGTCCATTGTCCGAGCAGAATGGGGGAGATGGAGCGATTAGAGGAGGCTATCGGGGGCGGGGGCCTCTATCTGGATCTGCTCGCCGGGTGAAGGGCCGTAATGGCCTCCGTGTTGTTCTCCTGCCAGCGGCCGGACCTTTGTGTCTCCGTCCTCCCTCTATGGGACGGCTGCGGGACACGTGACGGCTCCCGTCTTTAATCGGGGGGCCGCGGGCGCCTCCTAACGAACGGCTTCCCCCGAGCCGCCGACCTTTTCTTAAGCGCCGCGGTGCGATTCCTCACTGCGGCGGAGGGGCAAACGTTCCCACGGCTCGGACCCACAAACCTCGCTAATGCCCCTCGGACGCCTAACGAATGACTTCATCTGCCGGCCCCCCGAGCTAGCGACCTTTTCCCAAGCGCTACCTCCCAATACTTCACCGAGGCACCGAGAGTACGTCTGAGGACGTATTTATCTTGCACCCATCCTCCCAGGAGGGGACCTTGCGGGCCGTCATGGCTGCCGCTGTGCCGCCGCCTCCCGAAGGTAAAGGGAGTGTGTCACAGAGCCCACAGAGGTGAATAATGAAGGATATTACCCATCAGGAGGGTTTCAATTAGCCTTCCTCTCATGCAAACTGATCGCTTGTCATCCCGGGGACGGATGGGGGGAATTAATCTGCCC
This sequence comes from Fundulus diaphanus, assembly GCA_037039145.1. Classification (NCBI taxonomy): domain Eukaryota; kingdom Metazoa; phylum Chordata; class Actinopteri; order Cyprinodontiformes; family Fundulidae; genus Fundulus; species Fundulus diaphanus. Next base: position 41,754,539 of record CM073139.1, on the reverse strand, counting down.
GAGTCCTGAAAGGTTTGGGGAGAAAAGCATCGGTTTATTTCCGTTCAGGCCTCCTTCGCTACTCGCCGGCGCACTTTATCTCTCAGTGGATGTGTTTTATTTCAGGGGGGACTCGGCTTTATGAAAAGCCCCTTCAAACCTTGGGGGGGATGAGGGTCCTTGTAGGGAGAAAGAAATCCGGCCAGGTTTGACAAATCTTTCCAGTTTTAGTGACGTTTTCTGGACCCGCAGCGCCTCGGCACACCAGTCAGCTCCAGTAAAACTTTAAGGCCAACAAAAAGCAACATGTAGAAAGCAATAAATTATCTTTTACTTTGTCTTGGTGTCCTACCCACTGCTTTCCGTTTTGTTGGTATTTATTTACCTGTAAATCGTGTTTTTCGTGTCCATTTAGTTGTCGTTCGGTAAAAACATCAACCATGACCAGGTTCTCCTCTGGATGGCACTCGTTACTGGATGTAGACTGTAGGGGGAGCTGTTTCCAAGTTTTAAAAAGTACAGTGTAAAAGTCGCACTTTTTTTTTTTGGTTGATCCTGCGACTTATATTAAAAACACGTTATATGCAAATAAATAGTTGTTCTGAACAACATAAACCAAGGAGTAAAAAACATTACCGTCTATATCCACAAGAGGGCTCTCTAGGCTTGTGAAAACGAGCTAATAGCGGCTAGCGTTAGCTTATGTGAATTCCACCAAGCTCTGGGACTGTCTCCAGGTATTTTTGGTAAAAGCTGTTCCTCAGAATAAAAACCAAACACTGGTTTGCTGCCATGATCCCGTAGGTTTATATTTATAGAAATAAGTAAACGGAAATGTTTGGTTTTAATTTCAGGCGACGTGAATAAAACCGATTCTTTTTTCAGATCACCATACAAAGACTGGCTCTCATTCTCCTTTCTTAGCTTTAATTAGTTTAGATCAGTTTACATGTCTGTCAGATCCAAAACGGTAAATTAAATGTTTGTTTGATAAAATAAAAGTAAAGTGGAAGGTTTAGCCGTTCTATTGCTGGATTTAACTTTAGATCAGAAAAACAAACTCAGGATGTGAACCTGAAGTCCATAAAATATCAGGGTTAGTGTAAAGCTAAAATTTAGGAAATTACCAAAACTCCCTGCTGTTTTTCTGCCAAACATTAGATTAAACTGTTGTTTTCCTTTAAGAGCCGTCTGGTTTATTCCCTTTGTTTTGTTTTCAAACTGTGACACAGCCTTTCTCTCCGGTATCTGGCGGCTGCTCTGGTTTATTCTCCCCAGCAGGGTCGGTTTACGTGTTTCCTGTTTAACGGCGCTCATCCCTGGTCCTTGTTTCGCCTCCATTTAAAGCCGCTAACAGGCGCTAACAGGCGCTAACGGACGGTCAGCCGGCCTGACAGCCGCGCGGCTGCCGGCTGCCTTCACTCGCAGCAGGACGCTCGTCGCGTCGTGTTTAGCGCACCGCGGGGAGCCCCTGTTGCCGCGGCGGCCTCCTGACAGCAGCTGGAGTTGGTTTGAACATGGCCGCCGAGCATCTGGGGTTGGCGTGCTGGGCGCGATCAGAGCAGGAGGGTAGAGTTGGTTCAGTGCCGCGTTGGGAGGCAGAGATGCTGCCGACTTCGCCGCCGCCGTCTCCGCCGCCGCCTTCCTTCCCTTCGTTGTCACTCTGAAGCGTTTCTTCGTGGCGTTTTGTCGCCACCAATTACACGGAGTGAGCCGCCAGCGCCGGCGGGGGTCAGCCGGGGCCCGCCGCCGTCTCTCACCGCCACCCACCGCCCTAATGAGAGCTGAGCAGAGAGCAGGCTTCTGTCCATCATCCGGCCTGTCCATCCAGCCCTCCTCCTCCTCCTCCTGCTCTTCCTCCCCTCACGGCCGGACTCTATTAATATCCTGTGTCGGAGTGTTAATGTTGTAGAGGTCCAGTGAAGTGACACGCGTGGCAGCGCGGCTGTAATTGCTAATCAGTGGACAGTTTTATCCCCCGCCGCCGCCTCCCTCTCGCCTCCTTTTTGACCTTCCCGCTCTCCCCCTTCTTACCTAATGAACGCTGCTCCAATGAAGTGTGGGCGGCAGAGGAGCGAGAGAGCGCCGGGCCTAAACGCTCACTCGGCCGCGGCTGATGTGCGTAGGAGAGAGAGATAAAGATTCAGACAATTAAATAAGTGCTGATTTCCCCACATTCTCTCCGTTCGGCTGTGCTGCAGCTTTCCGCCGCTGACATGTTGTTTGGGCGTCCCGACGTCTTCTGGCCGTGAGCTCGTTATCTCCACTTCACAGCCTCTGGTGGTCGTTTAGCTCTCGCTACGACCAATCGAGACGCTGGATAAATGCACGATTAGGACGGCGTGAGTCCGTGTGTGAAGCTGAGGCAGAGATGAGAGCATGTCCTCCTGTAGATGCTCTGGTTAATACTGTTACGCTCAGCAGCATTTGGGTTCTCTGCCTTTTGATCCGTTGACGGTTCTTCAGGTTCTTTGGACCTCCTGATGTTGTGCTAAAGATAAAGTGGAGGCTAGGTCATGTTCTGTTTGAGCCACAGCTGGAGACGTTTCTGGTTGAATAAAGGTTATACTCCAGGTGTGGCTTCATTTTCTTCAGGTTTATTCGAGCTAAATGTAAAGAGTTTCGTGTTTAGGCTCGTTTCTTTTATTAGCGTGTTCAAGGTTTTTCTTTCTAAAAGCAGCTTCTGTGTTTGCATTTTTAAACTTTAAGCAACCGTCTGGTCTGACCAACGGTTTGATCACAGGACAGATAACCGGACTGATAACCAGACCGATCACTGATCTCATCACCGCTCCCATCACTGGATCAATCAGCGCCGGTTTGATCACCGATCTCATCACTGGACCGATCACTGGTTTGACCAGTGGACCGATAACCGGACCAATCACCGATCTCATCACAGCTCCCATCACTGGACTGATCACCACACCAGTAACCGGACTGGTTTGACCAGTGGACTGATAACCGGACCGATCACCGGACCGATAACCCGACCGATCACCAGTTTGATCAGTGCACCGATCACCGGACCATTCACCGATCTCATAACCGGTCCCATCACTGGACTGATCACCACACCAGTAACCTGACCGATCACCGGTTTGACCAGTGGACCGATAACCGTACCGATCACCAGTTTGATCAGTGCACCGATCACCGGACCAATCACCGATCTCATCACTGGACCGATCACCACACCAGTAACCGGACCGATCACCGGTTTGACCAGTGGACTGATAACGGACCGATAACCCGACCGATCACCAGTTTGATTTAAACTGGTGATTTAAATTCTGACAAGACAGAAGTTGTAATCTTTGGGCCAGAGTCCTCAAAAAATAAACTTCTTAATCAATCACTTAATCTGGATGGCATTAACTTGGCCTCTGGTAATAAAGTTAAAAACCTTGGTGTTGTTTTCGACCAAGACATGTCATTTAAATCCCATATTAAACAGGTTTCCAGAGTTTCCTTTTTTCACCTCCGGAATATCGCCAAAATTAGAAACATTCTGTCCAGGGGTGATGCTGAAAAACTAGTCCATGCATTTGTTACTTCAAGGCTGGACTATTGTAATTCTTTACTATCAGGAAGTCCACAAAATGCAATTCAAAGTCTTCAGCTGATCCAAAATGCTGCGGCAAGAGTCCTGATGAAAATCAACAAGAGGGATCATATTTCTCCAATTTTAGCTTCCCTTCATTGGCTTCCTGTTAAATCAAGAATAGAATTTAAAATTCTTCTTCTAACGTATAAAGCCCTTAATAACCAAGCTCCATCATATATCAGAGCTCTGATTACTCCGTATGTTCCTAACAGAGCACTTCGCTCTCAGACTGCAGGTCTGCTGGTGGTTCCTAGAGTCTCTAAAAGTAGAATGGGAGGCAGATCCTTTAGCTATCAGGCTCCTCTCCTGTGGAACCAACTCCCAGTTTTGGTCCGTGAGGCAGACACCCTATCTATTTTTAAGACTAATCTTAAAACTTTCCTTTTTGACAAAGCTTATAGTTAGAGTGGCTCATGTTACCCTGAGCTACCTCTATAGTTATGCTGCTATAGGCTTAGGCTACTGGAGGACATCAGGGTCTAATTTTCTCACTCTACTGATTTCTACTGTTCTTCATTCTACTGTTCTCCAGTTTTGCATTGTATTACATTGAAATGACTGTCGTCATTTCAGCTTTTAACTTTTTGCTCTCTCTCTTTTTCTTCATAGTAGGTACACCTGGTCTGGCGTTCTGTTAACTTTGACATCATCCAGAGAAGACGGCTCACCCGTTACTACCATCTAATGTAGAACAGATTACTAGATCAATGTGTGCTTCTGTGCTTTTTGTCTCTCTTGTTGTGTCTCTGCTCTGTCTTCTGTAACCCCAGTCGGTCGAGGCAGATGACCGTTCATACTGAGCCCGGTTCTGCCGGAGGTTTTTTTTCCCGTTAATGGGTGGTTTTTCTTCCCACTGTCGCTTCATGCTTGCTCAGTATGAGGGATTGCAGCAAAGCCATGTACAATGCAGACGACTCTCCCTGTGGCTCTACGGTTCCCCAGGAGTGAATGCTGCTTGTCAAGACTTTGATGCAATCAACTGGTTTCCTTATATAGGGCATTTTGACCAATCTGTATAATCTGACCCAATCTGTATAATATGATTGAACTTGATTTTGTAAAGTGCCTTGAGATGACATGTTTCATGATTTGGCGCTATATAAATAAAATTGAATTGAATTGAATTGAATTGAATTGATCAGTGCACCGATCACCGGACCAATCACCGATCTCATCACCGGTCCCATCACCGGACCGATCACCAGTTTGATCAGTGCACCAATCACCGGACCAATCACCGGTCCCATCACCAGACCGATCACGACACCAGTAACTGGACCAATCACCGGACCACTGTGTTCCTTGCTGAAGTGGGAGGGAGTTGGTTGTCGTGCTGCTTTGTTGTTGGCTGTAGGTGTTAGATTAGACGTACCTGTTTTGATCAGTGTCACTTTGGTTCCTGACAAATATTGGACGAGTTTTAGACTGTTACTGTTGGCCAGTGTTGGGCCGGTTCCAGACCAGTGTTGTACCGGGTAACCAAAGGTAGACCAGTGTTTGCCTACTCTTAAACCAATGTTGGATTGGCTAAAGTTGGATCAGCTGGATGGTAGACTTTGATCTACCGCCCCGTTTTGTACAGGTTCTACATACATATAAATGCCTAAACATTCCCAGGTTGGTCAAACAAACGGACTGAACTGGCCCTAAAGATGACCTCTGCCATGGCAGTGGAGGTCATATTGGTAATAAATGAGGTTTTCCAGTTTGCTGCCTTTTATTTTTACGCTACAGTTTAACAGATCCTGGTTACTGGTCCAAATGTAACAAGATGACAGTAAAGCAGAATTTCTGCTATCATGGTGGAAGTCCAAATATGGGATAAGGAAGCTTTTAAAGGTACATAGCCACATTAAATGCTTATAAAAAAGACCAAAAACCGTTTGATCATGATAAAATACGGTTATACACACCAAGCCTCCATCCTGATAATGTTTTGATGGTGCTTTTTGTGGATAAGTAGCCCCAGCGCCGGGTGTGATTAGCAGATATAAACAGACGTGTCGCCATCTAGTGACAGTATCACAGAACTATCATAAAGCCTGTTTACTTAATTAATAAATTAAATAATGCTGGACTGAGCCTGACCTCTGCAATGCCTGACAGTAAAGCAGCAGCTCAGTGCGATCAAAGACCAACCGTTATTAATTAAATAAAACGATCTACAGCAGGTTTAAGAGCCTCATATCGGAACATTTACTCATGTCAGTCAACTCTGAGGTCACATCTGAGCCTCGGCAGGTTTAGCGTCCGCTTCACTAAACACCAACGTTCAGACTTGATTCCCAGAGACATTACAGGCTTTTCCCTCCAGGAATCATAGATTTTTTTGTGCTTTTTTTTTTCTCTGGATCTTGGACCTTCCTGCATTGTTTCACCTGGAGATGCTAATAGCCGTTAGCCGCTTCCTCGTGCTGCACATGTGCAGTACGTACTTCCGGCTTTATTTGCTAACAAACTGAGCAAAAACAAAGCATAAAACACCAAAATAACAACTAATACACCAGCAGGACGTGATAATCTTTCATCAAAAGATAATGTGACAGTGCACCTTTAAAGCAACCGTGGCGTAAACTGGCAGCGTGGTTTTCTTCGTTTCTCTGCTTTCATCCTCGCCTACTTGAACTCTGCCATATCTAAGCGCTGAGTCCGTGTTCACAGGTCGCGCTAACCACGTGTGCTGTCTCCCGCAGGGCATGCTGATGAAGAGGAGCGGCAAATCCCTCAACAAGGAGTGGAAGAAGAAGTACGTGACGCTGTGTGACAACGGGCTGCTCACCTACCACCCCAGCCTCCACGTAAGCCTCCCCAGCAGCCGCTCTGACGGCGGCCATTACCCTCCTGTCGTGCCGTAACGCGCGCGCCTTCACCCTGCGCATTAATTAGGCCTCGGCGTCTGTTTGCCCACGCCGGCGCTCATGATGAGAGCATCAGCTCTAATGTCTCTGCTAATTACCCCGGCTCTCGGCCCTGTTGGCACAATAAAGCTTTATTACAGCAGGCAGGCAGCCTCTCCGCCGTTTACTCTGTCAAGTGTTTGCCGTCCCCTCGCTCGGATACGGCGGCCATTACGAGCCTCCAGATGCCGTTTAGCCCTTTGAAGGTGGTGGTTGGATCACTCGGACTGGTTCTGGGCTCTAAACTAGTTTATCTAAGCTAAAGTAGGGCGACGGGGCCGTTTATTCCGGCTCCAGCTCGGGTGTTAGCGCGTACCGCTAACGGTTATTAGCTCGTCTTTTAGTTTTGCTCTGTTTTCAGTCTTGTTGTTTTTGGTTTCTCGCTGCTTCAGTCGCAGTGTTGGGGTAATTTCCAGCTGCCGCTCTGATCCGTTCTGATCCGTTTTGTTTCTATTCCTCATATTTTTCCAGCTTCTTGCTTGAGACGTGACGGTAGAATAGTTCGTTTTCCTCTTGTTCACAGTTGGATTCTGTCCCCGTAGTTATTCTTTATTTTTATTATAGAAGGTTTGGTTCTGGTCGGCTTAAACCGGGCCCTGAATCTTTTAGAGAAACTTTGTTTGTGGTCAGTTTGGGTCTATAAGCTGATTAGTTCTCAGGGTTTTTTAACTGGTTTTATGTTAGATTTTGTTTAATTTCTTTTTAAGTTGGTTCGGATTCAAACGTGACGGTTTTTTTTTTTTTTTTTCAGATTTAAGCTGAACATCAGGTTTTAGGCCAGTTTTAAGTCAGATTTAATTGAATTTGAGTTAGATGTATGATTTATAAGTTTGTGTTTGTGACTAAACTGTTAAAGTCACTGTTAAACAGATTTAAAGTTCTTGTTTTATTTCAAACTATACATGTTAGTTTTTGGACCAGTTGTGTCTTGGTGTTTATTTTGTATTTAGGTCGTTTTCTTGTGTTTTTTTTGCGGGTTTTCAATAATTTTCCTTTTAAAACAGCTGTTTAGCTTTATTTAAGGAGACATTTATTGGATTTTGGGACGTTTCTAACGTGGTCTGAGTTTTCTAAAGCTAGAACGGTTCTGGTTCTGGTGTCACCCAGTCCTGGACTGGACTTAAACCGGGCCCTGAATCTTTTATAGAAAGTGTGTTTGTGGTCAGTTTGGGTCTATAAGCTGATTTGTTCTCAGGGTTTTTTAACTGGTTTTATGTCAGATATTGTTTAATTTCTTTTTAAGTTGGTTCTGATTCAAACGCGCCGTTTTCGGTTGTTTTTACCTAGTTTCAGATTTAAGCTAAAAATCAGGTTTTAGGCAGTTTTATTTTTACACCAGGTTTAATTGATTTGGAGTGATTTATTTTGATTTAAAGTCACTGTTAAACAGATTTAAAGTTCTTTTTATTTTTCAAACTATACATGTTGGTTTTTGGACCAGTTGTGTCTTGGTGTTTATTTTGTATTCAGTTCGTTTTCTTGGTTTTTTTTTGCTGGTTTTCAATGATTTTTTCCTTTTAAAACAGCTGTTTTCTTTTATTAAAGGAGACATTTGTTGGATTCTGGGACACTTCTAATGTCGCCTGAGTTTTCTTAAGCTAGAACGGTTCTGGTTCTGGTCTCCCAGTTGGGTTTCCTGGTTTGTAACCTAGCTTTAATCGTAGTCCAGCTATGCCGTAGAACGGTCCAGAACCCGGACCGACCCAAAGTTCTGACCCAGTTCTGAACGAAAACGTAATTTTCTGTCAGCGCTGGAGCTCAAAGCACCAAATAAAGGGCTAGATATCAGGAAATTATGGTTTCACGCGTTCCGATGACCTCTGACCCCTAGGGGCATAGTGAAGCGGAGGGCGGCTTGCCTGGGCGCGGCCCGGGAGTTGCCGGTTTGACTCCCCGCGGAGCCGGCGCCACACTTGGCCGACCTGCAGACGTGTGCCGGTGCTCAGAGGAGGCGATGCGGTAAATTAGTGTTAAACTCATCACTTAACACATCAACACGCGCCGATGCGTAAACAGCGGCGCCGCGCCCCGCGGGCCGGGAACCGGGCCCTCCTGTGCGCCCCGCGGCGCCAGCCGGCGCCGATTAGCCTGTTAGCGGGCGCTAATCGAATGAAATCCAATCAGCGCCGCTAATTGGCCGCCTCTGTGCAAAGAAATCACATTAACGGCTAATTAAGGGGACGCCGGCGCCGCTACAGGATCCTGATCTGAGGCTAGAATGGACCCAAGAACCCAACCAGAACCACCTTCTCTCCAGTTTGGGTCAAAATGCTCCGTCCCTCCATATTATTACCGCTTATGAACCAGGGTCCCACCAGCAGAACCTGGTTCTAGCCTGGTTTGGACCTCTGGAGGAAAGGGGAGGAAGGCTGTAGGAAGTGTTGGACTTCCTTTGAGCCCAGAACGGACGGGTTCTGGACCTGGTTCTGTGGCTGGAGTTCTGTGATTGTCCAGAGGGTTCTGGTCCTGGTTCTGTGGGCCACCTCGGAGCAGTTTCCTCTGGTGAAAAGATGTGGGTCAGCTTCTCTCCCTGGGATGAAACCAGAACCGTTCCATCAGAACCTCCTTCCTGTGTCGGGTCCGGCACCGGTGCTGCCCGTTCTCCCTCATCTGTTCCGGTATCGGTTGTGTTCTGGACCGGCCCGCTCCGTATGGATCATCCCCTCCTAGTGTCTCTGCTCTCTGGCGCCGCCGGGTCCTGTAAGCACGGACCGGACCGGACCGCCGGGCCCGTGCTGAAAGCTCCCCGATGCAAATGGAGAGTCAATTACTGCGGTCAATCTGTCGGAGGGGCGGCGCCGCCCGGTGGGCCCGGTGGGCCCGGTTGGAGGGTCCGGCTGGAGGGCCCCCCGGGGGCTCGTTAGGAGCACTTGGCTTTGAACGGACCTTTTGTCAGGAGCACTGCCAGGAGAGGCGGGTCCTGGCAGAACCGGGCCTCGTTAATGAAGCCCGACCGGCGCCGCTTTATCGGGCCCATAATTCAGTCCACAAAAGCCCGTCAGAACCGGACCCGATTTGGCACCAGAATGTAAAGAGCCACGATCGGTGTCTGGAACCGGACCTGTTGCTCGTAGTTTGGCCCGGCCCGGTCCAGACGTTCTGACCGAGGGCCCAGAATCTGGTGAGGATTGGTTTGGACCGGGTTAACCCAGAACTCTGTGTGGTTCTGTGGCTTGATGTTGGTCAGTTTAGGAAACCATGTTGGACCTTTTCAGGACCGGTTCTATATCTAGTGGTTCTGGGTTTGAGTTCTGCCAGAACGTTATGGTTTTGGACCCTGTGTGAAATGGGTCAGACTTCAGAACTGGTTCTGGACCGGGTCGGGTCAGGGTTTGGGTTTCTTTTGATGTATAAATGGAATCTTCTCTTAAGCATAGCTTGGGTCGGTTCTGGACTTTTGACCATGGAGGGGTTCTGCTCGTGGTTCTGTTTGTGTTCTTTGAGGTTTTTTTTTTATCTGGTTGGTCCAAATGGTTCTGGCTTTGCTGGGCCGGGTTTGGACCGGTTCTGTGTGCGCTTCATGTTCCGTGTCGAGTTACGGCATCTGGCCTAATCATGGGCCTCAAACCGGGCCCGCGGGTCGCCGGGCTTTGTGCCGGGTCCGGGTCGGTCCCGCATTTAACAAGCGCCTCCGACCCGATCAGAGCTCCGCGCGGCGCCGGGTCGGCAGACGGGCCCGGCTGTTTGATGCCTAGTTTTTTCCGCCGACCCAGACGAACAGAACCGAGCCCGTTAACGGTCCGTTTCTGTCTCCGCAGGACTACATGCAGAACGTCCACGGGAAGGAGATCGACCTGCTGCGCACCACCGTGAAGGTACCGGGCAAGAGGCCGCCCCGGGCCGTGTCCAGCGGCGCCGCCGGGCCCAGCACCAACGGCCTGGTGAAGGACATGAGCAGCATGCAGCTGGGTCAGAACCCAGGTAGGTCCGGACGCTCCCGGGTTCTGGTCTCCGGGCCGACACACGAGTTCCGTCCGGTTCTGAGACAAAGCTCTGCGACCCAAACACAGGAGGGTTATTAAAAAGCCCGGTTAGCTCCAGCCGGTCAGAACCGGTACCGTTTGGGACCTTCAGCAGCAGATGTTTCAATGAAATCTGAAAAGTGTGGCAGGCACTTGATTTCAGGCCTCTCTCCCCTGGTTCCCCCAAATAAAAACCCAGTTCTGGTTCTGGCCTCCTAGGTTCTTCAGACGGGTCAGAAGGTTCTGGTCCAGTTTGAAGCTGGGTCAGGTCCTGCAGCAGCTCTGATCAGTCAGGGTAGCTCTGGAGGAGCTGCAGAGAGCTCAGTTGGGAGGACTCCAGACGAAGACACCAGAACCACGCGGCAGAACCGGTTCTGGTCCGACGATACCGGCCTTCTGGATCTGGGCTCACCCAGAACACCCAGAATGCACCACTCCTTACTGAGAAGCCTGGTGGAAGGAGCAAACCTGGACCCGGACCACGGCTTCCTGGTTCTGTAAAAAGGTTCAGAACCAGAGCCTGCAGACACGGGTCCGGTTCTGCTGGGTTCTGGTGAATAAATTAGCCGACTGCGTCCTGAAGGAGGCGCCGTAACCCCCATGGCTCCTGTGTGGCGCGCTCTCCTCCAGAACAGCGGCTGTGAGGCTGAAACCAAGCGGGAGGTGCTGCTGGCATGAATATTCAGTGAGCTGCGCTCTAATTATGGTCATGAATATTAATGCAATCAGAGCTCGGGGGGGGGGGCTTTGTTTGATTTAAACCTGGATGTAGGAGGCTGCTGTATGCCCCCCCCCCCCCCCCCCCCCGTAGAAGATGCTGAGGAACAGGTCACATGACCTACAGAGAGGCTGAGGAGCAGGTCACATGACCGTCAGAAAGAGGCTGAGGAGCAGGTCACATGACCCACAGAGAGGCTGAGGAGCAGGTCACATGACCCACAGAGAGGCTGAGGAGCAGGTCACATGACCCACAGAGAGGCTGAGGAGCAGGTCACATGACCCAAAGAGGCTGAGGAGCAGGTCACATGACCGTCAGAAAGCAGGCCTAGAGAGAACGGTGTTAGTCTTCCAGTCTGGTTTCAGCGTCTCCGTCCATCAGAGCGTACAGAGATGTCTGCAACGATCATCTGCCCAACTGACCTCGCATGAAACGCCACGAGTATTGTGTCTGTTGATGGGAAGGTTGTGGGTTTGATTCCAGCTTCCCCTCCTGCCAGCCTGTGTGTGAGTCTGACCAGGAAACCAGGTTCACTTCCTTTAGCCTCCACCTGCTTCTAGTCAGTTTAGGTCTCTAAACAGCTGATTTAATGGAAGAGAGACAAAAATGGATTCAGATGAGGACAAATGACCCCCCCCCCCCTTCCTCCCCTCCGTCTCCTGCAGGTTTGGTGTCCAGCAGCTCGGCGGCGTCTCAGATGGCGAGCGGCGTCAGCCTGGTGTCCTTCAACAGCCGCGGCCCGGAGGGCATGCACCAGCGCTCCTACTCCGTCTCCAGCGCCGACCAGTGGACCGAGGCCACCGTCATCGCCAACTCCGGCATCAGCACAGGTCGGTGGCGCCGGATCCAGGTACCCCCTCCACGGGGGGGACCGGTGGGCCTCAGCGCGGAGCTGCGCGCGGGGGCCCACCGTCCGTCTGCCATTGATCCGGCTGTCAGAGCCCGGTGCTGCCTTAACTGTTTGTCAAGCTAATGGCCTCGGCGGGCGTTAGCGCTGGTGCTCGACTTGAAGTGGCGGCGCTACGTCCTCGGCGCCGAACCCTCGCAGACTGACGGCTGTCGGCCTGCGGTCTCCCTGTGGCGGCGTTTAAAGCTGTGAAGCACTCCCAGGGGGGCTGTAGGGGCTCTCTGAGCGTCGGCCCGGCGTTAATGACAGGAGGGAGGCTGGCTTTAATCCAGAGCGTCATTTATTCATCATCATTCAGCCAGGGTCAATAAAGAGCCCCCGTAAACAAACCGGGCCAGCTTCTACTTCAAATCTCCCCTCATTTATAGATTTAACCGTGTTAAATCTATAAATGAGGCCAAGCAGCCGGCTATGGAGGTTCAGGTTTAATAAAAGGGACACGGAGGCCTCCTGTTAGCGCTACACTTGATCTAAATCGGTTTACCTGCAGCTCTTTGTCACAGATTAGCTAAACAAACATGACGCGTTATCACAGGGTTCTGATGTAGGTCCAGCTCCTGCGGTTCCTAGGTCCCAGCTAGCTGAAGGAGCCGGTCGGAGGTAGGGAGGGCGGGTGGGGGGGGGGGGGGGGGGGGCCGTCTCCGGCGGCAGGGCTGCAGATGGGGGGCCGTTAATTGCACGCTCGGGGATGGCGTCTTGTCAGCAGAGATAAGTTGTCACGTTTTCCACTTGAGCTGAGACTAAACGATTGTAGAATAAGTTATGGCCGTCCTTGGGGCTGTCTGCGGTCTGGGTGCGCGGCGCCGCGGCGGCGTGCTCCCCCCACGCCCCCCGCGCTGATGTCAAGGCGCCGCGCCGCCGTCATATTGATGGACGCTGAGTGTTGTTTTATTCTGCCGCTGGTCACAGCTGTCAGCAGCCGCCTGGAGAGCCAGAGAGACCCGGCTCCCGGCGCCGGCAGACCCGACTCTGGTGTGGACCGGCTCCACCACCGCCGGGTGTCAGGATCAGTGTCTTTACATGTCAGGGTGTACGGACGCCTCAGAGTCCTCACCTCGTGTAGACCCGGGAAGAACAGGAGCTCTCTGACATGTTTCTAACGTAAAACGGGCTTCGGTCTGGACCTGATCCGCTCAGAACCAGAACAAAACTACCATTTTAATGTGAAAAACTATAGACGCACACTGCAAAAACGGACCTAAAAGTAAGTGAAATTTGCTTAGAATGAGTGTATTTGTCCCTGATTTGAGCAGCAAGTTTAAATGATCTGCCAATAGAATAGGAAGAACTCATCTCATCATCTTATTTCACGTAAATATATCTAATTATCTTATCTTAACAGTCAAAATACTAATTCCATTGTCAGATAATCTGATCTACCTGCTCAAATTAAGGGTGAATACACCCGTTTCAAGTCAAATGTACTTGTTTTAGCTCCCTTTTTGCCGTGCAGCGCCTCCTCCTGGCTAATTCCTCTTCTATCTTGCAGACACCGGTCTGGGAGACTCGGTCTGCTCCAGCCCCAGCATCTCCAGCACCACCAGTCCAAAGATGGAGCCGCCTCCATCGCCGCACGCCAACCGCAAGAAGCACCGGCGGAAGAAGAGCACCAGCAACTTCAAAGCGGACGGCCTCTCTGGTACTGCAGAAGGTAGCGCCATCTCACCTCCCCTCGCCTCTCCCTTTCCTCACCTGGGTTGGACCCCCCAATCAGGCCGCTAATCCGCCCCAGTGCTGCCCACGTTGGTGTCAGCAGAATTTAAGACCCGGGTCTGGAAACGCCGTCATGTGATCGCCGGAGAGTCCGGACCTCTAGCGAGAGGGAAGGACCTCCCCATCCTGCCATTCTTCAGCCCTTCATCCTCTCCACCATCTTTGATTTTCTTCCACCGGGCAGATTCGCCCCAAAGTGTCAGCGTTTGGTAAACAAATTAAACAATTTAAACAAAGACTAAAGACAGTTTTTAAATGGTACCAAAAACGCTTTAAACAAAGACTAAAACCAGTTTTAAATGGTACCAAAAACACTAAACAAAGACTAAAACCAGTTTTAAATGGTACCAAAAACACTTTAAACAAAGACAAAAAACAGTTTTTAAATGGTACCAAAAACACTTTAAACAAAGACTAAAACCAGTTTTAAATGGTACCAAAAACACTTTAAACAAAGACAAAAAACAGTTTTTAAATGGTACCAAAAACACTTTAAACAAAGACTAAAACCAGGTTTAAATGGTACCAAAAACACTTTAAACAAAGACTAAAACCAGGTTTAAATGGCACCAAAAACACTTTAAACAAAGACTAAAACCAGGTTTAAATGGCACCAAAAACACTTTAAACAAAGACTAAAACCAGTTTTAAATGGTACCAAAAACACTTTAAACAAAGACTAAAACCAGTTTTAAATGGCACCAAAAACACTTTAAACAAAGACTAAAACCAGGTTTAAATGGCACCAAAAACACTTTAAACAAAGACTAAAACCAGGTTTAAATGGCACCAAAAACCACTTTAAACAAAGACTAAAACCAGGTTTAAATGGCACCAAAAACACTTTAAACAAAGACTAAAACCAGGTTTAAATGGCACCAAAAACACTTTAAACAAAGACTAAAACCAGGTTTAAATGGCACCAAAAACACTTTAAACAAAGACTAAAACCAGGTTTAAATGGCACCAAAAACACTTTAAACAAAGACTAAAACCAGTTTTAAATGGCACCAAAAACACTTTAAACAAAGACTAAAACCAGTTTTAAATGGCACCAAAAACACTTTAAACAAAGACTAAAAACCTGTTTTTAAATTGTACCAAAAACACTTTAAACAAAGACTAAAACCAGTTTTAAATGGTACCAAAAACACTTTAAACAAAGACTAAAACCAGTTTTAAATGGTACCAAAAACCACTTTAAACAAAGACTAAAACCAGGTTTAAATGGTACCAAAAACCACTTTAAACAAAGACTAAAAACCAGTTTTTAAATTGTACCAAAAACACTAAACAAAGACTAAATCAGAATCAGACATACTTTAATAATCCCAGAGGGAAATTGCTGTTTCAGTACAACCGCCAAGACTAAACCAGTTTTTAAACATTTTTTAAACAAAACCAGGCGGTTCTAATGCTTAAACCACAATGTTTCAATTCTGAAACGTTTAAAGTCCTAAAGCTAATTAAAGCCTAGATAGAAAAGATTAATAAAATAAAAATCCCAGTGTAAACAGTTCATGGTCATGGTTAAACCAAATAACCAAACACTCTAATGAAATTCCTAAATTTGGAAATTGAAGTCTATAATAGAGAATTTGAACTCGTTTTTGAAAACCAGCCTTAAATCCAGTTAAAGTGGGACTGATTCTAAGCTAAAATCTTTTTAAAGTCCAGCTCCAGACCTGAAAACCAGTCAGTATCCAGAGTTAAGCTGAGCAGAGGCCTGGTGGTTCTGAGCTTTAAGCCCGGCTCAGATTCTGGTAGAATCTGTCGTTTGGACAGAAACGGACTCATGAGCGTCCTGCTGCGGCCTCCACCCGTCACCTGCTGACTGGAGGAGAATCAGCCATGGGTTAAAGTTAATTTTGCGGCTGCTGCCTCCTGATTGGCTGATCCCACCGCAGCCCCGCCCACCCCTCGTGGGCGGCCGGTTATCATTCCTGCGTTTAGTGATGGAGGCAGCTCTACGCCGCTCTGTGGATGGCTGAACAGATGTGGCGGCCGCAGCAGATGTGTAACGGTCGTCCCTCCATCACAGACATGACGAGTGGCTGTCTGGGTGACGGACGGCCGCTGCATCTGTCCTACCATCTTCTGCTTTCTGTGTAAATCTCATTCTCTCTCCTGACGCCGTCTTTATTCCTTTAATCCTGAGCCTCCATCACGCCGCCGCTCCATCCTCACCTCCTCCGACCGTCACCAGCAGACTCGCCCCCCTATTAGTCAGCCAGAGAGGCTTAAGTGAAATATTATAAATAATCCAGCGTATTGAAATCTTTTATCAGCTGTGTCACTTTCATTATTCAATAAGCGATTAGTAACAGTCTTCCCAATTTAGCCATTAAGCACTGAGCGCGCTCAGTCGGCCGCCGGCCCGCAGCCTGTCACGCCGGGCGGGCGGGTGAAGTATCTTCGTGTCAGCGCGCCGCCCGGTGTAATTTACGAGGGGGGACCGCCCTCTGCGGCCCCGCTCCCCCTGGTAGGACCACACACACCGACGCACCATCACAGGTGAGTTCACCTGCTGGAATTAGAGCAGGCTGAGCAAAGTGTTCAGTTCTCCTTCATACATACATTATAATACAGTTAACTCTGAACCGTTGTTACTGCAGTTTAATGACAGCCTGACTTTGTTGCTTTTGGCTGAATCTCTGACAAATGCCAAAGGAAGCAGTTCAGCCCAGCTTCCACACATGACTTCTAAAGGTTTCATAGCCTGGCCTGAAGTAAAGGATCGGCTGAAGGATGGTGCAGCTCTCTGCTGCTCTCTGGGTAGCTTTCTATGTGTCAGACACACTCTTAGTTCATCTGCTGGACACGTTTTAGTTCTCGCAGTGGTTTGTGCGAGACCAAGACCAAACCATTTTTAAAGTCAGGCCAGAAAAACTCATTTTAAACAAAAAAATGGTTTAATGCAAGGACAAAACCAGCTGTGAACCAAGGTCTAAACCAGTCCTAACCCCACCATAAATTAAGGTCTAGACCAGTCCTAAACCGGCCATAAACTAAGGCAAAAATCCAGTCTAAACCAAGACCTAAATCAACTGTAAACCAAGGCCTAAACCAGCCATAAACCAAAGCCACAATCAGTCGTAAACTGAGGTCAAGACCAGTCCTAATCCAGTCTAAACCAAGACCTAAACCAACTGTAAACCAAGGCTTAAACTGATACAATACCAGCCATAAACTAAGGCAAAATCCAGTCTAAACCAAGGCTTAAACCGGTCCTAAACCAGTCATAAACTAAGACCTAGACCAGTCCTAAACCGGCCATAAACTAAGACCTAGACTAGTCCTAAACCGGCCATAAACTAAGACCTAGACTAGTCCTAAACCGGCCATAAACTAAGGCAAAGAATCTGGCCTAAACCAAGGTTTAAACCAGTCCTAAACCGACTATAAACTAAGACCTAGACTAGTCCTAAACCGGCCATAAACTAAGGCAAAAATCCAGTCTAAACCAACTGTAAACAAAGGTAAAAGAAGCCATAAACCAAAGCCTAAATCAGTCCTAAACCAGCCATAAACTGAGGCAAAAATCCAGTCTAAACCAAGGCCTAAATCAACTGTAAACCAAGACTCAAACCGGTCCAAAACAGCCATAAACTAAGACAAAAATCCAGTCTAAACCAAGGCTTAAACTGGTCCTAAACCAGCCATAAACTAAGACCTAGACCAGTCCTAAACCGGCCATAAACTAAGGCAAAAATCTGGCCTAAACCAAGAACTAAACCAGCTGTAAACCAAGGCCAAAACCTCTCCTAAACTGAGGCTTAAACCAGCCCTAAACCAGCCATAAACTAAGGCAAAAATCCAGTCTACACCAAGACCTAGACCAGCTGTAAACGAAGGTAAAAGCAGCCATAAACCAAAGCCACAATCAGTCATAAACCGAGGTCTAAACCAGTCCTAAACTAAGGCAAAAATCGGGACAAACCAAGGCTGGAACCAACTGTAAACCAAGGCCAAAGCCGGTTGAAAACTAATACTTCAGCCAGTTTTGCACCAAAGCCAGAGTCAGTTTTATGTCCACAATATTTTCTGGCCTACACCAGTCCACAAGCTCAAAGGCCCAGTGTTCCTTTTAGACCAGGGATCTTCATCTCCGGTCCTCCAGGGCCGCTGTCCCTGGTCCAACACCCCTGAGTCAGATAATCAGGTCCTCAGCAGGACTCTGGCGACCCTGACTGCAGGCTGAGGAGCTAATTCAGCCGTTTGATCCAGGTGTGGTGGACCAGGGACACGTCTAAAGGTTCCTGGAGGACTCCTGGGTCAGACCAAAGCCTGGTGGGTCAGAGTGCTGATCTTGGCCTCGTCACCTTTGCTGTCTACCCTACAAAGCTGACTTCTGTCTCCCACGTCTCTACGTCTGAAGTTTCCTCAGAGCAGACGCGCTCCAACCCTCCTTTTGACTCTCCAACCGGTAAACTCCCACCAGGCGACCAGAACAAAGGTTGCTGGTTCACTGCCTGTCCAGCAGGTACGCTGCACCTGCAGCGGGGCGCTGACACCAGGAATTCCTTTAAAGTGGCGTCAATCAGGTGGAAAGTCAGCGGCCCATTACGGGTTTAGTCAGGTGGGGAACAAAGAACGGCGCAGAGGAGAGCAGGTGGTCCGACTGGACTCTGGTTCTACCGCACAGACCCACCTGAAAACCTGCTTTTACTGTCAGACAGCGACAAACCTCTAAGAAAATAATGCCGACATGTTTTCTCCATGTTTCATCTCGCATCGAGCTGCAGAGATTCCCACCTGTAAGCGTCGGCGTGACCGCAGCTCCGGGTCGGGTCAGAACCGCGGGTAAACGTGGGATGAATCAACTTCCCGTCCTGCCTCAGAACCCACTCCCACTCCACAGACCTGAGAACAATCGGCTGCAATATTTTCCAGGTTATTAATGTTGTAAAATGCGGCGAATAATATGGGGAGTAATGACCTGTGTCGCAAAGCAATACTGTGTGCGCTGACATTTAAGGCTTTTAATTTGTGTTTCCTGGGGCCCCCGCCTGTCGCACGGCCGGCCGGACCCGGCGCGCCGCGTGACGGGCCCGCCTGCGCGTCCCGCTGGAAACGCTGGATGTTTGCTCTCCTCTGTTTGTGCTGCGAAAGGTTGCCGGTGTCAGAGTTCACAAATTGCCTCGGCGCCACCTCCCTCCGTGCGAATGTCACCCACAGTAGCCGAGAGCGTCGGCAGTAATTACCAGGAACGCCGGCGTTTCTGTGTGCGCATACGTTTAGCCGTGCGCGGCCTCGACCCGCAGCGTTTGAACCGACACACGCGTTGAGCGAGCTGCAGGGAGGACGTGCCGAGCATCAAAACAACCACCGTTAAACGCTTTTATTCACAAAATGTTAATATTGGAAGCTGGAATGGAGGGAAATATGAGTTCTAAGTCGGCCTGAAAAACTACATTTCCACCACGATGTTCTAAAATGTGATTTAAAAGTCAAGAAGACGCGTTTTTCTGGGCGGACCTTTATCTCCTGCTTGGTTTTATTTACATCTATTATAGCAGAGATTTCCCCATTATCACCATTTCTGGCAAATTAAATACGTTTGTCAGTTTATCTGATTATTTTAAAGTTTTTTCTCACAATCAATGAAAATAGTCTTGAAAATAGGTTCTTAACACATTTTAGAGGCTAAAATACAGATATTTATATTTTTAGTTCATTATTCTAAACTCGTTCAATGTTTTCCATGTTTTGTGAACTTTGGAACTATTTAACATTTCTGTTACCAAGACTAGATGGATGCTGAAACCAGTTTTAAACCAGAACCAGTTTAGAGCCACGACCAGAACTAGTTGCCACTTAAAGCCAAACTCAGGCCAAATGCATCAATACTGGAATCAAACCGACGTCTGAGTCAGTCCGGACTAACAGAACAACGTTCTAAGCCAAACCCAGAGGAAGACAGGAGGTTGAAACTAGTTTCAAACCGAAGCTAGTGTAAAACCAAGACTGAAACTGGTTTTCTACTGGAGCTAAATCCCAGTTTCAAACCGAAGCTGCACAAATTTACAGCAAAGCCACATGCAGTTCAGAACCAAAGTTCTGAATGTAAGCCAAAACTGGTCTGAATCCGGTCTGAATCTGGTCTGAAACTGGACTGAATCTGGTCTGAGTCCGAGTTGATCTTTGGACGAGATTAGTCTGGAGCAAAGGCCCAATTCCTGTTTAAACTAAAACCAAGAACTAGTGATAACTCAAAGCCTAAAGTGGCCTTAGAGGACAAAATCGGGTTTCAAACCAAAACCAGTGTAAACCCAAGGCGTAAACTGGTTCCAACTCAAAGCCAGAACCAGTCAGAACCTTTAAACAAGGACCCACTAAGAACCAAAGCTGCTTCGGTTTCAAGCTGCTGCTGAAACCAGTTTTAAACCCAAGCCTAAAAGGAACCCTTTTGATTTAAGGCTGAAACTGAAGTAAAAACCCGTTTCAAACCAGTTCTAGAAACGCGACTGCATCCGATGCTAACCGGGTCGGAACATTAGGCTGATCGTAGGTTCATAGCAGCCGATGGCTCCAGGTTTCAGGCTAGTTTTCTCGAGCTTTGTGTTGAAGTGGTTCATACCGTGGATCAGAATAAACGGGTCGTCCCATCAGCAGCAGAACAAAGACTAAAGCTTTATTTGGTAACGATCGGATCTTATAGGGTGTAGCTGCATGTGTCGGCCAGTAGGCGGCAGCAGAGAGCAGTGAGCAGAACATCGGACATATTCCGGGTCAGGAACTCGTCCGGACGTGTTTCACTGCGTCTCGCCGGCCTCATCCATCCGGGTCGGACCTCAGCGGCCCAGTTTTAGCCTCTGACCCCCCACCCCCACCCTTCTCCCCCCCGGTTTCCAGCAGCACAGAACCAGAGGTTCTGCTCTGAACTGGACCCAGAGACTTCTGCAGGGTGATTTGATCGACCTTTAGCGTTACAAGCTGACGAGTGCGGCTTTAAATGTCACGCTGGTTCCTGTCCACCCAGGAGGGGGCTGTAGGTCCAGGTGGGGGTGCAGAGCGCCGACTGATACCCCCCCCCCCCCTCGGTTCTATTCATTAGCTGCTCCGGGTCAGCGTGCAGCGCTTAAATCACAAACAACGTCTAAGCTGTGGCGCTCGGGGCAGGGGGCAGGGTCACCCCCACCCTGCGCTCCCCCTGGAAGCAGAGCATCATGGGAGTTTAATTATGACGGGAGCCTGCGGGGCCGGGGCGGCGCTCCATCGGCGGGCCGTCGCTCAGAACCAGGGGAGGTTTGAGCGGCTGGAAGGTGTTCTGGGAGGAGCTGAGGGAGATGTTTAGAAGTTATTCCTGAAATGGGGTCCAGAAGAAGAAGTGACACCAGGTTAGAACCCGGGCTGAGGTCCTCTGTGGTTCCTACTGGACCTCTGGCCCATGGGCCGGGTCCAAAACTATAACCGTAAAGCAGAATTTAAGCTTTATAGTAATTGGTTAATTGGACCTGAGTGAAGTTTGTGGGAAACCCAAGCAGTTAGGTTAAAAATTGGGATTAAACCAGTAAAGGATGCCTCATTTAGCCGCCAGCATGGCCCCAAACTAGCTTTTAGTTATTTTTTTAAACCTTTATTGACATTTTAAAGAAATATCAGTGGCTCTGGCTGAGGAAAGACCTTCAGACGAGTAAAAAGGAAGCAGAAATGGAAGAAAGGCTGCAGGGCGGTCGTTTCCGTTGAGTCATCCTGTTCCTGGACGTCCTTCCTGGTCCTTTCAGAGTAAAAGCCCCCTGGCGCTCTGAACCCCGCTGTGTTTTCTCTCCCCCCGACAGAGCAAGAGGAGAACTTCGAGTTCACCATCGTGTCGCTGACGGGCCAGACGTGGAACTTCGAGGCCACGTCGTACGAAGAGCGAGACGCCTGGGTGCAGGTCATCGAGAGCCAGATCCTGGCCAGCCTGCAGTCCTGCGAGAGCAGCAAGAACAAGGTGACGCCGCCTTCCAGTGGGGTGGGGGGGGGGGGTTCTGGAGGTGTTTGGGAGGACCTGGTTGTTTGTCACTAGCGGCCATCTCCACATTTACTCCACGTCTACTCTCCCATAATTACAGAATACCAATTACTGTAGCTGCAGCCGGGCTCCACCTGCAGCAGGCGGCTCCATCTCAGCCGCCGTGTTGACGCCTCAGGCTCCTTCCAACCCCCCCCCCCCCCCCCCCTCCTCCTCCTCCCTCCGCCCACCCAACCAAAACCGTTTCATTTGTCGGCCATGTTATTCCTTTCTATTCCAGACGTGGCCTGAAACCGCGCTGCCTCTCATCTGCGTCTGTGTCGAGCTCACGTGACGCTGGGTGGGGGGGTGGGTGGGGGGGGCTGGCAGCAGGGAGCCTGTTTTAGGCGTCCGTCAGGGTTCAAGCGGCCGTAAAGTCAGCAGAAACCTCCAATCTGGTCCTTTTCTTGTCTTTCAGTCCCGGCTGACCAGCCAGTCAGAGGCGCTGGCCCTGCAGTCCATCCGGAGCATCCGAGGCAACGGCCGCTGTGCCGACTGCGACGTTCAGAGTGAGTGGGAAACACTTTGAGTGGCCAGAAAAAGGCTCCTTTCATGTTTAAAACGTCAGGCTACGTCTGTGCCCAGTAGAACAGACTTTTATGTAGGGTTCACTGAGCCAACGACCGGTTTTCACCCCCATGTTCTAACAAACGGTGCAGACCCAAGCTGAGAATCTCCTCAAAGGTCTTCGGTCTCCTGAAACCCGTCTGGTCTTCCCCCCCCGTCTCACGCAGACCCGGACTGGGCCAGCCTGAACCTGGGCGCCCTGATCTGCATCGAGTGCTCGGGCATCCACCGCAACCTGGGCACCCACCTGTCCAGGGTGCGCTCCCTGGACCTGGACGAGTGGCCGCTGGAGCTCATCAAGGTGATGTCGGCCATCGGCAACGAGCTCGCCAACGGCGTGTGGGAGGCCAACGCCCAGGGACGCCTCAAACCCGGGCCCGACGCCAGCAGGTAGGGTCAGGAACACATTTATGGGACCGTCCGGCGGAACCAGGTGTTTATCTTAGAGCAGGCGTGCCCACGGTGCCGCCCGGGGGCCATTTGTGGCCCCTGTACTGATTCTGGATGACAAACTGAATTTCAAGAAAGATTTGGTACAGGTGGCTGATGCAGATGGAAGATTTTAGTTTTAAAAGTTAAAATCCAACAATTGAAAATGTAACGAATATTCATTTTTTAATGAACACTCTTTTGACTCTTTAATTTCATAGTAACATCTGTCCAATGACATTTAATTACGCAAATGCAGACTTTGGTGCATTAAAATCTGCTTTGAATTCAATTATTTTCAAGTGTTTTCAAAGAACAACCGACCCAAATACTGTTCTAATGTTGCTATACCTAAAAGAGTTCAGTTTATTATTGTTAAAGAGTCAAATTTAATTATTCAGAATAATTTGCAAACTGGAAGACCATCTTTTAATATGACGAATGAGCAAAACCCTCTTTTAAATTCTGGATCTTCAATGATTTTCACATTAATTTCCGTCGAAAAATCTGACTAATAATTTAAAATGATCATATTTTGTAAAGCAGGTAAAAAAATTCACATAATTTTTCTGGTTTATAGAAAGGTTCGTTTTTTTGGACCTCGAGTTCCGCTGACTTGACAGTTTTGGCCCATGTACCGAAAAGCTTGGACACCCGTGTCTTAGAGGGACAGAATAAAACATTTAGATCAGCAAACCTGACCCTCTCCTGTCGGTTTATCTCCACCTGTTCTTACCTGATTCAGGGACGCTCAATATTCTACAATCTGTCCCTAAATCTCAGGGTTGAAGGTAATTTCTTTCTGGTTCTTGAGCATTTCGCCTGGAAATAAAACATTTGGACCCTTTTTTTCCTGCAACGACAGTTCGAGTCTCGTGGGACGCGGTCTTCTGACGTCGACCTTTGATCCAGTTGGGTTTTGGCACATTTAGTGTGAAAGTTGAGATTCAGTTTTGCTGTCAAACGTTTAGGTTAAGGCATCAAATCCACTTGGTTGACTGTAGGAAAAGGCCCAGGAGGCTCTGTATACCAGCTAGAACTTCTCCCTCGTTATTAAAAGGTTCTGTTTGGTTCTTGGTTGATTTCACTTCCTAACGGGAAGCTTTGACCTCTGGGGTGACGTCTCCTCTGTTTTTTTTGGCTCGGTTTGGGGTGCAGTGCTGGCAGTTGCAGCCAGGGGGCGGCGTGTCAGTGTCAGTGGGAAACGCTAACAGATCGGTGAATCTGGCATGCCGTTGTGTGAGCTCGTGTAATTATGCGTCTCTGGGAGGCCATCATAACAAATTAGAGCATAAATATCCCCCCCCCCCCACCACCCTGCACTCACCCCCACCCAACCCTCATTAGTCAACAGAAGCACCTTATAATTACTCCTCCCTGCTCACAGCACACCAACATTTTAACCCTGCGCCTCCTGAAGAGCCACGTCCTGGTCCTGGCTGGATCACAGCTAAACCCGGAGCGCTCCTCCACCCCAGCACCGACGCTCCTTATCGCTGCTCGTGTTGTTATTTATTTATGAATCTGAAGCCCGGCTCCCCCAGAAGAGATTAGAGGAGGAGGTCAATATTATCTCAATTAACCCGCGACGCTCCACTGCAGCTCCATCTCTCCCCTCCGCCTCCTCTTTCCTGTCGATAGTATTTATCAGTCCATTCCTTAAGTGGCTCGCTGTTTGTCCTCTTCCCCTCCATAAATCCCGCCGGTCCCCGGTCCTCCCTCTCCCATCCTTACATCGTTTCTCCACCTCTGCCGGCTCACTTCGGAGGCCGGCCTCCGTCTCCCAGATGATCAGGATGCGGCACAAACGCCGCCGATCTTACAGCGAGGACATTTGCTCAGAATTTACATTAAAGCCGCAGAATTAGTTATTGATCACGGACGCGTCCAGAGGATCAGGGAAAGTGTAATTGATCCATTTCTTCCTGTCTGTGGGGAAACTAAACCAGCAGAAAGTGAAAAAGTGAAGCCTGTCCTGGTCGTTTTAATGCAGTGAGTGCAATTCACACCGGTCACCAATAGGTGGCACTGTGGGTTGGGGAGGTACGTCATAACTCCCTCCATTAAAACCCTTATGTGAATAAAATCCTCGTATGAGTCCGCCCCAGATAAGCCAGGCCGCCGGCTAACGTCCAACACCGTTAGCTACATTAGCATAATAACAATAAAGCGACATAAAAGGCAGTTTCTTAAAAAAAACTAAAAACATTTGCATATCTTATCTCGAGGTGATGCCAAACAGCATAAAGATGACCGATTATTTTCTTTTATATCTTAAAAACTGACACGTTTATGTAACGTAGTTTTACAGCTAGCATGCTAGCAAGCTAATCGGGCAAATCTCAGCGATTTTTCCCAAAACTGCGAACATGATCCTGATGTGGAGAAGCTGCTGTGGTAAACATCCTCAACTGGGGGTGTAAATCTGACCTTTGAACTCTGATAAATGATTAAAAAAATCAACCGTTTATTAAAATGCGATCAGGATATTCCTCACATGAGCCTGAATAGTCGGTGTGCTGCAGTCAGCGTGAACATTTTCCAATTTCCCAGTTCCACAACTTGAGGAGACCAGGGAACTGGTTCCCGCTGTGGGAACTGAGCACCAGAAGGTTCTTCAGTTTCTGGTTTTGGTATTTTTGGTTTATTTTAAGCTCACCTACTGCTCGTGGTAGCTTATAGTTATAAAATGCTTCATGGAGGTGGAGGGTCTGCCTTCAGACTTTAGCCTGGCTTTGTTTCCTGTCTCTGTGAGAGGAGAAGAGAGGAAAGAAGAGGAGAGGAGAGGAGAGGAGGGGAGGGGCATGTTGTGGGTTTAACTCCCTCTTTGTGTGTGAATCTGAACCTTTGGACCCGGCCCCCTACATCACAGCATGTTAGGGGGGCCAAACAGGGAAGAGGCCATAGAGAAGTGGAAGCCAGTGGAGGCTTTTGTTCGGACGAGAGGAAAGGCTGAGGGATGGAGAAACGACCCCCCCCCCGCCCCCCCTCCTCTCGTGGTCTCTCAAGTGAGTAATAGAGGCCGAAATTTCATTTTGCAAGTGGCTGATTTAATGATCCAAAGGGTAATTAATGGCCTGATTATCTTAATGTTAAATATGGCCAGCAGCAATTACGCTGACCTCCTGTCTGTCATTGCTGCCCCCCCCCCCCACCGCCACCTCGCCTCCCAATTAGGTGCTGTGCTGAGGTTTGGCAGAGGAGGTGGAGACGGGGATGGACAGCAAAAGAAGAGGAGAAGATGAACACCTTTATTTTTGAAGAGATGCTGCCTCACCCCCAGCACCCCCCACTGCCCCCCCCCCCCCCCCCAGCACCCCCCGCCCCCGTCCGTTCATCCTGCTGCCCCGAGCCACGGCCGGCCCAGGTCTCGTTAACATCAGCGCTGTCCCCCCTCATCGGTTCTGAGCCACAGACTTGTTGACGCGGTGGCGGCGGCGAGGCTGTGAGGCTCGGCGTGGACCGGCAGCAGCGGCGCCACAAAAAGACTCAGCCGTCCCCTAAACGTTCCCATTAACCTCTGGCTGCCCGCGGTCAGCCGTCATCACCTCGGCTGGCGCGCCTGCCCGGTGCCGCACCCCAGCTGATGCCACCGCCCATGGGCCTGCTAACTTTGGGCCCGCTGCCCACCAACGACTGCCCCCCGCCCCCCACCCACCCCCCCGGGGGGACTGGCTGGCTGCGCGGTCCTCAGCGCCGCCGCTCATCGCTTTAATTGGGTGTCGAGTGGAGCGTCAACACCAGCACCCAGGGCCCGAGCAGCTCCGTTTGACGCGGCGTGTTAGCGGGCCGGGGCCGACGTCGGGTGACAGCGCCCCCTGGACACTGAACCTCTCCTGCCCCCCCCCGACCTTTGGTGCCGTTTGGCAGAGTAAATGGATTCACCAGCACCCAGAGATTGGACCCAGAACCTGCCGGGGCCGCAGCTTCAGTTTGATGAATGTTTAACTGTTGCTTTTTATTGTAAATAAAAGCAACAAATAAATAAAATAAATCCTGTATTTCCTCTCTGGGATATTTAAATGTAATCATCCATCCATGGCTTAATACCAGTGGTACCGAGTCTTTAGTCGTTCAGAGTTCCTCTCTTCTACATTTTAAGCAGAGTTGGGTTTAAATCCAGGTTCTTTTGGATTTCTGTTGCATTTTTTTTAATTTAATTTAAACGTCTTTGGTTATTTTCTTTTTTAAATGAACATAAACCCCAGTTACTTTATATCTACTTATAGTAGACGCCTTCTCTGCTGTGAATATTTCCGCTGATCAGAACCAATCCGGTTTTGTTTGGGTCCATTTTCCCGGGGCGTGTTGGGTTTAAAACACTCGGCTTTGTCCCTTTTCAGAGCTGGAAGTGCTGCAGAAGAGCCAGTGAACGTTTATTGGCTGCTGCTACTATCTCGGTGGAGCCAGGTCCTGAATGTATTGATCCCTGCTGGCAGAGTCAGAACCAGTGAATCGTTCTCCGGTTTCTCTGGTTCAGATGGGTCCTCTGCTGATGTCTCTGTGGTAAAAATGACGAATCCCCGCTGGGAAACGCGCCACGGGTTGAAGGTTGACGGACGGTCCTCCGGGTCGGCGGCGTGGACGGCAGTGGGAGGCTCGGGAGCCACGCCCTTCCTGCGCCGGCAGAAAAACGAGCAGCGGGACGGCAGCTGAAGGATGGAGCGGCGGAGCCGTGCCTCCACCGTTTAACGGCGCTCCCCGCATGACGAATGCCCGGCCGGTAATAATTCAGCAGCAGGTCTGCGGCGCCGGGGGGCCGGGGGGTGGGGTGGGGGGGGGATTGGCGGCGGGACGAGGGCCCTTTATGGGAACAGATCCGTCTTGTTCGCTCCGTTCTGCCTGAAAAGGCCAGCGCTAACAGATTTAAAATTAGACCGCCGGCTTTTAATCTGGGCCGGGGTGCAGGTGCGGCGGCCGGCCCGACACGGCGGCCGGATTGGGCTCGGGGGACCAGATGGGGCCACCAGGAGAAGAAGGCGTGCCGAGGGGGGCCCCGCGTCACAGCATAATTGCCCCCCAGGGTCAGAGGGAACGGCGTTGGGGGGCAGATCCGACTGCAGTCCTCATAAAGCCGACCTGAGCAGGACACGTGTCACATTAGACACGAATAAAGAGCCAGAGGCCCGCCGGGCTGCAGGGGCCCGTTTGCTGCCCCTCAGATCCACCTGAGCCGACGTCAGGAAGGCAGTCAGGACGTTTCTGGGTCCAGACGGCCTCGCAGGGACACTTCCCGTCTAGAGAGGCGTGAAGCCGACAAGCAAACATCAGCACCGCAACCTTTGGTGGAGATAACCGGCTTTCCCACGACGATCCGGCTCCGTTAACTCCCTCCAATCCCCCCCACCCCACCCCCCCCTGTTGAGTCCTCGTCGTTATCCGGCCAGAGCCGGCCCCTCGGCCCCCGCGTATGACAGGGGAAAAATAATTGGCCCCTGCACTCTAATTCATCTGTAAAAGGGAGGCCTTGATTAAATTAGTCCTAATAGACATTATTTTGTACATGACTGCCCCGCCGCTGCCGTGGCCGCGGCCCCCAGCTCGCCTAACAAGCCCTCCAATTTACTATTGACATTAAGCCGGCCGACACGAGCCAATCAGCGGGCCATTCATCGTCTGCGGCGGCGGCGGGGTTATGCTAATGCGGACTAAAAGCACAAACTAAATGCACATTCTTTATGCCTGAGTCATCAGATTAACCTCGGCCCGCTCCGCTCCCTTCCTCTGATAACCGAGGAATAAATAACCCTCTCCACACGCATCACACCGTCCGACGGCTCTGCTCCTGCTCGCTCGGAGCCAGCGGGGTCGGCTCCTGGAGCAGAAATTAATCCTTTCGGTTAAAGCCCCCCCTCGCTTCATCCGCCCACCCTCTGGCTAATTGGCTCAGTCGGCAAATTGCTGAGAGAATAAGAAAAAGAGTAGGGGGGTGGGGGGGGGGGTGCGGCAGAGTCCTCCTCGCGTCGCCCCGTAATGTGTTTGGATTGAATGGGTCCACGGCGAGCCGCAGCCGGCTGGTAAACATTTGAAACCTTGGGCGCAAACACACACTCCTCCCCACCGCTAATTCAGCCGCAGCTTCCACAGGGAGGGAAACGAGCGGCGCTGGAAGGTCCGGCGGGCCGTTTCAGGAGGGGGGGGGGCGAAAATACCAAGTAAATCAGCACCTGGGTCACATCCACGGAAACTGGCTCTGTCGCTTTATCGGGTCCGAATGAACTTCCTCCAGATTCCGAAACGAATTATTTCTGTGTACATTTAAATGCATCCCATGACGATTCAATATGTCAGCCATTTTGTCCTTTTTCTCTGCAAACGGTTGAAACAAATCCAGTCCAATCGTATTTTCAGATTTTCACCCTCCAGTCTAAATAAAATGCCCACATGAGGCTTTCTAAATTACAATATTTGTGACATAAAAGTAGCAGTCAGTGGACGAATGAGAGATATTTTTGACAAGCTGCCATCATTATTTTTATGTAAATTTAGCTGATCAGTCACATTTTCACTGGTTTCATTGGTCTTTACTTCCCCACGTCTAAAAGGCTGATTTATCTATTAATCTGTCCTAAAAACCCTCCATGGAAGCAGTGAAACGGTCCGCCTCACGGTTCGGTAATCCAGATTAATCTGAGCAGCATGTGAGCTGCAGTCACTCACTAATAAAACATCAACCGTCATCATTAGTTTAAGCTGATTTTAAGTTGAACCGGAAACCAGATATTCCCATTAAAACCGTACCTCTGTGTGGACTAAACCCTGATCCTAATTAATCTGGCTCCTCATTTGTCGCATTCACTCTCTCCCGTCTGGTCAGGAGAGACCCCGATGCTGCATTAACCCCCCCTCCGCTTCATTAGTGTCAGCCCGGTCCACTCATCTGCGTCCAGCTAATCTAGTAGGAAATGTCAATGGCTTCCCCAGCCAGGGAGCCAGAGCCGTCAGGGTCAGCGCCACCACTTTGTCCGCAACAAAAGACCCAGAGAGACTCAATTCCCCGACCGGAGCGGGTTTACCGGGAGTCCAGCGTTCCCTCGCGGGGAATCATTAAGCTGTGTGTTAAACAGCCGATTATTGGTTTATCAGCCTCAAGACGCTTCTCTAACCAAGTTAGCGCCTTACAATAGGAGAACTGCCGCTGATGACAGCTGGAAATTAGATAAATATGCCTGTTAGAAGTTTATTTTTTATGTTGGATTTCAGGAAAGGGTTTTATTATTTCTAAGGCCGTCTTTGTTTACCTTCTTAAGTCCTCTGTAAAGTTGAGAAAAACAGGAAGTTCAGTCAAAAAAGATGTGCTTCTGTCCGTAAAGATGTTGGAAAATGTATTTTTAATCTTCTGTCTGCTATCTGGACTACTTTAAACCAACTCTTTAAAAAAAACAAAAATAAATAAAAAGTAGCTTCCATTCAGTCAACACAAAAAGTACTGCAAACCCAAATGATGCCGACGCACAAACACACAAAACACACGCAAAGGAAAAATGCTGCAAGTAGCTAAAAGCTGCAAGCTAGCGCTGCATAACAGAAGTACTCCAGGCCACTAGGGGGCGGAGCCAGTTTCCAGCTTTCTTAACTTCTGCTACTTGCAGCATTTTGCCTCTGCGTGTGTTTTTGTGCGTTTGTGCGTCGGCATCATTTGTGTTTGCAGCACGTTTATGTGCTTGCAGTGCGTCTGCACCTCTTATCCACCACCGTAGATAATTAATACACATTATGGTGGTGTGGGCCGAGTACGGCGCCCTGAGGAGCTCCACTTTAAACGCTGTGACGCCTTTTTAAGGTCGGAGAAACAGGAAGCGCCAACATAGAAGCAGCAGTGCTGTTAGTTTTGAGTATTCATGACAGCCCGGCTGGAAACTGTCACAAATATCAGCAGGTTTGAGTTTAACGGCTGCGATTCTTTCCCTAAAATCTGACGGCAACAGAACCATTTAGCTAGTTTTATGTCTGAAAGCGGCTTCCTGTCTTGGGTTGTTTCATTTTTAGTCTCCTTGTGCGTGGATGCATTCTGTGGGTGTAAACCAGACCCAGACTGGTCGTTTAGTAGTAAATGTTGTTTTTTGTCGTTTTGGTCCGATTAGACCAACGTTTCCTTGTGAGTTCTGGTCCCATCCTGCCAGCTATGATGTAAGACGGACTTGCTGTGGTCCTGTGGGAACCGGGAGGCACCCGGAGGATCATCACTGTGACATGTAGTTAATTATCAGCTCCTCGTGGACTAAAGAAGGTGTCTGTGGTATCTTCTGCGTGCCGCGGCCCCTACCTCCCCCTCCTGTGATTACATCTCCACCCCCTCCTTGCAGACCTCCCCCCCTCGGCTCATCTCTAGTATCCGCGCAGCACCACTGGAGCGTCACGTTTCAGCCCAGAGATCAACTTCCCATTTCTCCTCACCTCATTTGCATCGCGGCAGCTCTGCCCGGGTTAACCCCTCCGTCTCCTCCTGCCTCGTGGCTGATCCCAGGCCAGCTCACCCCCGCCACCCTGGTTTTAATTATCTGTGCCTATCCAAGGGCAGCTAATGACCTGCTAATTGATTTCAGCCCTTCTTTTCCTCTCTGGCTTTCAGATCAAACCGAGCGGCCATGTTTCCTGGGTGAACTCGGAGCAGAATTAGTGTCCCTCACCTCTTCTTCCAGGGATTCATCTTTAAAGCACATTAGGTCAGGCAGTTAGCTGATGCTCCATCTATCCGTCTATTAATCTATTAATTAGAGGGCTAATTAGGCCAGAGGAGAAGCCACTGACACCACGTCACTCTTAACCCCGTTCCTTACCGCTCATTACCTCCCACCCACGCATCCTCCACCCTGTAATTAATGACGGGCTTTAACACCAGAGTCTGAGCTCGTTCATCTCGTGGCTGAAGGCAGAGCGCCGCGCGCCTCGTTTGCGCCTTAAAATGTTTTTCTGGACGAGGAGGCTAACGTTGGCTGCCGGGAAAACGTCTGAAATGTTTGCTAAGAGTTTGCTAACTTTAACCAGATGCATTATTAACTATTAAAACTAAGGCTTAGACTGCATGTTGTTCGGTAACATTATTGTAAGAATAATAAGAATAATGTTCCTTGAGTGTTCCTTTGGGATAGTGCTTATCGAATAGCGCATAGCGCCCCTTGGGGGAGCGTAAAGGTGTTGCAGGGGGTGAACAGCACCCCCTGCTGTTTGGTTTGCACCTGCAGTCAATAGTGTGATGAATACTATTAATAAACTTCCTAAAATAGTACAAAACTTCATGTAACTGAAGTTTGTCTTGAATATTAACGGCTAGATGTTGTTTTTGCCATACGAGGTTCATAGCTAGCTAAAAGCTGACTGCAGGTACGAGTCGGGCTAAAAGCCGTTTATATTGTTGTTAATATTATATAGTTGAAAAGCAACGTTGAAAGATTCTAGTTGTTAGAAACCAATGTTATGTTATAAATGAAACCATATATATATATATATATATATATATATATATATATATATATGTGTATATATGTGTGTATATATATATGTATATGTATATATATATATGTATATGTATATATATGTATATGTGTATATATATGTATATGTGTATGTATATATATATGTGTATGTATATATATATATGTATATATATATGTATATATATATGTATATGTGTATATATATATGTATATGTGTATATATATATGTATATATGTATGTGTATATATATATATGTATATATATGTATGTGTATATGGGTTCATTTTAAAAGGGATTGTTGGTAATCGCCAGAACAGCTTTAATGCATTACAGCAGAAAACAATAAATGTTACATTTTGACCCATTGTATTGGGATGGGGGGTAAACAGAAAACATTTGATCTCTAAAGAGATTTCTATCTTCCTTTTGCTACGTGGAAGATAGAAACTTTTCTGCTACATGAAGCAGGAATAAGAGGAATACTCTTTGTTCTTCCATTTCGCTCCATGTTTTTGCTAATAGTTCAGTATTTCTGTACAGATGATGGACTAACGTGAGCCAAAGTAAAGCATGTGTGTGTGTAGATGAATTTCTAAAGACTTTCTGTAGCACCCTGTTGGCCGTGGTTCTGGTTCTGGTCCCTGCGTTTCTCCGTCGTACCAAATGACTGGCAGGCTGTAGGCCAGATGATGAAACGAGAGTTTTGTCTTCTTGTTCCTGAGGAGGATCTTCTGTATCAGTCAGATGTCGCAGATTTAATTTAATCATTTACTCGTTTATTGGTAAAAACAGCCAGAAAGACCGGATTCACCTCCACGGTTTGTTGTGAGCCAGTTTAAATGTTTTATTTTGTCACCTGCTGCCCGTCTTGTTCACTTTCTGTTTTCTTTTACTTTCTTTTACTGCATTTACTAGTTTAATCACATCGATTCTTGTGTTTTTACGTCTTACTGTGTATCCTTCTTGTCGTTCAGTTGCTTTTTATCACATTTAGCGGCTCTTTTGTCGATATTTCATGAATTTTAGGCTTTGCATCTGGTAACTTTGCCTCATTTTATGTCATGTCTGTTTGAGTTTTTCGTAATGGCTCAGTAAAGAGCCGAGGCCCCCATTTTACTGCCGAGCTGATCGCTCCCTGAGAACAAATAAAAAACAACACATTTAACAGGAATTTAATATTTCTTTTGTACTTTTTTAGTACAAAAGAGCATCGGAATTTGAAACTACTAGTAAATTCATGTTTTAATCTGAACTTTATACGTTTTTTTCATGCATCTAGATTCATCCTGTATCAATATTTTAGGTTTTTCTGAGTATTTTCTGCAGCACATGTAAAACGACAGTCGTAGAGCGCAGAGGTTCACAGAGAATGAAATCAAATCACCAAAGTTCATCAGTAACATACGAAGTTTAATCTAATAAACCTTAGTGTCAGTGTTAGAGGTGGTGGAGGCTCTGGTTTGGTGCTTACTGTGGCCATCGTGATTGTCGGGGTGTGCGCCGCGGTTCGCCGATCCTTTAAAAAGGCGCACAGAGCAAAGGAGGAGGAGCAGCTGTGGGACGTCCATTGGTTGTCGGCACGACGCCCTCTGGCTCTAGGTGGACAGGAAGCTCGGCGCGTCTGCAAACACGAGCCGACAAAGCAGCCGCTGGGGGAGAACGCTGACGCTGAGCGAATACGCACAATAACAGGCGTCCTGAGCCCAGACAACAGGCAGGAAGTCCCAGATGCACCGCGGGGAGCTACGGCAAACAAGATGACGCTCTGGAGAGCAGAGGCCGACGTTATGAGCGAGCTAATGAAGCTGTCAATCAGCGGGTCGGCACGTCGGAGGCGTTACAGTCAGAACGAGACCTTAGAAGTGCAGCACAGGAAACAGATTCCTAGACTGGAGGCGAACCTGATCTCAATGAAAAAAGGAAAATATAGAGTGGAGAATAAAAGATTTTCAACTCTGTTCTCTGAATCCATCCATCGGTCATCCAGCAGACCAGCAGGCCATGTTCTGAGATGATTCCAGGTGAAATATCGACCATAACATCAAAACCTTTGTCTTCACGCTAAACCACAGGGATCTCTGGACATCACAGAAATTCGACACGAAATATTAGTTGAAGGAAAACCCGGATTAGAAACCGGCTCCTGTACATTTTCCGCGTTATAAAAGTAAAATGATAAAAAAAAATGTTAAACTAGGTCGCCAGATGCTGGTGAAGATTCTCAGTCATCCAGGTCACGGTCATTCCTAAAAAATTAAAAAACAAAACAACTGGAAAACTTTCTCAGCTCTTCACTACTCCAGACATTTGAATTGAGAAAGCTTTCTGGATGGGAAGCGAAACGTCTTCAAACTTCTTAAAGAAGGTCCAGTTGTTTTGTTTTTTAACTTTTTTTGGACTAGCTAACTAGATGCAGATCCGTCTGCAGCGACAGGGCAGTTATCTGTCTTCTGTGATATTAAACACTAACAGAGTTCTTCTATTTGTATGTTTAAATCAGTATTTTTGGAAAAGCACAGGAAACCCTCTTCAAATTACTCAGAACAATAAGAAGACAAATATTGACAATAAATAATCATCTGATTTTATGAGCTTTTCATAACCTTAAACAGATCCTTTAGTTTTTAACGTTTATTAAATTCTCACTCTGAAAGCATCTTTTTTTTTTTTACTTAGTCTCCATCTTGCGTCCCTTCGTGAATACCACAGTTTTTCAATTTCTTACATTTTACATCTCAGAGTTCATTGTTTTTAACATAAGCCTAAAGTTGGAAATAAATCTCTGAGGAATTGTAAAACTCTAGTTGCTGCTGCAGCCAGTTATTTTTTGCAGTTCTTAGCCCGTTTCTATAATTTTTATGTGTCTGTTAGCATTTTAAGGCCTTTTTAGGTCCAACATTTTTGTTTTGTTTTCACAATTTTACATATTTGCCTGCCAAAGTGATACATTATGATATTAGCCATCATGCTAAACCGATAGCTGCGGTCCAACCCCAGAATATTAAACGAGTATTTATGAAGAGTAAATGACCAGCGTAACACGATCCATTCCTCGAAGTTGGGTCATTTTAAGGATCCGTGTTGACCTGGCAGTGGCGAACCACCCAGGTAGTTCAGTTCAGTTCAGACTGAGCAAAAGACGGACCATACCTCTAAGGGAATAGAACCAGCAACAGTCATCGTGTTAAAGATCCAGTCGACGAAGTGGATGCATGACGGTTGTTTCCTCTGGCTGGTGCAGATTTTATCCTCTAATTTCCCTGACTGACACACACAAATACACATTATTACCCCTCTGGGCTCCGCTTGACATATTTGCATTGTGTGTGTGTGTTTTCCTGTCACAAGCGATCTCACCGGGACTCGTGTTTAATTATCTACCCAGCATGCCTCGGTGCCGAAAACGCAGCGCTTCCTCTAATGGGATGTGAAAAGGGACACGCACAGAGTCTGGGTGTGTGTGTGTACGCACTCAGACACATGTTAACACGTGCAGTCACACACACTCGGTGTGGTTAATTAGTGCAATTAGCCTCTCCAGTGTCCAGAGCTGTGTTTTCAGGAGTCGTTAACTCGTGACGGAGAGTCGCTGTTTACTGCAACATGCACTAAACACACAAACAAAATAAGCCCGAACATTCACACAAACCGCTGACAAATAATGCGGCTCTCACAATTAAACAATCAGAAATAAACTAGCTGTTAAATTAGCATCACACTGGTGTTAATAGAATAATTAACATTTAGATACATGAGAAGCATTCACCAATTACATAAAGATATTCAGCAATTAACACACAAACATACGACCTGAATTGGCTAAAAACTAATTCTCTCGCTTAAGAACAACAAAATAAACGTGCTAAACCAGCCGACATGCTAACACCAAGCTAGCAACGTACATTTAAAAGAACAACTTCCTGTTCCTGTCGAGGGAACAATAAATTGGTTTAGCCCAAATTAACAACAGTAAACTCTAAAAACACAAAACAGCAGAGAACAGGATTTAGTTTAATTTTAAATTCCGGGTTTAATCTCTATTTAAACTCAGGGTTTAGTTTTTATTTAAAATCCGGGTTTTGTCTTTATTTAAACTCAGGGTTTAGTTTCTATTTAAACTAAGGAAATAGTTTTTATTTAAATTCAGATTTTAGTCTCTATTTAAACTCAGGGTTTAGTCTAATTTTAAACTCTGAGTTTAATCTCTATTTAAACTTCATTTTTAGTCTCTACTTAAACTCGGGGTTTAGCCTTTATTTAAACTCGGGGTTTAGTCTTTATTTAAATTCAGGGTTTAGTTTCTATTTAAATTCAGGGTTTAGTCTTTATTTTAACTCGGGGTTTAGTCTTTAAACTGAGGGTTTTGTTTTTATTTAAACTCACAGTTTAGTTTTTATTTAAACTCGGGGTTTAGTCTTTATATAAACTCAGGGTTTAGTTTTTATTTAAACTCCAGGTTTAGTCTCCATTTAAACTTTAGGTTTAGTCTTTATTTAAACTCCGGGTTTAGTTTTTATTTTAACTCAGGTTTTAGTCTCTATATAAACTCAGTCTTTATTTAAACTCCAGGTTTAGTTTCTATTTAAATTCAGGGTTTAGTCTTTATTTTAACTCGGGGCTCAGTCTTTTTTTAAACCCAGTATTTATTAAGTGCAGGACTAGCTGCTAGACCTTTTCAGCTTAGTACTCTTAACTCTGACTTATTAAATCAGTCCATCAGGTTTCTCTTCTGTGAAGTTTGTCAACGCAGGGAGAAGCAGAACCAACTTTGGGTCTAAAGCATCGTTGAGATGAAGGAAACACCATCAGTGTTTATGGGATGGTTTGCAGCCAGCAGAATGTTCTGGACGGTCTGCAGGCTCTTAGCAACTCCAGTGGGGGGAAGGAATGCGTCTCCTGGGTCCAGTGGCCTCACATTTCCTCCCAGAGTCCCGCTGGGCGCTCGCACTCACTCTCTGGGACCTCCAGGCTTTGTCCGCGGGCTGTCGGCCGTGGTCTCGCGCCCGGCCTCCCCGCTCTCTGGGTCGGGTCAGGAAGGAAGAACCTCGGGGACATTCCTTGAAGCTAGGCGCCACCTTGGAATCCCCCCCCACGCCGACAGACGCACCCCAACACTGACCGGTATCCAGGAAGAGAGTTAATGAGATTCAGAAAAGGTTCCCACACTGATCCGGGTCCGGAGTTTGTCCCAGAGTCGTTTCTCAGTCCGTTTCAAATGGAAACCAAACTGGATCAAATATTTCAGAGTTTCAGTGAAAGGACAAGAGACGTTCCGCTCTGGAGACATCGCCCCCTCCTCCTGGAGGGGGAACGGCTCTATATGAGTCCTGGGGCTGGGCCCCCGCCCTGGCCCAGACTGGTCCCTGGTGGCTGAGTGAGCCGCTGTTGACACGCAGGGATTAGACGGAGATTAGAGAGATCAGCAGTTGATGAAAGTCGATTGGTGAACAATCCTTCTGCCCGTCTCCCTGCGTCTTATTTTAGCCTCGCAGGACAGATTTACAGCAGCAGCGTGTTGGTCCCCCCCCCAGAGACGACCGGGCCGGCTGCTCCGCTCAAAGGTCCCAGAAAGAGCTGAATCAGTCAGAGACGTCGTCCACCGCTTTTATTTAAACTGTCAAACTCTGCGTATCGTTTAGTTACGACGACCCGACAGAACCTCCAGAACCTCGGTGTGGATGTTCATCAGCACCTTTAAAACCAGCAGATGTTGATACTTAAATATTAGGTCAGCTGCTGAGAGAAACAAAAAGTTCATGTATGTGAAAGTGTTCCTGGTTCTGGAGAATCTTCACCAGAACCAGCCAGAAAAAAAGGCTCTGGGTCACTTGGTTTACACACGTTCTCATCTTCCACCCATGTGCCAAATTTATTATGTTATCATGTTTATCTTGGTGGTTTGGTGTTTGTGGTGAATTCTGAAGATTTTGCTGAAATGGTTCTGATTTAAATGGATGTTTTTGTTCTACATGTTCTACATCCCGCTGTTTTTTCCATTGGTTGTGGTTCTGATCTGCGTTTGGACCGGCTGTGAGAGCGAGCTGGTCCTACGGTAGAACCGACGGCTTCGTCTGTAGACGACAAAGACGCCGATCCCTTCATTTCTGACCCGGTTCTTGTGTTTGGGTGTAATTCTAACAGATGTAGAACTCTAGCCTCCCGTTTCTGATGTCTTAAGGTTTGAATCTGTGCCTAACCGCCGTCCTGACTTCTGCCTCCCTGGGTGCGGTCTTTCAGGGAGGAGCGGGAGCGCTGGATCCGGGCGAAGTACGAGCAGCGGCTGTTCCTGGCCTCGCTGCCCTGCGCCGACCTCCCTCTGGGCCAGCAGCTGCTGAGAGCCACGGCGGAGGAGGACCTGCGCGCCGTCGTGCTGCTGCTCGCCCACGGCTCCCGGCAGCAGGTCAACGAGACGTACGGGGACGGCTGCACCGCGCTGCACCTGGCCGGCCACAAGGGCAACGTGGTCCTGCTGCAGCTCCTGGTCTGGGTAAGCTTCCTCCGGGCGGGTGCGGGTCGGGAGCCCCCGCTGGCGCCCGACATGAGGTCTGAAGCGTGTCGCTGTCTCCGCAGTACGGCGTGGACCCGACGGCGAGGGACGCCCACGGGAACAGCGCCATGGCGTACGCCCGGCAGTCCAGCAGCCAGGAGTGCGTGGACGTCCTGGCGCAGTACGGCTGCACCGACGAGCGCTACCCCCTCATGGCCACGCCCAACCTGTCGCGCCGCAACACCAACCGCAACAACAGCTGCAGCAGCCTCGGCAGCGCCGCGCTCATATGACCCGGACGCTTCCTGGGTCGCTCTGCCACAAACGCAACCCAAACCCCCCCAAAACCCCCCCTACCCCCCGCCCCCGTTTGGGAGAAATCTGTCCGCCCGGGAACCACTACATGTTGTGACGCTAAGCCACGCCCCTCATCCGCCAAAAGCACCACCGCTGCCGCCATGTCGGCGACGCTGCTTCTGATGGGAGAACCGTAGGCAGGAGAGGGGGAAACCCCAAAGCATGTTGGGAAATGTGGTCCACAGTCATTAAAGCTTCTTGACAAACAGATCTCACGCCTCGCCGCGCGAGCTCGGCGTTGGCGTCACGGTCAGAATCCACGTCGCCTGCGATGCGATCAGGCGACAGCAGCTACAGGAAGAAACGTCGCCGGAACGCTGTGACCTTTCACCCCTCCGCTGGGCGCTCGGCGGGTCGGAACGGTTCTGAGCTCGTCTGGATGCGGGAGGTCTCAGACACTTTGTTTAATTTAAAGCGTTTTTCCGCCATTGTGTATATAAACCTTACTGTGCATTGCTGGACCAATGGTTAAACACGTCGTCATGGGAGGATTTCTTGTTTTCGCTTGATGATATTCGGGTGTATAAAGTCATAAAATGTACAGAAGCTCTTCCAGGCTCAGGGACCGGAGACTCTCCATCGTCACCCTCCATCGTCGTTTTTCCCAGCGAGTCCTTTTTCCTTTAACTTCAGTATTTATAAATGAAGACCCTAACCATTGTATCCTCCAGCATTCTTACTTTTATTCTATCGTTATTCCAACGTAAAACAAAGACAAAGGGAGCTACAAGGGAAGGGCTCATCTTCAGGCGAGCCGACACCGTCAGTCCTGCTCAGCGGATCTCCAAGAAGGGCTTTTTCTTCTTCTTCTTCTCTGCTCTGAAAACCTCCTCCTGTAAATAACCCGCCCTCTCTGTTTCCTTTAGCGATCGTGTCGTGTAACCGAGCAAGGCAGGAAGTGCGTTCAGCACGTAGGGCGGCACAGTGGAAGTGCTTTATTGTATCGTGTGGATTGGTTCTGGGTCCCCATCGCGGGAGGGAGGGGGAACTCGTGTAGGTGCTCAAACCGGCGGTTCTCTGCGTCTTCGTGGACTTTAGGGCCCGTTTTAATTAGTTCAGCCGAAGACGAGGGTGTGTTGGTCTGGACGTCGTCTGGTCGGGACCCTGAAGCTGAACTTCTGTCTGAACGACTACGGCTCTTTAGCTTCTGTCCAGGTTGATGTCTCACCGGGTAAAGATGAAGCTGCGACGAGGTTTAAGCTGTTATCAGAACAGACGGTACTTAGGAACACGTCGACTGCGTTCCAATCTAATGCCTCTTCGCATTAAGACGTTAAATTAACGCCCCTACCTTCATCTCCGTGGTGGCCTGACGACGTTGAACCGCCGGTTTGTCCTCCCGCTTATTGTCGGGTGTGGTAAATTCACTTGCCCTCCTACCCGGGTCACGTAGCTCGTTTTTTTAGACGTGGGACTGGAGATGAGTTGACTGAAAGTGGAGAGAGTCTCAGGAAGGACGCTGCCATCTTTTCTCTCTTTAATCTAGAACTCTTAAGGTAGACGTTGCTGCAGCAGTTGAGTAGTTCTCAGCTGGGCTGTCGTGGTCGCTTTGTTGACTCTGAAGTTATTCTCATAGAAACACTCTGTCTGTCTGTAGGAATATAAGCTCTAAAACTTAACCTAAATGTCAGTTTTCTCCTCATGCCTTTTTTTTTTGTTTTTGTTTTGCACGCCTGCCTTTATGTTCCCAGATTTGTCACTTTCACTACCGCAGCCTCCTTTTCCCTACATGTCAGTATGTCGTCAAGTCTGGACTGAACATTTTATTTCTGAAGTAAGTTTTTCTAACTCGTCTCTGTAGCCGGACAGCTTGACCTAGCAAGAATGATTTGTTTCTGACAGAAATGCACTAAATTTAATTGTGTTTGTCCGTCTTTACTACGACTCTTTCTCTGATACGACTTTGGCATTTCTTTATTTATCGGATGTTTATTTAAGCTCGCGGCTAAATTGTTGACGCTGACTTCAGCCAGTAAAGCAAAGGCATGGCACAACTTGGTTTAAAGGGAGATTTCCAATAAATTCGCACTTATTCTGGTTGTGCAAAGTACAAAAATCTTATATGTTTATATATGATGTAAAGCAACCAGCCCAGAATGTTTATTTAAGCTCATAGGAGCAGGAAAGTTTGCTAAAATGTTATTAGATGTTTTCTCTCACTAAAATCTGTAGTCAGTGAAAGCCAAAGTTGAACAAGTTGGGTCCGTGTCAACAAACAGCTATTTAAGGATATCGTTCTTTCAGCTCGTTGATTTCTAGTTTACGTAATCCAAGATCTATTCTGTGTTATCTGGTGTTT
This sequence comes from Fundulus diaphanus, assembly GCA_037039145.1. Classification (NCBI taxonomy): domain Eukaryota; kingdom Metazoa; phylum Chordata; class Actinopteri; order Cyprinodontiformes; family Fundulidae; genus Fundulus; species Fundulus diaphanus. The sequence continues at coordinate 41,713,183 of CM073139.1, read as the reverse complement.
ATTTTTGTGACTTCACTTCTGAAAGTTTTGAAATATCGTAACGATAAACAGTTTAGCCGGGGGGGGGGGGTTGTTTAAGTTTACAGGCAAAAAGCAGATGGCCGACGTCTGTTTTTCTGCTTTAAAAAGGGAAATAACGCTAACTCACCGCCGTTCTCAGTTAGCTGTATGGGGTGAACAGCAAAAACTGCTGAGTCATTTGTTCTATTAACAAAATGTTTATCTCACTCCATCAATGGGCTCATTTTCCTTTGGACTAAATATAAAAAGTTCTATATTGGAGATTAAAGCACCTTGGGATGACGTAGATGCTGATTAGCTAGTTAGCCTCACATCGCTAGCGAATAGCTAGCATACTTTGTTCACCATTAAATCATTCTGCTGGTCTCTAAATCATATTTTTGGGAATCTAAACCTGTGTTAAACATCTGGAAAATCTTACATAATTCAGCATCTAAATTTAACTATTACTATAATATCCCTGGTTAGCTAGCAATGAAAAATGACTTTAGCAGCTCAGCAGCCTGGTTTTAACAAGTTAGAAAATAATAACTATTGCGAGGCCATGAAGAAGTCCTTTTCCTTCTGACTTAAAGGTTTTAAAATGGGAGTCACGTAAAAAGGAGCAGCAACCACTGGGTTAGGTATAGCTAGCTAAAAACTGCTTATACATTCTGACAGTATCTTTTTACAGATAACATTTAGCCAGCGTTACAGTATCAGACATTGTCCAATTTTAATTGTTAGCATCTCGAGTAATTTACCTAGCTAGCTTGGGCTGAAAGTTAGGTTTATTTGTATAAAAATTGTAATCATTTAGTGTAGTGCTGCAATTATGCTAAAACGTTAAAATGCACACGGTTTGAGAACAAGTCCCCATTGCATAAATAGGCTAACAAGCAAAATCATTAAATGTGTTATTTCTATTGGTTTCTGGCTCATACTGAGGGTTTCGACAAAGAAAATGTTAAATATTAAATGTAATAATTAAGGAAGTCAAAATGTTTGACAGCTAGCATATAAGAGGTTCAGCTTTCACGTGGCCCGTATCAACCTGCTCTCCTTCCTCTTCAGATTTGGGCTAAAGATTGTAAAAATGCTTGAAGTGTTCGGCTCCTGGAAAGCAGCCGCAGCGTTACGACGTGTAGATAAATAGCGGCCTTCTCTGTGGAATTATAAACCTGTAGAAACGTTTGTGTGCGTAGATTTAAAATATCCGAAGAGGTGTTTGCTCGTCCCATCCACCCTGGATGTCCGTCGTATTTCTCAACGCTCCCAGAGGGAAAACCTTCTACCTTTTTGTACGTTTGTCCCCAAATTCCATCCTCTTTTTATTCATGCTATCCTCTTTATCATCCAGATGCATTATTGTTCTTGTTGTCACTGTTATTCTAATTATTATTATTATTATTATTGAATTTTGTTTGTTGTACAGTACCGATGTTGAAAAATTCTACCTAATGCAGAATCTTCTACTGTAATTTGTCTCTTTTCAATAAAGACAAGAAAACTGCTTCTTAATATAAACTCGACATGAGAGTCTGTTGTGAATTTCAGAAGATTTTCCTGTTTTTAGAGAGCTGGACGTTTCCTGTAGGGTCAAACAATCCGGATGAATCCCCGTTTTTCTGACGCCGTCGACGTTCCTGCAAAGCTCACGGCATTTCTGAGAAAAACTGGCAGAAGATGTTTTATTTTAATTGTGTGAAATGGTGCAAAGGAAACTTAAATGTGACAAAAAAAATATAACAAGTGAGGGTTTTCTTGCTATTAATTAAAAGAGCTTTATTGGCTCAAATGAACCTTAGGAGCTTTAAGGATAATTAAACAACTCATCCTCCAGCCGGACTGTTTTACAGGATCTCATTGGGCTCATTTTCTTTTAGCCTCAGGATCCACGATTTATTTTATTTATTTTATTTTGATAACCAACTCTATGCTTATATAATTTATGTTTGGAGTATTGTAGGTGTTTTAAAACGTTAACCTGAAAAAGCAAAAAAAAATTACTTTGTAAATTATTATTATTGATGGAAATTAAAATAATATTTATTTAGAATTATCTCTTAATGAGCAGAAACGAGATGCTTTAAACTTGTTTATAACTAAAATATGAATTTTGAAATGTCTGCTGTGAGTAAATTGTGAAAGAAGCGATGATGAGGCCCTTTAATTTAAGGCTCACTGCTGTGGCCTTATGGGTTAGGGGGTGATGATGATGATGATGAAGGACGCACCCCCCCTCATCTTCATGATACTTTCCATAAATAAATAAAATTAAAATATTTTAGACCCAAATTGTTAAACAGTGAATCCAGATTTTTTTCTTAGTGTTAACAGATCACGACTTTATTTTAAATTGATTTAATCTTTAAAAACGTGTATGAGTTCACATTTTATTTCTTTATTCATTATTGTTTTATTTGGCCTTTTAATTGTAAGCATTTTATTGTTCATGGCGTTTTTAGAAAAAAAAATTTTTTTTATGAGAAGCTCCAGAATCATTTTTGAAAACAATTAATAGAAACTGATGTTTCCCTCTGAAGAGTGATAATAAACTGCTCAATAATTTAAAATCTGCATCAGGTTACATGAATTAAACGGAGGATTTATTTATTTTTGGGTTTTTTTTGTAAGAAGACCTGGCAACGCTCGATCTGGGCCTGCGTCATTACGCACCGGCGCTACATGGAACCGGTGCGGTTCAGTTTACAGCGAAGACTTGGAGAAATTAAAACCCTAAAATAATAATTTTGAGCAGAAGAACTCCGTTTACTGATGGCAGAATGACGCACCGGAGCCAGGTACATTTCCGACCATAATTTTTGGCTTTTAGATTAATATGGAGACGCGATGGTTTACCTTTTGGACATTTTAGGACGAATGTCCTTTCATTTCTGCGCGTTTTCTTCTTTATTGTTGAGGAACTGAGGCCTTCAGAATAAAATCAAATGTGTGAATATTTATAAATAACAGCGAAAGTGGAGTTGGTTCTTTTTTTATGTGATCCAGGTGCAGGAGTGTGTGTAAATGAGTCAGACGGAACGCTTCGGCTCACTTTGCGTCCTTTAATCGCAGATTTGCACATTAGTGTATAAATAAATTAGCAGCTTGACCCAGTCCAAGGCAGCAGAACCTCACGGCTCCGCTCAGTCCCGCCTGGCTGCCTCCGCGCGAAGAGGAGGCTCTGATCAGCTGTCCTCCTCCTCCTCCTCCTCCTCCTCCTCACTGCGCTGCGGCTTGATGCGCAGTTTTTGGCGCAGCTGCAGCGGGTTTAAAAAACTGCGGCTCTTTCAGCAGGATCGACGGTCTCAGGCTCAGAGGTCAAAAAGAAACGAGTTCGTGTCCCAAACCGACCAGAACCCGATCAGCGAGGCGAGTTCTGACCCAACTCGGGCAGAATCGTGGAATAAAGAGGAAACGTTTTAATCGAATGTGTCCAAACAAATGAAGCAATGAAGAGTTTCTCGGGTGGTTCCGGTTCGGCTGCGCGCAGAACCGGGGATCACCTAGGGCCGGGCCTGCTCCATCTGCTGGTGCTGACTCCTGATGGCGAAGCGGCTGACGTGCACCGGGATCGGAACCACTATCTTGGGGTTCCGGCTCGGCTCCCCGGACTTGTTGTTCACGTTGCCGGCCTTGACCCGTTTCCACTTGGCCCGCCGGTTCTGGAACCAGATCTTCACCTGCACCTCGCTCAGCTTGAGCGCATGCGCGATCTGGGAGCGCTCGGTCAGGGACAGGTACTTCTTGCAGTGGAACTCCTTTTCCAGCTCCAGCAGCTGCTCGCTGGTGAAGGCGGTGCGCCGCCGCCGGTTCTTGCCGCTGCCGCCGCCCGCCGCGCCGCCGCCGGCAGCGCAGCCGCCGCCGCCGGAGGAGCCGTGGAGGTGCGGCCCGTCGTCCAGGCCTCCGCCGCCGTCCCCGTCCTCCTTGTGGCACAGGGACGTGAGGTTGTCGTCGGAGCTGTAGTCCAGGTCGCTGTCCATGGAGAAGCTCTCATCCTTCCGGCCGCCGTCCTCCTCCTTGGCGTCTTCCTTACTGTGCGCTCTGGCTGCGGGGAGAGGAGACGCCTCGTCAAAACTCAGACAGGGTTCTGGTTTTAGGAGTAGTAGGGTTACGTCATCCAAGATTAAATAAACATTAAGAAGTTGCGCGTGGTTTGTGTTAAAAAATTACAAAAAAAGCCAGATCAGAAAATCTAAATTTATTTTCAGGTTCAAACTGTAAATTCCGATTTGAATTGACTGGAAACACGCAGTTGGGTTTTCATGGGGGAGTAAAAAAAAAAGGGGGGGGGGGGTGAGGAAGAGGAGGGTGTCGGTATCCATCATCGACTGGGATCAGATTCAGGACGCGCTCTGCGGGGATGTTCCGTTTTCACGCGTAATTACGCACCGACTGTCTCCACGCGGCCTTCTCCCTGTCCGCGTGTTTGTGTGCGCGCGCCCAGTGATGTCAGAGGTGATGACAAATAAAAAACAAATATGTCACGAGTCAATAAACCTGGAGCACGCGCAGGTTTCTGGTGTCAGCGGCCAAATTCATCATTATCATTATTATTATTATTATCATCATTATTTCAGAAAATGGCGTAAGACTGAATCACAGATCCAGCAAAATGCATTAATGCCGCATAAATAAACAATAATAATTTAACTGTGACGATGAAACATTTAGGTTCGCTGAATAAATCCGATTTTTTTCTATTTGAGCCATTTAACCTGAGGCCTGCGGCGGCGTCAGCTGCGCCATAATTCATCTCTCATCATCCTTGTAATTATTTTAAACCCGGTTTAACATAAACACGTTTCACGGCTACGTTTATTATTCCGTTTGTTATTAATAGATGTACGCAACGAAAATCTGTGTTTTTATGTTATGGGCTGAAAAGCCTAATTTACTTGTAAATATTTTTCATTTTTATTTAAGTCCCAGAACTTTAATTTGTTTTTTTTAAATTACTTTAAGAATTTAAGCCTTAAACTCAACAAACTGAATTCTAAAAACAATAAACTCATATTCGCCCCCGTTGTTGCGTAAATCTAATCCCATCAGATTAATATTTCATATTTAATTTTAATGTGCAGACCCGCCTACCTGTGGCCGTCTGCAGCGGCGTGTCCGCGTCGTGGAAAGCCGGCAGCGCGGACTCTTTCCCCGGCATGAAGCTCTTGCCGTCCTCCGCCTCCAGCCGCAGCTCCTGAGTTTTGTCGAAGACGGCGTGCAGGGCCTGGGAGCCGAACTTCCTGGCGGCCTCCTGGTGCTGCTGGGACGGCGAGAAGCCGCCGGGGAGCGACGCCATGAGGGTGGAGGTGAGCGCCATGCCCTGCGTCAGCCCCTGCGCCAGGCTGGAGCAGAAGCCGCTCTGCAGGCTGGGGATCTGCGGGTGGTGGCCGCCGGGCAGAGCCTGCTGCAGGGCTGGAGGCGGAGGAGGAGGCGGCTGCAGCACCACGGAGCGGTAGGGCATGAACATGGGGTACCCGGTGTAGACGAAGTGTCCCGGGCTGGGCTGCGGGGGGCCCCCGATCAGGGAGTCGATGCTGAAGGCGGTGGTGCTTCCGAGTGGCCGCTGCATCACCATGAAGGACGGACTGAATGCCGCGCTCATATGAACGACCGCTGGAGCTGCGAGGAGGCCGGGGAGGAGGCGCTGTGGGCGGCCGCGGAAGGGACGGAGCCCCGCTGGGGCGGCGGGAGTCACCGGGAGCTGAGGGGAGCGATAATCCGGTCAGAGACAAACATTCCTCCCTGAAGTCCGCACGAGATCCGCTGCTTCCTGGGAAAAGCGCAAACTGGACGCGGACTGGTCGCCGCGCGTCTTTTCCGCTGCTCCGTGACGCACCGTGCGCACTTTGGAGAGGACGCGGCTCCACTCCAGCTGGCCCCGGACCTGAAGCGTCTGTCTGCGGACTCCTCTGCTCTCTGAGCCGCTGCGGCAGCCTGGCTGTGCGTCAGTGTGTGCTCCCCGCCGCTCAGCGCCTCCGCAACTGTTTTGGATTTAAATTGCGCTCCCCTCTGTTTAATTGCGCTGCCTTTAGCGCCGGGACGCCGCCTCCCTCGGTCTCTGATTGGTGGATGTCATGTGACGACCCAGGTGTCTGACATGACTGGAACCCACACAGAGTGGGACCAGAGGCCATTTAGCACCAGAAGCACCGGAAAAAGCCGGAGTGGGTTCGGTAAATACTCCGAGTGGAAGTGAAGGAAAGGCTTTTTCTCACATGGATCAAATGTTTAAAGTATTAAAACAGTTCAGAGTCTGCATGGATCATTTTTATCATCTCAGGACCCAGTAGTTTATTTTTCTACAGTTTCCTCCTGATTTTAGGAGGTTCTGGTGCTGGAATGGAGCCCCGATGGTCTGCTGGGCTGAACCAGGAATCCTCTCATAAAGGATGCTTCTCAGGAGGGGGATCCTGGGAGGGGAGGAAGGCGTGTCCTGGACCGGTCCAGTCCAGAACAGGATTCTGGAACCAACAGGAACTAGACCAACAGAAAATGGCCGAACTTCCTGATTCCTGCCAGTTCAATCAGTTGTTTTCCATTTTCTCTGTACAGACTGAGCTAAAAACAACCCGAATCTTTCTGGTTCTGACAGAATCTGAGTGAAGTCCTTCAGAACATCTGCAGGTCCCACTTTGTTTCTCCATCCAAACCTAATCCTCAGCCGAGGTTCTTCATTTAGCCTCCATGTTGGCTCCTGTCGTGAAAAAGGCACCAATAAATCAATCTAAAGGCGTTTCGCTGTCTTTTTACGTTCAGAAGGACGCGAGGCGATTTCTGCAGCCCTGAAACGGGAACCGTCTTTAGACCGCTGGAGAAGTCCTGATGTTCCCGCTGCTTCGTATGTTCCGTGGTTCCCGGAGTCTTAAGGTGAGCAGCAACACGAAGAAACCCAGAAGATGAGCTGGTTTGATCCAGATGTGGCAGAACCACCTCAGAGACGCTCATTTCAGGCACCGAGGATCGACCTGGACCCCCATAACGTTAAACTGACAACCAACCCTAACAGCATTAGTTCCAGGAATCAAAACTTCAGTAAAGTGAAAAAGGTTCAGATCTCAGATCTGGAAAACCTCATAAAATAAGACTTTAATGTTTAGGGATCAAAGCTGTCTGTCCACGTTTAGCTCTGGGATCTACTCGGTGGCGTTTGTGATCAGAAGCTTGAATTATTGGGTTTTTATTGATCGGTATCGGGGCTACAAGTTTAGGGTCGGCAGTCAGAACCGCTCGGTTCTGTTCGTACATTACAGTCCGTTATGGAGCTGCAGGAAGCCAGTTGCTCTGAGCGATTCCCATCCACTCCTAAAATCATCAGAGGATAAAAAACGCTTTAGAGGTTCTGGTGTGCAGGAAAGTTAAAAATTAAAGCCGGGGTTAAGTTCCAGAGGTGATTATGTTTCATGAATTTAAGAATATAATGTTGGGTTTACTAATTACTACAGAGGTTTAGGAAACAGAACGATTTGGTCCCATTTCACAGTCAAAACCGGCCGTCTTGTTTGGTGCAAGAAAACCAACAGATCATCAGCATATATAGATATAAAACTGTTTCACTTCACATTTACCATATACCAGTACCGATTTTCTTCAGACAAACATGTGAACTCAGTCTATTATTGTAATGAAAACATGTCGACTGAGTCTATTATTGTAAAATAATACAAGTTGATTAATGTTTTATTAGCCTTGTTATCAGAAATGTTTGCAGAACCTCCCAAAATGGGTCCAATTTTTCAACCTCACGCTAAAACTGCTGGATGTTCGAGGATTAAAACACGAACAACAGCTGTTAATTTTTTACACAGCAGATAAATCCCAGCTAACATCTGTTCACTAGAACATCTGCTACTCAGAGTTGGGTGAAAAGGTAGTTTTGGAACCTGGAGGAAGTCTTTTCAGCAGATTTAATCATGTGATGGCGTTGCACGTCTCCTCTTCTCATTAAAAACAGTTTTACCAGGTAAGATGCTTGGGAAGCAGCAGTCATTTAATACCCAGTTATGTTGATGATGTCAGATAATAACGATATTCGTGTTTAAAATGAGCTAAATTCGTATTTAATTCCGGCTTTTATGCTGAAATCAGTCGATTGGAGACGGATTGGGTTCCCTGCCAACACTCATCGCTGCGTCCTGCGATCTGACGGATATCCCGCCTGCCTCCATCAGCCGCCCTCGGTTTGTGTTTGCGGCTGAAATCCCATCAGCTCCAGCTGCCGCCGCTCCCGATGAGCTCTGCAGTGCGCCGGTGATTATCCCGCGATCCATCTCCCGCCCGGCGCCGCGCCACGCCGCTCTAAATCACAATGTTTGCTCCTGCGTCGGCGTCAAACTGCATTCTGATGAATCCTGGCACGGCCTCCTCATCAATTCACAGGAAGGCGCATCAATGCCGCATCAGAAGGGACACATGTGACCCCTGACCCCTCTGAAGCCCCCTTCTCTCCTGGGCCGAGTCAAGGACACGCGTGGATGCCTCCTCCTCCCGCTCAGGGTCACCGGGACGCCATCTCATTAAAGGCAGCCCGATCCGCAACTGCAATGCAGACATTAAATAGCAGTATTTTTCAATTAGGGCTGACAAATTCAATCAAAATTCCATAGATTAGGATGAAATGAGGCATGGGTCATTTACAAGGGAATTTAATTGCACCGCCATTAGACAAATAGTACAGCGGCCTCCGTGTCGTCATCAATCACGCGGAGGCATCAATAGTAAAAGGTTGGAAGGCTGCAGCTGTGTGCGTGCCGCCGGGCCGTGCGCGCCCCCCGTGCGCGGCCAGGCGCTGCCACCAGCAGCTAATAAATACCCTCTTTTGTACTTATAAATTATCCAGTTTAATTAACAACATGGATTATGATTGGACTGTGATTTAATTAAACCTTTCCTGCATGCAGGGCGAGCGCCGCTGCCATCCATTATGAGGAGGGGGAGGTGGAGGTGCTGAGGCAGGGGTGTGTGTGTGGGGGGCTGGGGGTGGGGGTAATGAAGTTTCCTCTGATAGAAGCTGCTTACCTGGGAGATTATCAGCCTCTGCAACAAGCGGCCATAATGGTCCGGTGAACGGCTCCAGAACCAAATAAACTACTGAGCTGTTGCTCGCATGACCCCCACCACCCAATGACCCCCCCCCCCCCCCCGTGGCCCCCACCCCCCATCATCACAGGCCATCGCTCCCTCCCCCACCCCCAGCACAGAGGCGCTGATATTGTCCCCACAGGTTGTAAAGCAAAGAGGGTGTAGCAGGAAAACCCACCAGAACAGAACCGGTTCTAACCCGGGCTAAAACTGGTTCGGTAACGTTTAAATGTTTGTCCCCCCACCCCTTAAAAAGCCCTGACGCTCAGACCTGAAGACCCGGCCCAGGTAGGTTGGATCTAGATGATATTTTGGTGGTGCTGGCTGGGTCCAAATCACAAGTAGCAGCTTTTAGTGGAAGTTGTTTGGATATTTACGCCTAAAAGAGACGAGCGGATCGGCACCAAGCTCGCCATACGAGCCGCAGAGGGTCCGGCTGGTTTTTTTTCCTACATTTGGTCCCATTGGGTCCACAAACGTTAAAAGGTTCTGTTAGGACTTGCTGTAACAGACCAACACAAAGTGGTGGCTCTCCGCTAAGCTCAAGGAAAGTTTTTAACATTTGCTGCACGTTAAAATCCAGAAACTGGAGCGCTTCAGTGATCAGCAGAACCACCTTCACTGTAGGTCTTTTGGGTTTTGGCTACACCGGGACCCTGAAATGTCTCCAGTTCTCTGTGAAACCAGTCCCGCCACAGATTCTCAGGTAAGTGCAGTGTCTGGGCTTTGACTAGGCCGCTCTAAGCCATGAATCTGCTCTGATTCTGCTCTCAGGTCTCTGGTCCCGTCGTCCCTGACCAGCTTCCCGCAGCATGATGCTGCCGCCGCCGTGCCTCCATCGGGGCGACGTTAGGTCCTCTCCTCTCAGCACCGCCTTCCACATGTTTGCTTTCTCTTCTCGGACCTCTCCTGGTTTTTTCCTCCTTCTATCCAAATAGCCATCGAACCAATCGTCCTGTGAACAGATTCCACCTGAGCTGTGGGTCTCTGCAGCTCCTCCAGAGTGACCGCGGCGCTCTGGGCGGCTTCTCTGATTGGTCTCTCCTTGCCTGACCAGAGAGGCGTTACCTTTAACCCTTTTAGTGTTTATTTCTCATTTAATCAAACCTTAACGACCCAAAGGCAGCGTCTTTACTGGACATTGACGGCTTGGTGATCCGAGGCGGCTGTACAACGACTCGCCGACCGAACATCAGATCCCGTCTCCGGTTTCGTCAGTGAATTTGGGCCCCGGGTCCTTCTGCACCGTCTGCTCTCGGCTCCCAGCTCTCGCATCAATCACGACTGGGAGCAGCGATTGGATTTTTGATTATCAGAGCTGAAAGGGGCCCGATTGATCCAGCGGCGAGGTCGACCCGCTCCGACGGCGGGCGCGCCACTGAGCCTGATGAGGATTGAATTCTTCTGAGTGTCTGGTGGCAGCGAGCGGCTCCGCATCGATCAGCAGAACCCCGGTGGGTGCAGGAGGAAGACCTGAGAGGGAACGTCTCTTTTGGGTCGTGTGCTCCGCTGGACCCGTCCTCTGCTGGTTCTGGAGAGCTGGAGTCACAGGAACCCGTTTAGAAATGACCGTGAAATGCTTTCAGCCGCTTTAAACCGTGAATTTATCCGGTTTGTTCTTTGACAGATGGACCCTCGTCGGTTCTGGAGGAAAACATCACAGAACATCTCCTTTAGGAACCAGAGCATCCGCTTTTCTCTCTCTGCAGGTCTGAGATCAGACCCAGACCTCCTCTGGACCCTAACCTCGGCTTTGGAGGTCAGAACCTGGACCGGGTCACGACGAGCGTCCCTTCCTGGAGGTTCTGACGAGCAGAACTCTCCTTGGAGGGGAGATCCGAACCGAGGATGCGCTTTACGAGGACCGGGATAAACTTTTTATTTCTCCCCCTCGGAATAAAAAGCTGGTAATCAACGGAGCGGCGTGTTCCGTCTGAGACTTACAAGCTCGTTAAAGCCATCAGAACCGGGCCGGGCCGGCGTGATAAACCGGTGTCAACATGGAGATGGCAGCAGTAACTCACACAGCAGCCAGAGGCCCATCTCCTGCATCTCCTCTCCTCCTCTGACAGTAAATCCTCAGGCTGCTGCGGCCGTGGCGCCCCCTGCAGGCCGCCGTGGGGACCGCACGGAGCCGGTCCAGGCCCGGAGGTTCTGCAGCTCGGATCACGTTAGGCTGCAAGAATGAGGGTCATAAAAACTAAACTTCACTGTTCAGAGGAGCCCTGGACGCTTCCACATGTCTGCTCCCCCCCGGGCGGCAACAAGCCGGCCTCATTACCAGAGATGAGCCGTTTGACTTGCAAAGATGATGAATAAAAATGGATAAAACGGGTTCTGGGGGGAGTTCAGGAGAAGCTGAGCCCCGAATCGGGTCGAAGGTTCATTCCTCCGAGGAGAGGCTGCTGTTGAGCGGTGGATTAAATCAGACGTTCTCCGCGGCTGCAGGTGTTGCTGCGTCCTCTAACCACTGTTATTGAGGCAGCCGGCCCCCTCCTCAGGCGTGTGAAGCGTGACCTCTGACCTCAGCCTGTGAAGGCACGCAGGTAGGCCTGCGCCGCAGTGAGAACGGCCGCCCAGACAGGGGGAATCTGCGCTAATTAGATCAGGCCAGATCTTTCTCTCCGTGATTTAATCACTGCTGCCTTAATTACTGCTGGTGCGGCGTCTGGAGCGGGATGTGAAGAGACGGCGGCTAAATCTGGCTTTCCTCTGGCTAGGAGCGTCGCCTCCTATTAGCAGCGCCGCCGCGGCAGGCGAGCCGCTGCGAGCGCGTTTTCATGCGGGCCGACGCGGACGCATGAATGGGCGCCTTGTCTGCAGCGGCCGTTCTCACAGGAACCGTCTCCGGCGGCCCTATTGTCGTTATCACCTGCGTGATTCTGCCGGCCACGGCTCGGCCCGCCGGGTCGGTTCTCACAGAGGAGACGGCGGGGAGCTGGGAGGCGTTTATGGTCCTGTCAGCCCGGGTTCAGGCGCATTCCCTTTCATTTAGAAACAATTTCAGAGGCAGGAACGCCTTAAATTACTTGATGCCTCTTCCAGAACCGGTCCTCCAGCTGAGGTTCTTGAAACGGGTTGTTCTTCAGCTGATTCGTTGCTCGGAGAACTCCTGAAGCGGGCCTTTAGGACGCTTGTGTTGCTCTTTATGCGATCAGCAGAACCTAAATCTATTAGAAGATTCTGGTTCTGCTTTCAGAGAACCCCGCAGCACTGGGTCTGCTCGGGTTCAGGTTCCCTGCTGTCCTTCATGTTTGACAGCAGAACACGGATGTATTTTTGGGATCACTAGTACCGATCAGTCCTGGTTCCAGCTCAAGCAGGTTCTTGTACATCTCTTAGTGAGTTGAGTGCTTTAGGTCCTGTTCTGTGTTCCCTGTGACCCGTGGGACCTGTTCTGGTTCAGATCTACACGGCAGTTCTGTCTCTAGCACCAACCAAACGTTTCTTTCACTTTTTTACGCCTCTGGGACTCAGTCGTAACTTTGATTGGGTCCAAATGAGACCGATGACCTGCTGACACTGCAGCAGGGAGTTGGACCGCACCAAAGCCCGTGTTCTAGGTGCTAAAAACTCCGGGTTTTTCTCTGGTTTCCTTGTTTCTCTTGGTGGCGTCTCCAGAAAGCTGGTGGACAACTTGTTCTGGACTTCAGATTGGCTTCAGACATCAACCAGGACAGGGACTCCACGGTGTCCTCAGAGTAGAACGGCCCCGCTATCGGTACGAGGGTCCACTTGTTGTCCCAGGATCAGTCCAGAACCAGAGTCCAGTTTGTTTATTAAATCTTTGAAAATGACCCGGGTGTACAGAACCTGTTTAAAACTGGACCTTTAGACACTTTGTCAGCACCCTCTCACAAATATGTTTATTTATTTATTGTTTTTAACAGAATGTGCAAAAGACACCAAACATGAAACGATCTAAGAGGAAAGGCAACAGAGTTTTGGCTCCTATGAGGTGATTCTTAAAGACCACCTCCACTCAAAATCAAAAAGTCTGATTTAGAGCCGAAAATAATGAAGCAACTTCCCAAATTGTGTCACAAAGCAGCTGTGTGCAGAAAGTGCATTTAGAGTAAAACCTGCATAAAATGCATAAAACCTCCATAAAACCTCCATAAAATGCATAAAACCTGCATACAATCTGCATAAAATGCATAAAACCTGCATAATATCTGCATAAAATGCATAAAACCTGCATAAAATGCGTAAACCTGTATAAAATGCATAAAACCTGCATAAAATGCGTAAACCTGCATAAAAATGCATAAAACCTGCATAAAATGCGTAAACTTGCATAAAATGCATAAAACCTGCATAAAAAGCGAAAACCTGCATAAAAATGCATAAAACATGCATAAAATGGGTAAACCTGCATAAAATGCATAAATCCTGCATAAAAATGCATGAACCCTGCATAAAATGTGTAAACCTGCATAAAATGCGTAAACTTGCATAAAAATGCATAAAACCTGCATAAAATGGGTAAACCTGCATAACATGCATAAAACCTGCATAAAAATGCATGAACCCTGCATAAAATGCGTAAACCTGCCTAAAATGCATAAAACCTGCATAAAATGCATAAAACCTGCATAAAATACGTAAACCTGCCTAAAATGCATAAAACCTGCATAAAATGCGTAAACCTGCCTAAAATGCATAAAACCTGCATAAAATGCATAAAACCTGCATAAAATGCGTAAACCTGCCTAAAATGCGTAAACCTGCCTAAAATGCATAAAACCTGCATAAAATGCGTAAACCTGCATAAAATGCATAAAACCTGCATAAAATGCATAAAACCTGCATAAAATGCGTAAACCTGCCTAAAATGCGTAAACCTGCATAAAATGCATAAAACCTGCATAAAATGCGTAAACCTGCCTAAAATGCGTAAACCTGCCTAAAATGCATAAAACCTGCATAAAATGCGTAAACCTGCATAAAATGCATAAAACCTGCATAAAATGCATAAAACCTGCATAAAATGCATAAAATCTGCATAAAATGCATAAAACCTGCATAAAATGCGTAAACCTGCATAAAATGCATAAAATGCATAAAACCTGCATAAAATGCGTAAACCTGCCTAAAATGCATAAAACCTGCATAAAATGCGTAAACCTGCCTAAAATGCATAAAACCTGCATAAAACGCATAAACCTGCATAAAATGCATACAACCTGCATAAAATGCATAAAACCTGCATAAAATGCGTAAACCTGCATAAAATGCATAAAACCTGCATAAAATGCATCAGAAGCCCAAAACAGAACTAAGCCTCTGGAAAGGAAACCTGAACTTTAACCAGAGTTAGATTTAATTAAAGCTTCCAGAAATAAAACTCATGCACAGTTCTGGAGTAAAACGAGCCGATAAACCCAGATGAATGCATAATGCAACATGTTTGTAACGTGTTTAAATACAGAGAGCTGCACTGCTTAGAGAAATATACCAGAATAAAAACAGATGAACTGGGTTTTTGGTTCATCTTGGTGGAAAATCTCCTCTGACCTGGCAGTTTTTTCTGAAAACGCCGACCTTTACGCGTCTTTGTTGCCTTTGTGAAGGCAGCAGCGGGTTGCTGCTCTCGGATGGTCTGGCTGGGAAGGTTTCGGGCCGGCCCGGCTGCAGAGGCGCTGTGAGTGTGTGGATGAAAGAGCTGTGACAGATCGCTGGCTGAACATCAGGCGGCGTTTAGTTCTGCTCCGCTGTTTCATGTAAGAGGCCCTTAATGAGAGCTGAGAGGCTCCGGCTTCCTGTCCAGGCCCAGATTAAAGGGACAATCTGTCAATTTGCTCAAACGTTTGCGTCTCAACCGCCAGGTTTAGAGGAGGAAGACAGACGAGCCGCTCATTTCCACTTAACAGACCTTTTGACTGAAATGCAAAAAACATTAATTAAGACATTGAAAAAAAAGCAGCAGATCGGTTATTTCTCTTTTTTTTTAAAGCTAAAATTTGAGTGAAACAAGATTGGACTCTGGCTAAGAACCCTTCTGTCATAACAAACAGCATTTCAGGACGCTTTTGGCCGTCTGGCAGCAGAAAGCGGGGAACGTAAAACGAGAAAGACTCAAACAGATGTAAATTAGCTTCAGCAGAGCAGAGAGACGGTCATTAATTCGCTTATTGACCCAGCAGACATCTAACCGAGGGCGTCCTCATCAGAAGCCACTCACCTGCTGGGACGCTGAAAGCTGATCATGTTCCTGTTGGCGTATTAACCAGCCCCCCCAGGGCCAGCAGGGTAACCATGGAGCCATCTCCTCTTGGCTCTGCAGATGTCCACCGCTGGGTCTCCAGCAGGACGGCGTTCGGGTCGCCGTGTTGGACCTTTGCCCTTCTGCTCGTTTAGCTCTGCTGGTTTTCAGGGACAGATCTGGTCACCTGTGGGCCTTTCTGGGCCAACCACTAACGAGAGCCCGACAGAGGGACGAGCTCATCTGATAAGTGGGTTGCCGTACGGACATGTTGCTACACGACTCCAGTAAATAATGACCAGCAGAAGGAGATAATGTCCCATTTTATGAGGGCTCACACGGCCTAACCCGGATCAGAACCAACACGACCGGACGTAGTGTTTTTATTACAAATAATACACGGTCGTGTTAAATTTCAGCGTTTTTAGCACAATTCTGTCCTAAACAGCAAGAATTACACGTTCATAATTAAACAGGGTTAGTTTAGTTTGGCTACCAAGTCATTCAGGCTGAGCCCAGTTCTGCAGTAGATCTCCTGGTACCAGAACATCTTCACACCACTGGGTCCAAAGGCGGCGCTGGTTTCAGACTCCTGCCCGTCATCAGTTTGGTGTGGAGCGCTTTAGATCCCAGCTACTCCATATTCTCCTCTGTTCTGTTGGACTCCAGGCCAGCAGGGGGCGATAATCTCACCACTCAAGGTAATATCTTTTTTTTTTCTCCAAAAAAACTTTATTTAACCACTGTAAATTACATCAGGTACCAGTACAGAACTGCATAAACAGCATTCACAGAAAGTGTATAAAGCATGTTTTAAGAAAACCAATGATAAAAGGAGAGGGAACAATAATAATAATAATAATAAACAATAATAAAATAATAATAAAGGGGTAACATTATATTATACATAGATTCTAGAACAGGCCATTAAACCAGCAGCTTACATTTACTCACAAAAGAAAGAAAATTACCAGCAATTTTTGCTCTTACAGATTCTAAAGATTTTACATAAGATTTCGTCTCATTTTTCCAATGGGATATAAATGGTTTACATTTTGAGGAAACGGCATTTGTGTAAAATAATTTTTACTAATAAAATTAAAACATTAACACCAACTTCATTACCTCCAATTTTCGCAACTACACCAAATAACACTTCTCTTAGGGTAAGGTGAGGTAAGATCTAGTTTTATTAATCCCAGATGGGGAAATTCATGTCCGGTTGCACCAATAATCCCAAAAAAGAAAAGAAAAGTGAGGCTAAAGATTCCCCCAGCGGTTGCAGATCCTGTTTCCTTTGACACTTTCTACCTTTTTTCCCTCTCAGTCATTAACTTTCTGCCCACATTTGGAGTTTAACGGTCGTGAAATCACCAGTAAGAGCTGCTCTGCTGCTGTTGGGTTTATAGAGCCGGCCTCTGAGGGACCCGCCCACATAAAACACAAACACGGGAAGCCGTTGTTACAAACATCAGGGTTCCTCCTGCTGTCTTTCTGCTGCTGTGCTGCACAGAGAGCATCCAAAGCACCTGTGAGCGTCCTGCTGCCGACCAGAGAGGCGACCGCCACGTTCCAGGTCTGACCGGAGGACCTGCGCTGCCGTCCTTTGATGCAGAAGTTCAGGGTGAACGCTGGGTCTCATTACGCAGAACTCAACTTTTCATGATTTTGACACAAATGGGCCTCCGTACGCGTGCGGCAGCAGGTCGAGTGTTGCCACGCAGGCCGTGAGTGATGTCTAAACGTGTAAACTGGGTGTTAATGAGTCTGCGGCGGGTTGGACTCAGACGGGGAGAAGTCAACAGCCGCGTTAACCCGCAGACTCTCGGCCGGCTGATGAAACGAGCGGCTCTGCCTCCCCTCACTGTGGCTCCGGCATCATTAGCCGGGAGAGAGACAGTATGTTGGGTCGGTAATGAGCCCTCGCCCATCATCCCTCACACCTTAATTAGCAGCGGGCGCGGCGCTCGCTCTCCCCCGCTCGCCGCTAATGGAGTGAACAAGGCAGAAAACGAGGACTATTAAAGCTGGACATGAACTCCAGCTCGCCGCGTGAGGCACTTGAGACATAATCGTCCTCTCGGCTCGCTGCCTCGGCTGCCGCCTTCCGGGAGGAGCAGGATGGATGAGGATGGATGAGGATGGATGAGCATAGGACGTCCCCGTCTGGGTCTGGAGCGGGTCTCACCTGTTTACCTCTGGACCCATCAACGCCAGATTACCGGAAACGCTCCCAGGACATTTCATCAGCGCTCATCCTCCAGCCGCGTCTTCAGAGGTCAAAGGTCAAAGTAACGGCATGGGAGCACAGAGAGGGATGGGGGCGTGTTTGATTCCCTCCCGATGGCTGCAGGGTTCACGGTCAGGTGACCAGGATGAGGTGAAGAGGGCGGGGTGGACGATGAAGAGGCAGGAGGCGGAATCATTATGGGGCGGGTGATGAGGAAAAGTATTCACCCTCTTTACAGGTTTCCGCTGTTTTAGTCAAACTGCAGAGATCAGCTGAGTTAAAGGGATCCAAACCGACCTGGACCCAAAATCTATCTAGTTTAATTTAACCAGCCAGTCCAGGTCTGATCTGTCCGCCAGGATCAAGAAAAACTCTAACAGAACCCGTCTGGCAGCACGAAGTAGGCTAAAGGTGGACGTTTTGGTCTCGTCCGTCCACATGGTGACAGCAGCTTCCTTCAGTTCAGCTTGGGAACGAAACCACAGCTAAAAAAAAATAACAATCAAGCGAAAGCCAAGTTTGCTGGTCACTCTGATCCTTCGGGTTTCCCCTCCACCCCACGTCCCTTCTTCTGCTTTTATCTGGGCCGTTTCCACCGTGCGGCGGCGCTTGTTTTTTAGCAGAATGACCCTTTAGGGGGAGCAGCTCACACCGACTCAATCAGAGTCTGAATCAATTAGCATTCGGAGGAGCAGAGGACAATTAGCCAGCTGGCTGTTATGAAACAAAGCAATTAATGTTACGTTAATAAGTCAGATTTCCAGCAATTCCACATCGTTCGCTAATCACCGACTAATTACTGCTACGGCTTCTCAGTGCATCCCGATGATGAGAGATTAATCGGACAAATCTGGGCCTTTAACAAACTCCTCGGAGCTGCTGTGGCATCAACATCTGGCCTCAGTCTGGTTACAGGTCTCTGCCGGTGTTCTGCAGCCTTTCATGGGTCATGATGGCGCGTCGGAGGTAGACAACAAAGAGCAGGGCGGCTGTAACAAAAACACGGGGAGCTGCGTCTGTCAGCAGCCGTTACTGCCGCTGACAAAGCTTTCCTCTCAGGGCTTATGTTGAGATTCAGATGACTCCTCCTGCAGGGGGACTCCTGCTCCTTTGCCTCACATCAGCGCCACGAGACGAGGCGCATTTAATCATGGTTTCCATGCAGACACGTCTGGGTCTGAAACTGCAGGGAAACAACGGGCAAAAATTCTTTAAAAAAAAGGGTTTAAGGGAGCCTCCGCATCAAAGATAACACAACTATAGCTAAATGTGACTCCATTACAAACATGTTAAAGTAGAAAACACATCAACAAATAGTTACAAAACACACCAACGGAGCAAAAAGCCACGCTTATCTACATAAAAATGCATAAAACCTGCATAAAATCTGCATAAATGCATAAAACCTGCATAAAAATAGATAAACCTTGCATAAAACCTACATAAAAATGCATAAAACCTGCATAAAAATAGATAAAACCTGCATAAAACCTGCATAGAAATGCATAAAACCCGCATAAAAATGCATAAAACTTGCATAAAAATAGATAAAACCTGCATAAAACCTGCATAGAAATGCATAAGACCCGCATAAAAATGCATAAAACTTGCATAAAATGAACAACCCTACATACAATACGTAAACCTGCATAAATATGTAAATCTGCATAAATGCATAAAACCTGCATAAAAATAGATAAACCTTGCATAAAATCAACAAATAGTTGCAAAACACACCAACGGAGCAAAAAGCCACACTTAAAACTTATAAAGTAAGAAATCAACTGAATAAAAATGACTAAAACATTTCTAAACATATTCACAAACCTTGGAATCGGACACTTTATGAACATTTCTGAGGGAATCTGGCTCAGCTATTCTGCTGCAGTACTAAATATAAAAAGGCTGTTGAGCTGACCGAGCAGCCAACAGTGTGTGAATAAAGGGTTAATAAGCTCAGCGAAGGACCTTAAAGCTGTTAAACATTTCCAAACCACCGTCGTGTTTTAGGCTAAATGTGAAAGGCAGAGGTCCGAGGAGTCGACCTTGTGGCGCTCCTCATGCTGTGGTGGCTGAGCTCAGAAAGTTGACAGAATCAGTTCAGCTTGACGTCTGTGCTGCTTTAAAGGCTCCTATTTATATTTTGAGGCCGTAGTTCTCAGCCTCTGACACAGGGGTGTCCAAAGTGGGGCCCCCGGGGCCATTCGTGGCTCCAACTGCATTTGAAGAGAGGTTTTGGTGCAGGTGGAAACTTTTTATTTTTAAGGTAGGGTAAATTTGTTAGAGACAAGTTAAATCTTACTTAATTGGATGCTAAATTGAATCAAATTGTCTTTTAGTGAGCGCAGGTTTTACATCCGAGTAAACGAGACGCCTTTGCTGCATTGAAACATGATAGGATTTATTTAAATTGGGATAAATACAGTTTAATATCTTTTTTTGTAAATTGTCATATTTTGTTGGGCAGATTAAAAGAAGATCACAACATTTTTGGTCGTGTGGTTTATCTTTGAATGTGCCGCCGCAGTATGTCTGGCCTCTGTTGTCACCTCTGCTTGGTAATTAACTCTTTTAAACTGATAAAATTGCGAAAGAACAGCAGAACCTTTGGTCCAAAACGGTCAAAGCAACAATACGCTTCAGTCAGAAAAGGTTAAGCGGTGTTTTTTCAGGGTTTGTTAGAAAGTCCTCGGTACCGGTGGTGAGACGGGGCTCATGAGGCCAGAGGTTCTCCATCTGGGCTCAGCGCTCTGGTGAAGGGGAGCGCCGCCTCCTCGCTTTCAGGTGGGACGTGTTTCCAGAAAACAGGTGAAGCTGCCATTAAAAGGCAGCTGTTGCCTGAATTACAGCCCAGCGACCAGCAGGTAATTGTCGTCCTGGTGGGTGAAGGTCAGGGCGGCTGTGGGCTGATCACAGGAGGCTGAGAAGGTTCCCGTCTGAGAAGAGGCGCCTGCAGAACGCAGCGCGGCCCTGAGGCGGCCTCAGCATCCTGCTCCTGGTGTCTTTGACCTGCACTGGGTCCAGGGGGCGTCCATCAGGTCCAGTCGGCCTTCCTGATGGACCGAACCTCCAGAAATGGAGCGTTTAACGGGTGAGGAAACCTGCAGAGAAGGAAACAAAACATCTAATCTACAGAGAATCCCGGCAGAGCCTCGGACCCGGCCAGCAGAAGACCTGGAGGAGAAACCAAACCCAGGAGGCGCTCCATGGGAACCATTAAGGGTTTGGCGTCGTGCAGGAGTAGCTGGTTAGGGAAGGAAAACGCTAAATCAGGAGAGCGGACGAGTTCAGCGGCGTCTTAGCTGCTGCTGTGGGTCAACCTGAGCAGAAGGAGCAATCATCCATGGGTGCTGAGGCCCGGCGAGGAGACAAAGAGCTCAGAGGGCTGTGAGCTGATGAGCCGCTGATCAGGCCAGCGTTTGGCTCTCTGCGTGTTTATCCGCCGTCCCCGCTGGGACCACAACTGGAGCCAACGCAGCGTGGCGTCTTGGCGCTGGCGGGCGTCCTCCTTGGCTCCGGAAGGCGGCGCGCACACTTGGCCGCTAATCGGATTAAGGTGCCGCAGTTTGTTCCGCTCCGTGGGCCCACCTGGACCGCAGCACCGACGAGGGAGCAGCCGTCGCAGCGCGGCCTCACCTGGTCCCGCTGACCCAAAAAGGGTCGGGTCTGGAGGTTCTGAGAGGTTTCTGTGGACCGCTGGGACCGGAACCGCATGCTGGACCGTTTCAGCTCCAGGGAACAGAAGCAGCTCGTCCTGTCTGCTCGTGGTCCAGATGTCTTCTCCTGGGCTCCAGAGGTTCCTCCGTGATGCTGTGAAGCTCCACGAGGTGCTGAGAGGTTCTGGGCCTCGATGGGGGCGGTACCGTAGGGCGTCCAGCAGGCGGAGGACATCTGACGGTGGGCCTCCTGGCTCCAGCGGACGCCTCCAGATGTTTATGGTCCACATCTCCTCAGTGGAGAACCTGGTTCTGGTACTGACGGTTTCTGTTGGGTAAAAGTCTAGCTGAAGACCCGGTTCTGGTTGCCATGTCTGACTGAAGGACACATTTTGGACGTTCTCTTGTCTTTCTGCTCAAACCTGATCCTTTGGTACCGCTGATCTGAGGCGAAAATGCTTAAAAGGCTTAAAAACAGCCAGTTTTATAATAATGTTTATTTACAGCAGAACTTCTGCGTAGCAAAGATTTGTTTAGTTTATAAAAGTAGAAAATGTACACGTTTAAGAAAGTGACGAGGATTTATCTGCATGTGGCTCCAGTCTGTTTGTGTTTGATCTGATCTAGTTTATCACAGATAGTTGGTAGCTCAAATATCAGGTAAATAATATTAATATTAAGAATAATAATAACAACCATAATAAAAACAACAACAATAATAATAATAATAATAATAAAATAATAGTAGTAAAAAAATAATAATAATGGCAATAATAATAATTAAACTATAAAATTATACAAATTAATAAAATAATAATGATGATGATAGACATAATAATAATAATAATGATAATAATAAAAGCAATAATAATAATAAAACTAAAAAATAATAAAATTAATAAAATAATAATGATGATGATAGACATAATAATAATAATAATAATAATAATAATAATAATAGTAATAATAATAATAATAGTAATAATAATAATAAAAATCTACAGTCATGGTTTCCCCTCAGTGGGACTTGTGAAGTCATTCAGGTTCAGACGCGGTTTAAAAGTCGGACTTCAGGAGTCGACCTCACATCTAAAGGCAACATTTTCCTGCTGTTTGCACAAATTTTCAGAATCCAAGATCAAACATTTCTAGAAAAAAATAAAATAAACATTAAAAAAACAATAAAAGTGTGTTTGACATATGATTAAAATCTGCATTTCAGGGCAGCTTTAACCTTTCATCTCATCTCCAGATGTCGAATGATGGTGATGATGTGACCTGTCATGGCTCCGCCCACTTGGTGGAGGGTCGGGGGGGGGGGGGGGTTCAGTCCGTGGGGACCTCTGTCAGGAAATGGGTCAACCGCTCAGTGAGGTGGAAACACCCAGGAAGCTCAGTTTGTCTCTGTGATCGCTGCAGCTACTGCATCCCTGTTTCTAGATGCTTTCTGAGGCTCGTTTCCACGGCGACCTGCTGTGGACGCCGTCCTCCTGTGGACGCCGTGCTCCTGTGGACGCCCTGCAGGGATTCCTCCGTCCAGCTGGCGAGAAGCAACCTGGAGAAGATGTGACAAAGTAACCCTGGGAGGCGGTTCTGGTTCTGGTTCTGGTAAGCCCAGAATTTTGCTCTCGGTCCAGGTTGGTCTCCTCTTTGTGGCGGCGAGGAAGGACTCTGCTTCAGGGACCTGAGGATCTCTGCTTTTTGCAGATCAGAGCCTTGGCTTGGAGTCTTGGTGCCGGGAGCTTCAGCCGCAGAGAGAGGAGACGGAGCTGGAGGTGAGCGGAGGAGGTGGAGGATCCGCTGAGGATCCGCTGAGGCCTTCCTGGCTGAGGGCAGGACAGAGCTGGATGGACGAGGCTCCATCTGGACGGGGAGCCAGAGCTCCACCACCCGGCAGGACGCTCAGAGCAAAGCTCCTGCTGCTCCACTCCAGGAGGCCTCCTGGAGGGTTTCCAGGAGCAGAACCCTGCAGCATCGGTGAATTATTCACACCCCTGTCAGATTTAGATTCAGCGTGATCTGTTCTTCCTGCCTGCAGGTAGCATCACCGTGTAGGAGCGATGCAGTCAGAGTCCAGACCAGAACCTGTGGAGGCAGCAGGAAGATGAATCCTCAGAGCAGGGGAGCTGCTGATTGAGGCTGTGAGGCATGATCAACCATTTCAGAATAAATAGACACAAATTAAGCCTTTTTTTGGTTAATTTCTGGCGATGTCAGTCTCTCCTTCCAATCAGAAGCGCCTTGATTGGATTAATTTAAGCCTAAATCTGCAGGGGTACGAAGACCTGCGGCTTTAACTGTATCCCTGCAGCTCTGGGACACCCAGAAATAGCTGCTTGTCTTGGTTCTCCTCCTGGACCGCATCTCAGAAAGTCCTTTGGCCCCTTTGAGTCACACGTGTCAAACTCGAGGCCCGCAGGCCGAATCGGCCCGTCAAGGCAATTTATCCGGCCCTCAAGAGCCAAAAAAGTCATATTGTTTCATAAAGTAGAGGCATATATGCTTTTAAATTGCATAAGGTGGCTAAAACTGTTCCTCCTGTAGCAATTTCTTTTATTTAACTGTGTAGTAACAGCATCCTGCCACTAGATGTCATATTTTCCCACAACACATTAAAACAACCCAGAAATGTCCAGAAAGAGAAGAAGTGATGCAGAAACTTTTTTTGCAGATAAACTGTATAAACTGGGCCTAAGGTGCTACTTTTATGTTACAGTGCATTTTTTATATTTCTATGTGAACTGAATTGAAATTATGAAATCAAAAGTATAATTTATAGAGGTGCAACCGGCCCTTTTAATGACTTCATGATGCCAAAGTGGCCGCGTATAGAAATGAGTTTGCCAGCCCTGCTTTAGGTGTAACAGGTGTAACAACGAAAGATTCAATAGACTTGTCAGTAAAAGCTTTATTTTAACAGCCTTTTAGCAGCAAATCATATAAAGATAAATGTGTGTGAAGCTGCAACATCCAGCAGAGGCGCTGGCAGGAGATATTCCAGTTTTACAAAGAACGAATTTACACAATTAATTCATCAGTAGGCTGAAATCAACATTAAACCAAGATTAATTCAACATTAAATCAGCATTAATTCAACATTAAATCAACATTAATCCAACATTAAACCAAGGAGACAGCAGCCGGGATGCAAACGTTCGTGTCCCTGGTGAACGGATGTGATCAACATTAGAGCCATAAATCTTATTTTTGAAGAGCAAAACTGCACATGGGCTCATATTTCTGTATCTTGAATTTTTTCTCACATTTTCAAATGATTTAATATATAATAAATGAATAAAATATTGGCAGGTAATAATTGTTTAGGCTTTATTATGTTTAAAATGACCCAGTTATTACATCATTAGTTGCTTTATCAACCTTAATAACCCTTTAAAGCACGATCTCTAAAAACTTTACCTGTTTTAAGGTTTTTAATCCAACAAATAGTTTTATTGACACAACAATAATATCAAACAAATATGGGCTGAAATGAAGAAGCTGTGTTGATAAATGACCAATGATCCGATGATTCAGGCGCTGCAGTCGGGTTCTGGAAACTGGGTTTATAAATCCAGCCTCAAAGGCCCAGCAGCTGATAGCTAGGAGGAAAATCTCAGTTGTTTAAATGTCCAAAGCATTGAGAGTTTGGTGAAAAAACAAAAATTAATGGTTAATAAATGTCTTTCTGACCAGAGGTTCATGTAAAATATGAGCCTGTAAAATGCTTTTTTTTAATTAAAAACATAAAATTCATGTTTACCCTTCAGTTTCGCTGACTATGAAGATATAAAACAAAATTCATTTTATTTCAACTTTAGACAGACCTGTGGTAAGAGCGCCCCCACGTGGCCGCAAAGCGTAGGAACAGGTGGCTGTTTGGGAGTATATATATGAATATATATGAATCTATAAATAGTTTTTAGTGTTTCATTCTATAACATGGTTTTTATGAATCTATATATAGTTTTTAGTGTTTCATTCTATAACATGATTTTTATGAATCTACATATAGTTTTTAGTGTTTCATTCTATAACATGATTTTTTTGAATCTATATATAGTTTTTAGTGTTTCATTCTATAACATGATTTTTATGAATCTACATATAGTTTTTAGTGTTTCATTCTATAACATGATTTTTATGAATCTATATATAGTTTTTAGTGTTTCATTCTGTAACATGTTTTTTATGAATATACAGTATATATAGTTTTTAGTGTTTCATTCTGTAACATGTTTTTTATGAATATACAGTATATATAGTTTTTAGTGTTTCATTCTGTAACATGTTTTTTATGAATATACAGTATATATAGTTTTTAGTGTTTCATTCTGTAACATGTTTTTTATGAATATACAGTATATATAGTTTTTAGTGTTTCATTCTGTAACATGTTTTTTATGAATATACAGTATATATAGTTTTTAGTGTTTCATTCTGTAACATGGTTTTTATGAATCTATATATAGTTTTTAGTGTTTCATTCTGTAACATGTTTTTTATGAATATACAGTATATATAGTTTTTAGTGTTTCATTCTGTAACATGGTTTTTATGAATCTATATATAGTTTTTAGTGTTTCATTCTGTAACATGTTTTTTATGAATATACAGTATATATAGTTTTTAGTGTTTCATTCTGTAACATGGTTTTTATGAATCTATATATAGTTTTTAGTGTTTCATTCTGTAACATGTTTTTTATGAATATACAGTATATATAGTTTTTAGTGTTTCATTCTGTAACATGGTATTTATGAATCTATATATAGTTTTTAGTGTTTCAATCTGTAAAAAATTTTTTATGAATCTATATATAGTTTTTTGTTTCATACAGTAACAGGGTTTTTATAAATCCATATATAGTTTTTAGTGTTTCATTCTATAACATGATTTTTATGAATCTATATATAGTTTTTAGTGTTTCATTCTGTAACATGGTATTTATGAATCTATATATAGTTTTTAGTGTTTCAGTCTGTAAAAAATTTTTTATGAATCTATATATAGTTTTTTGTTTCATACAGTAACATGGTTTTTATGAATCTATATATAGTTTTTAGTGTTTCATTCTATAACATGATTTTTATGAATCTATATATAGTTTTTAGTGTTTCATTCTATAACATGATTTTTATAAATCTATATATAGTTTTTAGTGTTTCAGTCTGTAAAATTTTTTTTATGAATCTATATATAGTTTTTAGTGTTTCATTCTATAACATGGTTTTTATGAATATATATATAGTTTTTAGTGTTTCATTCTATAACATGGTTTTTATGAATCTATATATAGTTTTTAGTGTTTCAGTCTGTAACATGGGTTTTATTAATCTATATATAGATTTTAGTGTTTCATTTTGCACAGGAGCTGAGCTGTTCTGCATATTTTGTGTGTAGTTGTGCTAATTATGTTTAGTGTTTTGAAAACCCCTGCTCTGTTTTCAAAATTGTGCTTAAGCAATGGTAAAAAAAAACTATAAACGGGGGAAAATTTTAAAATTACTTTGTTTATAACTAAAGCATGAATGCACGTGCTGGATTAAAACCCGCTTGATCTCTTTGGTTTAAAACCAGGCGAAGCAGTAAATCTGCAGCAGAACCAGAACCAGAACCTTTTCTAATGTAGTTCTATTGCTCTGCAGAGGCTGCAGCTGCGTGGAAACAGCGCCATCTCGTGTTCACCAGAGGGAACAGCAGCTTCAGGTGCTGCAGAGGGCTTTAAACCCAGAAACATCGCGGTTCTGCTGCAGATTTTTGGCTGTTTGGACCTTTTTTATCCTCCCGGAACCTTCATCTGGACCCCCGGTTCATGTGTTTCCGACCAGGATGGTTAAAGAAAGCTGAGATGTTTGTTTGGACCGGATCTCTAAAGAGAACCAACCTGACGCTAAGTGAGCTGCTGCCGCCTGGTGGATTCCTGCAGTACTGCACCGGTTTCATATTAATATGAAACCATCATTAGTTCTTTGTTACCTTCAGTTTTTATTGGTTTCGCTGTTATGGATCCGTCTGCTGTAGCTTCTCCTCAAGTTAAATCAGAAAAGAAAAGGACAAAAATAGGCAGAATAAGAGGGTAATTTATCAATAGATAATACGACTTTAAATGTCCTGCAACAACAGAGGGAACTGGTAAAAAGAATTATCACACAAAATAATAAACGTGACTTTTAAACATGTGCAGAAATATTTTAACTAGACATCCAGCAGGAAATGGAAGGTATGTGTTCAGTATTTATAGGTATGAGTAGAGGAAAGATGGAATAACCAGTATGAAGGCAGTACTTAAAGTGTAGCTGGTTAATAACAACTGAGGAACTTTTTATCCAACCTCTGTTATTTCTGGCAGCCATCACCAAATCCCAGCCTGAGCTTAGAAAACATGTTAAAACATGAACTGGACCAAATACGGATAACATAAAAGGCTTCAGGGTCCAGTTGATATTTACCAGCAGGAAGTCACACCAAGTCGCTTTGGTTCAACCTGGGCTCAGATTAGTTTATTTCAATTAGAGAAGAGAGAGATCAGAATCGCAATTAATGGAAATATGGCAGTTTTATGATCATCCATGTCCATAATCCAGTCCAAATATGTTAATACCAACAGGAATAACGTGATAAAAAAAGTTTAAGGGGGTACAGAGGGTGAACTGATCGGAGTCCATCATAGATCCAGATGTGGATCTTTGGGTGTGATTTAACCTTAATATAGTTTATCTTTCTGAATGCAAAGCAAAGAAAGACCCAGAAACTGGAAACAAGTCTAAAGTCCCAAAGCTTTGGTTTACTGTGTCAGATGTTCATTTCTGAGTGAATAGAAGGAAAACAGCCCAGATTCAAGATCCACCACTTGAATATCTCAACATTTATAATATTAATATGCACAGCAAACACAGGGGACGGCGCTGTATTTTATTCAAGGAAAGTCCGCCAAATTAACAAACTTGGTCTTATTCTGAGTGATTCTGGAGGACTGGGTGCAATGGATCGACTCACTAGAATGTGATATTTGGCAGATTGGAAGTTTCCCTAGCGGCAACGAGCTCGCAGCAGACACTACCACACCGAGCCACCACTTAGCAGCGCCCAGGCCCAACCAGCAGTGATTAGCAGCTCACCTGCGTGGAAGACATGCCAAGTGGGAAAGCTGGTGGACGGATCAAGGAAATGGCAACAACAGATGCCCTGGAGGGGATCAGAAGACGAACTGTTGACGCTGGAACGAGAAGTAGTGAGTTTTCTGCACAGTAAGAACATAAATATCTAAAAGTGAAGCAATATCTATCTGTCATACACTGCCAAGGAAGACAGATGAGTCAGAGCTGCTATTATTGTAAAGCTCATCAGCAGAAAACAGAGGAACAGTGTGTTATTTCAAGCAAAAAAAAAACCTAGAGGCACCAACGAGTACATAAATTAACATTTAACGAAAAAGAATGGTGTCATTGCTAGAGAGGCCAGGATGTTAAGGAAACAAAAAAGATTTATAGCAACATGGACTGGAAATGCCTGGATCAAAGAAGCAGAAGGGTCAAAGATGATAAAGGAACTGAAAGGACTAGAAAAAGTATAAATGTGTTCGTTGATCAAGGCAACGTGAAATGATGTTGAAGTTACAGAAAGTTGCACATGGATGTAGCTAAAAATGTAAATAATGAAACTGGTTATAAAATATATGATTCTGAAAAGGAACTTGACAAAAGCGTATCTTCACATTTAAATAAAGAACGCAAGCATTACACTGAGCAACAATTTAACCATGAGGTATTGGTGAAAAGATTATTATCAATCATCCTTTTTAACAGTAGAAGTCTGAAATACAATTTGTTTAAAATAAAGGATTACTTAAAGCTATACTTGGTAATCCTGTTCAGAAACACTTTTTATTACACTGAATGAAATGGTCCTTGGTAGGTAGTAAATGGTAGTAAAATATTACATATTCAGAAAAAAAGGAGGTTAAAAATTAGATCTCTGTGGGAGCTGCAGGCCTGTAAATACTCTGACCAATCACTGCTGTTCGGTCCGAAGGGCCGTGATTGGTCAGACTTTTGGTCTGAAGGAATCACCTTATCTACTGGTTGTCCCACACGGCGATCATTCTGACACGCTCACGTGACGCCAGTGTGCGCTTCTATTGTTAATACATATGGTTAGCTTAGCAGTTAGCTTAGCGGTTAGCTTAGCGGTTAGCTTAGCAGTTAGCCATTCATTGTAGCTCCGCTGGTCTCACGGTAGACTTTGAACATGGCTGAGAGTCACAAGAAGCAAACCGTGTTCATGTTTATGAGAAGAACAGGAAGGCTTCAGTAGAAAGAAATGAGGCCAGAGTGGATTTAGGAGATCTTTTTCACGTTATCCCCCTGAGGAGCAGAAGAGCAGGTAAGACGATCTTGAGTATGCGCAGTTATTTAAAAAGGGACTTGAGGAAACTTCCAGAAAAATCACTGGTCTCAAGCTTTAATAAAGAGCAAGAAAAGATTTGGGGTTGTAACAGAAACATGCTTAAAAGATGTATTATTTGAATAGAAAAAAAATAAAAAAGGCGGAGGAGTTGCTCTGTACATATGTGCAAATTTAAAGTGTAATACAGTTAGCAGCATGACGACTGTTCTTACAACACTATGGAAGTCATTGCAGTAGAAATCTTGAGAGAAAAAAACTATAAACATCATTACTAATTATGTTTATAAAGCACCGGATCCTTGTGTTGAGCCATTTCCAGAGAAAATCATTGAGTTGTTTCACAGAATCTCTAATAGCTGCGTGACTTTAACACTGATCTAGGAAATGTGTGTGGATGACGGACAAAAAATGAATTTATTGATGCAATGTAAAGTTTAGGTCTGTACCCTTTAATAACCAAACCAACAAGAATTACTACACATAGTGCAACAATTATTGATAAGATAAGATAAGATAAGATAAGATAAGATAAGATAGTCTTTATTGATCTCACAATGGAGAAATTCACTCGTCACATCGGCTCATACAAGAAGGTGCAGAGTAGGGAAGGTGCATTCAGTTATATACATAATATTTCCACTAATGTTACTGAGGGATTGGGGGAAAGTGGGATCTTGATGACTGATGTCAGAGATCATTTACCCGTGTTTACGGTCTATAAACATAACTATAATAAAACACGAGTCTTAAAGCCACAAAAGGCTTTGGAGGCACTAAAGAGAGACCTGGAACAAGTTTATCATATCCTCTGAGTTATTCATCAGGCCATTCTGCAACCCGTATGATAATTTTTTTAAAGTAAGGAAACTAACCAAGAAGGATGCTGTGAACAAACCAGAATGCCAGTAAGAAGAAAAATATTTATACACAAGTTTCCTAAAATTAAGAACAAAAGAAGCTGAAAACAAGTAGCAAATATATAGAAATACATCAGTATGTATTATAAGAAGACATAAAAAAAGAGTACAATAGTAACCTATATAGAAATAGGAATAATAAAGGCTACGTGGGGAATAATAAATGAGGTAGTACAAAAGGATAGAGTAGGATCAAGACTCACAGATTACTTTGTCAAAGAAAATTTAATGATACAAAGAAAACATCAAATGAGTTTAATAGTTATTTTGTGAATGCAGGTCTAACTATGGCAAGGATACAACAGATAAGGACGCAGGTCAACACATTTTAGGACAATATAAACAGCATTTTTTAAAGGAGGTAAGAAAAAGATGAAGTAAAGCACATTTTTAAATCTGCTGATTGGGATGTTATGGATATGATGCTAGTGAAGGATGTAATATATCATATTATTGGCCCGTTAACTTATATGTGTCATTTGTCGTTCTCAACTGGATTATTCCCTGAAAAGCAGTAGTCAGTATGGTTAGGGTCAACATCAGTGGCTCTGATGGATTTAACAGGTGAACTATCCACTGCTATGGATAATAGAAAGTATTTTATTAGCATCTTTATTTACCTGGGTCTTGAGTTATTTAAAGAACAGAACACAGTATGTACAAATAGATCATCTAAAATCAGATACATGTAATATAACACGTGGGGTACCTCAGGGATCCGTTATGGGACCTAAATTGTTTACTTTATATATTAATGATATTGTTAATGTATCAAAAACTGACACAACTTTGTTTAATGCAGGAGACAATAAAGAACGAGTAAAAGAAATAGAACTGGAAAAAATGAAGCAGGTGATTAATGTAAATAAATGACCCCTTAATCTTGATAAATCCTACTTCGTGGTATTTGGTGATAGTGATATAAATACTGAACTATTACTGGATATAGAAGGCACTGGAATTTAAAGAGTGAGTGAAATCAAGTTTTTGGGTTTTGGGTTTTATTTATTATTATTATATTAAATATAAAAATATCCTGGAAGTCACATATTAATGGTGTAAAAACACAAAAAGCCAAAAATAATTGCTGTTTTATATACAGTTAAAAACTTAATTGAATAAAAATACATTGTATCTATTATATAATTCTTTGATTGTTCCATATATGACTTATGCAATAGAAATATTGGAAAATACACATAAAACATTTTACAAAAAAGGGGACTAAGAATTGTAAGTGGAAGTAGATACAGAGATCCATCTGATCTACTATTCCATGATTTACAGATATTAAAATGTGGTAATTTAGTTTGAAACTGATGTACGAAGCTCATACAACATGTTTACCAAGTACTATCCAAAAGAAGGATGTGAGATATTTGTAAAACCAAGGTTCAGGAGCGATGTGTCTCTGTGCGCAGTTCATGAAACAGTCCAGAGAAATAAATAAAAAAAAGCTAAATCAATTACTGTGCTTAGCAGTAAAACGACACAATGTTAGGAAAATATAATGAACTTAGTTAATATTTGGTTGTTTGTGCTTGATGCTTACGTTTAGAAATTAAACGTTCTCATAGTTGTATGTAACTCAGCTTTTATCGGTTAAATATTTAAAGTTATTATTGGTCAGAGGGCGGATAATGTAAGGTTTCTGCTCCTAAATGTAAAAAACTGTAATTATTGCTATAATATCTGTTAATGCTGAGCAGATACAACCTTTCTATAGATATAACATCTCAGCTCTATCCTTTTTAAACCAAATTAAATACAAATTTTCTCTCCTTTTGCCCTTTTCTGTCCAATTTTCCAACATTTTGCATAAAAACAAACGTGTGGTAAACATACACATGTGAAAAACTGATCTTCTGAGGATTTAATTTAGTCATTTATGGGGGGAAGAAAATGCTCTTTGCACACTGAACTGAGCTGTTTTGCACACGTGGAGCTGTTAAATTGAAAGTGGTTAGAGGCGCGATAAAACATGGGACAGTTATAAATTTTCATGTGCGTGTGAAAACTGGTGTTTCATGGGGTTCAGCGGTGAAAACAGCTGAATCAAGTGTGAATTTATTTATCATGCTATCATTTGTTAGAAAGCTCGTTTCAGGTCGATTAAAACTAAACGCTCGTTAGTGCCATTGATCAAGCCGTTATTCCATCTGACTGGGACGTTCTTATGGGTTCAGATTGTGTGTTCGTGTTGGACGTGTTGGAGCAGGAAGGAAAAGCGTTTTCCTCTGAATCAGGACTGGGAAATACTGCAAATCGGAAGAAAAAGGCAAAACTCATGAGAGTCACGGCGGACATGGGAAACATTTCTGAGAATCAGGCTGAGCTGCTCCTTGTGACGCGTCATGAAAACCTCTTTAGCTTTGACTTCGTGATTTCCTCTTTTCCCCCTGAACATGCCAGTGTGTGCGCTTGTGTGCATTTAATGGACTGAATAGACGTTCAAGGCTGTGAGAGCCACCTAATGGATTTATATTTACCTGCCTGCATTTAGGTGCTCCTCAATCGGTCCATTAGGACAACAAATGAATAGTTCTTCAGAACAAAAACGACTTTACAGCGTCTGAACAACCTTAAGTACCCAAGCTTACCTCTAGCAAAGACATATTTCTGATGTCCCAGCTACATTTATTTATCTGCTGTTGACGAAATAAAACTCACATCAAACATTTAAGCCCCCTGAAGCTGCTGCTGGGTGCAGAGCTCTGCTTGAACTGTCAGAACACAGGACATTTGGTTCAAATGAAGGAAATTTACTCAGAAACAGGTAACATTTGGTCCCTCTGAAAAAAAATCTTCAATTTGAGTCAATTTTACTATGTAGTAACTAAAAGTAGAGCTTCTTTTGGTGGAAGGTCTGTACTTTACCAGGTTTACCAGATTCAGAGCTAAAGAGGAACTTCAGCAAGGAGACCCTTCAGAAGTCGGGAGCTTTCTACGGAGCTTTCAGTGGCTCTGGTTACCACCAGTGATCCTGCAGAAGGAAAGCTCAGATTTGGATCAACGTTAAAACCAGCGGTGGTGACGCTTAGATCTATGAGGGCCCAGAATAGCTAAAGCGGTCACCGGGGGGCAGCACCGGGGGGCAGCACCGGGGGGCAGCACCGGGGGGCAGCACCGGGGGGCAGCACCGGGGGGCAGCACCAGGGGGGCAGCACCGGGGGGCAGCATCAGGGGGGCAGCACCGGGGGGCAGCACCGGGGGGCAGCACCAGGGGGGCAGCACCAGGGGGGCAGCACCGGGGGGCAGCACCAGGGGGGCAGCACCAGGGGGCAGCACCGGGGGGCAGCACCAGGGGGGCAGCACCGGGGGGCAGCACCAGGCGCCTGACGCTCTGGTAAACCAGCTTGGATAGAAACCGTCTCCCTGAGCAGCCGAGTGTTTGAAGAGCTGGATGTTATGTAGCTGGATCCAAATCGGACGTGTTTGTCCGTTAAAAGCTTACTTTGCTCTAAGTTGGCGTAAATAATTAAGAGTGAACTAAACTGGAAGGTTTGTAGCAGCCAAGCCTGGTCTGGAGCTTCATTGTTTAGCCGTGTCTCCTTCCTGGAAGGAGCCACTGATAAACAGCTAGAAGGTACCCCTGGCCGCCCTACGTTGTTTTTGGCTATCTATCTCCTGGATGGAGCTATTACTGCCTTTAAATTTGTATTTTTCTCTTCTGTGTCTCCCTCCAGTCTTATCAGCGCTTTTTAAATCTGCTTGGAAAATCCATCTTTTCTCATTATCTTTTGACGCATCATGACAAAGCTCACCTTATTCATTTTATTCATGTTTTATCTTTTAAGTGTTTTATAGTATGTTTTACTCAAGTTACTTATGACATTCCTGCGTGTTTTCTACTGTATTTTACTCTAGTTGACTGTAATTTATTTTACGTGTTTATGGGGTTTGCTGTTCGTTTTTGTTCAGCACTTTGGTCAGCTGTGCTGTTTTTCAAGTACTTATAAATAAAGCTGAGCTGGAGGCCTCTTCCTGTTAAAAGGGAGTTATTCCCTCCCACCATCGCCACATGCTTGCTCAGGACTTGTTTGGGTGACTTTATTACAAACTGGCATTAAGTTATGACCTGATTGTTCATTCTGAAGAGAGACTTCATTTGCAGCGTCTAAACTGAACCCTGGAGGTTTCTGGGCTTTAAAGAGACGTTTCTTATAAAAGCAGAGCTGTGCCTGGAGGCCACTAATTAACAGGAACTCTCCCGTTAGAGATTATTTTATTTTTTGTGACGACTAAGAGGGTCTCCATTGTTAGGAGCATCTCTATGTTTAGTTAAGAAAACTAATAAATCGGTGAAATTAACTCTCCGTAGAGTCTCTAAATTTGCTGAAAATGAATTCAGGTCTTTATTCTCGACATTAAATGAAGTAATAAGACAATTTAAAGCTACATTTTAAATACAAATATCCCTACTTATTAAGGTTCTGGGTAAAACTTGGACACCTGAAAATGTCGGTGAGGAAATAATACCCGATCAAAAACTATTTACCTGGAAATTAAATCTGCTCTCCCTGATGGGGATAAACCCGGAGCGGAGCTGGCATTAGTGACGCCACGCAGCCAGACAAAGGCAGGAGGCTGCAGCAGCTGCTCGGGCCCGTAACTGTACACCCGGAGGCGCCGGTTTGAATCCCATCTCACCTGCCGTGACCACATGGCACCTGGGCGTTAATCTGCCAAAGCTGTGGCCTGACATTTACCACAGGACAACAGCAGCGAGGCGGAACGGGGACATTCACCCGTTTCTCCATGCCTGTCCGGCTCTGCTAAGCCCCGCAAGTGTCTCATTCATAAAATTAATCTCAAACAGACAAGAAGGTTGTTGGAAAAGTGAAAACCGAGAGTAAAAAGTTGTTGTTTTCTCTGGGGAAAAAAAAAAAAAGGTTGTTGTTTTTTTTTTTTAGGCAGGAGGGAGAGGAGGGAGGAAGATGTTGCATTGATTGGTGCAGCGGTGTGTGTTTGACCGGCATGACGTGGTGCTCCGGTCCCCGCGTGTCCTTGACCGACGGCGTATAAAAGTCCAGGAACCGCTGGAGGCTGCAGAAGAGAAGAGGAGCGGCGCAGAAGTCTTCATCCACCACAAGAACGCCAGCGATACGAGGAAGACGAGCAGCGACGTGGTGAGGAGCTTTTTCAGCCTCAAACTTCTGGTTTCTCTGCTTTTAACGCCTGTAACTCGCACAGTTGTGGCAGCAATATTCACAGGAAAGCCAGAAACGATTAGAATTACTTTACTTTTGATTCATCAACGCAGAAAACTGTGGATTTAGTGGAAACTCTTAATTTCTCTAACTTCCTCTATACTTTTCTAACGATTTCTGCATGTCTCCTCTGGGGTCTATGGGATGGTTTATCTTCGGAGCTGGAAGGACTCCTCACCATCACCCTGATCTTCAGCATTAAGTCTGGCCTCCAGCTGAGACGCTCAGAAATGTTAACATTGCTTCCAGTCAGAAGAAACTTTGTCAAATTAAAAGTTTAAACCTGCCAGGGGTGTGAATAGTTATGGACTTTACTGTAAATACACTTTTTTTTGTCCCTTTAAAGTTTAATTTACTGATTTAAATTTGTGATAGATGCTTGATAATACATCAGAAGATGATCTGATTTGAAATATTTAATTTTGTTTGAATAATAAAAGATGAACGCTTCTAATGAGTCTAATGTCTGTGATTGGTGGACAGGAGAATGTGTCCTGTGTGGCTATTGGTGGCTGCGGTGGTTGTGGGCGGAGCCAGAGGAGCTGTCAGCCAATGCTGGGAGCATCCGAGCTGCCAAGACCTGAACACTGAGAGCAGCATGATGGTATAACAACAGCAGCAGGGCTTCATGCTGGGCCGCGCACACCGCTCCGGGTTGCACCTCATCCACATTTGATTGCTTTTGTCTTTTCTCCAACATGCGTTCTCCACGAATCCCATTAAGGATCTAATTTCTCCTTTTAAAAACCCGAACCTAAACTCAATTAACAATGCTTTGCTTCGCCTCCTTCCTTCAGGAGTGCATCCACGCCTGCCGGTCGGACCTCACCGCCGAGACCCCCATCGTCCCAGGTGAAGCCCACCTCCAGCCTCCTCCTCCTCCCTCCGAGGCCTCCTCCTTCATGTCCTCCTCTCCTCCGGCTAAGCGCTCCTACTCCATGGAGCACTTCCGCTGGGGGAAGCCCGTCGGCCGCAAACGCCGCCCCGTCAAGGTCTACACCAACAACGGGGTCCAGGAGGAGTCCGCCGAGGTGTTCCCCGGAGAGATGAGGAGGCGAGAGTTGACCAGTGAGCTGCTGGCGGCCGTGGAGGCGGAGGAGAGGGCTCAGGAGGTGATGGAGGAGGCGTCGGAGGAGCACCGGCAGCTCCTGGGAGGCCTGCAGGAGAAGAAGGACGGCTCCTACAAGATGAAGCACTTCCGCTGGAGCGGGCCGCCGGCTGGGAAACGCTACGGGGGGTTCATGAAGAGCTGGGAGGAGGGCCGGCAGAAGCCGCTGGTGACGCTCCTCAAGAACATCATCAACAAGGAGGAGCAGATGTGAGAGCAGGAGAAGGAGGCCCAGGCTGGAGGAAACAGAGTCCAGCTTTCTCCCAGCAGCAATAAAGAAAAAAAGCTCCCAAACTGCTGGGTGTGACGTCATTTCCGCTGAGGGCAAACTGGGGGAAGATGTTTTGATATTTATTGTTTCATGTAAATAACGGTATTTATTATATGAAAACAAAGAGTTGTTTGCAAGCAAAAGAAAAAGACGTGTTTGTCTTTCTTTCCGGGTTTTCATACGAGAGGTTTTGGGTTTTTGAGTCCAAAAACCCAAAAACGTGTCTTCCTCTGAGCGTGGGGCGAACAAGTAGAAAAGCTGAGAAATAAATAAAAATCTCTAAAACAAGAAGTGAGGGGAGAGGGCAGATAAATGAAATAATCTTCCTGCTCCACCTGAGGTCTGACTGAGGGTTCATTAAAACTAGTCAATTTAAGGTCCAATGTGGAAAATAAAGGAAGATTAAAGGCAAAAAGCCAGAAAAATAGGGACATGGCGACAGGGCTGGACGATATAGAAAAAAAGCATATAGATAACAGTGTTTCCCGCAGGAATTTGGTTATGCGAGGCGGGGGGTTGTTGAACGACACGTTACCCGCGGACCGACTCGCGGAGCGGGGGGGGGGGGGGGGGGGGAGACGACGACACGTTGTCCGCGGACCGACTCGCGGAGCGGGGGGGGGGGGACGACACGTTGTCCGCGGACCGACTCGCCGGGGGGGGGGGGGGGGGGGGGGAGAGAGACGGCGACACGTTGTCCGCGGAGCGGGGGGTATCCATGTGTTTTTTCCCTGCCATTCACGCACGCGCGAAAGCAACAACAACAAACCGCGTGTTAACGTCACTTTTTTTTTTTTTTTTTGGGAATGTTGGCGAGGCGGTAGCGTGAGTTTGGCGAGGCGGCCGCCTCGCCAAGATAGCGCTGCGGGAAACCCTGGATAAAATAGAAATCATGATCGATGTCCATAATTATCAGCAAATTAAAAACATATATTTTAAGTGCAGCTGTGGCCGTTTTATGCTGTTGCTTAGCAACCTATTTTTAGATAAAGACACACTGATTTCAGCTGAACCCTTTATTCAACCAACATTTAACCAAAACTACAAGTTTTTAAAACAGAAAAAAAAAGAACACGTGCCCTCTGAACTCTCTGAAGGGGGCGGAGCTTCCTGGGTCTGGGTGGTGATTGATTGGGAGGAGGTAATGCCTGTAATATCAACTTACATGATAAAATGCAAAAGGAAGGAAAACGTTTATTCTATTGAACTTTTTATTGATTTTTTTTATCATCGATAATCGTCTATTAATTGATATATATTGTTCTTGAATTATCGTCCAGCCCTGCATGGAGATGTAAAAAGTGTCTTTAAATGTCTTTAATCAACTATAAATTACGACCTACTCAGAAGACTATTCACAAAGATTCCTCAGACTGAAAGCAGCTCTTAGTGACGCCATTTTAGCAGAAAACTATGATTTTTCTCCGAATTTTACCTCGGTAGGATGAAAGTTATTAGGAGCACCTCTATGTTCAGTAAAAAAATAAATAATAATAAATGTTAATAAATCGGTGAAATTCACTCTCCGTAGAGTCTCTAAATTTGCTGAAAATGAATTCAGATCTTTATTCTGGGCATTAAATGAAGTAATAAGACGCTTTAAAGCTACATTTTTAATACAAATATCCCTAATTTATTAAGAAGTTCTGAGCAGACTCATTGTTATCTTGTGCTTATCCTCTTCATTAAAGCATCACGGAAAGGCAAAAATAGAACACGCTGCCCGCTACCGAATGTAGCGTGTAACTGAAATATCGATCCGACCAAAACGACACATTGAACATTGGTTCCACCCTGGAACATTTACAGAAGTTTCAAACTGTGCATTTTTACCATCAATGGTCTGATTTATTAATTGAACATTATTTTAACGTATTCATTGAAAATTAAAACTATGAAATTAAGTTAAACAGCACAGCTGCTCTTGATGGCAGTCGCCGTCATCGTCCACCTGTGGCATCTGGTTTTGTTTAGTTTCATTAGCGTTTGATGCTAACCCTTTGAGGTCAGAGACAGGTGAAATCACACTGCTGGATTTTGTTATTGTTGGATGTGGATGTGTGAGAAGAGATGGGCTGGAGGGTAAAATTGCTGTTGTACTTTTTTATAACGTGTAAAAAGTTGTTGTTGGATAATTTGGTACGAACTTTGATAGACGTAATGGACGTGATTGTACGTTGGTCTGTGGAGGTTGTAATGGATGGTTGATAAAGAAACCACAATGGGTAGTGACCAGTATCCTATTATAATTAAGGTGGGTGTTTACTTTGAAGAAGTTTGCACAGGCGGTGTAGGGAAGTGGCGTTTTAATGGAATTAAATGGGATGGATTTGTTTGCAATTGTGACAAAGAGATGAAAAGTATCAGCGTTCATGATAATATTAATTGTTTTAATCAAGATCTATGTGGTGCAATTGAGGAAGCAGCAAAACAGACAATAAGATAGAGTGAAGGTAAAAGGAGAAAGAGGATTGTTCTTTAGTGGCCTGATGAGTGCGCTAAAGCTAGTCAAGAGAGAAAATAGTCTTTTAGAGCGTTTAAAAGGAATCGCTGTTTTCAGAATATGTCTGAATACAAGTAGAAACATGATATTGTGAGAAAAGTAATTAAAAGGTCCCAAGAGGACATTTTGGAGGAATTACTGTGGTACTTTAGGGATGAATAGATCAAGTCTGGGGTACAATTGAGAAGATGCCAGGAATTGGAAAAAGCTTTAATTATCCTGTAAGGATTTGTTTGGAGAAGACTATTTTAGATATTAAAAGTATAGATAAACATTTAGCTCAACATTTTGTTAAAGTTCATTGTTCAGAGAAGTTTAGTGGTGAAGAAAGAAGAGCAAGAAGGAAGACAATAGCAAATAATGTACATGTGTTTGAAGATGTTGATTATGATGATATGATTAATGCAGAATTTATGTTATTGGAGATGAATAGATCTATAAATAAATGAAAATCAGATTGAATTGGGAACAACATGTAACCCGAGGAGGACTCAAAATGGGTTGAAAGCAAAGGAATTTCACACATCCACGCAGACACAACAGGATGCCCAGCTATAGAGCCAGACTTCACCTCAGTCCCACCACCACTTTTTTCCTGGAGACGCTGGATGAGTGGGTGGCTGGGGAGACCAGCCACCATGCGGGCCACATGGGGCTAAAGGCTCACGAGCTGAGTAAATGTGCTTTCTGTGAAACTCATTTGCCGTCACTTCAATGGAGCCACAAGAGGGGGAAATTCTCGTTGTCCTCTGTGGAGTGGATGACCTGACTTGGATCTGAGGACTGCCGGCTGAACCAGAGTTAAGTCTGCAATCTTAGACTCTGCGTCAGACGCTGCAGTAAAGAATCTGTCCATCCCAAAACCTGCTTTGTTTTGCTTCCTCAAGACTCCAGCCGGAGCAGTCAGCAGAGGACCCATGTGCCCAAGCTGAGAGCAAAATCTGGACTGAAATCACCTGCTGCATGCCGGGGACTCGACTACGACCCGGGCCCTGATCCGACCGCGTTTTGGCTAGCTCAGAGCCGCATGTCTGCTGCTGAAATGACCAACGTTTTCCTGGAGTACTGCTTTCCCTTGGATGCCTAAAGTGAACCAGACTCACACCGAGGCACCGACAGGTTTGACAGAGAAATAAACAGGGAAAGTTAAATGGTTTATTTAGGTTTACATAATGCATTTTCATTGTTAGCCTTGTTAGCATTCTTTGAACTATGTCATTGCTGATGTAACTTGAGTGTGTTTTTATGGTGTTAACAAACGTTATTTCCACAAGGGTTTTATACACTGATGGGATATTGATGTTTATGTTATCCAGTCCACTCATTACGACTAAAATAAAGCCAAAGCTTTTTAAAGTTAGTGGCAAATGTCTGCTAGCATAATGCTATTAGCCTCTGGTAACTTCCTCTTCCCAGATGTACGACTACAATTCGTTTCAAATGTAAGGTTTGTTTTTCACTTCGCTCCACCATGCTTCTGTATACTCCTAAATAACTCCCTGACTCTCTCCCTAAAGGCTCTTTTTTTCTTGTTCAACAGTTCTTTCAGGTCACTGGTGATCCAGGGTTTGTTATTAGGGAAGCATATCACTGTTCTGGTGGGGATGATGCTGTCCATACAGAAGTTCATATAGTCAGTCACACACTCAGTTATGGCATTTATGTCCTCTTCATGTGGCTGGCAAAGAGAAACCCAATTGTTAGTTTCAAAACAACCCTGTAGGGCTCCATCAGCTTCCTTTGACCACTTTCTCACAGCCTTTTCTGTTACAGGTAGTCTCTTGACAAGGGGTTTATAATCTGACCAGAGAAAAACAAGGTGTGATCTGATTTACCCAGAGGACGTCTTGATTTGGAAATATATGAATCCCTGACTTTTGTTTAAAACAAATCCAATGTCTTTTTTTCTTTTCTGGTAGCAGCTAAAAAACTGCTAAAATGTTTGCAGTGTAGCAGAGAGTAAGATAAGATAAGCTTTATTGATGTCACAGTGGAGAAATTCACTTGTCCCATCGGCTCAATAGTCAAAAAGTCAGAAGAAGGTGTCAAAGTAGGTAAGTAGAATCAGTTAGATACAGTTATACAGCTATATACAATATACAATTCTGTACACTCCTATGTATAAATATGTTATTGCACATATGTTATTATACAGTTTATACAGGACTATTGCACAGGCTTATTGCACAGTTTATACAGTTTATACAGGATTATTGCACAGGCTTATTGCACAGTTTATACAGTTTATACAGGATTATTGCACAGGCTTATTGCACGGATTGTAGTGTAGTGGATTAATATCTCACAATGAATATCTTATAATAAATATAGTCTTATCACAATTGATATAAGGGGTGCTGTAAACATTCACCTAAGAAACATGTGTGTGTGTCATGCAACAAGCCCAGAATAAGAATTAGGGGGTCAATGGAATTTACCAATTTACCAGGGGAAATTGAAAAACCTCTGGGTCAAAAGGGCAAGCCATTTGCAATGTAAAGTAGAACATGAAAGACTCCAAAATGAACACAGAAAATGCAAGGGCCAAGTCCGAAAAAGTAATGACGTGTAACCATATGGAAATGAGTAGGGGCCATGATTGGGAGGAGCTGTGATGTGTAACCTTGTTTTAAAAAAAGCACGCCCCATAAAAGTTTCCACTGATAGGTAAAAAATTAACAAAGATATCCGTGGAAAAAACAATGGAAATTATGTAAAAAAGGAGTGGCTCACAGGAGGAGCTCAAAGATCCAGAGAATGTATTTAAACCGACCGCTCTCTGTATGTTGTTAGATGATGTTGTCCGGAGCACATCTCACGTGTGGTTGTCTTGTGTTGTTGCAATAAACCACCCTGGACTGAGACTCAGCTACTTTTGTTCACTTTTTGACTACTGTTTGATATTTTTAACTGCCTTACCAAGAACTTAGAATTTTTGAAGGACTTAGTGCAAATCATTACGTTGTGGGAAGGCCCATCCACAACATTTTGGCGAGCCAGCCAGGAGGACGCGTGATCCCGGACGACTGCTGCCACACGTTGGACGC
The DNA here is from genome assembly GCA_037039145.1 of Fundulus diaphanus. Taxonomy (NCBI): domain Eukaryota; kingdom Metazoa; phylum Chordata; class Actinopteri; order Cyprinodontiformes; family Fundulidae; genus Fundulus; species Fundulus diaphanus. The sequence goes on along the minus strand of CM073139.1, from coordinate 41,670,546 downwards.
CAGGAACCCCAAGGGCCCTTAAGAATCCACCAATACAGGTGAGATACTAATTTGTTATAACTATCTAAATTTGTGGGGAACCGGCCTCCGGCAGGTGGCTAGTGGATGTCAGGTATCACAAAGCCCTCCTAAAAGAACCTAGTAATCTAAATTTAGTAATATACACAAAACAATAACATAACAAGAAGAATATATACAAAAATAACATAAAGGAAGAACAGAATAAGCTGGGGAGCGGTCCAGAGGTGTGTGTGTGTGTGTGGCGGCATTGTCGTTTTATGTGTATGTGAATATATGGCTAATTGTATGTGGCTGCATATTTGTTTAAAAGTGTTGAATGTATGGCTAATTGTATGTGGCTGCATGTTTGTTTAAAGTGTTGAATATATGGCTAATGTAAACTGCTGCAATTTTGTTTAAGGTATCAATTGATGGAAAAAAAAATATATGTGCATGAATATATGGCTAACGAAAAACTGATGCATTTTTGTGTAAGGTATTGATTGGTGCAAAGAACTGTTTTGTATCTGAAATAGATAATAGGTAGAGAAGTAGGGACAGACCGGTCAGAGTGATTGACATAAGTCTGGTGAGACAGCCGCTCGGAGCAGTGGATGCATTTAGTGTATGGTTCATATTTGTGGCAGAATAAGGGTATTGGTGACTAAGTGATAGTCAGGAAATGTGCTATGAAGTTGTGCAAAAGTATTGATGATTAAAGAGACCTGGCCTAAGCGATAGACCAGAGTATAAAGTACCGCTCGAAGGAGACGTCCCTCACTTGTCCAGCGTGAAAGTGGGGCCGGGAAGCTGGGAAAAACGCGTATGCCACTGTAAGAGACAGTGAGGAAAGTTATTGTAAGAATAATATAGACCTGCAGAGTAACGCACAAGAAGTGCAATAGGTGAGAGCTAAAATACATGTCTGTCTGTGTCAGTGTATGTAAAGTGTAGATTAATTGTTAAAAAGGGAAATAAGGGAAAAACGGGAACTATAATAATAATACATAGAAATAAGATAATAATAAATTGACAGTGATAAGGATACAGATATATATATTCGAAAGAAACAAAGTATAGAACAAAATAAAATTTAAGCAATAAAACATAAAAAGATAAGATAATGATAAACAATAATAACTGATAGTAGTAAAATATATATAATAAAAAACTATAAAACAAAGGATAAAACAAGAAAAGTTCAGCATAACAGAAATACCCTAACCCTAGATTGTTGAAATATAACAGATCGAAAAAGGTAAAAAGTTAAAAAAGGAAAAATCTATATTGGAAAGAGCAGGACCCGATAAAGAGCAGACAAATAGGGACTAAGAGGGTTAGTAAATAGCTGGGCTGGACAATTAATAGCAGTCTTAATATAAACGTAATTTCCAAAATCACAGAGTTTACAATTTGTAGCTACTAAAAATTATAAAACTAAAACGTGTCCATTAGGTGTTGACAAAAACGTTAGCTAAAAGAAAGACAATAGCAGCAGGGAGATAATCTAATTTTATTACTGGATTTGGAAGTCTCTATAATCATACGTAGCATAAAAATACAGATCAATTAGTTTAAAGCTAGACTTGCCCGTAGACTGCACCTTAAATTTAACAAGGATTAAATGTCCAAATTAACTAAAAGCTAGTCTATTGAATAACATTCTGATTAATAGAAACAATAAAGGTTCTAGGTGTAACTAGTCCTTGTGTACAAACAACTCTAGGTATAGGCCATTCTTTCTTTACTTACGATTAATAAAGAGAAAGGTAAAAAATTGCAACCTAGGTTAAAATATAGTTAGGTTAAAACAAAATCATTGCTGTTCTGAATTTAGATGCGGTGAGTCTTTTAACAATTGAGCTGCACAGCAAGGAAACAAAGTAGATTTGTTGTTTATATGTGAGTAAAATTAGATTGGAAATAATCACATTAAAATTACAGTAGCAAGGAGAAGCATAATTAGATTATTTCCAAAATCGTTCAGCCCTAAGTAAATAGACACAGGCCACAGTGTCCGCTGACTGCTAAGTGCCATGGGAACCAACGTGAGCAAACAGACTAAGGAACTGACGCCTGCTAAATTAGTAATGATAACACATCCTTCTAACAAACGCAGAATTCAAAAATGCATGATGGAATGGCATAAAATAACATCTGGAAAAAATCGCTGGCCTATAGAAGGTAGTTTTGATCCATTATGCTATGATGAAGTAGAAGAAAGGCTGCGGCATAACGATGCAAGAAATGACCAAACGCAGTTGCGTAAGAAACAGAAACATGCTGAACAGAGAGATATCTTGCGATATTTTAAAGTTGAAAGTAATAAAATCCCAACAGCACCTGAGTTTACTGGTTCTAAGCCACCACCTTACCAGGCCACAGCAGCAGGGCAGTACCCAGTGTGTACAGATAAAATTAGTAGGGGTAAAATCACAGGGAGGTTAAAATTAGTAATGGATAACGAGGGGGAGGGAGAAAAAGGAAAAGGAGATAGACAGCAGAGAAATTGGGGAAATATAAGCCAAGAAGAGATGCCAAGTTGCTCGTTAGATGAGGAGGAGGATAGTGCCTGCTCCAGCCCACCGACACCTCCTAGGGCTCATTTGCCCGCATCAGTCGGATGGCCCACGACTCTCCCTCAGGCACTTAGAAAATCAAATCCAAAAGAAAGGTCAGAATCAGTGGAAGAAAGAACAACTGCAGAGCTGGAGGAATTGCAGGAGTGCCTTAAATTAACCCGAAGCTGGGGGAAACATAGGGAACGTTTGGAGAGACAGAGGGAAGCAGAAAGTCGAAAAAAAGAGGAACAAGAGGAGGTGGAAAGACTGAGAAAAGAAGTAAAGGAATATGAGGGAAACTTAAAAGAATTACAGAGATGTGCAAGAAAGCAACGAGAAGAGAAGCAAAGACAGGAAGTTGAACAGCGGATGGAGGAGGCAGCCCAGATTGACCTCGCAGACCACCCTGACCAGCACTTCAAAACTACGCTCACAGAAGCAGAAAAAGAGGAAGAGGATGAAAGAGAAAGAAATATGGAACTATGGGACGCAGCTGAACGTCTGGATGATGGGAACGACATAATATCCCCACATTTTGTCAGCAGGACCAGACAGAGCGGGAAGGGCCCAGCTGTAAGACCTCGGGAGGTCACGGAAAGGAGAGCGATGCTTTCAGGTGTGAAAAAACAACTTGCAACTGAACTTGAGGTGGATGTGGAGGTGGAAGAGCACCGCAATCATGCAATGGAAACGAGATCGCAAGCACATCTACGTGCAGCAGCACAGGGGCAGGAGGCTAAGATCATGCCCTTGATTTCCAAAGGGCCGAATGACGACCGCTACATGCCATGGTCATTTATGGACATGATAACGCTTGCAGGAAGACTGACGCCGCTGGCAGACGGAGCCGACAAATGGATAGAAAAGCTAGAAGAAATCACGGGGGGCATCAACTTGGCAGCAGGAGACATCAAAGCACTGCTAATAAAAATGGCAGGACACTCAGCAGCCAAAGAAGTGTTTGTGGAGGCTGGGCTTCCAGGGGTCATGCGCGGGCACCGGTGTGATGGGTTACCCTTCAACCATATGAGACCCCGAGTATGGGAAGCCCTGAGAAACAAATATCCCTCACGCAGAGACCCAACCAAGCTGAAAGAAGAATGTCTAAAAGATGATGAGAGCCCAGCCCAGTTTCTGCACAAGTTTCAACAAATGTGGAAAGCAGAGACAGGAAGTGAATGGGATGAGCAAGAATCAACCAAGGCACTATTTAAAATGTACGTTAAAGGTGCCATGCCCAAAGAAGTACAGGCCAAACTAGATGGAGTGGTGGGACTCATAAAAATGGACTGGCCTGCGTTCTCTGAGCATGTCATACATTATGTAAACATGCACCGAGCTGAAAAACAAGCGCTTGAAGACCAAAGCAAGATGTTAGCCACAAAGTTGGCCCAACTGCAAATTGGAGAATTAACAAAAGCAAAGAGAGACAGAGAGAAGCCCAAACATCAAGCCGCGCTGACAGTGGCAGCCCCTCCCACAGCTGAGAGTGGACCAGCAGGAGGTGAAGTCGTTCAAGCCCCAGTGATATCTCCCACCATCCCTCCACCCACACAGCAGATGCAGTATCCAACAGCACCACCTGCAGGAGGGGCCCAAACTCAACAGGTTCCCCCTATCCATGTGCATCTAAATCAGGGAACAGGTCCCCCGCACGTGATGACTGGAAGAGGAAGAGGGGGGCCACCCATGCGGGGCAGATGGAGAGGACAACAAGGAGCCCCAAGGAGGCCCCCTCACGGACAATACCAGCGGATGCCCCAGGCGGGTCCAGAAATGGGACAACAGCAGCTGAGGCTGCAGTGCTGGGGATGTGGTCAAGTCGGACACATGCAAAGAGACTGCCCAACCAATCCATGGATGGGACCCCAGCACCCTGCCACAGGACCTGCCAACGGTGGAGCAGGGCCTGAAGCGTACTGGCAATAGGGGTGCCCAGAGAAACCTGAAAGAGAGGCCATTCTACCTGTATTAACACAACGCCCACAAACGGAACCCACAATTGATGTCACAATATATGACAGCCATCATCAATTCATGATTGATACAGGTGCTGCGTACTCCTGCATAGGAAAAAATGGAATTGGTCTGCCTCTCTCAGCATCAAAGATTCGAACGGTAGGTTTCTCTGGGAAAACCCAAATAATACCCATGACTGAGCCAGTTCCCATGATTATAGGAGAAAAGACTGTGTATGCACCACTACTTTATTCAGCAGATACGCCAATTAATCTGCTGGGCAGAGATGTGTTATGCCAGCTCAACGCAAAGATTAAATGCACTCCAAATGGAATTTATTTTGAAGCAACTGACAACAGCAAAGCCTTCATGATGCCACTGGGCCCACAGATGACACTACAAATGAAAAATCATGACCCAGAAGACCAAGTATTTTGGATGAAACTCACGTCACCTACTTCTTTCCTCCAATTGGAGTGGGAAACATGGAGACCTCTGATAATGAACCACTACGATGAATCTAAAGAGCCTTTCCTACCCCTCCATTGCACCATGTTTTATGATAAAGGACAGAAACATGAAGACTATGAGAAAAGCTGGGATGAAGAAATTAACAACAAAACAACTGTCATCCAATATGCTGACATAATGGTTGGGCCACAAGGAGCCGCAGCCGTTGTCAAGTTTCCTGAAAAAGACATTGCCGAATGGTTCCAGGTCACTGATTCAGCGCCGCATGTCACATTGCTGATTGCTGACCAGTACGAGTCGCACGACCTGGGTCCCATGATTCAAGAAGCCAAGAAAGTCCCAGAATGGATCGATACTGCATGGAACCGGATTAGTGTATCAAAAGATGGACTATTCTTTAAAATCTCATTTTCACAAGCAGATGAAGTAATAGCAGAACACATCAAAGTGCCTGGGAAAAGACAAATGGCGGTGACTGAGGAGCACGCATCACTATTAGAACAAGTTCCTGAGCAGGTGTGGTCCAAAAGCAAAACAGATGTAGGTTTGGTAAAATCAGCTGACCCCATCAAATTCACCACCAAATTAAATGCTAAATTACCCTTTCAAAGACAATACCCCCTCAAACATGAAGCAGTAGAAGGCATACAGCCCATTATAACAGGATTAGAAACTGTAGGCGTTCTAAAACCGACAGTAAGCCCCTGTAACACACCAATTTTTCCCATCAAAAAGCCTAACGGTAATGAATATAGATTAGTCCATGATCTAAGATTAATCAATGCCATTGTAGCAGAAGAAATACCGATAGTACCAGACCCCCATACATTGTTAAGCAACATACCCCCGGGTACTAAATGGTTCACTGTGATAGATCTGTGTTCAGCATTTTTCAGTGTGCCTGTGCATCCAGATTCCCAGTATCTGTTTGCATTTACGTACAAAGGTCAGCAATATACGTACACACGATTACCCCAAGGGTTTGTACATTCACCATCTATTTTTAATCGTGTGCTGGCAAATGATCTGAATCACTTAGACTTACTATCCACCATGTTGATGTATGTTGATGACATTTTGATCTGTTCTGCCTCAAAAGAGCAGTGTGAAAAAGACTCCATTACGGTGTTGACTTCATTGGCAGAAGGCGGACACAAAGTAAGTAAACAAAAATTACAATTCTGCCAACAAACAGTAGAATACCTCGGCAGGCAACTCAGTGGGGACAAGAGGTCTATCGCACCGTCCCAAATAGAAGCCATTACCAAATTGCCCAAACCTCAAACTGTTGGTCACATGTTGTCTTTCCTTGGCATGGCAGGTTACAGCAGACCGTGGGTGTGTGATTACGCCATCAAATCTGCTCCATTGAGAGCACTTATTAAAGCCGCAGGCCAAGGACACCAGTCGGCTCAGTTACAGTGGACAGACGAGGCAGAGGGAGCGTTTCAGCTGCTAAAACAAGATCTCCAAACGGCTCCTGCTCTGGCCAATCCAGATTATGGCAAACCATTTCATCTGTACGTGGCAGAGCGACAAGGGTATGCATGTGCAGTATTGATGCAAGACACCCCCACAGGTAAACAACCAATTTCTTATTACAGTACAAAATTAGATGGAGTTGAAGAAGGCCTGCCTCCTTGTTATCAAGGCTTGGCAGCAGCGGCATTTGCATACAAAAAGGCCTCAGTAATTACTATGGGCCACCCTATTTTCTTGTATACATCACATCAATTACATGCACTGCTAACAAGCCCACGCTTCGTGATAACCCAAGCTCGTCGCACTGGTTATGAAGTTCTGCTTTCAGGACCTGACCTTACCGTGCAACGTTGTGTCACGATCAACCCGGCCACTAGGATGGTATTGCCAACAGAAGGTGAGCCCCATGATTGTCTCAAGGAGACGGACTCGTTCATGAAAGTAAGGGAGGATTTATACAATCAACCAATCCCGTCCGATCTAACATTGTTTGTTGACGGGTCATGCGTCAGAGGTGAGACGGGGAACAAAGCAGGATATGGAGTGGTCCGGCTTGACCCCGACGGCACCTATACAAAAGTTCAGTCCATGAGCCTTGACCAACCTTGCTCTGCCCAATTGGCAGAGATAAAAGCATTAACAGCTGCATGTAAATTAGCTACAGGTAAAAGAGTCACCATTTATACAGACAGTGCGTATGGTTATGGGGTATGCCATATAAACGCGAGCATCTGGAAACAGCGAGGTTTTGTTCGAACTGATGGCACCCCGGTGACACATGGGCAGGCTGTCATGGAATTAATACAAGCCATGCAGCTCCCATCTGCGTTAGCTATAGTAAAATGTACGGCACATCAGACAGCAAAAACACCTATAGCAATAGGAAATAACTTAGCAGATGAGGCAGCCAAAGAAGCCACAGGACCTGCAATACAAGGACCAATGGTTCTTGCAGCTGACTGTGAACCCATCACTAATTTGGCCTCTTTAATTGAGGCGCAGAACAGCGTCTCTGAAGCAGAAAAACGATTGTGGGTGCAAAGGGGGGCGGTGCGCACATCACACCCCCATGCAGGGTTGTGGCGAAGTTTCCGAGGACATTTTGTACTTCCTTTGTCCTTATTACCAACAGCTATCAGAATAATGCATGAACCTGATCATTGTTCGCGCGCGCAGGTTGTTCGAAAATTGCAGGCAGTATGGTGGTCACCTTATTTGACACCTATGGTAGACAGAGAATTAGCTATATGCCCACACTGCCCCAAGTACAATGTGAGAAAAATGTTCACACAACCCTTAGCACATATCCCCATGCCGGATGGCCCTTTTCGTCATCTGATTATGGATTATGTTGACATGTTAACTCGTGTGCAGGGAAAGAGATACATGCTTGTGGTTGTTTGTCGTTTCAGCAGGTGGATAGAAGCCTGCCCCACTGCTAAAAACGATCACAAATCAGCAGCAAGGTTTTTATGTAAAGAAGTGTTTCCCAGGTTTGGTATGCCTGATACTATTTCATCTGATAACGGACCTCACTTTATTTCACAGGTCATCCAGGCGATGTTCACCCAGTTGTGTATAAAACAAAAGTTTGGTTGTGTTTACCATCCCCAGTCACAGGCTTCCGTCGAACGGGCCAACGGTGTGCTCAAAACCAAGATTGCAAAGATTATTGCTGATAGCAATAACCGCCTGACGTGGGTGGATGCGTTGCCGATTGCACTAATGGCAATGCGTTCTCAAACTAACCGATTAACCCATCTTACTCCTCATGAAATGCTTACAGGTCGACCTATGCCTCTCCCACAGGTGCGAGGGCCCCAGGAGGAGATTTCCCTGGCGCAACTTGAACGTGAACTGGGGGACTACCTCAGGTCCCTAACCCGTATTCACAGACTTATATTTCAACAGGTGAAAGCAGCTCACAACCGAGACGAGACACGTATTCCAGTGGACGTCAGAGACGTCCAAGTCGGTGACAGAGTGTTCATACGAGTATTTAGACGTCAGTGGAACGAACCTCGTAGGGAAGGGCCCTTTAAAGTTGTTCTTACCACCCCCACTGCCCTAAAAGTTGAAGGTAAGCCCTTCTGGTTCCATAAGAACCACTGCACACGTCATCGTCCACCAGACCCACCTGGCCTTGATCCAGGACCGACGGGCTCTGCGCATGCTGAAAGGGCAGCAGCAAGTCTCCCTCCGCATACTACCATAGCACATTCACAGGCGTCTGATGTCGTACCTGGGGCGAGCACTGATGCATCCTCAGCCCCGTCGTCGTCTGATGGCCAGAGACGATCAGCCCGCTTGGCAGCCCGACGGGCTTCACTGTCAGGGGACTCTGAGAATGATAATGTTCATTCTTTTGCTTCCGATTCGCCTTCTGACTTTGGCAGCAGTAATGATGATTCTCCTGCCACTCAGACTCCTAGCAGGTCTGTCTCAGACTCACCCAGCTCTGAGGCACTGGAAGAACCTTTTTCTCATCACCCATCAGACAGTGCTGGAACTGTTTCCCCTTCTCCACATCCCTCACCTTCACCTTCCCCACCCCCTCCCTCCCTATCCACTCCCTCGGACGGCACGTCTGGGTCGGCGAGCGGGTCGTGTCCGCCCACTCCATCGCCGTCTGGGCGTCACTCGTATGCGTCTTCTTCCGAATCTGACTAGTTTTCTTCTTTTGTTAACCCTGTTTGGGTTAACAAGGGGGGATCTTATTAAGCTCACCACTAACAATGCACACTCACATGTAAAGCGTCAAACAGAGACATGTGCACTAGCAATGATAACACTAGCTACTAACCAAGGGATAATCAGTAATAACGGTGGGGAGAATAAATCATTAATGCATGTGCAAACCGAAGGTTATGACTATGTGATGTCTGAGGAAATTTTAGGAGACGAGTCAATGGGAAAACATTGGCTTGGAACTCCACAAAGCATGGACTGCCGTGGGGATGGGATGGTGATCATTACGGTAAGATGCAAAACAAACATGTGCCAAAACATACTAACAAAACAAATGATGACGATAGAAAGAGCTCATAGAGTAGTAAAATTAATAAACAAAAGACAGAAAAGGGATCTGAATAAATTAAAAACGTCACAATGGCAAATGAACATGTTTCAACAATGGATACAATTTTCAGTTCAAGCTATGTTTACAGCTAAAAAGCGCCCTAAAGATGATTGTATAGCCTGTTATAATGCTAAGCAGTTACCGACCCTTCAGAGTATACCCGGAAGTAAAATAGGCGACTGCACAGACATATCAGAATGTTTTGCTCACTGTGTTATGCATATGGCTGCAGGTTTACCATCATGGACAAAAGACAGGAAAAGATGCCCCAAAGCAATAACCTCCTCAATAAATACAGTAATGAGTACATCTTCCCTCCCTCCAGTAGTGCAAAAGCCGGCTAAACTAAGCTTTCCATTTTGTATAGCACGAGGAACAGAATTAGAAGAGGTAACCAAAAGAACCTCTAGCAAAATGGAGACTGCAGATGAGATGGTGAAATGTAATAAAATACCGTGGTACCCACCGGCAGCAGGAGGGAACGTTAGCTACATCAAACTATGTGAAACTAGCCTTAAAAGTAATATAAGTTGTAAACAAATAGTACCAGATGGAGGAAATATTATCTATGACTTCCAACATACAACAGTAGCTCAATACCGAGTAAGGAGTCTGGCGCAAGGATCTGTCCCTTTAGGAGACATTTTTTGGTTGTGTCACAATACTGAGCAAATACTATCCTCACTGCCTCCTCAGTGGGAAGGTATCTGTGCTCCAGTGATGCTTACAGGACAACTAAAATTAATAATAGATAATCAAAAAATCAGCAACAAAACACCTAATGAAATGAGAAACCGTACAAAAAGAAGTACTCCTACTGAGCACAAACAGAATTGGCAAATGTCAGATGAAGTATACATTACATGGGATCAGGTCCCATTAGGGGTGCCAGAGAAACATGCTGCTATAGGAAGTGATTGGATAAAATCTGGGAGAGGAGTCGGCTCGATACCATTCGTCGGAACAATTACCAATGCGCAATACATAGCTCGAAATAGTAGGTGGATAAATCTCCTATGGTACAATCAACAAAGGTTTATAAATTTTACAATAAAGGGCGTAGACCTTATAAAAGAACAATTACATGCTACATCACTAATGGTTTTACAACATAGGTTCGTACTGGAATCCCGTATGGCCGGAGACCAGGGGCTATGTGATTATATCGGGACAGATTGTTGTACTTTAATCCCTATGCATACTGATATTAACGGCAGCCTGACAGGTGTTCTTCAAGAAATGAAGCGCATGAGAGATGAACATGTGGAGAGATCCAACTGGAACACTCAGCTGAAGGGGTTTTGGGATTGGTTCAATAAGCTTGGGTGGACAAGATACCTCAAAGCGGCAGGAATAATACTAGGAACTATAATATTGATAATATTAGTAGTTGTCTGCTGCATCGTACCCCTCATTCGGGGGTTGGTCTCAAAACTTATTGTGAAAGTAACTGGTCAATTCCCCATAATAGAGGTACAGATAGACCAAGACATATAAAGTAATACCATGATCCCCTCTCACCCCCACCAGGTACGTGCATATTTTTTTTTTTATATATATTACATAAATAGTACATGGCATGCTAAGTCTTTATAATCAACTGTAGATATAGTTATTTGTATATCAAGTATTTATAGATTAGCTTAGAAATAGTAATTTGCATGCTAAAAGTATTTATAAATTCTTTTAGGAAAAGTATGTGCCTCATGTGGTTATATACCTATAACATACTATGTCTCCACATGCAGACTGCTGAAAATGGCGGACGCTTATTTTAATGTGCACCACACACCCGCTGAGGATTGGCAGGGACGTGCAAATAGAAGAAACACAGACGCCGCACATGCGTCGTTAGGCACACAAGCATATGTAGGTACAGGCACTGGTCTCCCTAATAGGCGTCCAGACGATCCAGCAGAGGGCCCTAGCGCTGCACTACCGGGAGGGATGGTGGACCTGGGAGAGATACACATGGATGACCCACCATCACCAGGGGCCCTGAGGATCATCTTCAGCCCACTCAGCCCCGAGGACCCAGCAGACCGAGGATTGCCGGACACAGCTGCCTTGGAGTTTCCATCCACACCGGGCCAAGGAAGGCCAAACGGAGCTGGTCATGAGAGGCCATCTACATCGGGCACGAGGACGACGGGTCCCACCGCAATGGGAAATCCTGCATTGGAGCCTACTGTTAATATTTTTCAGCAGATGCAACTGAGCTCCCTCGAGATGAGTCACGTCCAGGGGTTTCTAATGAGCCCTCTGGATCTTTACAGAACCGCCCAGGACCTAAAAACTGAAATTGCCTCCATGGATACTGGAGTTTACACTCTGCTAGTCAAAGGTCTATCTCCGGCGTCAAAGAAGCACATATTCGCAATTCGCCGCAGCACATACAAAGCCAAACATAAGGCTAGAGTATGCCAGTTAACCCAGGAACAGGACAATCTGACACGACGACTTCAGGATGCTCAACAAACTATTGTCAATTTACAGGAAAAACTGCTGCAAATGACAGCAGAACGGGACACAGCAAGGCGGCAAGTACTGCAGTGGCGTTTAGCGGCTACGACACTGGCACAGCTACAGGGACAAGCTCCTGGGACTTCCACAGAAGGACTGGGGAATCGACCTCCAAGGGGGGTGGTTTTCCCTAATCCCCAACCTTAGAACTTTCAATAAAAAAAAAAAAAAAGAAAAGAGAAAACTAAGCTGATGTGAATGATGAAATGATTATGTATACTTCAATAATAAATATGATGGTGCATGCTTAAAAAGATAAATATAATTATGTATGTCTATAACCTATGTGACAGTACTAATACTGTGCAGGGAGCATCGATAGGATTGCTCATATGTTGGTTGTAATGAAGGTCTACTGACCATTAAGTGACTGGTTAGCCTGATACAGCGGGCATGATGGAGTATTTGGTATTAATATTTAAACATCAACTCGTTTGATGTAGGGTGTCCAATGCACCCTGGGTAAAGGGTTGAGGTGTCCTAACAGGTGTTCAAGCTGCACGGATATGTCAACCTGAGGCCCAGTAACATTGCTGAAACAAATCCTGAAAATCCTTCTATAAAAAAAGTAAGCAAGGGGAAAAGTCCTCACAAGAGTGCCAAAGGGGGGGGGGGTTCCCTCTTTGTTTAACTATAAATCTTATGTTTTACTGTGTGATCATAGTTTTGTGTATCCCTTACTACTAGTAGAAGTGTGTTTTGATCTTAGATGTTGGTATTAATCGTGGTACGTTTGTGATGTGCTAAGTATTAATTACAATTAGCCTTTGTTATACTAGTACTATTTACTCTAGACATTCATAGCTATGATAAATAGACAATCATTTGTAGAGTGTGATTTATTTTGTGACCCTTTACAGGATCACAGGGGGGAATGTAGTGGATTAATATCTCACAATGAATATCTTATAATAAATATAGTCTTATCACAATTGATATAAGGGGTGCTGTAAACATTCACCTAAGAAACATGTGTGTGTGTCATGCAACAAGCCCAGAATAAGAATTAGGGGGTCAATGGAATTTACCAATTTACCAGGGGAAATTGAAAAACCTCTGGGTCAAAAGGGCAAGCCATTTGCAATGTAAAGCAGAACATGAAAGACTCCAAAATGAACACAGAAAATGCAAGGGCCAAGTCCGAAAAAGTAATGACGTGTAACCATATGGAAATGAGTAGGGGCCATGATTGGGAGGAGCTGTGATGTGTAACCTTGTTTTAAAAAAAGCACGCCCCATAAAAGTTTCCACTGATAGGTAAAAAATTAACAAAGATATCCGTGGAAAAAACAATGGAAATTATGTAAAAAAGGAGTGGCTCACAGGAGGAGCTCAAAGATCCAGAGAATGTATTTAAACCGACCGCTCTCTGTATGTTGTTAGATGATGTTGTCCGGAGCACATCTCACGTGTGGTTGTCTTGTGTTGTTGCAATAAACCACCCTGGACTGAGACTCAGCTACTTTTGTTCACTTTTTGACTACTGTTTGATATTTTTAACTGCCTTACCAAGAACTTAGAATTTTTGAAGGACTTAGTGCAAATCATTACGTTGTGGGAAGGCCCATCCACAACAGTAGCACCTTGTTTAAATAGCTTATTGCACATAAGTTATTACAGTTATTGTTGCAGCTATGGTGCGTGGTTGCAGTCGTTACTCTAATAGTTACACTTATAAAGCTATGATCAGGTAGCAGCAGGAATGAGTGACCTTTATAACATAATAATATAACACCATAATAATAATAATAATAATAATAATAATAATAATAATAATAATAATAATAATAATAATAATAATAATAATAATAATAAACACAATAACTGTGAGGTGAGATTAATGATTACTGTTGTCAAAAACCATTTTGGTTCTACTTGATCCCAAATGTTTCAGTGTTAACCACCATCACAACATATTATTATTATTCTTTTCCATCAGTACCTTTGAAAAGAAGTGTTACTTTAGTCAAGATAGTTGTATGGGGGACTGTCAGGTTTAAAGCACCTAAAACATTCATTAAACAACACACAGGGAAGAAAGACAACAGACATTTCTTTGACCCTCGAGAGGAGAACGACAGGGATATGCCCAGTTACACATTTCCTATCGCTCTGAAGCACACCCTGTCGTCACCTCTCTTTTATTTCCAATAGGGGAGGTCCCTAATTACAAAACACAGTTGCAGCACTAAGGAAGTAGGGGAACAGTGACATCCAAGATAACACGGCATGATTTAATCGCATCTCTTCCAGGCACTCAACGCAGACCATTCACTACTCAGAGAATGGGTCACAAGTATCACAGATAACCGGGCGCACCACAGTCCTTGTAAAAACACTCATCATGAGCATTACATGTGTCCTGTCTTCTGCAGGTCTCCTAGAATGACAAAAAATAATGAAGGACAGAAACAAAAAATAAAGCTACAACACTAATCACCTCACATGTACATTCCACTAAATATATGATGACAAACCCAATAAATCATTAAGAAATATAAAATATTCCCAACATTTCCCCCCTGTTTATCATCTATTTACTATTTTTCTCACATCACTTCAATTTTTCATGATGTCTTCTTCTTTCTCCCGCACGTCTTCTTCTTTTCCTTAAAAAAAAGAGGGACTCATGGAGCCACTTGGTGCAACTGCATGATTCTGCCCCTACATCATTCCTTTAACCACCTGGTAGGGCCCTGTGAATATAGGCTCCGACAACTTTATTTTGATGACCTTAAAGCTCACTCAGTCGGTGTCTGGGGGTGCAGCACCTCCTTCACCTTCTTTGGGAACCTTTTGTATTCTGGTTTATGCCTCCAAGACAGTCTGTAACCGAGAAAGATAATCTTTATGTGTCAAATTTTGCGAGTCACCTGTGGATCCCGGTGGTTGACGTTGGGATCCCAAAACCTCCTTCCAGTCTTCATACTCAGGGATGTATCCTGCAGTGGAATTAACTGAAAACATCACAGCAAGAGGCAAACCATCATAATTTAGTCTGTTAACAGATTTTAGCCAATTGGTTTTTCAGGTTTTAATTCATCCTTTCCACCTTTCCCACCTTTCCCAGTTATATAAAGACTCCATCTAGGGACAATAGGAAACATCTGGTGTGATGCGTGACCAGAACACCCAACATACACATCCATGTAAATGGAAGCTTATATAGAGGCTTGAGACTTGTAATGTCAGAGACTCATAACTGTACGAATAAAGGCTCCCTCTGCTGGCCGATAAAGAGAACCAGCTTTGTCTCGTCTTGTCTTTTTTTTTAGTCTTTTTTCAAGTTCATTTGAGTCCTAAAATTGACTCGCGAACAGGGACTGAAGCGAAGGAGGGAGAGAAAAAATGGCTCTTCCTGTGGGGAGTAGGTCCACTGAGAGACGTAGAAAGGGAGGTAAGAAAATCTCTCTCTCTCTTTCTCTGCTTTATTAATGGTAAATTGACACACTCGGGTTCAGCTTTGGGAAGAGGGTGTTGTTTTCAAAGGTGAGGCATTGCTGCTCCTTTTTTTGGGGCCAGAAGTTTATTTTCCACTGCCTAAAAGAGAAAAAGAACAAAACTCCACTGATGACACATTAGGAAGTGTACAGCCCCTGCATGGGTGGGTACCTAGATTCCTTTATAATGCTTGTGAGATGAACAGTCGGGGCTTCATGCCGATCAAGAGCCCATCAGCGCTGATGTGTCTGTTAGCATTTCTCTGACTTTAGTAGATTAAATAAGTTGAAGTATACTCTTCTGTTTAGAGCGTCTTGCATCCAAAACAATATTTTAAGTGTTGGTCGCCTGACAGGTGAAACGAGCTGGGTCCACCGAGGGTGTTTCCCCGCCGACTGGGTGCGGTAGCTTAACAGTTATATCATTAGAACTTAAACTTAATAATGTCTTTCAGGGTAAATGTGATAAATTATTAGGTTAGAGTAGTTTCCTTGGTAGGTCAGCAGGTAGAGAATCTAGCTGGCAGTTCCAATGATCCAGAGTTAAGTCTGATGTAGTACACCCAGTCTTTATGTGTCTGATCTCATCGATAGAGAGGTTATGGTCTCATCGTGAGGCCTGACTTCAAATCCTCTTAAGTCTTGCAAGTGTAGGAGAGGATTTAAGTTCATAAAAAAGACTCAGGAAAAAAGGACGAACATGAGACGAGGCCGCCTCTGCTGTGGAAACCCCAAACATGCCGAAAACTCCTTCAACCTTTACACAAGGTTTTACCAGCAGAGAGGAAAACAGGATAAATGTGCTAGGAGAACTGGTCAGCCCGTGAAAGGTCTCATGGTGTTCTGGCATTACTGATGTTGCAGCGACTGATATCTGAAGGTCTGGAGTACAAGTCCTGTTAATTCTCACAAAGTTTTGATATTAGAAAAATGTAAAGAAATGATAGAAATAAATGTGCTAGGAAAACAGGTTAGGGAGTGAATGGTAGTACTAAGAAGGCTATTTAAGGTTCTAAGTTTGAATCCTACTAAATTTTACAAAGTTTGATCAGAATGATGGGGGAAAAAATAAATGCGCTATGAGAACAGGTTTGAGCGTGAATGGTCTTGTGGTGCAGTGGTGGTGATACTGAGAAAGCCATTCAAGGTTCTGAGTTCAAATCCTTCTTATTCTTACAAACTTTTGCTATCAGAGTGATGGGGAAAAAATAAATGCACTATGAGACCAAGTTAGAGAGGGAACGGTCTCATAGTGTAGTGGTGGTGGTACTGAGAAGGTGATTCAGGGTTCTGAGATCGTGTCCCACAAGGAGGTAGTCAGAAAGCTGGGGGAAAAGTTAAGTGCACTAGGAGAACAGATTAGAGTGTGAATGGTGTAAATGGTATGGAGTCTGATGTTCAAGTTGATCATTACAAAGTGTTGATATCAGGATGATTGTGGACAAAATAAATGTGCTAGGAGAACAGGATAGGGAGGGAATGTTGTCATAGTGTAGTGGTAGTGAGAAGGCCATTCAAGGGTGTGACTTTGTATCCTGCAAGGTGTTGTTAAAAAGGTAAGTGTGCTAGGAGAACAGAGTGAGTGCAGTTGGTGGTGGTGCAGAGAAGGATATTCAGAGTGGGTTAGTCAGTGGTGCCTGGATCAAGGCTCCCTCTGAGGTGGGTTGGGGTCAGTGTCTGAACTACATGTCCAGAACTTGGGTGAGGAGACAGGCCCCCAACCCACCTCAGAGGGAGCCTTGATGCAGGCTCAAAGTAGGGGAACAGGCTACAGTGTGAATGGTGAATGGGTAATGAGAAGGATATGCAAAGTACCATGGGTTAAGATAGACATTCCCATAACAAAACTTTCCTCTCAGTACCAGCATTACATATATTTTTCCTCATTGAGGCAATTAAATATAGATACACTCTAAGGCTTGGAGATCATAGACACCCTACACTCTAAGGCTTGGAGATCATAGACACCCTACACTCTAAGGCTTGGAGATCATAGACACCCTACACTCTCTAACCCCACTCCTACTGAGTACCATAACCACCACTGTCCAGCCTCTTTTCCTAGTTTGAGCCTGGATCAAAGCTCCCTCTGGGGTGGGTTGGGGAAGGGGCCCTATCCCCTCACCCCACCTCTGTACATGTAGTTCAGACACAGCGCCTTCCCCAACCCACCTCAGAGGGAGCTCAGAACCACTGACTGAACTAACCAACCACACTTTTTGAATATCCTACTCAGTACCACCAACTCCACTCTCTCTCTTACCTGTTCTCCTTGCACATTTAGTTTATCCACCACCATTCTTACAACACTTTGTAACAATTAGCTGGAATTAAACTCAGGACCTTTGAACATCTGTCTCTGTACCATCAACAATGCCATTACACCATTCATTCTCTAACCTGCTCTCCTAGCACACTTTCTTCCGCACCTTTCTGACAACACATTGACTACCTGCTTGTGGGACACGATCTCAGAACCTTGAATCACCTTCTCAGTACCACCACCACTACACTATGAGACCGTTCCCTCTCTAATTTGGTCTCATAGCGCATTTATTTTTGTCCCCATCACTCTGATGACAAAACTTTGTAAGAAAAAGCAGGATTTGAACTCAGCACCTTCAGAACCTTCTCAGTATCACCAACCTCACCACTACACCATGAGGCCATTCATGCTCTAGACTGTTCTCCTAGCGCATTTATCTTTTCATTTTTCCACCCATCATTCTGATAATAAAACTGGTAAGAACTAGAGAAGGATTTGAACTCATGACCTTCAGAACTTAGAACAGCCTTCTCAGTAGCACCAACCTCACCACTACACCATGGGACCATTCACTCTCTAGACTCTCTTCCTTGTACATTTATTTGTTTCATTTCTTTCCATTATTCTGATGACAAAACTGTGTGAGAATTAGCAGGACTTGATCTCAGGACCTTCAGAACTTTGAATATCAGTCTCTGTATCATCAATAATGGCAGTACACCATAAGACCTTTCAAGGGTTGACAATTTTTCCTTTTCTGACCAAAATCTGTCATTTTTATGAGACAAATGGTGCCTGAGAACACTTTTACCTCCATTTTCACTTTATTGAAAGCAAAAAGATGCCCTCTGGAGTTGAACCTGCAACCTTTACATAACATTGAGTCAGCCAACCAGCCTTGCTTGCTTCTTACTCACTGAGCTACTCGCTCATCAAACTTTTCACCCATGTTTCTTGTGTTCAATTTTAATTTCAGGGTGTTTCTGCAAAAAGAGGCGTCGACATCCCAAAAAGAGGCGTCGACATCCCAAACCTTCGTCTCCTCCTGGAAAACAGCCCAGCAGGTCCAACCAGAACTCTGAGCAGCTGGGTTCTGGTCCACAGCTTCTGCTCTGGCTTCACTTCAGAAGCAAGTTTCTCCTCAGAACATGAAAAACTGTTTTTTAATTTCTTTGAATTAGCACTACAACAAGGGTTCTGAAACTTTTCAGTCCACAACCAGATAGATAGATAGATAAAAAGTTATAATAGTAAGAGGTTAAAGTCGTCAAATTTACTTTGCTAAAATGAGGAATGTTGCGCATCTTGTAAAGTTTTACTTTGCTTTCAGTTTCACAAATAGGGAAATATTTAATCTTTTTAGCACATCAGCAGGAAATCATCTCCTCTCCACTGTTGCTTCATGCATGCTCAGTATGAGGGATTGCTCCTAACAGGGATCAACTTTGTCATAATTAAAAAAAATAAATATAGAAGTAAATGAATGCTCAGTGAATAATTAACCAAAAACAAAAAAAAACACACACAAAAAGGGAGCAAATAAATGTACTGTCATGACTTGTTTTTTGTTTATGTTTCTGGACTGTTTTGGACTGATCAGTGCCAATCCATACTCCTCTTAGTCACCACTCAGCACCATAATCATCTCCGCCTGCTGCTGCCACTAATGACTCCAAGTCATTCCCCCAGTTTCTCTCTCTATAGATCCCTGCCTTAAGCCGGGCATATACTGAACGATATTTTCAATTGCTGTACTCAGATACAGCTCAAACTGTTCGATGAAACGACAGCGTTCAAAAGTTCACTGCTCACCATGTTCTGTTTATGACTGGTCGCACTATCCCGCGGCTGGAAATGCTTGTGACCCAAGGCAGCGGGCTTCAACACATCCGCAGCGACATCTACTGGAAGTTGTATTCCACTTGTTTTTGGCTGATGTTCGCCAATCATTCATGCAATTTTATTTATTTGTTTTTTTAAATTAATAATCAAGAATCGATGCATTGGATCGCGAGAATTAGAATTGTGATGCATCGTCATGACGATTATTTTGCACCCCCCTACTATAAACAGTGTTGGTACTGCACTGCTTCCCCCTCCTGAGACGCCGGATAGTGGACCAGAATCACTTCGAAGCCGTACGGAAGTCTTTCTCCATGGCCTCTCCGAACTCTTCCCACGCCCGAGTTTTTGCCTCGGCAACCAGCCGAGCCGCCTGCCGCTTTGACCGCCGGTACACATCAGCTGCTTCCAAAGTCCCACAGGTCAGTAAAGCCCGATAGGACTCCTTCTTCAGCTTGACGGTTTCCCTCACCGCGGGGTTGCCGCCGCGACATGCACCGACAACCTTGCGGCCACAGCTCCTACTAGCCGCCTCAACAATAGAGGCGCGGAACAGGGTCCATTCAGACTCAATGTCCCCCGCCTCCCTTGGGACGTGTTCAAAGCTCTCCCAGAGGTGGGAGTTAAAGCTCCATCTCACGGGGCCTCTTCCAGACATTCCCAGCAAACCCTCACAATACATTTGAGCCCGCCAGGTAGACAAGTTGTATAGCACTTTAAGGTTGTCAATGTAGTTAAAGTGCTATACAAGTAAGGAGTTGTAACTGAGCACATCTCTGCTGTTCTCCTCTCAAATAAAATCAAACTAACGCTTGTTGTCTTTCTTCCCTTGTGTTGTTTAATGAATGTTTTAGTTATTTGAACCTGACACGTTTCCAACCACTTACCTCTGTGAATCAACATTTTCAGCTCTGACTGTAATGAAGAACAAATGCAGAGCTTGTTTACAAGTGGAAGATGATCTTAGAGTTTGTTTGTCATCCATGCCTCCAAGAATAAACTGTGTGGGGAGAGACAGGCTCATCCTACTCAGTAATTGTCAAGATGTTATTGATGTCATTGATGAATTGCTTGACTGTGTAACAAAGCTTTAAGCAAATATTCATAAGAATTTTTTATTTTATCTTTTTGCCTCCCTGGTGAGGAGTTCCGCGCCCATCCAGCTGGGAGGAGACCCAGAGGGAGACCCAAAACACGCTGGAGGGACTATGTCTCTCTGCTGGCCTGGGAACGCCTTGGGATTCCCCTGGAAGAGCTGGCCCAAGTGGCTGGGGAGAGGAAGCTGCTACCCCCCCCCCCCCCACCACCACCCGACACCGGATAAGTGGAAGGGGATGGATGGTTATGCTAGTATTTAACCAATTAAAAGAGCCTTTAATCTGATAATTCGACCAAATAGGGTTCACTGGAAGTTTCTGGATCCAGGAACAAATTTCATCGGTGCCAAGTCTGTATTAAGACAGCTGTACCAGGTCCTGGATTCTCAAGACAAAAGTGTAATAGAGGAGATGTCAGCTCAAAAAGGCACCCAATGGGAGTGGATAATTAATCCAGCACATCAGAACATTTGACTTCACAAGCTATCCTTATAAAAGACTCAGAGAGATGCAGCATCATGTCAGCAGGTTCTGGAGATCATGGAGCCAGCTTTGCGGCCCAAACTTATTTGTGAGAAGCAAATGACAGACGTCACATCGAAATGTCACTGCTGGCGATAATTGTTTGGCTATGTGACCAAAATGTGGTGCAGGGCCAATTCAAGTTAGGACGGGTTGTGAGTGTTAACCCAGATTCTAAGTGCATTGTGCGGGATGTGAATGTTAAAGTGGTCCAAGGCTCCTGGCTTCCTGTGACAAGACTCCTACCAATCCAGCCTTTGTCTGGAGTCCTGAAAGAACCTGCACAAACTACTGTCCTGCACAGAGATGTTCGGTGCCTGGTGGTTCTATTGCTGGTGGAAGAACAAGTATAAAACAGAAAGGCAGTTCGCAGGTATTGATTCTGTGATCTCTCCATCTATTTCAAGGGAAGATGGAGTGGGAGGTGTTCTGGAAACCTGACAGGTAGCCACTCCCCTCTGCTGCACCTTTTCTGTCAGATTTGTGTAAAAGTTTTATACAAACTGTGAAGGACAGCCTGTAAGTCTCACAATGCTGTTGCTCAATTCCTGAATCTCATTGGACCGCAGGACTTCAGGATACGTTTTAAGTGACACAACATAACGGTGACGTCTTGTAAGGAATGCAGCAATGTATGGTAGCCTAAACTGCAAATATAGCCTAATTAGTTAATCTGCATTCAATCTAATGAACATGGTTGTCTGAAATACTGATGAGATCATGCAATCCATACTCCACAACACTAGATGGCGGTAATGCGGCATTAGTTTTTTCTTTCTCCTATGCACCATTAAACTAGAAGAAGAAGAAATTGTAGGTTCCGTTGGTCTCTTCCTCGCAGCACAGCCACGTTGATCCTCCTGGTTTGTTGTCCTTGTTTGCTCTGAGGCCAGAAGCGACCATTTATAAAAGCAGAACTAAATCGTGCGTTAAGGAAAACAAAGAGGACAGCGCCAGGAAAAGACCAAATATGTTATGATAAGTCAGCTTAGTGAACCATCAAAGGAGATTTTGTTGGAATTATATAATAGAGTTTGGGAGGAGGGAAAGCTGCCAAAGGTTTGGAAAGAAGCTGTGATCATACCAATACGTAAACCAGGAAATTATAGACCTATTGCTTTAACTTCAAATATTTGCAAAATAATGGAGAAAATTATCAATGACAGGCTGGTATATTATTTGGAAAGGAATCAATATATATCTAGATGGCAAAGTGGTTTCAGAAAAGGAAGGAATACCATGGATCCATCTTTGTGCTTAGAACATGAAATTAGAAAAGCACAAATAAATAGAGAAAGTGTAGTGGCTGTGTTCTTTAATATTGAGAAAGCGTACGATATGATGTGGAGGGAAGGATTGATGATCAAACTAGTGAAGATGGATATTAAAGGTAGAATATATAGGTGGTTAAAAGATTTTTTAAGTGAAAGAAAAATACAGGTTAGAATAGGAAGGAGTTATTCTTCAAAATATAGAAGATTGGTCATATAAATGGGGATTCAAACTTTCAGTGGAAAAATCGAAAACTGTTTTTTACTCGGGGGGGGGGGGGAAATCGATAGTATGGTGAAGGTTAAATTATATAATCAAGAGATAGAAAGGGTTAAAAAATTAATTTCTTGGTTTAAGGTTTGATGATAGAATTACATGGGCATTTCATATTCAGAAAATTATTGTTAAGTGTAAAAAAGTTTTGAATGTTATGAGATGTCATGAGTGGGGAGTAGACAGAACTGCTTTAAAGGCTATATATACAGGGTTAATAAGATCAGCAATAGACTATGGCAGTGTGGTTTATGGTTCAGCAGCAAGTACATCACTTAAAAAGTTAGAGGGTATACAAACACAAGCCTTGAGATTAATAACAGGAGCATTTAAAACAACATCTATTGTAGCATTGCAGGCTGAAACTGGATAAATGCCACTGGATATCAGGAGAACACAACTGTTGCTAAATTACTGGGTTAGTTTACAGGGACATGGTCAAGATCATCCTACAAAAGAAATATTGCAGTCGTGTTGGGAAAGGGAGAGGAGACAAACAGGAAGTTTTGGATGGACAGTGGGAGAAAAACTAGAAGAACTTGAATTAGATCAAATTAAATGTAGTCCAACAGTACCGTTACCAGTAATCCCTCCCTGGATCATACCTGAAACAACAGTAGATTTGAAATGGTTAGAAAAGAAAAAAGAAGGCAATATTAATCATAAACTGATGCAAGAATATGTTAATAGTTATTATGGTTATGTTCAAATATATACAGATGCATCTAAAAATGTGAATGATAGGTTAGGTATTGCATTTTATGTTCCAGATTTCAATATCAAAGTAAATAGAGAATAAATAATGAATAAATAATGAATTATCAGTATATACAGGAGAATTATTAGCAATATTATTAGCATTACAATGGATAGAGGAAGTAAGACCACTAAGATCAATTATATGTTCAGATTCGAGTTCAGCTTTACTTAGTATACAAAATCATTTTTCAGAAAGTAGATTAGACATATTAATTGAAATACAGCAAATTCTATATCAAATTCAAATGATGGGTATTGGTGTTATATTTATTTGGGTACCAGCACATATAGGAATTAATGGAAATGACATTTCAGATAAGATTGCTAAGGAAGCATAAACAAATAGAACTATTGATATGATGATTAACTTAAGTAAGACAGATATTAAAAGTATCATTAAACAAAGAATGAAGGAAAGGTGGCATAAACAGTGGGAAGAAGAAAGGAGAGGAAGATGGCTGTATAGGATGCAATGCAAAGTCAGAGAAATGAGGATAACAGAAGGAAACAGAAGAGAGGAAACAGTTATTTCAAGACTTAGATTTGGACACACAGGATTAAATAAAACACTATTCAAAATAGGGAAACATATATCTGGCAGATGTGAATATTGTGAACAAGATGAAACAGTAGAACATGTAGTGATGAGTTGTAAGAAATATGAAGAAGAAAGAAGGAATTTGGTGAGAGATCTTAATAAGGAGAAAGTTAAATTTGATATAATAGATATTCTGCAGAAAAAGTAAAAAAAATAAATGTTATCAATATTTATTTAAATATTTAATAATAACAGGAATAATTAGGAGGATTTAGTATTTGTAAATTAATAGTATAGATATAGACACATAAATATAAGCATCTTTGGGAAAATGGCCA